>OZ012691.1:22897092-23319592 GCA_963942565.1 Maea johnstoni
CGGAGCATATAGTGAACTACTGAACATTTCCTCTGGAACCTTTAAGAAATTGGTGGAGAGACAAACACTAAATAATGGTCAAGAATGAGTTATAGATTGAAAGCATTGCAATGTGCCTCATGTCTGTCTACATTAGGGGTCCACACCGGTATACATGTACTGGTAGGGTACTGGTTTAAAGCAAAAAAGTACTGATATTAAACCGTATAAAAAAGATGTGGGTACTAAAGCTAGTATTAAAGATATCTTACCTATCGTTGATATGCCTGAAATGCCTTAAAACCCTCAGTTTTCTGTGAGATGTGTGTTTTACCACAGATCTATCAAGTCCAATGGCAAACAAACAACCTCCACGATGTTTTCTATTGTGCAATCTAATTGCACATGACTTCCATCGTACATCATTTTGAGACTGGGTGGAGGGTGAAAGTAGTCGGTATTGGCATCGTTAAAGTTCCAGCACCGGATAGATAAAACCGGGAGTAGACCTTACCATGTAATTCTAATGGTTAGACCCCTAATCTACATAAGATCAGAAAGATCTATACACAGATAAAAGTTACCACCAGTATTCTGTACAATACCATATACCGATATTGAATGGGAATAAGTATCTCATTGCTTAAGATCTGTAATATAGGTACTGCTTAACGACATAAAATTGACTTGACAGCTATTTGGACATCTCTGCATAAAGGTAGCTTGCTATTTACTAGCAATTTCTGACAGTATATTTGATGATACCCAATGCTTCGAATTTGGAAGTCCATTTCAAGCCGTAAAGCCCTTCCCAGATCAACCTCTTTCCTCTTCATGCCCCAATTTTAACCAATTTGGTCTTTTCTATGTTGATTGCCAAGCCAGACACCACTCTATACCAATGGCAAATGTTCAAAGTTTTCTTTATGGTGTTTTATCCAGCTGTAGAAATAGGGTGGTGTCATCAGTATATAGTGACATTTTGACCTCTTTATTTCACATTCTCAGTCCCTTCACATCCCCGCAGTTCGTAATTACTGTTGATAGAATTTTGGCACTAAGCACAAACAGATAAGGAGAAATTAGGTCTCCTTTCCTACAGCCACAAACTAAGATAATAACATCAGAAAAATCCATTTTGTTCAATTTTAGAAAAGGAATTGAATTGCAAAAGTTTAACCATTGAAATGAAATTGTTACCAAAGTTAAAAAGTTTGAGGCAATTGACAATAAAATCCCATTCCATCGTGTCGAAAGCTTTGGAGTAATCTACCACCATGAACAGACCATCTATGTTCGTAATTTCGTGATGAAACAAAAAATCATAGATTTATCTTGTATTTTTACCAATGTATCTCCTTAGTATAAAACCTGTTTGGTCTGGATGAACTAATGATATAATATGTTGCGAATACGTTCAGAGAATATTTGTGAAAAAGATTTATACACACAATTTAAAATAGTTTAAGGCCTCCAATTTTTTAGATCTGAACGCAGTTTACCAGCTTTTGGAATGCATGCAATGGTACCACATATTGTAGAGTCTGGGATTTGGCAATTGCAAATTAAGTTTAAAATAGCTCTTTTGTCCCATTGAAAAAGACCTTAAAAAATCATTAGTAAAGCCATCTGGTCCTGGGGATTTATCATTTTAGCTGTTATTGATGGCCTTCTCAACTTTCTGAAATTCGATGTCTGATTCCAAGGTAAGTTTTTGTTCATCTAAAAGTGCAGGCAATTTATTCGAATATTGTTCATAGCAGCTATTCTCAAGTGAACATGTACCCTAAGGAGAAAAAAGATTTTCATAGAAAACTTTCTGTTCCTGACGAATACTATTTGTGGAAGTGATAGTGGTACCATTCTCTTTTTAAGTTCTAAAATCCTTTTTGAAACTGCTTTGTGCTTTTCCAAGGATAGAAAACACTACCTACACATCTACACATCAATGCCCTAGATCGTATATGTATGACTTTAAGTCTATGTTTATTCTCTCTAATTTCAGTTTCAAAGCATCAAGTTCCAATTCAGTGTTTTCCTCTCTTTCTGATTCTAAAGTTTGAATCTCATTTAAAAGCAAAATCTTTTCTTCGGAATTTCTCTCTTTGGCCACTTTTTTTTTCCAAAAAGCAAAAATTATCCCTCTTATTTGGCAGAGCAACGTTTCTAAAAATAGACTTTCAGATATCATTATATCCAAGTTTTCATCATTGGATGATTCAACATAATTTGGATCATAAGGAGTACATGCATAAGTGCATTTTATTAAGTTCATCTCCTTTTTAATCAAAATTTCCATCAACTCCTCCTCTTCTAATAAGGAATTGTTCAGATTCCAGGAGCCTCTTCCTCTTGGTGATTTTGGTATATTAAAAATAAGACTAATACTGTTATGATCAGATCTGTATGACTGTAAAATAATTGAAGTAGGTGCAAGGCTTAAAATCTATTCTGATATTAAAAAAATAATCCAGTCTTGCTCTTATGTAAGGATGCTTTGTAACCCAAGTGAACTGTTTTCTATGTGATTGTTGAATTCTCCAGATATCTGTAAGATCATTATCTTCCATCAAATTTTAAAATTATCAGAAATGCAGACAGAATTGCGGTCCTCGACCAGGGTAGAGTCACGGAAATCGGAGCATATGATGAACTACTGAACATTTCCTCTGGAACCTTTAAGAAATTGGTGGAGAGACAGACACTAAATAATGGTCAACAATAGGTTATATTTTGAAAGTGTTGCAATGTGCCTTATGTCTGTCTACTAAAAATCAGAAAGATTTGTACACAGATATAAGTTCGCACCAGAAAGTGGTACAATACCAATTACTGTAGACTGTGTTGATTTTTCACATATAAAATAATGTGCTCAGCAGGCAGCTGCCTTTGATGCGCAGTTTAATTAACGTATACTGGTTTTGAATGACAATTATTATGTCAGTTTGTTGTACAATACTAGCATACGGATCACTTGTCCAAAAAATAGTGCGCAGTTTAATAGTTGCCGAATCCAGAGGTGCTCAAAGTACACATTAATTAAGTTGTTGCTATACTAAGGCAGGCAGTATTGTTAAAAATATTAAGATTGTATCATTAACCGATTAATACTCACAACAGCCAAAACAGCCTGATGATTTTGGTGATTTTTTTTAGCCAAAAGCATATTTGGGAAAATATTTGAAGGGGAAATTTTCCTCAGCATATTACCAACAACTCTCCTTCAAATATTTTCTAAAAGAATTCTCAATTTTTAAGTTATTGTCAAAATTACCAAAGACCCAGACGACAATTTCAAAAGTAACTCTTAAGCATTAATGGGTTAAGGACATAGTGAGGTTTTTATTGTATAGGGAAAGCTTTAAAAGTGTCAAAACCCATACACAGAGAGTGTTAACAGGTCAAATTCTCTGTTTCTTCCCTGCCACAGTAACTGCCTTGACCTATTCATGCCCATAGCGCCCAAAACGGACTATTTTAGTCATATCTGTCCTACAAAAGTATCTTTTGGAAAATATTTGAACAAGAAACGTTTATTAGAACAAACCTCACAACCCTCCGTCAAATTATTTTAAAATAACTACTTTAATCTGAAATTATTGTTGAAAAACATGTAGCTCCAGACAATACTGTCAAGGAGATCTCCAGGCCTGCATGGATTAAAGGTTGAATAAATGGGGACATACAATCTCCTCTTCTTCACGTCCACCCTCCTCCAAAAGGACTTAATGCGTTAATGCTCAAGATTTCCTCTTAAAATTATTGTCTGGGTCTCTACTACTTTTGACATTAACTTTGGAATTAAAAATGATTTTACAAAATATTTGAAGGAGCGTTGTTTGTACTGTTCTAATACGCATTTCTGCTTCAAATATTTGCCCAACTATGATTCTTCCTGAAAAATTTCACCAAAACTGATCAGCTGCTTTTGGCTGCTCTGAGCATTAATGGTTTAAAATGATGACTGTGCATGTCTGGCCAGATGATGTCTGTGCAGTTCATTGTCCAAAGGGAGGGCTAGCGAATTGAAAGGCTCTTGCAATGATACTATTGCTATCTGTGTATATACTTACCTCATCATGTACAAATAATGAAATACTCATAACCTCAGAAAAATTGGAAATCCTATGAGTTGAATATATTTTACCTTTATATGTAGGACTAATTCTTTTCCAGAGAAAATGAAATATATAAACTATAAAGCTTTGCTGGTAGGGTAAAATCTCAGGTAATGCAATGTTTTGTGTATATTTTGTCCTACACTACTTTTGTAACAGTGCTCTACAATAGAGGGCGTTATGCCTGCTACTAACGTTCATATTGTCCTGCCATCTATTGGTGATAATGGACATTCATGGGAGTCTGAGTTGCCTGATCATAGGCCACCTGTGACGTCGTGTTTTACAAGATTGTCTAAGTCAGCAGAAGATGGGTAACAATACACCTGAATGCAACAATACAGGCAGGGCTCAACACATAGCATAGTCCCATCTCCCGGGAGACCTGAATTCCCAAAACAGCCCTGTCGGGCTACCTAAAGTTGGATTCAGGTAGTCCCGCTGGACTACCTGAATCCTGGGGAAGTTCCCCACTAAAATGGTACAGAATGGTAGCGAAAAGAAGAAAAATATAGCATCTCTTAAGCATGCAAACTACAAAATAGAAGAAAGAAGCATAACTACCATTACTAACATAAAAAAGGTGGAAAAATAACCTTTTTGCCTTTTTGGAATGTATGGCGGGGCTACCTGAAATGCTGGCGGGACTACCTGATTTTGGGTTCAGGTAGCCCCGCCAGCCTACCTGGTCCTCCTGGGGACCGTCGAGCCCTGACAGGTAAGGAATGATTACAAGAAAAGTAAGAACAATGAAATAGTGTAACGTAGCAAATACATATGTATATTTATATTGAATGATGGGTAATCCATTATCCGTTTATTTTCATGTGATATCATAAATACTAACAAAACCATATAATAAATAGTAATAACAATGGAAATCATACACAGTTGATAAAGTATCTCTTTTTATACTTGTTTTCAGCCTCCTTTAACATATGGCTGCTTTTGGCTGCTGCGAACACTAGTAGATTAAAAGAATTAATCATGAGCAGGAACGATATAATTGTTCCTGTCGTGAGAGACCATTGTTCGCCTTTGCCTAATCATCAGGACCAATTCCAACGCTCCGGACCAGCCCTTCACAACGTCATAATTTGTATTGCATTCAATACAGGTGAACTTGGATATGACGGACCACTGTACGACGGATTTTTGCATATGACGGACGATATGCTTGGTCCCAGTCTGATGCATATCAAGTATTCGTCATATATGTATACGACGGATTTTGCATATGATGGACCAATTTTCCTGGTCCCATTGAGTCCATCATATCCGAGTTCACCTGTATAACTGTCAACATTCATCCACCCTATATCAGAAGATTCCTTGCACTTATATGTTGGAGCCTTTGTGCTACATCTTCTTTAGTTTTTTTTTCTGACCACCAGGGGCATGTTGATCTAGGATTGGGCCAATTCATTCCCATCATTATATAATCTACAATTAAAATTCTTGGCTTTTTGTTGTCTGCAAAAATCCCATCAAGCATATTTAATAAATGATTTCTAAATGAAAGGGGAATGAATTATTTGTTGAAGCCCATGTGAATTCGTTTTTCATTCTAAAGTAATAACCAATGGTCAGAACAATACTAATATTGTTCATAGAAGAGATGTGCAAATCAATATGTGTATATGCTCAAGGGAATTATTAAAATCAGAAACTATAAAGAACACAAAAGCCATGATACAGACAATCACTTTATTATGCACTTCAGATAACATTTACAACAACATGTATCAACTGTGTGGCTGCCATTTACTCACCTAGATAATACAGCTACCATCATATGGGTATATTAAATGAATATTAAGTTATCATAATGCATCTTGGATAACATTTTTGATTAATCGTTTTATGGCCGAGAGCCACATCCTCACCTTCATAATACAGGTAAAAGCAATTACCTAACCTCCTAGACCAAAGCAATCAAGACAAAATCTTAGAAAATCTACATATTATGTTTTCCATTATCTGACATTGTAAATCATTGCAATAAATGCCAAAATCATGAACAATGTACAAGATATAGGTTAAGCCATTATCGGACAGCGTAGATCATTTCCATTGAAGCCAAACCCTCAGATAATTAACTGAATAGCGACCATTGGCATAAATGCCAAGATCTTGGGCAATCTCCAGAAAATAGATCAACCCATGTCCTGTCACCATAGGTCAACGCCATGAATGCAAAAATCCTAAACAGAATAAGTCAACTTACTACCCAATATCCTAGATCATAACTAAGGCCATAATCATAGACAATCTATAGTCTACCGTTACCTGTTATCTTAGATCAATACCATGAATTCCAAAATCTTACACAATCTACTTACTATAGTTCAACCCAGAACCTGGCATCCTAGATCAATTCCATGAAGGCCAAAATCTTAGGCAATTTACAGAATATGGAATAATGCCATTAATGCCAAATCTTAGACCGTCTACATGACACAGGTCAACCATAACCTGACATCCTATACTATTGCCATAAACACCAAATCCTAGACAATATACAGGATACAGGTTAACCATAATCTGCCATCCTAGATCATTGCCACATTCTTAGACAAATAATTTCTCCTCATAGGCTGAGTAACGCCATGACATACATCTATTTTTTGTCTGACTACATTTACAAAATCAAAAAGTGCATTTAGTGAGTGACTTTTGAAATTACCACACACAAAAGAGTGCATAAAATCGTAAATAATCTTAGACATGATCAGACCAAAACTGAACTTTGATTTCGGTTATACAATACTATGTGAGTAGAAGATTTTGCACAAACATCAGCAACAAAAAGCTTAATATATACTTTTTAAACGATACTGCTCTAAAATGATACCATTTCTAACAAAGTATTTTTTTATCAGTACTTTGTTTTATTTCTCTGCAGATGTTTTTAATTTGCATCCTTGAAAGAGTAATAGAGCAATTGGTAAGATATTGCATTTGCACAACATTAACTTACATATATATATATATATATATATATATATATATATATATATATATATATATATATATATATATATATATATCTTTTCTATCAAACATGGCATAAAATATTTATTGTTCACCCTTGACTGAAGAAAGTATGAAATAAAACATTCAATATACTCAAATTGTTAATTAATATTCAGGCACATGTTTGATAATCTTCTTGGTTATGCAACCTTAAGTGAAATATAAGATAAAATACAATCCCAATATATGATATTTATATAATCGACACAAACAAAAACAAAATGCATTTATATACAATGGTTTTTCGAACAGATTATTAAGCTCATCATTTAAAGAATCCTATATCCTTTCAAATGTGGAAATTGTATTTTCTATACATGCATAATACTCTTCTTAATACCTTAGCTGATAAGATTTCAGTTTGATCTCTCATAAATAAATTTTTGACCAAATCTTAATTTTTGATTGAATTTGGATGTGTCATTTTTGATATTTCTCCGATTTGCTCATTGCTTACCTGTCAGCAATAGATGATAAAAGAGCAAGTGTCAAGACTATTATATACCAGTACTTAATACTAAACTCACACTTGACAAAAATATTCTTTATTGTCCATTGTTGCAGTTTTTGTTATTTATTGATTTTCACTAAACGCTTAAGTATACTTTAAGTGCATACAAAGCACACGTGTCTGCTTGTTTGATTTGTTTTGCTCCATAGCATCATCTGCAGAGGTCATATGGAGGAAATTTCTTATCCTCACAAAATTTTCATATCGCAGGGCTGCCTAGACTATTTTCACAACAGGACAGTTATGTTAAAGTAACCAGGGCAATCCACTTACTTTATATTGTTGAAATTCACGGCATAGGATTGTACTATAACTATTTAGATAATCAAATAATGCATATTCATTGATGCCACATTATTTGATTACCAATTGCACTAGGCCACGAATGTATCTGTCCCTACAGAGCTCTGGTTTATCAACAGATGTTTTAATTGTAAAATGTGTAAAGACCTAGCATAACTGACATAACCTGCCCTGACATAACTGCACATTGATATAAACATATCTCACACTGTAAATTGTACATCATAGCAATTGTGTATTGATAACAAACTGTACCAATTAGAACTCAATACATGATGGTCCATAACAAAACGACTAATATAAATTGATACATCTATACTGTGAATCGTTACAGCATCTTGGTTGCAATTGATAAATCAAAGAAATTGCCTTTTCAGGACATGGAATTTGTTTGAATGTCCACTTAGATATAATTCATTTTTGTTGGATGGCCATTGAGTGCTTTATGGTTATAGGCTTTACGAAGAGGAAGTTGTCAATGTTTTCAGTTTGGTAGACCTTTTTGTACCTGTCTCACTTTTAGGTTGGGGTTTTAAGCAACCTCTATACAGATTACTTACCCCCTTATTCATTGTGAATGCCAAACTCACAAGAAAGCCTTGCATTGTTGAAAACACAATGAATGGATACCAAAACTCTTCAATTTGTGTGATGATTGCCAGATATCCAAACATCCAGGAAAACCCCATGAGAGTTGACAATTTGAAGTATATAAGACTTCTGCAAAAGTCACTTTTACGATTGTTAGTGGCAAGGCTTGAATCACGCTGTGCACTGAATATTGCATATGTTGCTCCTATAAACCAGACAAAGTTACACAGAAGACTAACTGAGATAGGGACTAAAAAGGCAGCAATAAATGGTAGTGAATTAGAAATCCAGCAGAGGTCATTTTCAGCATAGATTGCATACTGTGCTCCAAAGTGGAGTCCCACGCATGTGGATACAATAGCAAGTGGGATGCTATAGGCTACAAGCACATAGTACCTAAAGTGTATCTCCATGTCTTCCCTACTCCATGCCAGCATTTTTCTGAACACCTTACTGGTATGAAAAGCAATGATACTCATCCAGGTAAAACATGAAAGCCAAAGGAAGTGCATCACAGCAGCTATGACTGTGCAAACTATCTTATTGCCTGTTTTATTCATACCAGCTAACTGGAGAAGCTGGGCAAAGAACAAGCACGTTATCATATTCAATAGATTCCTTCCTGGGACGGTGCGTAAGCTTTTGAAGAAACAATAGGTGATGATTGTGAACGCCAAGGCTATCAGTGACACAGATCCTCCAACTAAAGTTAAGATTCCTTGACTATAGTTAGAAGATAGATATTCAGAGTTGTGCCCTGTTACATTTGGCTCACAAATGAAAACAGTTTTACTTATTTTCACATATTGGCTTTTGTCTAAAGACTCTCCACTTTGAATTACAGTGATACTGTCATTGGATTCTACATACTCGTTAGCATCCAGTTGTCTATACGTACATCCATCGTTTCTCATTTCACATACAGAAACATTAACATTCTTTCCAGACACGGTGGACATAGAAAAGAGAATATTTTTTGGATTGTAGAATTCAGACCTTTCCTTCACATATACAGTCTCTGCTCCAAGTTCACTTGGATACACAAACTTAGTGTCATTTTGATCATAGTGCTTTAGCTCTCCAATCTGGCATGAGAATGTGTCTGTTTGATTGTAATTATGAATAGACACATAGGAAACCGTGTAACCTATAAAAACTCCTCTTAAAGCATAACTTTTAAGTTTGAGGATTCTCTGTGTTGCATCCAGTGCAGTGGTTATTGGATGTATCATATCAGAAACCATGATGGATTGCCTTATTCTGAAAGTCAGTCCAGGTCTTTCTATTCTCTCTATTTGAAAGTCTATTTTGGAATCATCGGGCAGATAAAGGTTGTGTAAGACCAATGCAGGGAAAAAGGTTTTAAAACCGTATGCTACATCACTTGGGGTTTGGTACCCACCACTTATTTTGACAACCACTTGTGCCTCTACGGTTAGAGATTGAAAACCATCAGGTTGAGGCTGGGTCTTGCTATTGATTAATGCAATGCATTCACTGTTATACTCAATGTAACCAGAACTGCATGCCTTTGGCCTACATTCACCATCGGTATAGGTTTCACTTGCTCCACAATCTTTTTGAGAAAATGGCTGGTTATTAAAGGTCATCTGCAAATCGTTTTGAGAGAAATCCATTAAAAGGGAGAAACTTGGTGGAACATAACCACCTACTTTCAGCATTAAACGTCCATAATCACATTTTAAATCATCAAATTCAACTCCATTACAGAGTGCACAATGTGTATTTTTATAAAGTACATTTCCACAATCTGAATATGCAGTTGGTACCAAGATAGATATAATCCCCATATAAGACTCACACGCCGTAGCTAATTGGTTGAAATTTGGAATTATGTCACTTAAAGACTTGTTGCACTTGCTGACAATGTTTTTTGAACAACGTTTTATTGGAAACGAGGGTTTAAAGAATAATGCACATGTTTCATTTCTTAGGATGAATTCTAATTTATCTGCGTGATTAAAAGTCAAGAACTTTTTTCTAAAGGCCATTGTATCATTACATTTGATCTCTGATATCCAAGGCTTGCCTACTGTTTCTTCTGATAAGTTAGAGTTACACATTGCACAAAATTTATTTCTAAATGTAACAATTTCTCCCTTAATCATCATAGACAGAGGAATAAACTCAGTAATATCTAAGCGGTCTAGTGCCGGTTCCTCACATTGTATTCGAAATTCTTTCTTACTATTATCTTTAGGGCACCCGGTTATCACAAACATGTTTTGGTTTTCATACAACTCTGCTAGTTCGCCAGTCGTTGAAACCATTCTAGTCTTGCCAGTTGCGATATTAGCAACTGTAATGCATTCATGTGAGCCTATCGCGGACATGGGGTTTGCAGGTTTGCAATGTTTCTTGTGGTCATAGCAGCAATCCTGGTAGCGTTGGCAAGCGTCATCACAGTTGCAGAATTCGTAGTTATTTTTGAGGTCAAGAAGTTTGGTGCGCTTACCACAACGTCCTTTGCAGGACATCTTGTTGGTTAATCTGGAATCGTAGCAGACTTTGATAGTCTCATTTTGGTAAGTTTCATTCCCGGCTGAGAAAATAATAAACACACCAGGATTTCTCATCAGATTACACTTAGATGGTTTTGAATAAAGTGACCTTATCTCCCTGGAATGATGCACACGTCCGGAGCTGATGGGGTACTGTCCGTGATTGTGGCTACCATCTGAAATGAATGAGGAAATTCTGATTTGCATTCATATATAGTAAGTACATACATACATACACACGCCATTCATACATATAAATACCTACATCATACACTTGGAATTTCATTTGTTTTTCGTCACTTTTTCTGCCATGTTGCATGACTAGCTAGTTGTGTGGCAGTCAGTGGCAACGCCTTACACCACATGGCCATCAGGGCAGGCCCTACACCATACATTCATATATTATACATACACATATAATACATAAAAACATACATTTAGCATACTATAAGTTATCCTCTTTGTAAAAAAGAGATACAGCCTGATGTATGCGAGAAGACAGCCATACTGCACAAGGCCGGATGCAGGGTGCCATATGGCTAGCTGAATACAGACAGCATGCCGTATTACTTTATAACAAATATGATAGCAAATTTATCATCAGATCCCGCCCTACGTAATTGCTTAATCCATCTTAATTGCTTCCTGTCTTATTTTTGTAGGAATACACCATGTTGTCAGACTATAAATCGCAAATAATGTTTTAAAAGCCAAAAATATGATTTCTAGCAGCGTTGTGAAGTGTAGTTGCCGCCTTCTTTGAAAGTGACCTCTGTCGGAGGAGAATGTAGTTCCAAAACGTGGCTCTGAGATGTAGATTTGAGGTCAAACCTCTAGCTGCCATGATAATGGTGGTCATTATCAATATTGGGATACCCACATAACAATTGATGAAAAGCAATGTTCAAACCCGAATGTAGTCCATAAGCTGCTAGCATCAGAGTGGAGCTGATGGTAAATACATATATCATACATACAAACAAACATACATAGATACATGCATATATCCCACCTGGGGCAGTGTAAGAAAGTTGCCAATGACTTCCCTGGGTACTCTGGTTTCCTCCACCAGTTACAACTTGCTAGTCATGGCTTAGGCGCAATATAGCAGAAAAATGATGAAAAACGAAGTTCCATATTCCAAATACATGCATATATACATACATACATATGTAAGTATGTACATATGTACATACATATAGACATACCTATATGTACATACATACACACACACACAAACACACACACACAATTGCATGGACATGTATATATATATTTATATATATATATATATATATATATATATATATATATATATATATATATATATATATATATATATATATATATATATATATATATATATATATATATATATATATATATATTTATATATATATATATATATATATATATATATATATATATATATATATATATATATATATATATATATATAAAATATAAATATAAATATATATAAACAAATAAATATGTATATATATATATATATATATATATATATATATATATATATATATATATATATATATAAATAAATAAATATGTATATGTATATATATATATATTTATATATATGTATATATATTTATATATATTTATATATATATGTATATATATATATATATATATATATATATATATATATATATATATATATATATATATATATATATATATATATAAACATACATATATATATATATATATATATATATATATATATATATATATATATATATATATATATATATATATATATATATATATATATTAACATATATATAAAGTTAAGTTTTGGTCTGATCATGTCCATACATATATATAAAAATAAATGTGTATATTATATATACATATATATATATATATATATATATATATATATATATATATATATATATATATATATATATATATATATATATATATATATATATATATATATATATATATATATATAGATATGTATATATATATATATTTGTATATAGATATATATATATATTCATATATATATGTATATATATATATATATATATATATATATATATATATATATATATATATATATATATATATATATATATATATATATATATATATATATATATATATATACTGTAGAATAGGAAATTATAGCGATGTGCATTTTTAGCGAATTCCACAGGTTAGGATTTTAGCGAGGTTTTAATATAGTGAATGGTCCATCTGAGAGAACAACAAACGATGCCATGCTTGAACTTGTAACTGACAGTAAGGATCAATCCCTTTTTGTAGACCTAATGAGTAGGTGATTTGGACCTTTTCAAAAGACGTGGGTGGCACTGTCAATTACAAGTTTGACCAAGGGTGGCCATTGGATTTTTTATGGCATTTATATAGCGAAGTTTAATTATAGCTAATGTGTGTCCCTCGCTAAAAATCGCTATAATATATATATATATATATATATATATATATATATATATATATATATATATATATATATATATATATATATATATATATATATATATATATGTATATATATATGTATTTATATATATATATATATACATATATATATATATATATATATATATATATATATATATATATATATATATATATATATATATATAGCGAAGTTTGATTATAGCTAATGTGTGTCCCTCGCTAAAAATCGCTATAATGTATATATATATATATATATATATATATATATATATATATATATATATATATATATATATATATATATATATGTATATATATATATATATATATATATATATATATATATATATATATATATATATGTATATATATATATATATGTAAATATATATATGTATATATATATATATATACATATATTTATATATATATATATATATATATATATATATATATATATATAAATATATATATATATATATATATATATATATATATATATATATATATATATATATATATATATATATATATATATATATATATATATATAAAGTTCAGTTTTGGACATGATCAGACCAAAACTGAACTTTATATATATATATATATACTAGAAAAGTACCCGTCCTACGGACGGTAACCACGAAATTTCTTTTTACGTCAAAAATAAAAGGGCACCCAGATATCCTTGCAACCACACACTAAGGGCTACGTAATCTATGGATCAATATTTCAAGAGGCTTGGTAAACATAAATGCCATTGATAGATAAGTTGTCAAACCGGTATTGGAAAGGTGGTGGTGGGGTGGTGTCCATTTATCATATCACTCATGACGAATTCTAATCATTTCTACTCAAAACAATTTTCCTTTAGTAAGATCAATATAAAATATGACATACGATATGTCATTTACACCCGTCCTAATTTGGTTCTTCCTGTTGAAAGATATCATTTATGAATTTTTGTCATTCGGTATGATTTACAGACTCGTTTACAACTTTTTAAAGCTAAGATTATTAATGGGGTAGGTTAGAGGAGGAAACACAGATGTATAAACTTCTTACACTTGAATGGTAAACTCTAATGCATTCTACAAGAACTGTGATATAACAATTCGTAGCTTTGCTTGCTTTCTCCTCTGCCACTTAGGGATACGTAGTGACGGGTGCCGTAGTTAACGGCGAACACCACCTACATACCCTTAGCCCCCATGGCCATTCTCATCACGCACTGCAACCTAATTGGAGTTGAAGAATGTCCTGAGAGAAAGCTCGCAATCGTTCACTGCGCTGGATTCTCTCTTGGCAATAATGCAATTTCAATAAAAGTGCAACACAGTAATCTGCTTAGCATAATTGGCCAACTAAACATTTGCAAGTTATTTGATTGAATAAATGTGGTCAGTTCATATATAATTTGTCAAAATCATAAATAGTTTAAAACATTTATTGAAAGAAATATTCTTTATTTTACCAATTTGCGGAATTCAGTACTCTTTACACGTCTGTTGGTAACTTCCTATGTTGTTTTAAAGCTGCACATGAATATCAATTGACCTAAGTTCCGCAGGTTAGGTGCTCAATATAATCATATATATATATATATATATATATATATATATATATATATATATATATATATATATATATATATATATATATATATATATAGATATAGATAGATAGATAGATAGATAGATAGATAGATAGATAGATATAGATATAGATATATATATGTATATGCTATCAATGAAATATTTTGGGAATAAAGTCCAGATACGAAAAAAAACGTGGAAAGAATGTGTATGAGTTGGCCAGTAAGCATTTTGGTATGATTCTACCCACAAATTATTTCCAAATGATACTGTTATGTGGGTATCCTCCCCCTCCCCCCAGAAAATGATAAATAGATAAAAAAAAAAATGGGCTTTTCTTTGACCTGCTACGCTATTATTGTTAAGGAAATTTAAAAACAATTCTATTTCAATAATTGTTGAAGGAAAACATATTCCAAAGGAGGCACAATCTTCGTTCAAACACGGATTAATTCCAAGCATACCCAAAGTGAAGTATGGGCATGAGGTGGTTCTATAAAATATACATAGACATTAAGTTCCATCACAATTTATTTTGATAAAGATAACTTTCAAATTGTATCTATTTAAAGCCGGGTAGCTTATATACTGGCTGTATGGAAAACATTTTGGGAACTATAGAAAAGTCCGAATTTTTTGTAAGCTCAAATATCCATGTTACCCATGCACCACCGTAGTATGCTGAATTGTTTGGGTTTGTTCAAATGCTCTCTCTCTCTAAGCGTACAACATTTGATTGTGTTTTTTCCCAAGGGATGTGTCCGTACGCTCTTAGCGCCGATGCAGGCATTGTCCATTGTGTCCATGCCGCCTAAACCCTTTCGGTGCATGCCCAGGTTCCCTTTGATTATCCGGGTAAGCTACGCTACTACAGTGTGCGTGGTTCTGCCACCGGACAACCAACAAAGTCCGTGCAGTGCAACCCCATTGTGGAAGCAGAAGTTTGATATCGGTTGTACTATATATCGCCGGGTGGTCATACCACACCCGGCCGTGCTTGAGGATAAGAAATCAGCATCAAAAGGACCTTTTTGTTTAATTTTTTTAAATTAGTTTACGTTAAGAACCATCTAGATACACTCGTCCACCAAACTGCCAACTCAGAATTAGGCAATCAGGCGCGGCAACGGAGATCATGCGTTGCAAAGGATTGGGCCTCCTCTCTTATAATATAGATATATATATATATATATATATGTATATATATATATATATATATATATATATATATATATATATATATATATATATATATATATATATATATATATATATATATATATATATATATATATATATATAACTGAATCACAATCTGTGACACTACGACCGGAGACATTAAATTCATTCCTACGGACACAATGATATACCTGTTATTGACTAACATTTGGCTGTTTAGGATGAACAAATTTAAACTAGGATGAAGTTACTTTTTCAAAAATCTGTTGCAAGAAAATACTTGCATGGGAATATATGATTTCGTGTTAGATGTTTACGGAGCACAACAGCCACAACAACACAACAGAATAGTGATAAATTGTAATTGTTGAAAAAACCCAGCAATGAATAGAATAACATGAGAATGGAGGGAGTCAACATGTATGAATTGTTCAGTATTAGGGATGAAGTAAAACAATGAAAATCAACAGAAACTGAATATTTTGCATTTTCATTTTATATTTACCATTAATGTTTAATTGAGGGGTATGTGCCTACATGCATACCAATGAACTTTGAACAGAAAAATATGCATTTATTCCGTATATTTGCTTCGATTGCTGTAGGGATAAATACCTCAGAATTTATTATAAATTTGTCACATTGTTTCAAAGGGTGTAGAGTACTTTAAACATGTGGCTAGGGATCAGCTGCATGACGTCAAATGTGATTGCCTGCGTGTTTTTTTCGTTACATGTTTCACTTTAGATTCAATTTTCTGCGCATAGTCATAATAAATGTTAAAATGATTAGATATAATGGGTATTGGAAGTCCGGTGATTACAATTCCAACAACTGCACACAGTCCACCGACGATGTAACCAAGAGGACTCCTAGGAAACTTGTCGCCATAGCCAACAGTTGTCATGGTAACAACTGACCACCAAAATCCAATGGGAATGTTTTCAAAGTCAGAATCTTCTAATTGAAACTCAGCATAATATACAAACGAAGCAAAAATAACCATTCCAATAAATATCACCATTATAAGTAATATGAGTTCGCGTAAACTCGCCTTTATCGTTAGCATAATGACCCTTAGACCAATATTAAAACGGGCCAAATTGAAAACACGGAAAAGTCGAAGAACTCGTAACGAATACACCCAATAGATGGCGTGCACAGTATTGGGCTCTGAAGTCACGCCGTATGCAATTGATGAGACAATCCAGGGAGTCCACACTGCCCCGACAGCCACGAACTCGAAAATATTCAGCGGCGATAGAAGGAACTTCTTTTTACTGGGCGCAGTCAGAAAGCGTAGGAATAATTCCACAGTGCATAAGCCATTCACAATTAAATCCGCGAATAGCAGAGGCAGCCAAAGGACTGTCGTCATTTGGTCGCGATGTTTTGTGCTGATCGTGGTCTGGTTGAAGAAAGTCTTCCAGGTCGTGCCATTACTATCTTGAAAGCTATTGAAGAGTCGTAGGGTCGTGTCCGTCATGGGGTAGCGGAAGTACGGCATCGTTTCAAGCACCATGGCGATTATTGAGATGAGCACACACAACGTGAAAAAAGTACCCCACACCTGAAAAAATAGAGGGGAATATGTTATCGATATATTATATAAAAATAACCAAGAGGATTGGTATTTTTTCGTACAACCATGGTTAGCCACTTGTTTGATACAAATGCTCACACTGTGCTGCAAAAAAGCCTATCCAATTATCATCTGTTGACAACAGGTTTTGTATTTTGATTTTTGTCTATCGTGCCCTTTTCGACAAATTTAGGCGAAATTCTGGCTAGGGAAGACTAGTAGAGAGGAAACCGGAGACTCAGGCGAAAACACCAACTAATCTAAATAACTGGTACTAATGTCCACATGCCTCTAGCTGGGTTCAAACCGAGGAGATTTGGCAGTGGAGAGAGAATAATGTGTTATATGTTTGTGGCTATATAAACATAACCTTGGTGGCTGTGAAGTTATAAATATACTTGATATATGCATGTAAGCATATCAGTTGTAGCTCTCTCCAAACAGAACGGGAACACAAGGCAATATCACGTAGCTTTAAGCAAAACGGCCGCACAGATATGTTTGAAATCACCCCGAACTCCTCTGAAGTGATCTTTCATCACATAGTTTCCCCGTTTAAAAAAAAACAACACTTATCTTTAGCATGATAAACCTATCATTGCATTCCAGTTTCCGTCAACTAGCTGCTTAGCCACTGAACTGCAGCTGATAGTGTTAATCCTGGCTCCCAGTAATCACCATCCAATAATTAACCTTCCTGACTACTTAAAAATCCGAACCAACTCTGGCAGATTAGCTGCGATCAATCTACGACCAATTTACGGCCTTGTAAGACCACTTCACGACCAGCACAAGACTTTCAGCCGATCAAGGTCTCGTGTCGCCCCCCCCCCCCGGGCACTCAAGTACAGAGGGGGGCCGCACCTGCGTTACGTATTTCGCGGAAGAAGGGGTCTTTTTTTAAGACCTCCGCATGTCCGCGATTTTGTAAAAGAAGGGTACTTTTTTGTACCCAGGTACGAAGTATGGGGGTCAAAATTCACTTTTAATCTACGAAATATACGCGGCTCTGACGCCGAGTGACTCCCGAAGTGACTGGGCTTCCGAGTTTGCTGCCGCTTAACAAGCAGAGGATTATAAAATCTTAAGTTAAAATACGTGTTCCCGTTCATCCAATGTCAGTGTTTTGATAAAAGAAGGGGTGTTTATTTAGTTGAAAAAATCAGCGTTTTATCAAAATAAGGGTGCTTTTTTGGCCAGAAATCAGTGCTTTAGGGGTATTTTAAAATTTTGACAACGAACGTATGCGCCCCCTAAATACCCAAGTGCCCCCCCCCCTCGGGTGCCGCCCGCGTGCACTTGGTCGTACACATACGCATACCGTGGAAATGCAGGGATATCTCGAGAAATACTTGACTAAAAGCTGTTTAAGTCAGTGAGCAAAAAATTACCTCTTCAATCAGCTTTCAACTGTTACTTTCAGCAATGAATTATGCTGAGGATTGTACGCTCCAGACGTGGATGGGTAA
Organism: Maea johnstoni; assembly: GCA_963942565.1. Classification (NCBI taxonomy): domain Eukaryota; kingdom Metazoa; phylum Annelida; class Polychaeta; order Spionida; family Magelonidae; genus Maea; species Maea johnstoni. The sequence continues at coordinate 22,916,435 of OZ012691.1, forward strand.
AACCAGAAATATGCATGTACCTTTAAATGCTTATCTCAGATAAAACCACTAGTGTTCCCTTTAAAAAGATGACCATGAACAATCATTTTGCTACACACTCAGCTATTCTTCCAATAACATGATACCGTTTTTAAGAAAGGAACATTGACAGTTATGTTTGTAGCGACCTGCCAAGAACGCTAGCAATGTCTATAAGGAGAAAAGAAGTTATTACAAGCGGACAGCCCACCTCGAGCAATTACTGCCAGAAGTCTGTTTAGATTATATAAGCCTTCCCTGCCTAGAAATTCTCTAAAAAAGCACAGTCTGGATCTGTAAACATTTTGAAAACAACATCGCAGTTGTGCATAGATTTGAAAAACATTTGAAGAATTGTAAGTTGGATTCCAATTAATATTTCTCCTTCAATTCTTTTCTGATAAAGTTTTATCAGAAACATGTCATCAGAATAATGAAAAAATCTATGATCGCGATGCAGGCATGAATGGGTTAAGAAAACAAACACCGTTCTCTGCAGTTCAACTCGTGAAAACGTCTGTTTTGTGTAGCAGAACAGAGATAGCCTGAGTCGACATGGAAAGTCATAGTGAGAGAAACAGGCGCTGATTATCAAGTGTTAGGCGTTAGGAAAGCATATGCAGCTCCCACTGCATTGTATTAGCATAATAGGCCAGGTTTTGTAAACACTCTAATACTCCATGTCACATGTATTTGACATATAATCATACTGCCAATATAATTAAACATTGGACTCAAGTACACTATTTAGACTTACTTTTGTCTCACGAATATCGTAGGATATATCGTGCGATATTCGTGAGCCATTTGCAATCCTAAACATTGAAGTTACGCCCAATATTTAGACCTGCAATTGCCGTACGAATATTGTACGAATTTTGTGGGAATGTTACACGAATGTCTTGCGATTATCGTTAGATTTTTTATTTTTGCAATTATCGTGCAATAGATTAGCACAATCGAAACTGAGTTCAAAAGTCCGTCGGACTCCGGTGTGACTGAGGCATAACGTAAATTGACAACAAAGTTTAGACTCATGTATATTACTTGGAGAAAGGAACCGTTATTAATTTCTTAGGCACCGGATTAAAAAGATAATGAATACATTTATTTAATTTTCCCATAAAATCAGGAGTAATAATTGTGCACTTTTACAATGATTACTTAAAATAGGTTCGAATTTAACATGATTGTGAAATACTAATAAAAATAATCCAAGCCCAGATGGTCCGACAGCTCAAACAAATTAAAAATGATCGCAACCTTTTATGCACGAACGCTCCAATATGCATTTTGATTGACATCTTTCGCAAATATTTTGTTATTTTTGTTTATTTTCATACCAGACCATCTCTACGACGCACCATATGGATGACCTAGTTATCTGACCTAGTTCTCACTCACGTAAGCTGCCCTTGACGAGTTGGGGTGTTCTAAGAAGTTGTAGATCTTGAGCTTCATGGATTGGCGTACAGAGGGCGCGCATGGTTCCTCGTGGACTATTGTAAACGCCTCTTCAAGTTCCTAAAACATGAGAAATATTCTTATTCGTACCAATGCAAAGATGCACATGAAACCTCAAAAACAAATATGGTCATTTGAAACAGTTTATCATTTCCTCCCTAGAGTCCCGTTAAAAATGTCTTTAAAATATGATTATTTTGACAGTACCATAGTTTTAAGTACTGAATTGACGAAGTGCATGATCATTCATAGCTGTGTCTTATCATTCCATACATAGACGTTCCAAACCATTTGAATATGGAATGCACACTTCCTCTGACACGTTTCACCATAAATCAAGAATCCTAATTACATATCAAAAGTATATGACGAAATGAATCATAACAAATAAACAGGGAGCCTGTATGTTATATTTTGAATTGCTATTTTGTAGTCGGCCAAGAGCCCTGGCAGCTCGTGTTTACTATGTAAAATTATTACCGACTTGAAATAAAAATGATCTATCTATCTATATAACGCCTTTCAATACAGAGATTCGACTTTAAGACATAGTAGAGTATTCGAAATGGATTTTATTGACCATTTGGACCACATTGTCTGTCCACTGACTATTTGAATAATGCAACTGGAAAGGTCTCAATTTCTTTGTCAAACTATCATTTTTTCTTCTTACTAGTAGTAACAGCGGTATCGTCCTCATCATCATCATCATTGTCATTAATATTATTATTACTATTATTATTGTTATTACTATTATTATTATTATTATCATTATTGTTATTACTATTATTATTATTGTTATTATTATTATTAGCATTATTATTATTATTATTATTATTATCATTATTATTATTATTATTATTATTATTATTACCTTAAGAGCAGCGTTCTCCATATCGTGGTCATGGTAGTCTGTGAGGCAGCAACTTGCTATACAGTTTACATCCAGGCCCCAGAAGGAGAACTCAGTCCTGACTAATACCTGGCAGACTCCTTTAGGAATGTGCAAAAACCCAGTGCGGTAATACTCCAATACAAATTCAAAAATAGAGTGATTTCTATCAAAGTAGTATTCCTCCATTTTTGTATCGTAGTTTGGGTCATCAGTTGACAGTTTTGCTAGTAGACTGTTAGGGTGCTTCATAAGGGTAGATTTGGTCGTGACGTACACACAGCCCCCGACGTTGATTCGAACCCTTTCTGAAAGGGCATGTGATTTATCCACGTGACTCAAGTCGTTCACGTGACCTTTCTTGTCCTTGGTCATTTTTCTCCGCTTCGAACCAAGACTGCATAAAGATGAAAATCTCCCCGACCTGAAATATAAAGAACCACATAACAATTATTCCATAAGTAAGCCTAAATTCCCAAACAAAATACACTAGCATCTTTCAGGTAAGGTGTTGTGCTCTAAACATGAAAACAGTTACTGGTCAACGTTGCTTCCCCTATCCAAGCGAGCTAACCCCATGACTTGCCTCTCCAACATCTGGGGCTAAGATTCCACTCAGGGCATGCTACCAGTTACTGAACATCAGTTGGTGGTTTCCCCAGGTTACTCACACTCCCTCCTCAGTACAGACATTCAATTCCTGAACCAGTCGTTCGGACGTCTGCCAGTGCCTGCTTGTGCAAACCCCCATGGATAACATGTCAAAAAATAAGTCAAGCACATTACTAACCTACGTAGCTTGCGATTCAAAGCTACGTTCAGTTGTGAGGTCATACATGCATACATGCATGCCCAGAAAATTGGGAAGCAATCGGGCGTTCGGTCGTGTATTATGCCTGGGATGCCGAAGCATTTATTGCAGGAATCAAATGTCGGCACTGTACTGGAAAGTCACTGTTTAGTCTTTATATGAGGAAGAAAAATACATATAAGTATGTCATTCTCACCCGGTGTATCTCCTAGATGCGCAGCAACCACTCTCTTCTGTCGAGATTCGTGAACATGTAGAAGGACCAGATTAGGTCATGTGATCTGGTGCTACTTTAAGGCTAATAAAATAACTATATTGCTAATTAAAGTGATACATTGATGTACTAAATCTAGTATTATTAGGCATTTCAAGGCGATAATCACCATGTCGTTCACTACTCGGTTTCTTCCATCACTCATGCCCACACCAGTTAGAAGTTGGCTCCACATGGACCAGCTGAGTGATATAAACATTGGGTACGAATTTGGCACGAACTCCGCTGTGGTTGTTTGCAGGTGGTCAAACTAAGCTTATAACGGCGTAGGGACCAGCTGGAAGGCATTGATGTTTACGTTATCTCGGAGATGGATGCACACGAGCGGCAGGCTGTGTTTTCTAATTGCTATCGTTACTACACCCGCTTTGAGACCTGCTAAATGAGTAGTACTAAATGAGATAAGGACCCAACAACACGCATAGATGAGACAGCATCGTGGAGGCACTGCAGATGAGGATGTGGCCATCTGTAGCCTAGATTTCTAGGTTGTCATATGTATTTTTCTGTTATGTTTTTTTCTGTTACCAAGCGCCAAATAGTCTAGGTGGCCAAGGTGGTCAATTTAGTTTACACCTCTCTCACCAGGGGAATAGAGGATTCAGATGAGTATCCTAAAACCTCTAGAGATAGTAGGATCAGGTGGTGCCACCTATCTACCATACCTGGTACTGGCGTCTTTGTAACCACTCTCTTCATCTAATTCCCAGACGTTTTAGCACTGATCTTTATTTTTCAGGGACGGGAAGGTTACTGCATTACTTATTTGATTTCGCTAGTCTGGCTTTCTGCCCGACATGTATCATGTTTTTCTGGGTGATTGCGTAATATTGCTGCTTTGCTCTCCGAATGATAGGGATCGTCTAGATCTATAATTCCTCTGGAAATCACTTTACGAACAATGCATGGACTTTATGAAATACTTGAAGGAGTTGTTTCATCGTATCAACGTTTCTTCTTGAAATGTCTTTTTTCAAAGTACATGTATATTTTTTATATAAGGATGTCAGTCCAGGCCATTTCAACTGGCTGTGGAAAAAGAGAGCTGGACCCGTTTTTTTGCAAATTTCTGTGCGTTGCACGGTCGTGCATCCCATTTTACTATAATTTTTCATCTTAAAAAAGCGCGGATTCTGTCGATTCTAGCATAATCATTTCTTATTCCTGAAGCCGTCGTTATGAGCGAGCTATAACGAGTCAAAATTGGAAATACTATTTCATCTTAGTAATTTCATTCAGAGTGAATTAAAGCAACCGTAATTTGAATGATCGCACAACATACACACTTTGACTTTATAAAGAACACGTAGCTCTCCACCTACTATTTGATTCGTATTACGTATATGGTTCGTATGACGTTCGTCGGTTGACTAAATGTCCTGCCCTTTAACAGTGCAACATCAATGGAGGATTTGATGCGTTTGTAAGTGCGCTAGGATGTGGCTGGTGGTTCCGCCCACGGCTGTCGTAAAGAAGAACATATTCTGCCTGTCCCGTTGGTGTTCTCACAGCAGTTTTGACCTTAGTTTTGTGTTTTGTCTTTGTGTGTCGTTATTGACTGCACTTTACGTGCAAAAGAACATACATAGGAACCAGTTGAATATATATATATATATATATATATATATATATATATATATATATATATATATATATATATATATATATATATATATATATACATATATATATATATATATATATATGTATACATATATATATACATATATATATATATACATATATATATATATATATATATATATATATATATATATATATATATATATATATATATATATATATATATATATATATATATATGTATATATATATGTATATATATATGTATATATATATATATATATATATATATATATATATATATATATATATATATATATATATATATATATATATATATATATATATATATATATATATATATATATATATATGTATATATATATGTATATATATACATATATTTCTATCGATATCTATCTATCTATCTATCTATATATATATATATACATATATATATATATATATATATATATATATATATATATATATATATATATATATATATATATATATATATATATATATATATATATATATATATATATATATATATATATATATATATATATATTTATATACATACATATATATATATATATATATATATATATATATATATATATATATATATATATATATATATATATATATATATATATACATATATATATATATACATATATATATATATATATATATACATATAGTAAGTAAACACACACACACACACACATATATATATATATATATATATATATATATATATATATATATATATATATATATATATATATATATATATATATATATATATATATATATATATATATATATGTGTGTGTGTGTGTGTGTGTGTTGCAGCCCGCTCGGATGCTGTGAGCACAGAGTTGTAAATAAGTGTATTAAAATAGGAGGTACTATTAGAAAGCTTCTTTGCATCTGGGGCTGAGCAACCTCGCTCCTGGCGGCTAGAGTCATGTAACACACATCTTATAAGTTTACTATGTCTTCATGTCGATTTCGGTATGGATTGTTAGTCTTCGTCAGTGGTTTTTCAATTTAAATGTAATTCGTGAATAGCCAGGAAAAAAACACCTTTTGTCACCAAGTTACCGGCAATCACTTTACATGCCTGTGAGCCGAGACCTTTGAACGTGGATATCGACATCGAGTGGTTGATTTGCGGTACCTTAGATCACTCGGCTATCGAGGCAGCCCCGTACACACTTTAACTGCTTTTACACGGTTATTGAGAGACAGCAACAACTTGGCATTAATGTCTTCTGTATGTTACTACTTACCTATTGTGTGTTAGAGAAGTTGTAAAATACAGAGTAAACACCCTCTATCTCCTATACTCTCTTTCAGAACTCCAATGATCTCGGCCTTTTTTCCCGAATTTGTCCGCCATACTTGCCCATGTTGTAGTGAAAATCAGTGCATATAGCCCATGCCCTCCACTGTCTTTCAGATCTCGACATATCCACCTTCTGGCCGCCCTACTTACCTAAGTAGTAGTGATATCCTGTGAGTGCATATAACTCCACGCACTCTACGGTTTCTCAGAACTTAGTCTTTTCTTCATCCCGTTTGCCCAGTTTTTCAAGTGGTACCAAGATGTGGTGCTTTCACTCAAGTTTCCATGCCTTAACAGGCTCACGCCCGGAACCACCACATGGTCTGTGACAGTTGAGTATCACGTGACAACAATAATGATTTGAAAAACAGATTCCAAGGGATATTGAATATATACCTTCAGATACAGGATTTTTAAATTGTCTCAAAGATTTTTTGTATTTTTTGAGATATGCCTGAATGCGGAGGACCACCTGGACAATCCAAGCGTGAATCAGGTCTTCTATATAGAGCCTCAGTGAATCGGGCGCCATATTCTGGCTGCGTGCCAAATTCAACCCAGACCGTGTTTTGTCTATACATCAACGCGGTACTCAGGGACCGGAGAATATATCGTGTGCAATGGCAATCTACTTTGAGAACCATTAATATTAGGTACTAGCATTCACTGCACGAAAAGTTGAGTTTATTTGTAAAGTAAACTATACTTAAACATTATTAAACTTCATGTTTATTTTCATTTACCTTCTAGTAAACATAAAGTAAACTTAAAGTTTACTTTATGTTTACATATAGTTTAAGTGGCGTGTAAAGAGGAAGATTTACTTTATGTTTATTGCAAAGAATAAACTTCATGTTTAAAATAAACTGAAAAAATAAACTATATTAAACATCATGTAAACTCGGCTTCGTAAACATGGAATCATTGGTTTATGTGCGAAATAAACTATAAATAAACATTAATGTTTACTTGCATATACCTGTGAATGAGGCTTACGTTAGAAATTTACTTGCAAAATAAACTGTGAATAAACTAATGAACATCAAGTTTATTTTACATATTCTTGTTAATAAACTATAAATATACTTGAGGTTTACGTTTCAATGATGCATGCATATACTTCAATTAACAGTTTATCAGTAAAATAAACTACGAATAAACATCATGTTTATTTAGATATTCTTGTCAATAAACAAGTAATAAACTTGGGATATACTTGTCGTTGATGTTTCAGTTAACAGTTTAATTTCAAAATAAGCTGTGAATAAAGTTCATGTTTATTTGCATTTTCTTGTCGATAAACTAAAATAAGTTTGAGAGTTCACATGTCAATAAGGCTACAGCTAACTGCTTACCTGCTAAATAAACTTTAAAAAAGCAATCAGTCGCCATGTTTATCTACGTACTTCTGTCAATAAACTGTAGATAAACTAGGAGTTAACATTATGTTTAATCACAGTTTACTTTGCAAGGAAGCAATGCTGTACTTCCGTCATTAAACAACATACAATTGTATATATATTTCAATATTTTATTTTCTTCTGGATCAGTTAGATGTATATTTGATAGAAAATAGATTGGCAGTGTCTTTCACTTACAACACAAAAATAACAAATCTTTGGTCCAAAAGTGTCTTAGGGTATACTCTACTCAATTTCCTGTATCTATAATTCAGGTTTGTAATGTCACACACAATGACATCACCTTCCTGTGCCATGTAGGCAGTCCACTGTCAATAATAATAATAATAATAATAATAATAATAATAATAATAATAATAATAATAATAATGATAGTAATAATGATAATAATATTGTCATTTGATATTGTGCTCTTTCCATATAAACATGCTCAGAGGCGCATTTCATTCCATTGTCAAAGGATAGATGTTGATATCCACATAGTTAATTGATATATACATCTTTGAATAAATATGTTTTCAGTTGTCGTTTGAAGTTTCCCACACTCCCAGCTGCCCGAATATTATTTGGGAGCTGCTTTCATAGTTTTGGTACACAGACACTAAACAATTAGTCACCATAGGGTTTCATGTTGGTATTCGGCTTGCATAATAAGTTCTTGGACGTTGATCTCAGTATCCGTGGTGGGACATACTTTTTCAGCAATTCCCTCAGATAAGAAGGTGCAGTTCCATGCAAACGCTTGTATGCCAGTAGCAGACTGGTAGCCAGTGCTGTTCCTTTAGTATTGGTGTTATATGGTCGTTTTTTTGTGTGAGTGACCACCCTGGCAGCGTTATTTTGTACTCTCTGGAGCTTACATATTAGCTCTTCAGGTATTCCACAGAAAAGTCCATTGCAGTAGTCTAAATTTTAATTTACCAGGGATATGACAGCACTTTTAGTTGATTCTGCAGTAAAGTATTTTCAGTTCCTACCAATGTTTCAAAGGTGATAGTTTGCAGATTTGACTGCCTTTGACACATGTGCTGCCATACTCATGCTTGGATCAAAAATAGAGCCCAGATTTCAGATATGTATATCAAGAATCTTGACAATCTCACCATTTACGGAAATGGTAGGCACAGATATTTTGGCTCACTGCTTAGGGTTGCCCAGCACTATGACTTCCGTTTTGTCTGCATTCAGTTTCAGCTTGTTCTGTGACATCCATGTATATATGTCAGTGAGGCAGCCTTCCAGCCTAGCAACTCCTTCTTGAGTGATTGGTTTTATTGACAGATAAAGCTGTGTGTCATCTGCATATATGTGAAGCACTAAACAATGCTTTCTGATGAGTTTACCAAGGGGTAAGAGGTATATCAGAAACAACAATGTTCCTAACACTGATCCTTGTGGTGCAGACCACAGAATGTCCTGTAACCTAGAAAATCACTCTAAGCAGTGTATAGTAAGGCAGTTATTCAAGCCCCAAATGTGCTATAAAACAAGACTTATTCACACATGCAGATGAACATTGTTATCTTCAGCCAATGGTGAATGAAGCTTAATGGCATCTTGACCCCACTCGTACCGAGATACAGGATAATTAGGGACACATGTTTGGAGTACCTACCTCATCCTGAGAACCAGGCTAAGCTTCTAGGTGTCTAGATCTAGAAGGACTAACAGAGAAGACTAGCTGAAAAGATGGCTAGAATGCAGAGGACTGTCCACGTCCACCGTCAGCTCCTAGAAATTAACTCAATTGAAAATAACTTTCCAGACCAGATTTAGGTTTATCAATAAAGATATGTGTATGAATTCCAGACTCATGTGCACAACAAAATTGAATTTATTACTCTGAACTGTTCTTTGTTGAAATTAAACTGATTCAAGGCAAATAAGATTTAAAATGTTGGTTAAATCCATTTGTCTCAATAAGTATTAAGATGTGGGTTAAATATGTTTGTCTCTCAATCTACCGAGAAAACAAGCTAGGTTGGGGAATCTTTTCTTTTAGTTTTTTTAAAGTTCATGTGTGTTGATGTAGTATAGAAAAGTTTGAATGAAATTCTCTCATGGTGAAAAATATTTATCTTATCAAGGGAACTCAGTTAAATGTTGGTGTCAGTACAGTGCACAGGTGCTGAAACCAGTAGATTTGAGTGGGGGAAAGTCAGTATTAAGATCTGTGTTGAACATATTTCTATCTCAATCTAAAATGAAAACAAGCTCAATTGGGGTATCTTTTTTTTTATTTCTCGAAAGTTCAAGTTTGTCAGTGTAATATGGGAAAGTTTGAAGGAAATTCTCTCGTCGGAAAAATAGTTATTCTATCAAGGGAACTCATTCAAATCTGGGGGTCTGCAGTTTATTTGGACAGTATTCCAGTGCCGATGCGGAAACCAGTAGTTTTGAGTGGGGGAAAATCAGTATTAAGATCTGTGATGAACATATTTGTGTCTCAATCTACCGAGAAAACGAGCTCAATTGGGGTATCCTTTTAATCATTTTTCGAAAGTTCAAGATTGTCAGTGTAATATGGGAAAGTTTGAAGGAAATTCTCTCATCGGAAAAATAGTTATTCTATCAAGGGGACTCAATCAAATCTGGGGTTCTGCAGTATATTTGGACTTAGTATTCCGGTCCTGTACGGGTGCTGAAACCAGTAGATTTGAGTGGGGGAAAGTCAGTATTAAGATCTGTGTTGAAAATATTTGTGTCTCAATCTACCGAGAAAACGAGCTCAATTGGGGTATCTTTTTTTTTTAATTTTCGAATTTTCAAGATTGTCAGTGTGGTATGGGAAAGTTTGAAGGAAATTCTCTCGTCGGAAAAATAGTTATTCTATCAAGAGAACTCAATCAAATCTGGGGTTCTGCAGTATATTTGGACTTAGTATTCCCGTGCTGTATGGGTGCTGAAACCAGTAGATTTGAGTCGGGGAAAGTCAGTATTAAGATCTGTGTTGAACATATTTGTGTCTCAATCTACCGAGAAAACAAGCTCAATTGGGGTATCTTTTTTTTTAATTTTTCGAAAGTTCAAGTTTGTCAGTGTAATATGTGAAAGTCTGAAGGGAATTCTCTCGTCGGAAAAATAGTTATTCTATCAAAGGAACTCAATCAAATCTGGGGTTCTGCAGTTTATTTGGACTTAGTATTCCTGTCGAGTACGGGTGCTGAAACCATGAGATTTGAGTGGGGGAAAGTCAGTATTAAGATCTGTGTTGAAGATATTTGTGTCTCAATCTACCGAGAAAACGAGCTCAATTGGGGTATCATTTTTTTTAATTTTTCGAAAGTTCAAGTTTGTCAGTGTAATATGGGAAAGTTTGAAGGAAATTCTCTCGTCGGAAAAGGAACTCAATCAAATCTGGGGTTCTGCAGTTTATTTGGACTTAGTATTCCTGTCGAGTACGGGTGCTGAAACCAATAGATTTGAGTGGGGGAAAGTCAGTATTAAGATCTGTGTTGAACATATTTGTGTCTCAATCTACCGAGAAAACGAGCTCAATTGGGGTATCTTTTTTTTCAATTTTTCGAAAGTTCAAGTTTGTCAGTGTAATATGGGAAAGTTTGAAGGAAATTCTCTCATCGGAAAATAGTTATTTTATCAAGGGAACTCAATCCAATCTGGGGTTCTGCAGTATATTAGGACTTAGTATTCCGGTCCTGTACTGGTGCTGAAACCAGTAGATTTGAGTGGGGGAAAGTCAGTATTAAGATCTGTGTTGAACATATTTGTGTCTCAATCTACCGAGAAAACGAGCTCAATTGTGTTGGAGTATCTTTTTTTTAATTTTTCGAAAGTTCAAGATTGTCAGTATAATATGGGAAAGTTTGAAGGAAATTCTCTCATCGGAAAAATAGTTATTCTATCAAGGGGACTCAATCAAATCTGGGGTTCTGCAGTATATTTGGACTTAGTATTCCGGTCCTGTACGGGTGCTGAAACCAGTAGATTTGAGTGGGGGAAAGTCAGTATTAAGATCTGTGTTGAAAATATTTGTGTCTCAATCTACCGAGAAAACGAGCTCAATTGGGGTATCTTTTTTTTTTAATTTTCGAATTTTCAAGATTGTCAGTGTAATATGGGAAAGTTTGAAGGAAATTCTCTCGTCGGAAAAATAGTTATTCTATCAAGAGAACTCAATCAAATCTGGGGTTCTGCAGTATATTTGGACTTAGTATTCCCGTGCTGTATGGGTGCTGAAACCAGTAGATTTGAGTCGGGGAAAGTCAGTATTAAGATCTGTGTTGAACATATTTGTGTCTCAATCTACCGAGAAAACAAGCTCAATTGGGGTATCTTTTTTTTTTATTTCTCGAAAGTTCAAGTTTGTCAGTGTAATATGTGAAAGTCTGAAGGGAATTCTCTCGTCGGAAAAATAGTTATTCTATCAAAGGAACTCAATCAAATCTGGGGTTCTGCAGTTTATTTGGACTTAGTATTCCTGTAGAGTACGGGTGCTGAAACCATGAGATTTGAGTGGGGGAAAGTCAGTATTAAGATCTGTGTTGAACATATTTGTGTCTCAATCTACCGAGAAAACGAGCTCAATTGGGGTATCATTTTTTTTAATTTTTCGAAAGTTCAAGTTTGTCAGTGTAATATGGGAAAGTTTAAAGGAAATTCTCTCGTCGGAAAAGGAACTCAATCAAATCTGGGGTTCTGCAGTTTATTTGGACTTAGTATTCCTGTCGAGTACGGGTACTGAAACCAGTAGATTTGAGTGGGGGAAAGTCAGTATTAAGATCTGTGTTGAACATATTTGTGTCTCAATCTACCGAGAAAACGAGCTCAATTGGGGTATCTTTTTTTTAAATTTTTCGAAAGTTCAAGTTTGTCAGTGTAATATGGGAAAGTTTGAAGGAAATTCTCTCATCGGAAAATAATTATTTTATCAAGGGAACTCAATCCAATCTGGGGTTCTGCAGTATATTAGGACTTAGTATTCCGGTCCTGTACTGGGGCTGAAACCAGTAGATTTGAGTGGGGGAAAGTCAGTATTAAGATCTGTGTTGAACATATTTGTGTCTCAATCTACCGAGAAAACAAGCTCAATTGGGGTATCTTTTTTTTTAAATTTTCGAAAGTTCAAGATTGTCAGTGTAATATGTGAAAGTTTGAAGGAAATTCTCTTGTCGGAAAAATAGTTATTCTATCAAGGGAACTCAATCAAATCTGGGGTTCTGCAGTTTATTTGGACTTAGTACTCCTGTCGAGTACGGCTGCTGAAACCAGTAGATTTGAGTGGGGGAAAGTCAGTATTAAGATCTGTGTTGAACATATTTGTGTCTCAATCTACCGAGAAAACGAGCTCAATTGGGGTATCTTTTTTTTAATTTTTCGAAAGTTCAAGATTGTCAGTATAATATGGGAAAGTTTGAAGGAAATTCTCTCATCGGAAAAATAGTTATTCTATCAAGGGGACTCAATCAAATCTGGGGTTCTGCAGTATATTTGGACTTAGTATTCCGGTCCTGTACGGGTGCTGAAACCAGTAGATTTGAGTGGGGGAAAGTCAGTATTAAGATCTGTGTTGAAAATATTTGTGTCTCAATCTACCGAGAAAACGAGCTCAATTGGGGTATCTTTTTTTTTTAATTTTCGAATTTTCAAGATTGTCAGTGTAATATGGGAAAGTTTGAAGGAAATTCTCTCGTCGGAAAAATAGTTATTCTATCAAGAGAACTCAATCAAATCTGGGGTTCTGCAGTATATTTGGACTTAGTATTCCCGTGCTGTATGGGTGCTGAAACCAGTAGATTTGAGTCGGGGAAAGTCAGTATTAAGATCTGTGTTGAACATATTTGTGTCTCAATCTACCGAGAAAACAAGCTCAATTGGGGTATCTTTTTTTTTAATTTTTCGAAAGTTCAAGTTTGTCAGTGTAATATGTGAAAGTCTGAAGGGAATTCTCTCGTCGGAAAAATAGTTATTCTATCAAAGGAACTCAATCAAATCTGGGGTTCTGCAGTTTATTTGGACTTAGTATTCCTGTCGAGTACGGGTGCTGAAACCATGAGATTTGAGTGGGGGAAAGTCAGTATTAAGATCTGTGTTGAACATATTTGTGTCTCAATCTACCGAGAAAACGAGCTCAATTGGGGTATCATTTTTTTTTATTTTTCGAAAGTTCAAGTTTGTCAGTGTAATATGGGAAAGTTTGAAGGAAATTCTCTCGTCGGAAAAGGAACTCAATCAAATCTGGGGTTCTGCAGTTTATTTGGACTTAGTATTCCTGTCGAGTACGGGTGCTGAAACCAGTAGATTTGAGTGGGGGAAAGTCAGTATTAAGATCTGTGTTGAACATATTTGTGTCTCAATCTACCGAGAAAACGAGCTCAATTGGGGTATCTTTTTTTTAAATTTTTCGAAAGTTCAAGTTTGTCAGTGTAATATGGGAAAGTTTGAAGGAAATTCTCTCATCGGAAAATAGTTATTTTATCAAGGGAACTCAATCCAATCTGGGGTTCTGCAGTATATTAGGACTTAGTATTCCGGTCCTGTACTGGGGCTGAAACCAGTAGATTTGAGTGGGGGAAAGTCAGTATTAAGATCTGTGTTGAACATATTTGTGTCTCAATCTACCGAGAAAACAAGCTCAATTGGGGTATCTTTTTTTTTTAATTTTCGAAAGTTCAAGATTGTCAGTGTAATATGTGAAAGTTTGAAGGAAATTCTCTTGTCGGAAAAATAGTTATTCTATCAAGGGAACTCAATCAAATCTGGGGTTCTGCAGTTTATTTGGACTTAGTATTCCTGTCGAGTACGGGTGCTGAAACCAGTAGATTTGAGTGGGGGAAAGTCAGTATTAAGATCTGTGTTGAACATATTTGTGTCTCAATCTACCGAGAAAACGAGCTCAATTGGGGTATCTTTATTTTTATTTTTCGAAAGTTCAAGATTGTCAGTATAATATGGGAAAGTTTGAAGGAAATTCTCTCATCGGAAAAATAGTTATTCTATCAAGGGAACTCAATCAAATCTGGGGTTCTGCAGAATATTTGGACTTAGTATTCCGGTCCTGTATGGGTGCTGAAACCAGTAGATTTGAGTGGGGGAAAGTCAGTATTAAGATCTGTGTTGAAAATATTTGTGTCTCAATCTACCGAGAAAACGAGCTTAATTGGGGTATCTTTTTTTTTTAATTTTCGAATTTTCAAGATTGTCAGTGTAATATGGGAAAGTTTGAAGGAAATTCTCTCGTCGGAAAAATAGTTATTCTATCAAGAGAACTCAATCCAATCTGGGGTTCTGCAGTATATTTGGACTTAGTATTCCGGTGCTGTAAGGGTGCTGAAACCAGTAGATTTGAGTCGGGGAAAGTCAGTATTAAGATCTGTGTTGAACATATTTGTGTCTCAATCTACCGAGAAAACAAGCTGAATTGGGGTATCTTTTTTTTAAATTTTTCGAAAGTTCAAGTTTGTCAGTGTAATATGTGAAAGTCTGAAGGAAATTCTCTCGTCGGAAAAATAGTTATTCTATCAAAGGAACTCAATCAAATCTGGGGTTCTGCAGTTTATTTGGACTTAGTATTCCGGTCCTGTACGAGTGCTGAAACCAGTAGATTTGAGTGGGGAAAAGTCAGTATTAAGATCTGTGTTGAACATATTTGTGTCTTAATCTACAGAGAAAACGAGTTCAATTGGGGTATCTTTTTAATTTTTTTTTCGAAAGTTCACGTTTGTCAGTGTAATATGGGAAAGTTTGAAGGAAATTCTCTCCTCGGAAAAATAGTTATTCTATCAAGGGAACTCAATCAAATCTGGGGTTCTGCAGTTTATTTGGACTTAGTATTCCGGTCCTGTATGGGTGCTGAAACCAGTAGATTTGAGTGGGGGAAAGTCAGTATTAAGATCTGTGTTGAACATATTTGTGTCTTAATCTACTGAGAAAACGAGCTCAATTGGGGTATCTTTTTTTTTTATTTTTCGAAAGTTCACGTTTGTCAGTGTAATATGGGAAAGTTTGAAGGAAATTCTCTCATCGGAAAAATAGTTATTTTATCACGGGAACTGAAACCAGTAGGATTGATTGGGGGCAAGTGAGATATGAGATGTGAATTAAATCATTTAGGTCTTAATCTACCGAGAAAATAAGCTCAGGTGGGGTATTTTTTTGGTTTAGTTTTAAGAAAGTTACTTCATGAAGAATTCTGTCTTCTTTTGCCCTTGATAGAATAAAAAATACATGTATGACGATATTCTTTAAATCTTAAAGATAGACCTCATCTAATTGCTTAATACAATATATAAGCATTTTAACAATCTGAATAACTGTGATAGCAACAACAACATACCCTTCTCAACTTAATTGTATGGTAAAGGGGAATATTTTTTTCAAGGCAACTAAAACATACATTTATATTTTGTGAATACAAGTGGACTTGCAAAAGTTGGATTCATTCTCTACAATAAACAAATGAGTCACAGGACCTGAGGTATATTATGTAACTACAACAGGATGCTATCTATCTCAGTACACAATAGTAAAGTAATTGAGATAAGAGTGGCCACCTGTGTAGGAATAGGAGTGATCACGAAGCACATGTGGTGACCTTGATAGTATTTGGTCTGACAATCAGACCTGCACATATTTTGCATGTACAGACATGAGGACTCATATTGAGATTCCAGTTCCCAGTAGCAGCAACAACTACATTTCACCATGCATTTCGCTAGAAGTGCTGTACTCACCTCTGTACATAAAAGCTACTCTACCCCCCCCCCCCCCCCCCCCCCCCCAAAGATACTTGAAATGATACAACACATCCAATTCAGAGTAATCTCGATTTTAGTTCCAAAAAGTTGGCTTGTATACAATGACTTGTTAAGTTTCTTGCACTGACAGTAATATTCAAGGTGTATATTGTCTGTCAGTTTAATGAGTAACTCTACCTTCAAATTCAAGAGCTCAATGTCCCCTGTCTAAGGACACCCTGATTACAATTGTCCAAGATATTGTAAGCCTGGGGCCCTCAGGCTACTTGTAAACATGGCAGAGGGCATGGAAGATCCTGATATACTTCTACTACTACTACTACTACTACTACTACTACTACTGAACACATTGGAACATAGTATGAACTATACTTAGGGTTTGATTAATGAGCGTACATTCACATTTACACAATAATAAACACATACTAATCTTCAATAAGCTTTTTGTTTACTTCAGGTTTAATGAATGAGTTGACATTAAATTTGAGGTTTACTTCAGGTTTAATGAATGAGTTTATATTAACATCTACACAAAATAAATGCATGAAAAACTCAAATAAATATGAGGTTTACTTTAGTAAGTAAACTTGGTATTTATTTAACAGTAAAGACAAAGTAAATGTTAAACCCCCTGTAAACTTAGGTTTACTTTTAAAGTTTACTTTTGAAGTAAATTCCATTCAATTTGAGGTTTACTTCCGGTTTAATGAATTAGTTTATATCAACATTTACACAAAAGTAAATGCATGATAAACTCAATTGAATATGAGGTTTACTTTAGTTAGTAAACTTGGTATTTATTCAACAGTAAAGACAAAGAAAATTTTAAACCCCCATGTAAACTTAGGTTTACCTTTAAAATTAAATTCAAATAAATTTCAGGTTTACTTCTGGTTTAATGAATGAATATATATTAACATTTACTAAACAATAAATGCATGATAAACTCAATTAAATCTGAGGTTTACTTTAGTAAGTAAACGTGGTATTTATTTAACAGTAAAGACAAAGTATATTTTAAACCCCAAGTAAACTTAGGTTTAATTTTAAAGGAAACTCCATTTTTCGTGCAGTGTTGTATCGCGGTAATTCTCAACAGCCTCTTAGGTTTCCCCAAACAGAGAATTCACAAAAATAACACCCTCACCAATAAAAAGGGTGAAACCCTGCCATTAAATTCACCGCACTAACGAACACAAGATTGTGGCAGTAACCTAGAGACACAGAAGTTGAAAATGGGCTTAAGCGTTTTTATCATTTCGATAACATTTCTGGACAAAAATACATACGATCACGTAAACACACAAGCTTATATACTGTATACCGTGTTAATATTGCGGCAGTTTAATTAATGCGTACTTTGCGCACCCATGGAGTCCGCATTTATTAAACTGCGCACTATGGATTGGACAATAAACTATATATCGACAACAACTATCATTTGGATATGGGATCCCTTGTACCATTCAACACACTTACATGATAGCTTGCCATTCAACATACAGACCCTGTGCGGCCTCTGCTGGTACTATGTTTAATTACGATGTAGACAACTTGCTTACTCGGGTGTAATCAAACATTGCAGGCCAATTAAGCACAATTAAGCACAATCAGTGGCAGGAGGTGACTACCATTCCTGCTTCTGATTGGTTGAGAGATATCAGTGGCTGGAAGTGACTGCCACTGATATCTCTCGACCAATCAAAATTTGGCTTAAATTTGTGCCCTGGCCTTTAATGTCAGCCTCTATGCCCAGACTCAGGCCAGGTTTTTAGTAACTTTCATAAGCCATATCTGAGGAGTGCTGAGGAGGACAGACTTGCGGGTGGTCTTATTTGAAAGGTGACACGTATAGGCACATTTTGAACCTAAATCATCATGATGGTGCATTTGCCTTTTAATAAGCACTAAACACGATCATATAACTACCTATGCCGGAAGTCTTTCATAGAACCAATGAATATGCAATACACAAGATCATATAGCTACCTATGCCGAAGGGAATCAGTTCATCCGGCTTGGCGACATTTTCGTTCTCGTCTTTCATGAAGCGTCCCGGGTTGAAGCGCTCGGGCTCGGGGAAGACCTTGGGGTCCCTGAAGATGGACCAGAGGTTGGCGAAGACGGTGGTGCCCGCGGGGATGTCGTAGCCGCGGAAGGTGGCGTGCTCGGTGGTTCTGTGTGGGATAGTGAAGGAGAGTAGGCTACTGAAGCGCTGGATCTCGTGGAGGGTGGCCTCAGTGTACGGTAGACGGGCGCGGTCACGCAGGCAGGGTAGTCTGTCCGAGCCCAGGACGCTGTCTATCTCCTGCTGCACCCTCTCCTGGACATCTGGGTACAGCATCATACACAAGAGACCCCAACGAAGGGTGTTCGATGTCGTCTCGGTACCAGCGAAAAACAGGTCTTGGATCAGCTTGAAAAGTTGGCCATCTGCAATTAAGTAAAGTACAATGGGCATCTGCAAAAATAATAATCGTGGCATGAAAATCTCATGCACGAGCATCTCATTTTCATGCATGAAAATATAAAATTTCCATGCATCTACATTCAGGAAAAATATTTCTGAGCATGAATATGGAAATGTTGCCCCTGGGATAATTTTTTCGCCTCAGAAATTTTCATGGGGAAATTGGCTGTACACTATTTCATTCTCATCCATGAAGATTTGTTGGCCAAAACCTTCATTTCATACATGGAAAATCGTGGCATGAAAATTTCATTTTCATGTACGAAATTTTCATGCCACGATGTTTCTTACATGGAACCTTTGAAACGCTCAAATCTAAAAATGTTCACTGATGTTGAAATTGCGCATGCTGAATATGCTGAACTACAAAATTATTCTGCTTCTGTCTATCACCTATCACATATTTAGCGTAAGCGTTGTCGTAGCAGAGCAGTTGAGGTAAAATAAAAGATCTATCAGGGTGAGCTTGTATTCAAATTCAAGTATTCATCAACTCTTTTCAAGCTTACACTGCATTTTAAACTCTTTATCGTCTTAGCAATTTACCTGGTCCAGTATCGAAAGGACGCCTTGAAATTAAGTCGCACTCTGCACCAATTGAGCTGAGTAAAATTTCACTTAATAACCCTTGATTTGGTTAGGCTCAAGAATTCGATGTTTATGCAACGATTTCGAGACAAATGATGCGCGAGCTCCCCTATGATGAATTGAGGTTCAGTGAATTGTACAAAACGAAGCCGTCCCAAGGTAAATGTGATTTGCAATTGCATAATCTGGAGGTAGCGTAAGGAGTATCCTCAGGAGATGACGTCATTGAGCGTACACGTAAATTTCTCAAATGTAATTAAAAGGGCCACTATTATCTAATTCGTCACAATTAGTGACGAAAACCAGATAAAGTAAATTGGCATGGCTCTCTTTGTAAAAGAAAAAAAATAGAAAAACAGTCCTACCATAAAGTATGCATATTTGAGTTTTATATCAACATATTTTCAATTTACATAAAGAAAACGAGGGCTCCAAAAAGGCATTTATTCTAACACTAATTTGGTAACTCTGGCAACCTGTGGAAAATATGGCTAGTATTCATGATTCGGATGTCATAAAATGGAAGCCACTCTGCTATGCTCTATCCAAAATCGCCATGAGATCGCCGGAAATGATAAGTTGTTGGTATTCTGTTAAAATAGCACATGGTTTAGAAGAGCACTGTGGGTAGGAACTAGATGATACCTACCATTAAAGTTGGTATCCTGAGCGCCTGCGCTCTGCTGGTCGTCGATCTCCTTAAGGTAGGCGTCTATGAAGTCCGCTATGCGGGAAGGGTTGAAGTCCTTCCTGTGTTGTTCTAGGTGCTCCCGCAACCAGCCCTCAATGGCCTGGATATTACTCACCAAGAAATGGAACTGAAAAGGCAGTAGTTAGGGAATTTACTAGTGGAGTAGTAGAAGTAGTAGTAGTAGTAGTAGTAGTAGTAGTAGTAGTAGTAGTAGTAGTAGTAGTAGTAGAAGTAGTAGTAGTAGTAGTAGTAGTAGTAGTAGTAGTAGTAGTAGTAGTAGTAGAAGTAGTAGTAGTAGTAGTAGTAGTAGTAGTAGTAGTAGTAGTAGTAGTAGTAGTAGTAGTAGTAGTAGAAGTAGTGGTAGTAGTAGAAGTAGTGGTAGTAGTAGTAGATACAATAATATTATATAAGGCAATTCTATTTTATTTCAAGGTTTCACCCATAGTTGAATAATACATACATAGTATTATAAAAGAATGGACGGTCAACTTTGACCTACGAGAGCATAGTAGAAGCTGTGTGTATTACATGAATATCACGTGATAGAACATTTATAAGTAATAGTATTATACCCCACGAGAAAATTGTAAGCCTTGATTGGCTAACTGAGGTTCACCATTACGGTTAACATTCTCCGACTTCTCATATAAAGTTCCTTCCAGCTTCTAGTGACGCCCAGCGGGGAAAGAACGAGTCATCAGCCATCTGTGGCCTTGACCTCATCCAAAACAGCAGACAGTTTTTACTCCGCATCAGCGAGAACTTTGATATGTTACCTTTGTGGGGTTTGTTCGATATAATAAAATAAATATGACATTCCAGTAGAGGCATTTTTTACCCTCACATTTGTGTAATACAGGGAAGGTATGTTTGTTTTAATCACGTGATGAATGAAATATGAATAATAATATTGGGAAGCTATGTGTGTTACATTTTAATCATGTGATAAAGTATGAATAATAATATTTTGAAGCCAGGTATGTTCTTACCTTGGTGGGGTCGTACGGGCAGTACCTCAGGAAGGGAAACACGTTGATTAACTGTGTTCTACCTATGTACTTCACGTGGTCATTCAGGCGCCCTATGTACGACTTGAAAGTCTCGTCGTCGTAATCATAACGTTTTCCAAACACCAGGGAGCAGATGACATTGGAGACGGCATTGGTTAGTAGTATTTGCGGATTAAAGGGGGCGCCACCGTGACTCTCCACACGCTGAAGCAGCGCGCGCACCTCGTCCTGGACGCGATCCTCCATCAGGGTGCGGCCCATGCCGAAATCCCGCAGCACGTTCAGGGCGAAGCGGCGCTGCTCCTTCCATAGGGGACCGTTGGCAAATATCACTCCTTAGAAAAAAGAGAAAGATAGGGAACAGTTAAGCTTACTTATATTTGCATCTGGAATAGTCTGACAACGCCGTAGTTCACCTCTCAAAAAGAATAAACATTTGAAACCAGTAAATTGTCACCCAGATTGTCATGGGACCCCATCTTTGGACCGCACGACCAAAGCGTCATGAAACTTGGCCAACAAATGGCTTGCAGAGATATAAAACATTTGAAAATTTCAAATGACATTGAGAAGACCTCTAATGACCTTGAAATGACCTTTAACTCCAATTTTTTATCATATATGACATTTGGTCAAAGTTATTGCCCTCTAATAATACGCAAATTAAAATTACTCCCCTGATCATCTTGGACATCATACGTAGATATATACTTTCAAGAAAATCTATTCAGAAAAAGCAACTTTTGACTTCTCATGAAGGATTTTATGAAAATACATCTTTGCCTTTCTTATGACAAAACCAGCACCCCTACGAAGACCAAAACCACATTATCAGGTCGATCTTAAGGATTAGATATGATTAAAAAATATATCACCCCAATATCTGCTTCCATTGCAACGTTATGTCCTATTTTCGAAACCTGCGATGACCTATGACCTCGAAAATCTTGGATTTCGAAAATTGGACGTATCTTTACAATGAAAGCAGGTATCGTGATGGTATCAGAAATGACATCTTCACTTTAAGGTCTAAGTAGTTATGTGATTGTCATCTTGGTAGGGCGTAGATGTCTGCCAGTAGATGAGAAAATACATATGTTATTTTCGACCTTCACAAAAAATCTGTTTTGTACCGATTCTCTTGCAAATGTATTCTAAAGTGCCTTGCTCAAAATTGTATAAAAGCAGGTTTTTCATTTTCACACAATTTTGAGGAGAAAATGTTATGCGATTGAAAGATGGACATGCTGAGAAAAAAATGTATTCTAATGTCATTTCAAGGTCATTCGGGTTTATTCAGTGTTTTGTATCCCCATTGGCTATCTTGGGGCCAAAAATTGTGAGAATATGAAAATGAATCACAGAGCTATGCCAATATATGCTCTCACCTTGATAATTTAGACCCATTTGGCCCAATAGAGAGTTTTCAGTCAAATAATTGCTTAACATTGCGAGGTTATTAATATTGTTCCACACAATTCAGGCCATATATGCACCAGACAAAAGAGGCTTAAAGAAATAACATCAAATTAAAACAGGCACTCAAAAGAAATACCTTATTTTCCCGGGTTTTTTCTTGTTTGTACATCGAATATATATTCTGTCTTGCAACAACTATTAACTTGGCTGTGCCTGATGTGAAATAATGTATTTTGCTTTGATATAATGATTCTAGGATTCTACATCAAACATTCTGGCCGCTACCTTATTAAGGGAGCGCATTTCATTTAAATAATCGATATACGTTTCTGAAGTAGAGCACACTAAATAGTCAGGTTCGAAGCTGCCAATAGTTTGAGCATTCGTGGAGCATCGTAACAACACTCGTATATATCTGGAGGGTGACATCGGAAATTTCTGAAGAGAGGAATGTTGAGATCGTATGAAGAGCATACAAGGGAAATAGACAGAGTTGTTGCATTGTAGCAGTTTTATAACCCTTCCAATGCTGAGGCTACTTTTGTTCATAGCTCAAGGACAAAAAGATTTTTGAAAACCATATAAACCTTGTCATGTTGGTATTCATTGGATAGCTCTCACTGAGTACTTGCAGATGAGTGCCCATATATCAGGGTTTCAGTCATTTTTTAGGTTTTTTTGCGTCATTCCGTACTGCCCAAATTAGCCACCAGCAGCGTGATGGTTAATCAGTGACTGTGGATAATATACCATAGATGTTTATTGTGGGGGACAGCCTAGCGATACACGATACCGAGTTATCCAAGATTTTCTCCAAAGTATTGTTCCGACGACTGTGTCTAACTGACGGTGAGTTGGTCACCCGTTATCATGTGCAGATGTATCTTAATCATTGATATAACAACTTCTGCTATATTTACCCAGAACGCGCTTGTGTATTTTCCTCATGACGATGACTGGAAGAGTGCATGCAGGTGTCTTGAAAGTTGATGTTTGAAGTAAACCGAGGGGTGATTGCACAGTGACAACAGATATTCACTATGGATGTTTTTGGTCTTGGCTGCAGCATAATGCTTTTTGACATTTCATGAGCTAGTGCTCTTTATGAATATATACACGTCAACGAAACTCATCTCCTATTTTAACCATTTTGAATACATAATGATTGAGGCTGTTTGGGGGAACAGACGAAAACAACGATACGAGTGTGGTATAGTGGATATATGTACTATATCGCGTAGCTGAGATGATGTGATACATCCCCCCTCCCCCGTGTGATCAGTAGAGCCTGGAACTTGCCCGTACTTAGCCTGCCCGCCCACCCCCCCCCCCCCCCCCCCCCCAGGCCATATTTAAATGTCGTCCCTTGTGGATAGATAGCACTGCAGTATACACAATGAGGTAATCTCCCTCGTGTGGCAATTGTGTGAACTACATGGCCAACAATAGACCACAAGTCACTATGTAGTATAGGTGCAGGCATTTACATATAATGAAGTAAAATCAGAATAGAGCCTTGTAGCTAGGCTAGACCTACTAGAATCCTGCCCCCCCCTCTCCTGCACAGTTGCTCACCAGAGTCTCACAATAAAGGGTGCCAGAACCCGGGCATAAACCCTTGGGTAAACATGTCAGATGTCTATTTAAAGGAGAAATAGGGGTACTACCACCAAGGCTTTGTATGAAATGTTTTGCGCTAGGATTCATGTGTACAAAAAGACGAAGAGGTTGAAACTGTTAATTTCTTATCTGTCACATCCAGTAGGGTTCGAAATGACAGATAAAAAAGCTCTCCATGCATGGGGTAACTCTATCATAAGATGGAACTGCCTATTTTGTTCCCTTTTTATATTTTTTGAATTTCTAATTGTATCTTAGTCTTAATTCGCCTTTTTCACTCTTCTTTAATTATGTGGGCTATTGCGCCTTATGGATAAATATAACTACTGGTGACCAGTATAGTCTGCACCCCTCTTTCGCTTTGTCTTGGATGAAGAAAAGAATGGATATGTAGTGAGAGACCAATTACTATATGCCCTATAGTTAAGAGCTGGACTCATGCCAGGAGTACCAGATAAGGCATCAGCACGAGGTCACGCGGGAACAAGGACGAATCAGGGCTCTCGCATCAATTACATTACAGAGAAACCTTAACTCCACCACCAGCTGGGGATGCCCAGAGCATCAATTTCTGCCTTTTGGCGGCTATTAGTTGACACTGGTTGAGGCTAGCATGTTTATGTTGACCGACTGGTTTCGAATCCACTTGTGTTTGGTCATCTAAGGTTTTGTTGTCACTCCTACTCTTTATTTTGACGCTTCGTCGTGCGATCCTCCACGCTTTTGTTTGCTTGGTACCAGTCTATTGTATTTTCTCTTTAGTTTTCCTTTTGTTGTTTATATTTTCTATAATGTATACTTGATTAATGGTATGACCATACGTTTGTACTCGTTAGTACAGTCAATATAGTACATACATGTACACACAATGTCTAGGCCGCTTCTCTTCGGTGATAGTGAAGACCGTAGATAAATGGAAATTATAGAACATATTCTTACCCAAAAAATATAAACAATGCATGCAAATCCCACAAAATATTCTGAGTATTCCTTCGAAGATAGAATCCATCTGAAGCTGTTATCATGCTTTGTTTATAAATAATACAAAAACTGGCATTGAAGCTTCGATGAAAGTGACCAGACATAGTAGTGACGATGTGGGCCCAGCCGTCAGTGCCTTCAATGTTCGTCAAGCAAGCTCTTCGCACAAATCAAAGCGTCCTGAGTCAACTGTATTTACTGGTAGAAAATATATAATAACCTCTTGAGTATCGCATGAGCTGACATGACTATAAGTCACAATCAGACATGAGCTACTCCAGGCTGCAGCAATAACATTTCGGCAATGAACTATATACGTTAGCGACCTACTTTGCTATATAGGCCATTGGGTACTGGTTGCAGGGTCAGGAAATACGCATAATTTGACATTAACAGCCTGTCATGCGGAATAACCAATCGTTTTAACCCTTAGACAATAGGGTATAAGGAGATTGCACATCGTAACACGACACTGGTGGTAATCCCAGGTAGCCAGCCCCTGAAATGCTGAACGTAGCTCCAACTTTCGTCCAAAGCACACGGATGCAAAGGTTTTGGATAACCATCTAAACCCTGTCATGTTAGTATTCATTGAATAGCTCTCACTGACTACTCTCAGATGAGTAAACAAATTATGACAGGCCGTTTCAGTCATTTTCAGTTTTGTTTCATCATTTTGTATCGACCAAACTAGCCACCAGCAGTATAAGGGTTAAGCAACCCCATGGGAAGGACGTCAAATCATGATCATCACTTGTGGCAAGCACATATCTCACAACAAATAAGGGCAAATATTTCTAAGGACTATACAGTACAATCTCCATTTTGTAAACACCGATGAGATGTGAACTTCTCCTTTTGTGAACCCAATGTATAATTCCCATTTGTTCAAAATACATTGAGGACTGACCTCCGACTGAGATGTGAACATCTCGCTCTGAGAACCAAATCTCTATAGTTACCATTTTTTAATGAAACATTCAAAAACTACATCTTTACTACCTTTTACTAATTGTGTAAAGATAGCTGAGCTGTTAACACCTCCTATCATGAACACTTCAACCCTGGGCCCGAGGTGTTTAGATCTTAGAGGTTTTACCAAAGGCGAGAAGATCTCTGAGATATGAACACCTCCTAGCGTGAACACTTTTGCCCTGATGTCTAGGTGTTTACATCTCAGAGGTTTTACCAAATATGAAAAGATCTCTGAGCTGTGAACAACTCCTAGCGTGAACACGTTTGCCCTGATGTCTAGGTGTCTACATCTCAGAGGTTTTACCAAATATGAAAAGATCTCTGAGCTGTGAACAACTCCTAGCGTGAACACTTCAGCCCTGTGGTGTTTTGAACTCAGATGTTCGATTGCATATCATACCTTTGCCGTGGCTCATGGCCCAGGTGACCTTGTCCACCCTGCGGCCTATGAAGACATCCCCGTGCTTCACAAAGGCCTCCCTGATGGCCTCGTAGCCATTGAGCACCACCACCAGCTCCGGGCCCAGGTACATATGGAAGACATCCCCCAGGGTCGCGCGGTAGCCCGTCAGCACCTCGTGCAGCTTGCGGCCCAGGAAGGGCACGCTCCCGACCACGGGCAGGCTCCGCACCCCCGGGGGCAGGTTGGCGGGCTTGCTCCTGTAGTGGACGACGAGCAGGAAGGCGACGATGAAGATGAGGAGGGTGGGAAGGTTGTCGCTGAGTAACCCGAGGAGGCTGGCCACTAGCGCCATGTTGTCGTTCTTGTTATTGTCTTGAATCGCTCTCCCCTTCACGTAGAGGATTTAATAAATTGTAGAATAGTCTATATCTAGTTCTTGTTCTTGTCTTGGTTTGCTCGCCCCTTCACGTAGAGGATTTAGTAAATTGTAGAATAGTCTATATCTAGTTCTTGTTCTTGTCTTGGTTTGCTCGCCCCTTCACATAGAGCCCCTTAGTAAATTGTAGAATAGTCTATATCTAGTTCTTGTTCTTGTCTGGTCTAGAGTATGTTTACCTGCTGGCTGGGCTGCGTGTGTTGACTGGGCCTCTATTCAGGGCAGCCTGGGCGACTCTTCACTGCTTGCTGCTGCTGCAGCTTCCCGGGATTGTCCCTATGTATATCTCCCCTTGTTATTACCGCTTATACCCCCTTTAACCCAGTCACCCAGTCATGTCCGTAGCACGCCTTTATTAGGTCACATTTAAGGGTGCATCTCTCCAATTATACATCATATTTTGGAACTAATTGGAGAGGAAACGATAATCAGAATCGAACAACCTATTTTCCTTCAAAAAAAGATCAGGAATGGGCGCCTTTTGTATTTAAGGGTACCTCATATGCATATGACACTTTTCAAGTTTGCAAGCATGAATGCGTTAACAACAACAACAACACGGGCAAAGAGAGCCCACTTTACCCTCAGTGGGCCTTCAAAGGGAGCACACACCATCCGCAATGGGCCTTTAAAGGAGGCACACACCATCCGCAGCGGACCTTTAAAGGAGGCACCCACCATCCGCAGTGGACCTTTAAAGGGGGCACACACCACCCGCAGGGGTTCTTTAAAGGGGGCACACACCACCCGCAGGGGTACTTTAAAGGGAGCACACAGATTATACCTATTATTAACAAGTTATAAGACATACCCTCACCTATACCAAAAGGTTTAGATGATAAACCAACTGTACCTTAATGGCCTAACTCCATACTGGCTCTACCAAAAAAGTTATCAAAGCATGCATTCTCCCTTGATGTGGAGTTCTTAATAAGCGTTGTCTGAATCAACGATGCTTTTGCAAATAAGTCTCGAATGAAGCATACTTTGAAAGGTATTTGGTGTCCAAGTCCATGACTCATCCCAAAGTCAGTGTGAAACACAAACGCCCCTTTGACTGAAAAGGGTTGAACTGTCATAACCATTGATTTTTTTATTGATCGTGTTTATTGACACCCCTTATAGCCGCATATCATCATCTACTAGGAATTTGTCACAATCCATCGGATGTCTGTCCATGGAGTGAACCCCGGCCTACATCTGTATCAAATCCCAACTCGGATCCTCGGGGCTGGTGGGGCATATGGGTCTTCCTTGTAAAATTGTCCCAAACGACCTAGCTGTCTGCTTTGACCATGCAGATTCCTTCGAGCTAGAACACTTTGACCAATAGCTTCATCTCATTTTTTGGGGCGAAAATGAATAATGATAAAGTCTTCGCAGACGGTGTATTAGAATATGAAAGATGTAAACACCCTCTAGTTCCAGTGGCAGATGCAGATCCTCTATGGAGGAAGGACCTTGGACCGTATAGTATAGTCTGATTTTCAAGTAAAGGTTGAATCTTGACATTAAAAAAACACAAACACAGCCAGATATGTTCTTAAATAGTAAACCATCACATCAAAATAGCCACTTATTGAGAAGTTTATCAATATTCGTGAACTATGATATATAACCTATAAAATGACATGTGCCTCCTTTGAACTCGGTTCTTAGATATTCAACTTTCAAAAAATGATCCGGTATTGTGTAGGGTTCTACCTTAAATGCATAGTATAACGCAAATCAATGCGATGGAGTGCGCACTGCCACTGCACGCTGATCCTGTCGACGCCCCCTTGATGCTGGAAGTTCGGTTCTCGTCACGTTTTCTGCCAAAATTGCGGCCAAGTCGTGACTAGCCTGTTGTAAGTGGTGGAGGAACCCGCAGTAACCGGCAAAAAACAACACCAAACACCAAGTTACTGGTAAATACATATGTCTTGCTATACCATAATAAATGATGACTGATATACTGCTGTGCAGCTTATCACCATAATTTTATTTGTACACTGTGCCTCCATATTTACATGCAACTGAATGAAAATGTTACAAAAATAAAAAAAAAGTTACTGGTAACTTTCTCATTTGCCCCAGCAGGGGTGCGAACCTGGGCATTGGTGAGAGACAGCTAGTAGAGAGTGGCAATGCATTCAACCACACGGCCATCAGGACAGGCCCTCAGCGGTGAGAGACAGCTAGCAATCAGTGGCAATGCCTTAGACCACACAGCCATCAGGGCAGGCCCTCAGCGGTGAGAGACAGCTAGTAGTCAGTGACAATGCCTTAGACCACACGGCCATCAGGGCAGGCCCTCAGCGGTGAGAGACAGCTAGCAGTCGGTGGCAACGCTTTAGACCACACGTCCATCAGGGCAGGCCCTCAGCGGTGAGAGACGGCTAGCAATCAGTGGCAATGCCTTAGACCACACAGCCATCAGGGCAGGCCCTCAGCGGTGAGAGACAGCTAGTAGTCAGTGACAATGCCTTAGACCACACGGCCATCAGGGCAGGCCCTCAGCGGTGAGAGACAGCTAGCAGTCGGTGGCAACGCTTTAGACCACTCGGCCATCAGGGCAGGCCCTCAGCGGTGAGGCAGCTAGCAGTTAGTGGCAACTCCACCATCAGGACATGCCCCGCCTCTCCCCCTTTGAGGCCATGCACTGTAGGAGTGTTTTCTGATAGGCGTGATTTACTGGGCGAGTAAGTCGAGTGTAAGTGATGAAGTACTGTAAAGGCACTGTGTAGTGACTAGTGTATTTGCACTAGGGATATCCACGAGTTACACGACTGGCCTATTTGGACGGTGTCTCCTCCATTCAAAACTAGACTTCCCATACATGAATATAGATGGCGTTATCTAATCACCTCGACCCGATTTATGTCGTCTAACTAGACCGACGTTTCATTTTATAGATGTCTCTGTTATTGCCTAATCGACGTCAAAACAGGGACATTAGCCAAATGAAAAGTCGGCCTAGTTACACGACATACATCGGGTCTACCTACACACAACCCGTCCCATGTGTTTTTTCAGCATGAGCATTGCTTTCGATATACGTGTCGTTTATACATCCCTGGCAAATACCTAACCGAAGGTGAAACATAGAAACTCATTCAAATCCATGCAACGCATTAAACGCCGCGCTTTATTATATTTTCCTAACTAAAGCATTCTTGAAAAATGTTCGTATTTGATTAATCGCGACACAATCTTTAGCTCAACTTAAAATGCTATTGAAGTAACAATAATATCAGATAACGTAATTGTCACGGGGAACTATGAGTGAAGTAGTTTTTTCTTAAATATTTACATGTATAAATGAACCTCGATGTACACGTAAATATGCTATCTTATGTGACTTTTTCCAGTTGTGAAGGCCTAATGCATCAGCATTCTACAAATGACCTGGACTAGGGACAATACATCCTTTCACTAGAGAATGGTTCGCTTTTGTGGAGACACATTTGACAAAGGCTGATGTCTTTGCAGTTCTCTAACGCTTATTGATCTGTTGTGATATTTTCGCAAGATTTCTCCATTTTCAAATTGACAGAATCATAATCGTCGTTGTTTGTTATATGTACGGTATCATCAATAGCAAGTCATCTGAGTGATCGATCGCGTCTCACTTGCAGGTCTTCCTAAGCACATGCCTTAGATGCTGCCACTATAGTTTATGATTTAGTCAATTAAATGCCTCGTGGTGGCATTGGTAATTTGCCCGACACTAAATGCGGAATCAAGTCTGCCTGCCTCGATAACCATGTAATCTGTGGCAATTCTGTCGCAGGATGTGCGACACAACAAAGTGTGGATAGGCCAACTACTAGTAAGTGTTATAGTGAATCAGCGATTACTGATCTGGGTTCCTCGGGGAATGAAAAACAGCCACCTTGTTCTAGATGGGAAACTACTAATGTCTACTAGGCTAGTATTTGTTAGTAATATGTTCCGAGAAGTTGTGTGATCATCTACAATAGAAGTCAGTCATTTTCAAGAAATCATCATAGTGTTGTGATCGACTAACCAATAATGAAAATAACATCTACACCTGTATGCTGGTTATATAGTGTAACAGCCATATGTAGTTAAGAGATGTTGGTGGAGGTGCTGCCCTCTATATTTTATATATGTAACCATGCGCCTGACCAGTTCCTCTAATTATAGATCCTGAGCACGCTCAGTTAGGACACTGGTCAGGTGCTTTAGGTGTGGCAAGGCAGTCACCTACCCTCAGCAGAACTGTCAACACATGACTTTGAGGTCCAACATCAGGTATTTAGTTTTTTAGTTGCTTTAAGTCTTATTTCATGTATTTTTGAGTTTATTCTATTTTAAGTCTATTTATATTCATTTAGAGAATTCTGTAACTTGTTATAGTGCTTATTTTTGGTTCTTTATTTCTGTTTTTAGTAAATCATCTATAGAACATCATTATCAACATAAGAACACCTAGAACACCATTGTTACAACCATGAACCATGAAACATGCAACCATGAATCGAATAAACCATTGAAAAAGGAAAACTGGTGTTTTGTGGTTTACATGCATTTACTGATGGACTAAAAGTACAGTGCTGTTGGAAATGGCAGAGAAAAGACAGACAAGACTCTCCCATAAAGGGCGTGAGTATATGAAAACTGTGAAACTGAAAGAAATAGGCAGGTCTTATAGAAAACTGAACAAGTGTATGGATGAAATTGACCGGTTGATGGTGACTAAAGAGGACATTCATGGGAAATACGAATCTTGGCTTCTCTTGTACGAGCAGTTTTCTGATGCAAATGAACAATACCGTGAACTCTTATCTCCTAGTGAAAAGGAGGAGCATGATATCAACATTGACACAACATGTATGGTAGCCATTCAGAGTTTTAGGGCCAATGCAGAAAAGTACATGTTGGGAAGTGGCTCTAGAATTGAACACAGACAGAACTATATGGACAATGTGACACCTCATGATAGTGCTTCAAACATTGATTTCGGGCAGAAACGTGGTGACTCTGTGACACATAGCAAAGCAAGCATGTTGTCACTGAGAAGCAGTGTATTGCATGATAGACAGAAGGCAGCGGAGGAAAAAGTGAGAAAACAGACTAAGCTTGAAATGCAAGCCATTGAGCTTGAGAAGTTGAAACTGGAAATAAAAGAGGAAGAACTCAAGCTTAAGAGTGAAATAAGTGTAATTCATGCAAGGCAGAGTGTGTTGGACAGTTTTCTGAAAACGAGGTCAAAAGTGGGGTCTTGTGATACTGAAATGCATAGTGTACATGGGTCACGCCAGTCGTTAGGTAAACCCTCTCAAGCGCCACCTGGGATTGACAATGACTCCCAGGTATCAGGTTCTAGTGCTCACATCTCCCAATTTGTGTCAGCCCCTTGTGCTTACCTTAATGATGGGTTCGATAATAAACAAAGGGCATTACCTCGTGCTGAACCAGTTGTACGTGCTCCCACCCAACCGCCTATTGCTTCTACACCTTATGTTTCAGGTTTGAAAACTGGTAGCCATTTGTTGGGAGTTCCTGTACCTGTGTCTATGCCACTTTTACCTTTTCCTATGTTTTCAGAAACCGATGCACCATCACAGCCGCGTGCGCAACTGCCTGCATCTTATGCGCCTAATCCTGTGCCGCAAGCACCTTCAGCGCCTTCGTCTGTGTCGTTAGCACCGCCGACTCGTCAAGCTGTATTGATGGCACCTTCGGTGCCCCAGTCTGCGCGACTGACACCTTCGGTGCCCCCGCCGGTGCCACTTATGTCCTACGTTCCGCGACCAGTGACTTCAGTGGTTCCGCCTGAATCCTTTGCTACGGCTTGGCCCCAGACTGTCCCTATTGAGCCTACAGTCCCTACATATGGCAAGCCCATGCCGCCACCTATGCCAGTGCCAAGGGCACCACATGTGCCCTCCGCATGCCCCGAGTACCCTGCACATTTCGGTGCATATCCCATGCCTTCTAATTTATCACCCTTAGCCACCCCTTACGTGCCACCCGTGGCGCCACCTGTATCTTACAGATCTCTAGAAAATGAGGCAGTCACTCATGTGGCACGGCTTCTTAGGAAACCGCCTACAGAGATAAAGAAATTTGAGGGTGATCCGATGGACTACAAACGGTTTCTTCGCCAGTTTAACTCTAGCGTGGTGATGAACACTGAAACCGATGAGGAACGCATGAATTATCTAGAACAATTCACTACAGGCGAGGCCAACCGAGTAGTTTGCGGCTTTGGCTACCTGGATAACGGTTACGCAGCCGCCCTAGAGGAGCTAGCTCTTCGGTACGGTAACCCAAGTGTTATAGTTAGTGCCTTTATTCGAAAGGCTCTAGACTGGCCAATCATTAGGCCGGATGATCCTAGAGGTCTAAATGAGTTTTCGATCTTTCTAGGTGAGTGTCTCCATGCTGTGAAATCAGTTAACACAGGCGGCACTCTAGACAGCCTGGAAGATATGAAAAGACTGCTAGGAAAGTTGCCCTTTCACCTTCATGATAGATGGAGGAGTCGAGTCTTGGGAGACTCAGTGATGCTCAGACAACCGGGTTTTGAGCAATTTGTCAGTTTCGTGAGAAGCGAAGCTAGAAAGGCAAATGACCCTGCTTTCGGGCGTGAAGCCATCGCAAAATACGTTCCTGAGCGCAATAGTAGGCGCCAGAACAAACCCCAAGTCAAAAGTAGTTGTGCAGTCACAGCTACTGAACAGAAAGAGGTACAGGCTTCTATGAGTAAACCTACCAAGGGACCTGCTCATAAGGCAGGATCCACTGATAAGGCCAAGGTCAAGGTCAAATCAGATGTCAGTGGATCTTGTACAGCCCCAGAGGTAGAGAAATGTGCATATTGTTCAGGGAAAGATCACCCTTTGAACGATTGCCACCGATATGGTCAGCTCTCAATAGATGCAAAACTTACTTTCCTTAGGGAAAGAGGAATGTGTTTTGGATGCCTAGGTCAAGGTCACATGCGAATAGACTGCCCTAAAAAGCATAGATGTGACACTTGTAAACGGAGGCATCCCACTGTGCTTCATAATGAAGATTACATGAAACCCAGACCTGATGGCGTGGATAAAGTCGTATCGAGCGCCAGCCTAGGTCGAAATGAGGAATCCGACACTGAAAGTGACGGAGAATGTACCATGGCCATCGTGCCGGTACGTATAAGGAAAAGAAATAGTGCAAAAGAGATTGTGACATACGCCTTCCTCGATCCTGGAAGTAACGCTTCCTTTATGACTCATGACCTCATGAGAGAACTTGGATGTGAGGGAAAGAGGGTTAATATCACAGTCTCCACAATGAGCACTCCTTGGTCTGTGCAAACGCACATACTCAAAGACATAGAAATTGTTGGGTTAGAGGAGTCCTCAGTGATAGAGATTCCTCACCTGTACTCAAAGAAGGAATTGCCCGTTACCGACCGGCACATTCCTGTGCAAGGTGACATTGACAAATGGCCCCATCTGGAGGGTATCAAACTCCAGAATATCAATGCGCCCATTGGTCTCATGATAGGTAACAACATCCCAGATGTTTACACACCAATGGAAATGCGTACGGGTCCTGCCGGCAGTCCTCATGCCACCCGTACCCGCATTGGGTGGATTCCCTGGAATGTAATTAGGCAGGGTAGGAACAAAGACAGCGAGCTTTCTGCAAATTTCACGAATGTGGTTGCAAAACAGCTAGAATCACTCGAAAAACTGGTGCGCGACTCAATTGATCGCGATTTTCCAGAACGGGCAATAGATGACAAACGATGCCTCTCACGAGAGGATATGAAATTCATGGAGAAGATGGAGTCTGGGAAGTTTGAGGCAGGGCATCATGTCCTCCCGCTCCCGTTCCGAGATGATGAAATATCCTTGCCCGATAATCAGAAGCAAGCGTGTTCGCGCCTTAACTCACTGAGGCGCCGCCTTGCCAGTGATGAGACAAAAATGACTGAATACAAAGAATTCATGAATAAAATGTTCGAGAAAGGTTACGCCGAAGAAGTTCCAGTGAAGGACTTGGAGAGGAATGATGGTAGAGTTTGGTACATTCCCCACCATGGCGTAAACCACCCTAAAACGGGAAAATTCCGAGTGGTATTCGACTGCTCCGCCAAATTTGCAGGAGTATCGCTCAACGACTCACTGCTCCAGGGACCGAACTTGACCAATAGCCTTCTAGCGGTTCTTCTTTGCTTTAGGCAAGAGAGCGTAGCTCTTAGCGCAGATATAGAAGCCATGTTTTATCAGGTTCACGTGCCCGTCAAGGACCGTGATTGCATGCGCTTCCTTTGGTGGAAAGACGGTGACCTCAGTAAACAGCCCACTTTGTACCGCATGACGGTTCATGTTTTCGGTGCCGTTTCTAGCCCAGCATGTTCAAATGTGGCTCTAAGGTCTTGCGGAGTGGGTCATGAGGAAGACTTCAGAAGCGAAGTTCTCGATTGCTTGAAGAAAAACTTCTATGTCGATGACTTTTTAAAGTCAGTATGCCGCGATGCATATGCCATAGAACTGACAAATGACATAGTACAACTGTGCGCTAGTGGTGGTTTCCATCTCCACAAGTGGGTGAGTAACCGGCGCCCAGTGTTAGAAGAGATACCCCGAGCGGAGCAAGCTAAGAATGTTAGCGCTCTTGATCTGGACACCGAAGACCTCCCCACTGAGCGTGCACTCGGAGTTATATGGGCTGTGGATCAAGACACCTTTGGTTTTAGGATCAAGGAGATGTCTGATCCTGCTAAGCCATCTAGGAGACAGATATTATCTATCGTGTCCTCGGTTTTCGACCCGTTGGGTTTTGCCGCACCTGTTATCCTCAGGGGCAAAATCTTATTGCAGGAAATGTGCAAAATGAAGATGGGTTGGGATGAGGAAGTGACTGAAGAACAACTGGCACGTTGGGAAATGTGGTTGCGAGAGCTCCCGATATTGAACGAGATGAAAATTCCTCGTTGCTATAAACCGCCCAGGTTTGGAAACGTGGCGTCAGTTCAAGTGCATAATTTTGCAGACGCTAGCGATCAGGGTTATGGAACAGCCTCGTACCTACGTCTAACTGATGACCAGGACAGGATATACTGTTCACTTTTACTAGCGAGGGCAAGAGTTGCCCCACTTAAGAAGACCACAATTCCACGCATGGAGTTGACCGCGGCAACCATTGCCCTGCGAATGAATGAGATCATAGTATCGGAGCTAGAATACCCTGTGGACGCTTCATATTTTTGGACCGACAGCGAATCGGTCCTGAAGTACATAGCCAATGAAACGACAAGATTCCAAACGTTTGTCGCTAACCGCGTGTCAATTATCAGAGACGCTTCAACTGTCGATCAATGGCGTTATGTGAGTTCGCAGCAAAATCCTGCGGATGATGCATCAAGAGGACTTACAGCAAAGCAGCTGTTAAGTAGTGAACGCTGGTTGAATGGCCCCAAATTCTTGTCGAAACCTGATAGTGAGTGGCCACCGAAAGTCGTTTTATCTACTCTGAAAGATGACGACAAAGAAGTGAAATGCTTGAGCACTAACGTCAAGCAAAATGCAGGAAACCCTGTTGATACCCTTGTGAGCAAGGTTTCAAAATGGTGCAAGTTAGTGCGCATTGTCGGTTGGTTACTTCTCTTCGTGAGAAAAGTTAAATCACTGACGCGATCTTCCAAAGGCGCGCTGAAACCTGATGCGAAACAGTGTATATTGCCGCAAGACTTGATACAAGACGCAGAACTGAAGCTGGTACGTTATGTACAACACGGCCAGTTTGAAACTGAGATAAGAGATCTCAAATTGCTAGGACATGTCAAAACTAGTAGTTCTATAGCTAGACTGGATCCCTTTGTTGAAAATGACATTTTGAGGGTTGGAGGACGATTGGCCAGATCCAATTTGGAACATGACGTGAAACATCCTGTTCTTCTTCCCAAAACTTCCCCTGTATCCAAGCTGATACTTGAGGAGGCACATAAGAAGGTAGGGCACCAAGGCCGTAATGCCATCCTTACCTATGTGCGAGAGAAATACTGGATAATTGGGGCAAACACCATTATCAAAGGTATTGTGTCAAGGTGTACAGTGTGTAGGCGTTATCAAGGCAAAGCCATGGCCCAAAAGATGGCCGATCTTCCGTCAGACAGAATTGTTTCTGACAAAGTACCCTTTTCGGTTACAGGAACAGATTATTTTGGCCCCTTTGAGGTCAAACGTGGCAGAGTCACCGTGAAGCGCTACGGCGTTATCTTCACATGCCTCACTTCTCGTGCAGTACACCTAGAAATGGCGTATAGCCTAGACACAGATTCTTGTATCAACGCCATCAGACGTTTCGTTGCCAGACGTGGTCCAGTGAAAAAACTGAGATCCGATAATGGAACGAATCTGGTAGGCGCTGAACGTGAAATGAAGAAAGAAATCGAGAAATGGAATGTGGTGCAGTTCACCAATAAACTCAGTCAGAAAGGAATTGAGTGGGAGTTCAATCCGCCATCTGCATCCCATTTTGGGGGCGTTTGGGAGCGAATGATTAGATCAGTGCGCAAAATCCTTTTCTCTATCTTGCGCGACCAGCCCCACAAGTTAGATGATGAAACACTGCAGACGTTGTTCTGCGAAGTTGAAGCCATTTTGAATGGTCGCCCCATCACAAGAATGTCAGTTGACCCTCATGATCTTGAGGCGTTAACACCAAATCACCTTTTGCTTGGTGGACCAGGTAAGTATGAACCCCCCGGCATTTTCTCAAAGGACGACAGTTACTCCCGTAGACGCTGGCGCCATGTTCAATATCTCTCAGATATATTTTGGTCACGTTGGTCCAGGGAATATCTTCCCTTGTTGCAGGAACGCCAAAAGTGGCTGCTCCCTAGTAGGAATGTTGCGGTGGGTGATATCGTACTCATCGTAGATCAGTCACCTCGTAATGCCTGGTCCCTTGGGAAGGTGGTTGAAATAGTTAAGGACAAGAAAGGGTATGCCAGAGAGGCTGTCGTGAGCACAGGTTCTAATAACTTGAGACGCCCGGTACACAAGTTATGCATGCTCTTAGAATGTGACCATGTTAAATGAATAGACGATTAGAATGTGACCATGTTAAACGAATAGTCCACTAGAATGTGACCATGTTTGAATGAATAATTGATTAGAAATAAGTGTTTTTGGCTGTTTTTGGATTGTTTTGTTAAATTGCGAATATTAATTCCCAATTGAGGGGGAGTATGTAACAGCCATATGTAGTTAAGAGATGTTGGTGGAGGTGCTGCCCTCTATATTTTATATATGTAACCATGCGCCTGACCAGTTCCTCTAATTATAGATCCTGAGCACGCTCAGTTAGGACACTGGTCAGGTGCTTTAGGTGTGGCAAGGCAGTCACCTACCCTCAGCAGAACTGTCAACACATGACTTTGAGGTCCAACATCAGGTATTTAGTTTTTTAGTTGCTTTAAGTCTTATTTCATGTATTTTTGAGTTTATTCTATTTTAAGTCTATTTATATTCATTTAGAGAATTCTGTAACTTGTTATAGTGCTTATTTTTGGTTCTTTATTTCTGTTTTTAGTAAATCATCTATAGAACATCATTATCAACATAAGAACACCTAGAACACCATTGTTACAACCATGAACCATGAAACATGCAACCATGAATCGAATAAACCATTGAAAAAGGAAAACTGGTGTTTTGTGGTTTACATATAGAATAAACATATTTCCTGGCCTCAAAATCTTAATTAGTAAATAAATTAGTCCATAATGCATTATCTTAATTCTTTGTAGTGGGTATCTTTGCCACCAGAATGGTGGATATTCAGGCGTCCATGTCTCACTAGTCCTGATGGTGATTATCGCGTGTCCCATTGTTCTGTGAGTATGTTGCGTCACCCCTACCCTCTCTCCCTCCCTCCGCGAATGGCACATTTTACAGGGGAGCATGTGCACATCTCCACCATTGGATATTCGTGGTTATTATACCTCACGTGAAGATTCTTGATTCTGGTTGGTCAAGGGCCATGGATTAATCGTCATGATTTCCTCACTCCTTAGTGACAGGCTGTTGTCCTTAACAGCTTATGAAATAGTTGAATAGTTCAAGGCAACAGCCATGATTTAGTTGAATAATCACCGCTAGCGCGAAGAATAATCACCGCTAGCCCGAACACCTACGGAGTTTGCCGAGTGATCTACCGGTGAAACTAGTTCAACAAGGCAGACGACGAGTATTTATCCAAAATCTCTGGTGTTTGTAGTTTTTCCCCATTTTGTATTTTGTATTTGTTCGGTATAATTGTTTTGTATTGTATGTTTATTGAAGGTACTGTGATGTACAGGTATAATAAAACAGATATGACATCCGTGAGTGGTTTCCACCAGGAATAACTTTCCCTCGAGAGGACTGTCGCCGTCGGGCTACGTCGAGTTTTTAGGGACTAGGAACCTAGTCTATGGACGTAGTTGTGAAGCCCGAGAATGCTAAAATGTTCAATTCGTTTGGGGGTCTTTCAATGCACACATTTGCATAATTTCGATTCCACTTAAAATCATATTTAAAATCAATACAAACTGGAGAGCGATGATACGTTGTTCACAAGATTACACGAAACCATGGAAAGACGTTTTTTATTGCTACAGTTTTAATCCTTCCATTGCGAAGGATACTTTCGTCCAAAGCACACGGAGGTAAAGATTATTGAAAACCACCTATACCCTGCCATGTTGGTATTCATTGTATTGTTCCCACTGGGAACTCTCTCTGAAAACTCTTAGGTGAGTATGCCAGGCTTTCAGTCATCTACCAGCCTTTTTGCATCATTTTGCATTGGTAAAATTAGGCACTTGCAGCATAAGGGTTAATATACGCCGCACCTTCCATTCTGCACAGAGGTACGGCTAATCGCACATCATCTCCAATACTTAACATACAGGTAGCGGTGTTCATTAAGTGACTGACGGTCATGTGAGATATCACAAGAGGCCGAAGTCCACCACTCGGCGGAAGACGAGACCAGTCCGCCATGTCCGGCACAGCTACAGCTTGGTGTTGTTGCCAGTGTTTACAGGTAAGTGTTCCCAGCGTTAAGTGTTCTGCTACAGTTTGGTGTTGTTGTCAGTGTTTACAGGTAAGTGTTCCTAGCATTTGGTGTTCTACTACAGCCTGGTGTAATTGTCAGTATTTACAGGTAAGTGTTCCCAGCGCTATGTGTTCTACTACAGCTTTGTGTTATTGTCAGTGTTTACAGGTAAGTGTTCCCAGCGCTATGTGTTCTACTACAGCTTTGTGTTATTGTCAGTGTTTACAGGTAAGTGTTCCCAGCGCTATGTGTTCTACTACAGCTTTGTGTTGTTGCAAGTGTTT
The DNA here is from genome assembly GCA_963942565.1 of Maea johnstoni. Lineage (NCBI taxonomy): Eukaryota > Metazoa > Annelida > Polychaeta > Spionida > Magelonidae > Maea > Maea johnstoni. Next base: position 22,956,903 of record OZ012691.1, read on the forward strand.
ACAGGTAAGTGTTCCCAGCGCTATGTGTTCTACTACAGCTTTGTGTTGTTGCCAGTGTTTACAGGTAAGTGTTCCCAGCGCTATATGTTCTACTACAGCTTTGTGTTATTGTCAGTGTTTACAGGTAAGTTTTCCTAGCGTGGTGTTCTACCACAGATTGGTGTTAGTGTCAGTGTTTACAGGTAAGTGTTCCTAGCGTTGTGTTCTACTACAGCTTGGTGTTGTTGTCAGTGTTTACAGGTAAGTGTTCCCAACGTTAGGTGTTCTACCCCAGCTTGGTGCTACGTTCAGTGTTTACAGGTAAGTGTTCCCAGGGTTATGTGTTCTATCCCAGCTTGGTGTTGTTATCAGTGTTTACAGGTAAGTGTTCCCAGGGTCATGTGTTCTATCCCAGCTTGGTGTTGTTATCAGTGTTTACAGGTAAGTGTTCCCAGCTGGGTTGTGTGATCTATCCCAGCTTGGTGTTGTTATCAGTGTTTACAGACAAGTGTTCCCAGTGTTAGGTGTTCTAGTCAAGCCTCCTCTCAAATGAATTTGTTTGTGTGGGATCATCATGCTCTCTACCGTACGTTCTCCTGCCTTCGACATGCAGAAGCAGGAGTGTGTAGACTAATTATGCATCGTTTCCTAACCTTCAGGCTCGGAATTCGTACCTAGGATTACACGTTTCTTATCTAACGATGCCGGTGTCAGAAATGCACGCAATTGCGCATTATGAACTATGGGAACAACTGAAAAAGCTTCTACTTATGTCGGAATGAGTTTTATCAAAGGATGACTCGCTCAGGAGGTTTTAGGTTTTGTATTGCTTCTCGCATGTACGCAGGGATCATGGATAGCACACATGGGCTATCAGTCTCAAGTATCTGTTAGATAAGGGATTCCTTCAGAGAAATAAGACAGTTAGGAAACCTGATCATGATAAACTCTCATCTAGTCAGTGGGCACAAGTAAACAGTATGCTTCAGACATTAGAATAGTATAGTATAGGTAGTAGCGTACGCAAACACTGGAAGACCTCCCTTTACAACCTCTAGTCAGTATATTGTACCTATGTATAGATGGACCAGCTGTGTCTGAAATAAAGTATTGAAATTGAAATATACTCATTCCTGGGCCACACTTATATCCTTTAGCCGTGGCACGACTATAATATAGTAATAATAATAATAATAATAATAATAATAATAATAATAATAATAATAATAATAATAATAATAATGATGATGATGATTATGATGATGATGATGATGACAAGGAGAAGAAGAAGAAGAAGAAAAAGAAGGAGAAGAAGAAGAAGAATGGTAATAATAATGATAATTATAATGATACTACTACTAATAATAATAATAATACTAATTATGATAATAATAACAATATGATAAAGCAATTTTATTCCGAAAAGGGTTTTTTGATGGCAGGTTTTTGAGCTAAAATCGATGTCAAGAAAGTAACTATTACACAGAATATATTGCAGATAGGAAGTTGTTAAGTGAAACGTATAAGTATTGTATAATGGGTTTTTTGATGTGTGTTAGATCAGGTGCACACTACGAATGATAAGGGATTAATTCTCTCGCAATCTTTGGACCGCGCAGAGTTGCTTTAACTCATTAATGCTTACGAGTTTCTTCAATGACTATCGTAAATGGATCTATAAGACTTATGACAATAACTTTGGAAGTTAGCATAATTTTGTATACTATTTTGAGCAGTATTCTAATAAAGATTTTTCAATCATATATTTTCACAGCCATGCTTTCGAGTGAAAGATTTCATCAAAAGTGTTAACAGCTTTCGTCCCCAGTGAGTACTAACGGTTAATAAGTGCATTGCATAACGCACCAATATCACATACCCCAGACTCTCTTAACTCGGATTTTCTCCCAATTCGGACAATTTTTGTGGATCCACATTTCTAAATCCCTTGTTTGCTTACATTCTGTCGCAATCTTGTCTTTTGTTTAATCGCTCCAGTCTAGTTTATGTATATCTTGAATGCAGATTAGCTAATACATCAATAACCTTTGTCTTGAAACAGTCCAATTCCTATACTACTACTGTTTTACTCCACATAGCCGCGGCTTTAGCCTAGCCGCAAGGCTCTGTTATGATTTTACTTTATTATATATAGAAGCCTGCACCTATACTAGATAGGGACTCGTGGCCTACTGGTGGCCATTTAGTTCCCACAATTGCCACACGAAGGAGATTACTGATATTTTCAAGTGAGCTCCTAGTATACCGCAGTGCCATCTATCCACAAGGGAAGACATTTAAATATCGCCTGGGAGGCAGGCTACCCCGGCTTATGAATGGTACTTTTAAGGCTCCGGCTATGTGTTGAATAGTTTTTTTTTTATCAATATCTTTTTATGTTGAATAGTTTTTGGGGTATCATTTAGTTTTTCTCATATATTTGTATAACGTATGATTTTGTAGCTTTATGCAACAGTCAATAAACATGCAATACAATACAATACAATACATTGGTACATTTAGTCGTCATTGGGGTACCATTGGTGCCCTCAGTCGCCATTCGGGCATTATAGGTGCCCTCAGACTCAGTCGTCAGTGGGTTAACATTTGTACCCTCATTCAAACTGAATCCTGGTGAGATAAGTGGACCACTATGGCCACCTAGTATTTTTGGTGCTAGGTAACGGAAAAACAACAGAAAATACATATGACAGCCTAGAAATCTAGGCTACCTCAGTCATCACTTGGGTGTCATTCGTACCCATTTTTGTATTGGTGTATTATCATTACATTGTAATACTGGTGCATCACAATGTAGTTATATACAATGGTCCACCAATATTTGGCATGAAATGGGTTAAACAAATTCTGTGAAAATGCATTTTTTTCTGAATTAAAAATGCATAAACAATTTTTTTTTGCTAGAAAAAGAAAGAGGAATTCCGATGGTGGAAACACACACACCTAAAGCAAATTACTAAAAAAAACTATATATATGATTATTGGCTAGGTGTCCACGATAAAAGGGACGTCGTTAATGATTGCTTCGTGTCGTACGGGTTTCCTTTGTGGTCTTCGTTTAAGATTCGTAAAGCCTTTTAATTTATCAGCAATTGCTTATCCGAGTCACCTGACTTGATTACTTCAATGACGATGTCAAGGACAGTGAGGATGATAAGATTACTTTGCTAGCAGTAATAGGGAAATTAAAGTGTTCGTGTTTCAGTTTGTTTGCATGCACCTACATACAAAATACATTACGAATAGGTACAACAGAATTATAGATTAAACCTTATGCTGCTGGTGGCTAATTTTGCCAATACAATATAATGCAAAAAGCTGAAAAATGACTGAAACCCTGGCATATGGGTACTCATCTACACAGGTAAAAGTTGACGGGCCTGTACATGCCCGTTCAAAACATGCCCGTTACATGCATAATGATGCACAGCAATGTAACGGGCCCGTTCAAACAGGCCCGTTACGGGCCTGTAAATTCAAAATATCAAAAATCTAAAAACAAATGGAACAATTTTATTTTTGATATCTACATTTTGCAAGAAGAATGTTCCCAGCATCTTCTGCTGCCAATTGGTCCCAGGCAATCTTTATTAGGGCAGTTTAGCTTAGTTATTTGTTATGCTGCTGGTTTTGAGGAGGTCATCATGCAACCACAGTTATTAAATCTTACTTGATAGTCAAATCAGCAATCAGGATTTTTACCAGGTGACTGGTCATTACTAACCCATAAGATCTCACCTCCTAATGCCTTGCTTAGTTATTATATCAGACACTGACAAGAGTTCAATGCTTCTCATATACCAATTTCTGATCTCTGACGTCATTTCTGATCTCTGATAATTTTCACGCATCCCAATCCAATGCTTTGTCAATATCAATGCAAAAAGAATAATGCTTGCAACAAAAAGAATCTGCTCAATTGATTATTTGAGGTATTGAATATATTTAAAACATTTAAAAGATATTTTCAAAGTTTTATTTGAGAAGAAAAAATATAAATTTGAAAATATGTTGCTTTTTATGATGAAAATATGGCTGCCAGATGTCTGAAGGCCAAACGGGCCTGTAACGGGCCCGTTACAGGCCCGTTATGGTATCCTTAAAAAATAAAAGTTCTGGCCTTATTATTGTCCATTATGGGCGCATCCTCTGTGGGCCCTGGGCATGGGACAATTCCAGTCCTGATACGGACCCGAAACTTATCGGCACCCACAGAGGCCCTAAAGTTTCACAACGGGCATGTAATGGCCCCGTTCAGACGGGCATGTAACGGCCCTATTTAGACGGTACAGTTAAATTGTCTTCAAAGTGTTGAATAACGGGTTCGTTAGCACAATTATGCCACATGGTGCAAAACCAACACTAATGTATATGTTTATTAAATGATGTATCAACAGGCTCCCAAAAAGCCTGTCGCAACATGCCCGTTATATTAACGGGCCCGTTTATACCTGTGCATCATTATGCATGTAACGGGCATGTTTTGAACGGGCATGTACAGGCCCGTTAACTTTTACCTGTGTAAGAGTACTCAGCGAGAGCTATCTTATGGACATCAACATGCCTGGGTTTAGATGGTTATCAAAAGACTTTGAATCCTTGTGCTTTGGACGAAAGTATCCTCAGCATTGGAAGGGTTAACTGGGTAAATATGAATGGAAAGTATACGGCCCAAGTCTGTGGACACCGATCGGATTTTGTTTACACGGTAATGGCAATGACTTTAAAAGAAGTGTGTTGCTTAACACACTGAGCCCCTGTCTAACATGATGCGAGACAGCATCGGTGTAACAGTCTCCAAGTACCCACCTTTAAGGGGCAGAAGATTAGCAAATGGTGTAACATATATAATAACACTGATTTGATTGTCAACAGTTCATTGATTAAGAGAAGAATCCATGTGCCCTAAATGTATTGACCGGTACCAGATCAATTTTGAAAAACCGTATTTTTTACCACACCTAAAAACTTTATTTACATTGATCGTATTATCTTGGCGTATGGAATACGAGATGCACTACAGTTATGGATATAGAGGGATTCAAAGGATTCGATTGTATAGTTTTTCCTACATTGTGCTTAACCCTTATGCTGCTGGTGGCTAATTTGGCCAATACAAAACGATGCAAAAGAGCTGATAAATATTTGAAATTCTGGCACATGGGTTCTAATCAGAGAGTAGTCAGCAAAAGTTTTCTAATGAATACCAACATGACAGGGTTAAGATGGGTTTCAAAAATCTGTGCATCCTTGTGCTTTGGACGAAAGTAGCCTCAGCATTGAAAGGGTTAAAACAATTGAGGTAGAGCTACCTTAATTAAAACGATCCCTATAAAGAACGCACCCCCTGCCCTTATTGGAAATTTACTATGATACCAGTACTAGATTTTCATCTGGTTTGTATTTCTATTGCTCAAGGTAGAAGATGAGGCGAGGACGCCATTACTTTCCGGGCAGCACGCGGTCACCAAGCAACCGATACCAACCACTGGCCACATCACATACTCAGACACACACGTCAAAACTCCGCCATCGCCGAAATCTGCGAGACGCTTCAAGAGCCCCGGCAACGGGAAGACGGAAGGTGGGTATGGCTTTATGATGGTATGACCGATAGGGTGTTCTTGACCTAAGGGTCAGATGAAAGTTACACAAGATACTTCTATTTCAGCCAGGCACACGATACAAACTTCAAGTTCAACTCTCATCACCCGCTCTGCTGGAATTTCCGATGCTGATTGGTCAATAGGTGTTAGCCATGCGGCCGTTCACACTACATAGGTTAAATATCGAACGTCTGAATTTAATATCACATGCCGTAACCAATGTTATATAGAAACTATCATTCTGATGTATTTCTTTTACCTTGTTACGCCCTGTTTGAAAGTGCGGTCCAGACTGCTATCCACCCTCAGCCATCCGTGTCACACTCGGCTCCGCCTCGTTGGAGATGGATGACTTCGTGTGGATCTCAGACAGGACCGCACTTTAAATCCAGGGCGTAAATATCATCATTCCACTTAGACCTCTACCGTGATATGTGTGATATGTGATTTCGTTGTAGTATTGTTGAAATATATCCCAGCTCAAACACTAGTAATTAGCTCTTTTCGTGGTAGATGAACTAAGGGAAAATCGCTTTATATGATATAGTAATGAAACAATTTTGGTGAGGAAACTCATTAGATCTGAAGCATGCATTCGTAAAAAACGATTCTTTTCACTTCATTGTACCAGGGCTCCACATTGGTGCTTGCCCCGTTGCCACAGACAAGTAGAATTTGTAAATGATAGCTGAAGGGCAAGTGAAAACTGTATCTTGCTTGCTCCACTGGGCAAGTATGCTGGTTATATTTCAGGTTTACTTTTGAGAATGTGCGGAAGTTGTGTGGTCTGGCATCCAAGCTTGTCATAGAAAATATGCTTCCACATGCCAGCACCATGTTCTTTTTGGTTTAAATAAAAAAAATTGTAAAACATACAATCTTGCAAGGGTATGTGAAAGTTGGAGATGGGCAAGTGAAAGTTGAATCTCACTTGCCCTGCTGGGCAAATCCCCGCAATAGTTAATGTCGTGCCCTGTGTACATTAAGAATTCTGAGGTGATCCAGAGTATCGAGTACCGTATCATCAATAAAGATGACGCCATGAGTGTGGAAACACAGATACTAGATATAGTATATACAAAACCTATGATATATCTCTGGTAAAACAAGTGAGGACAGTTTTTTGAATTAAAAAGCATGTCAATGCAGCCCCCTTTCGTTTTGGACAGTTTGAGTTTAGTATATTAGATGACATTTTAGGAAAATGAAATCTTAAAGCAAAATCCGTGTAACATTTATTTTGCCAGGCGTTTATAGAGATTTTCAGTAGATGAGAAAGAGCTGAATGCCCGGGGCTGATTGGCTAAGAAGACGCAGAAGAGTTTTGAATAAACACGACTCTTTTGAGATGAAATTAGACGTGCGTTCATGTACATTCATTATATACCAAACAAAACGACAAATGGCCTAATTATCAGTGATTATGAGTGTATATGTGTATATTTTCAGAGTCTCTCAATGCGAGCACACTGAAGGAGCTGGATATGAGGCCTGTGCGCGTCAAGGGCGTTGACAAGCGGTTACAGGTGGGTGATACGACTGGTGTTTATTCCTCCCTTGCCTGGTGCACAACTAGACCGAAATATCGAACTCTACATTTGCCTAGATGTTGATTTTCTATGTTAATTTGGCTATTTGGACATTTATTAAATATGTTCATGATCTCGTTGGCATGTGTAGGGTCAGATATTTCGGTCTAGTGCCCAAGGATATAGGACAAATATCATATCGCCCTCCTCAACAGTAATACAGTCTTAGCCATGACTTTTGGACAGGCACTTTCCTGAAAACTACGATGGTGCAGGTGTGAGCCGCAGAATAAATATTTAAAATATTCCGCTGTGTTTTCTGGAAAACGATATAATTTGAAAAAAAATCCACTTTTTTTTGGAAAAGTGACAATTTTTTTAAAGAATATTTTGTCACCGATTTTTGTGAGCTGGTTGTCTGTCCCCTTTACCACTTCCAAGGGAGCGCCCACTTTTTGAACTTAATTGTCTGTGGTGACCAATATATCAAGTGAAAGTGGACAAAAAAAGACAATTTTGAATATTCATAATTAATTTTGAATAGATGAATTACCAATATTCATAATTCGCTTGTTACTATTCGTAATTCATTTTTGAATGTTCATATTTCATCTCTACCCTAGGACCACGCCACGCTGTACAATGAGCACCTAGGGAGATGGCTGATATACAGTGTTTTGTGTTTTTATCACGGTTCTAGGACCATGCCAAGCTGTACAATGAGCTCCTAGGGAGATGGCTGGTATACAGTGTTTTGTCTTTTTGTCTTTGTCCTAAGACCATGCCAAGCTGTACAATGAACACCTAGGGAGATGGCTGATATACAGTGTTTTGTGTTTTTATCACTGTTCTAGGACCATGCCAAGCTGTACAATGAGCTCCTAGGGAGATGGCTGGTATACAGTGTTTTGTGTTTTTATCACTGTTCTAGGACCACGCCAAGCTGTACAATGAGCACCTAGGGAGATGGCTGGTATACAGTGTTTTGTGTTTTTATCACTGTTCTAGGACCATGCCAAGCTGTACAATGAACACCTAGGGAGATGGCTGATATACAGTGTTTTGTGTTTTTATCACTGTTCTAGGACCATGCCAAGCTGTACAATGAGCTCCTAGGGAGATGGCTGATATACAGTGTTTTGTGTTTTTGTCTTTGTCCTAAGACCATGCCAAGCTGTACAATGAACACCTAGGGAGATGGCTGATATACAGTGTTTTGTGTTTTTATCACTGTTCTAGGACCATGCCAAGCTGTACAATGAGCACCTAGGGAGATGGCTGGTATACAGTGTTTTGTGTTTTTATCACTGTTCTAGGACCACGCCAAGCTGTACAATGAGCACCTAGGGAGATGGCTGGTATACAGTGTTTTGTGTTTTTATCACTGTTCTAGGACCACGCCAAGCTGTACAATGAGCTCCTAGGGAGATGGCTGGTATACAGTGTTTTGTGTTTTTATCACTGTTCTAGGACCATGCCAAGCTGTACAATGAGCTCCTAGGGAGATGGCTGATATACAGTGTTTTGTGTTTTTATCACTGTTCTAGGACCACGCCAAGCTGTACAATGAGCACCTAGGGAGATGGCTGGTATACAGTGTTTTGTGTTTTTATCACTGTTCTAGGACCACGCCAAGCTGTACAATGAGCACCTAGGGAGGTGGCTGGTATACAGTGTTTTGTGTTTTTATCACTGTTCTAGGACCACGCCAAGCTGTACAATGAGCACCTAGGGAGGTGGCTGGTATACAGTGTTTTGTGTTTTTATCACTGTTCTAGGACCACGCCAAGCTGTACAATGAGCACCTAGGGAGATGGCTGGTATACAGTGTTTTGTGTTTTATCACTGTTCTAGGACCACGCCAAGCTGTACAATGAGCACCTAGGGAGGTGGCTGGTATACAGTGTTTTGTGTTTTTATCACTGTTCTAGGACCACGCCAAGCTGTACAATGAGCACCTAGGGAGATGGCTGATATACAGTGTTTTGTGTTTTTATCACTGTTCTAGGACCACGCCAAGCTGTACAATGAGCTCCTAGGGAGATGGCTGGTATACAGTGTTTTGTGTTTTTATCACTGTTCTAGGACCACGCCAAGCTGTACAATGAGCACCTAGGGAGATGGCTGATATACAGTGTTTTGTGTTTTTATCACTGTTCTAGGACCACGCCAAGCTGTACAATGAGCACCTAGGGAGATGGCTGGTATACGGTGTTTTGTGTTTTTATCACTGTTCTAGGACCACGCCAAGCTGTACAATGAGCACCTAGGGAGATGGCTGATATACAGTGTTTTGTGTTTTTATCACTGTTCTAGGACCACGCCAAGCTGTACAATGAGCACCTAGGGAGATGGCTGGTATACAGTGTTTTGTGTTTTTATCACTGTTCTAGGACCACGCCAAGCTGTACAATGAGCACCTAGGGAGATGGCTGGTATACAGTGTTTTGTGTTTTTATCACTGTTCTAGGACCACGCCAAGCTGTACAATGAGCACCTAGGGAGATGGCTGATATACAGTGTTTTGTGTTTTTATCACTGTTCTAGGACCACGCCAAGCTGTACAATGAGCACCTAGGGAGATGGCTGATATACAGTGTTTTGTGTTTTTATCACTGTTCTAGGACCACGCCAAGCTGTACAATGAGCACCTAGGGAGATGGCTGATATACAGTGTTTTGTGTTTTTATCACTGTTCTAGGACCACGCCAAGCTGTACAATGAGCACCTAGGGAGATGGCTGATATACAGTGTTTTGTGTTTTTATCACTATTCTAGGACCACGCCAAGCTGTACAATGAGCACCTAGGGAGATGGCTGATATACAGTGTTTTGTGTTTTTATCACTGTTCTAGGACCACGCCAAGCTGTACAATGAGCACCTAGGGAGATGGCTGATATACAGTGTTTTGTGTTTTTATCACTGTTCTAGGACCACGCCAAGCTGTACAATGAGCACCTAGGGAGATGGCTGATATACAGTGTTTTGTGTTTTTATCACTGTTCTAGGACCACGCCAAGCTGTACAATGAGCACCTAGGGAGATGGCTGATATACAGTGTTTTGTGTTTTTATCACTGTTCTAGGACCACGCCAAGCTGTACAATGAGCACCTAGGGAGATGGCTGATATACAGTGTTTTGTGTTTTTATCACTGTTCTAGGACCACGCCAAGCTGTACAATGAGCACCTAGGGAGATGGCTGATATACAGTGTTTTGTGTTTTTATCACTGTTCTAGGACCACGCCAAGCTGTACAATGAGCACCTAGGGAGATGGCTGATATACAGTGTTTTGTGTTTTTATCACTGTTCTAGGACCACGCCAAGCTGTACAATGAGCACCTAGGGAGATGGCTGATATACAGTGTTTTGTGTTTTTATCACTGTTCTAGGACCACGCCAAGCTGTACAATGAGCACCTAGGGAGGTGGCAGGGCCTGCGGGAAGCCATGGAGTGCTTCAAGGTGGACTTCCAGACGGATGGTGGCGACATACCTCTCATACAGTGCTTCAGGATCATCAAACGCATCTGTGGTATGTTACACACTGCAGCATATCTTGCTGTAAAACCAGACTCACAAAGATATGCATAAAGACAGTGGTGCATATTAAACTCGAAAACACATCAAAAGTATAGAACAATAGTATAGTATGAAATAAACTTGCTTAACTATGGTTACATCCTTAACTACATCCTTAACACAATGAGTAAAACTTAATTAAAATATCATGTGTAACTGCAAGTTTTATGTGAAAAATCGCTGAAACCCTGGCATATGGTACTCATCGGAGAGTACTCAGCGAGAGCTTTCCAATGAATACCAACACGACATGGTTTAGATGGTTTTCAATAATAGTTTGCGTCCTTGTACTTAGGACGAAAGTATCCTTTTCATTAGAAGGGTTAATATTAATTTGGATATAATGGTATTGTTGACTATACTGTTGTTGACAAAATTAAAATGGACATTCTGTGTTATAGGTCCAGATAGCCATGGGTTTGAATATAAACATTGATATAATGATTTTGTTGACTATGTGACCTGGTATTGTCTTGTTCCAGAGGAGGAATGTGCCTTGTACTTTGGACGAAAGTAGCCTCAGCGTTGGAAGTGTTAATATTGGTTTGGGTATAATGATTTTGTTGACTAAGTAGCAATAGAGTGACGTGGTATTGTTTTGTTTCAGATGAGGCGAATGTGTCAGTGAAAGCACAGAGAAAGTTCCAGTACTGCATAGAGGTGGACTACGACCCCCAGGAGATGCCGCCCCCAGCCATCCCCGCCCTCCTGGCCTTCAACAAAGCCAACAAGCTCATCAAGGAGATCACCGATAAGGGCGCCCCGATGGTCAAGTCAATAGACATGGTGATCAGCAGCGATAAGGAGCTGAGACGCGAGGTCCTGGTGGCGAGTCTCGGAGACCAGGGACCAGACTCCATGCGCCACCTACTGGAGAATATTGCCGAGCTGAAGAAGGTGGCGCATTATGTGGAGCTGGTCAGAAAAGAGAGCGTTGCATTGTTTAAGGAACTGCAGGAGGGGGTCCAGATCCTCCTCACTGATGAGGGAGGGAGCGAATCAGAGCGCAACGGGACTGTGACCGGAAAAGAACAAACTGTGGTGAAAACTTGATACATCAACTGATGGTTGATGCCAGACTTACTGTTAATTCAGATTAAAATCTGTCCAAGTTGGCAAGTTTTAGAATTTTGGAATTTGAAATGAAAACCTGATATATCAGCTGATGGCTGGCGACAGGTTAACTCTGTTGATTCAGACAAAGACTGATCGGCAAAAATTGTCTAAGTTGGGCAACCTTTGACTTGTGGATAGAAGAAAAGAATAAATTGCTATGAAAAGCTGATATATCAACCATTGGGTGATGACATGCAGACACACTTAAATCGTACCAAAATCTACCCAAGTTGGATAAGCTCTGACTAGTGAATAGAAGTCGCAAGCTATTCAGGATCAATTCTGTTAAAGAGTGGTAGTCGAAAAAAAGGTCGGGATGTCTGCTGTACATGAACTTTAAATGACAGTCCAGCATAGGCATGATGGTGCCATGAATTATAATAATAATAATAATAATATTGTCATTTGATATTGCGCCCTTTCCATATAAACATGCTCAAAGGCGCATTACATTCATTGTCAGAGGATAGATGTTGATATCCACAAAGTTATTTGATAAATACATCTTTGAACAGATGTGTTTTCAATTGTCGTTTGAAGATTGCCACACTCCCAGCTGCCCGAATATTATTTGGGAGCTGATTCCATAGTTTTGGGGCACAGGCACTAAATGATCTGTCACCGTAGGTTTTCATGTTGGTTCTCGGTTCGCAGAGTAAGTTCTTGGATGTTGATCTCAGTGTCCGTGGTGGGACATACTCTTTCAGCATTTCCCTCAGGTAAGAGGGTGCATTTCCATGAAAACACTTGTACGCCAGGAGAAGAATCTTGAATTCAATTCTCTTCCTGACTGGTAACCAGTGAAGTTCCTTTAGTACTGGAGTGATATGGTCATACTTCTTTGTGAGTGTGATCACCCTGGCGGCATTATTTTGTACTCTCTGGAGCTTACATATTAGCTCTTCAGGTATTCCACAGAGAAGTCCATTGCAGTAGTCGAATCTTGAGGTTACCAGGGATATGACAGCACCTTTAGTTGATTCTGCAGTCAAGTATTTTCTGATCCTTCCAATGTTTCGAAGGTGATAGTTTGCAGATTTGACTGCCTTTGACACATGTGCAGCCATATTCATGCTTGGATCAAAAACAGAGCCTAGATTGCCGATAGGTATATTGAGAATCTTAACAATCTCACCATTTACGGAGATGCTAGGCACAGATATTTTGGCTCGCTGCTTAGGGGTACCTAGCACTAGGACTTCCGTTTTGTCTGCATTCAGTTTTAGCTTGTTCTGTGACATCCATGTATATATGTCAGTGAGGCAGCCCTCCAGCCTAGCAACTCCTATGTCCACAGCTTGTTGAGTGATAGGTTTTATTGCCAGATAGAGCTGTGTGTCGTCTGCATATATGTGAAGCTCTAAACCATGCTTTCTGATGAGTTTTCCAAGGGGTAGGAGGTAGATCAGGAACAACAATGGTCCTAACACTGATCCCTGTGGTACGGACCACAGAATGTCCTGTAACTCAGAGAATGACTTATACACAGATATCTAGGAATTTTGGATTCTTAAATCTTGATTACAGGGTACAGATGAATTTTTTCCTTGGCAACTTCCTGATATGCCAGAGCCTGGATTTGAACCCAGACAGTGGTGAGAGACAGCAAGCAGTCAATGGGAATGCCTTAGACCACTGGGCACTGACAGGCCCCTGATATCTTATTTGGCAAAAGATCCCAATTGTCATAATCATTGAGGTTCTGCTCTATACCAGATTTATTGAAATAACCTCAGCTACTTTTTTACACTCTTGGCTCCCATTTAACGACTGCACTTGAGTACATTTTTAAACTTTTGTGAAAATATGCACATGTATACTACAGATTAAGTGCGATAAAGCTTGGCTACAGGAGTGTATTAGGCAATGGACCATATAATGCAAGCAATCATGTCTAGCTTCTCTTCGAAGTGTCGTCGGATTCTATGATACTTGTGATAAATCTCAGGAATAAAGCATATATAAATCTTTGAGATATTCAAAAAGGATATGTTGGTTTGGTAATCAAGTCCTCTGGTCAGATAACTACCACTTGTATGGTCAGCTTTTTTTTAGGTGGGAGATATGAACATGAATAGGTAACAAGCAATATTTCCATATTCATCTTTTGTCTAGAGCTACAATCTAAAACTTGTTTCCTGTATGTTGGGAGGCATGGGCGAGTCCAGTGTCGTAGCCAGGATTTAGAAACTGGGTGCCTAAAATTGGCAATTGTAAAATTTATGGGCGTCCAAATTTTTAAGGGGGAACACATAATACTCAGATTTCAACCATAAACATTTATAGATATATCAAAATAAGGTATGATAACCTTATACAATGTCATGGGAATTATGTGGATGTGAAATAATTTAATGTATATGATTGAAAATGACATTTTAAGAAATTCCTCACAAAACAATTTTGGTGTCCTGAGTATGGCATGCCTTTTGCACATTTATTCAACATGTGCAAGGGAGATACAACATGGTGATGGAGGGATACAAGGTTGAGAGATTGATAGGCACGATGTTGGATGTTTTAGTGGCAACCTGAAAAATTGGAGTCAATCTGGAAAAATGGATACAACCTTGGACCAAAATATCTTGTGGTTGTAAAATGAATATTTATGAGTTCAGTTAGGTCATACAATCGACGTCATCGCGAGTCATAAAGTAGCGTCTGCCTGTACTTGTTTGCCTTGACCTTTAACCTTGTGTTCTCGTGTCCTCTGACGTACGAGTCTCAACGGCCGACGGAGGACTTGAAGTTGGCGTTTGTCAAAATACTTCTAGTGGTGCATTCCACCCCTATTTTTTGCCATACATTTCATAATTTCATAAATAACGTACCTCATATCAATTGATTGTAATCTTTCACGGCCGACGGGAGATGATGCACCTACAGTCAACAGGTTAAAGGTCAGAGGTCAAGGCACACATTAAGTGCGCCAGTGATCTCCTGATTTTTGCTGACGTCATTCGTGTGACATCCCTGGGCGCATAAATATTTAATTCCCATATAATTATGAAGATGTTGGTTCACTTTTAGACAGGTTGTGTCCATTTTGGACAGGTTGTCTACTATTCTATTAAATGTTGGCCCACTTTTTCATGTTGCGACCATATTTTCATGTTGTCCCTCATTCTCATTCAATAGCTCAACCTTGTATCCCTCCATTACCGTGTTGTATCTCACTCGCACATGTTGAATAAATGTGCAAACGGCATGCCATACCTGAGGGGTGCTTTTTCAAGGTTCAGGTGTCCAAAAAGACACCCTGCTGGCTAATACCATGGGCGAGTCAATGAGGCCATGCATGAAAAATAAAAATTGGATGAGAAGATGTCAACCACAGCACCGTTCTTTTGCTCCTTTGATATGAAAATTAAGAGAATTGTTTGTTATCATTTATCCGCTATATTTAGGTTTAATTGTGACTAGCCAGTTGTAGATGGTGGTATATGCACCACCCGATACAAACCAGTCTTACTTAAAGTCACAGGCAACTTTTCACATGCCTAGGGTTCGATTCAAACCAGGGACATCAGAAAGATGAGAGAGGAGTTCAAATGCCATGGCAATTTGCAGGGTCTTAGCCAGGATCTTATACTGGGTGCCCAAAATTGGCATTTGTCAAATTTTTGGGCATCCTATTTTTCAGGGAAGACCACACAAAATACTCAAATTACAACCATAAACATGCATTTTATTCTTGGAATAAGGCATAACATCCTTATACAATGTCATGGGAATGGTATTGAAAAACTTCAATTACCGTAATTTCGCATGTATAAGACACACTTTTTTACACTAAATTTTACACTCAAATCGAGGGTGCGTCTTATACACAAAGCTAGAAATCCAGGGTGTTTTACATCGAGTTACCAGGCCACTCGGAGATCGCCAATTACACATATAATACGGCCAAGACAATGCACATCAATGTTTGCCTCGTCATTGATGAATTGGAATTACCGAACCACCCTCCGCTAGAATTTACTGATTACAATCCATGTGACATGCCTAGGACAATGGGTAGTGAGTACCGACACAGGGTGATGCGCATTGATGTCACGGTGATGCCACATTTCACTCATCTCAATATGCGTTTTACTGGCTTTCTAGCGTTATTCATGAGGAGATGATTTCCTACAATAATTCCGAAAAGGGGGTGCGCACTATACACAAAGCTATGGTCTATACATCATTTTAAAGGCCTAGACAAGGGGTGGGTCTTATACACGCGAAATTACGGTATATGCTAAAAATTGACATTTTAAGAAATTACTCACAGAGTAGCTGGGTGTCCTGTGGGGTAATTTTTCAGGGTTTGAGTGTCCAAATGACACCCAGATGTGCTACTGGCTAAGACTATGACCACTTGGCTATGGGGGCAGACCCTGCTTGATTAGTTGGAAGTATAACTGGCAAGAGACAAGGAAAGAAATGAAGTACTGTAACAATATATTCTTTTATTGACTTATGAGCATGGAATATTCAGATCGTTTGTGACTAGCACACAGCTGACTAACTGGTCAGCTTGAGCAGAGTCCTGAGAGATGACCCGTGGCCCCAGCAAACACCATCAACAGTCAGCCACTGAATTTCAGCTGACCGCGTCATCAAGGCTTGACCGCGGGTCAGCAACCAGGAGCTGCCCAAGACTGACCAGTCCAGCTCTTCCTTACGCAATCTTCACCTCAAACAGTGCCATCAGTTACAATTCAAGGTCTCTGCTTTGATAGATAACTTCGCAATATGACCTAAGCTGTTGAAAGCGACATAAAAACGTATTGCTTCCTTTGATAAATACCTAACACACAACATGGGTCAACTACAGAGCAAACCCTTCAGCTGATTATGCAACACACGATGATATTAGCTTAATTGGTACATTTAGCAGAAGCTTTTTAAGAACAACATTACATATCTAATAGTAGTAGAAAACAGAGCCTTATGTACATGTATGTAAAGATAAATGTTTCATTTTTTTGGAGTACAAAGGACTATAATAGTCCTGTGTCCGTTTGCAGCATTATAGATATATAGATTTGTGTATACATTGCAAGGTGTCCTTGTATGAATATAGCTTTTCTTGGTAACAACACATAGTTACATTAGTCTCTATTTGCACTTTAGACAGGACTCTTTACCCTTATCCCTGTATGTAAAACAATATACAAGGAGTTGGTTAATAACCAATGAATAATGGGACTTCAGAAATTCAACCTTCATTCCCGCCACAACTATAACATTGTGAGTTTCCCTCACTACCAATTTAAACTCAAAAATAAGTATAGAAAACAATTTTTAAGTACTATCAAAAGTATTCACACAGCAGTAAGTAAGAATGGTAAAATAATTATGATATTAATGAGTAATTTATTATCATATTTTTGAACCGTATTAGTGCTGTCTTTCAATGCAATACCAGTTCTAGCTAAGGAAGTGAATATGACAAGACACTTCTGACTTCTGTGGTAGAGGTGAAACGCTGTTAACAGTGATTCATAACAGTAATAAGCTTATGTGCGTGTAATAATGACAATCACAGTTACAAATCCATTAATATGGGTCTAGATTGAAATGAAGAGGTTCCTGATTTTTGGCATGAGACGTAAACTCTAATTTGAACACTGATACATTATGTATATAATCTGTAAGAAAACATTGTATCACCACAATTTAAACTTGCTCCTTGTCTACCTGGAGTTTTGATTGCACAGATACTGTTATGTATTAGGCAGAGACCTTGAATGAAACTGTTTTTGAGTATTTATTTATAACTCCTCTTTCTGCTCTCTGGCATTGTAGGGTCCCTCTTGATATTCCTCGGGTACCTTGTCCTCCTCGTTGCTCTTCATGTAGAACCCTCTCTTGAGCAGCACCTCTCGGCACTCATCCCGACTTAGGTCCTCCAACTTGATCCTCTGAAATACACACACACACAGTCACGGTTAAACTAGAAATATAAACATATCTCACACACTCAGCTCTATAACACACACACAGCACCTCTCTGCACTCATCCCGACTCAGGTCCTCCAACTTGATCCTCTGAAATACACACACAGTCAGGGTTAAACTAGAAATATAAACATCTCTCACACACTCAGCTCTATAACACACACACAGCACCTCTCTGCACTCATCACGACTCAGGTCTTCCAACTTGATCCTCTGAAATACACACACACAGTCACAGTTAAACTAGAAATATAAACATCTCTCACACACTCAGCTCTATAACACACACACAGCACCTCTCTGCACTCATCACGACTCAGGTCCTCCAACTTGATCCTCTGAAATACACACACAGTCAGGGTTAAACCAGAAATATAAACATCTCTCACACACACAGCTCTATAACACACACACAGCACCTCTCTGCACTCATCACGACTCAGGTCCTCCAACTTGATCCTCTGAAATACACACACACAGTCATGGTTAAACCAGAAATATAAACATCTCTCACACACACAGCCCTATAACACACACAGCACCTCTCTGCACTCATTACGACTCAGGTCCTCCAACTTGATCCTCTGAAATACACACACACAGTCACGGTTAAACCAGAAATATAAACATCTCTCACACACTCAGCCCTATAACACACACAGCACCTCTCTGCACTCATCACGACTCAGGTCCTCCAACTTGATCCTCTGAAATACACACACACAGTCACGGTTAAACCAGAAATATAAACATCTCTCACACACACAGCTCTATAACACACACAGCACCTCTCTGCACTCATCACGACTCAGGTCCTCCAACTTGATCCTCTGAAATACACACACACAGTCACAGTTAAACTAGAAATATAAACATCTCTCACACACACAGCTCTATAACACACACAGCACCTCTCTGCACTCATCACGACTCAGGTCCTCCAACTTGATCCTCTGAAATACACACACACAGTCACAGTTAAACTAGAAATATAAACATCTCTCACACACACAGCTCTATAACACACACACAGCACCTCTCGGCACTCATCACGACTCAGGTCTTCCAACTTGATCCTCTGAAATACACACACACAGTCACAGTTAAACTAGAAATATAAACATCTCTCACACACTCAGCTCTATAACACACACACAGCACCTCTCTGCACTCATCACGACTCAGGTCCTCCAACTTGATCCTCTGAAATACACACACACAGTCATGGTTAAACCAGAAATATAAACATCTCTCTCACACACAGCTCTATAACACACACACAATCCTTGAAAACCATATTATCAAAAATGTTTAACCTGAATCTTAAAACATGAGCCTTTGAGAGCTAGTATTCAATGGTGTCATCTAGGACTGTCATTGATAAGAGATATCTATCGATTCGATAATCGACAAAATTATTACCGATAAGCTACTTCGATTCAATTCAGCGAATTGAATTCAAAATGAACGAAAACCAGCAATGTACTTATGAGGAATGGTTGTAGTTCGCATGTGGGGTGATTTTTTGACCTATTGATCACAGCCCTAACACATACACATTCATTTGTGTGAATTCAAGGATAAATGGAATGGACGCACACAGTTGAAGTGGGGAGTTTATGTGTTGTTCAAGCTGTGTTTTCCAGAAAAAACAGTTCATTTACCTAATTTGCATATGAATCGATATGTTGTGCCTTCTTCGATATCGATAAAGTTTTTTTGTCGATTCATCGATATGGGCATTATCAATGACAGTCCTAGTGTCATCAGGGTCTAAGCCAGAAACTGGGTGCCCAAAATTTGCCATTGTAAAACTTTTAGGCATTTTTTAAGGCGGGCCACAATATACTCAGATTTCAACCACCAACTTGTATTTGCTTGTTGAAATAAAGCATAACGTCCTCACAGGCCTCAACGCTAACTCAAAATGATACTGACCCTGTAGGACCAGTAACACCTAGCATCTACTGGTCCTGCAAAATATTTACTGGTCCTCCATTTTTTCTTTAACATAACAAGAAAGAACATTGCATAAGATTGACCACAGCATCTATCTTTATAAATAGTATCTTCATTTATTTCAAAAACAATTGGGGACATTCTCAGGGGGAAACTTTTTAACAAAAATGTCTCCAAATGTTTACTAGCCCTGTAGGACCAGTTGAGGTCGTTTTTTACTGGCCCGAAGCTGTTTTTGGGCATTTTTACTGGCCAGGGTCCATAGGTTCACCCTTAGCGTCGAGCCCTGCCTCATACAATATTGTGGGAATTATATTGAGGTGAAAATTTTGCCTTGGAATTGACATTTGAAAAAAAAGTTTGTTAAAAAAAATGTGGATGTCCTCAGGGTTGATTTTTGCGGGTTTTTAGAATGACTGCACCCAGGTGCCCTGCTGGCTAAGTCTATGAGTGCCATGCTATTTTGCGATTAGATTTATAATAAAGTGGCATGTATGCCTATCTCCCCTCACTTACCTCAACTTCCTGATCATCTTTGTTCAGGAGGAGAAGCTCAGGTGGGGCGCCACCTATCCTCTTGAATTCCGCATTGTGACTGGCGCGTTGTTAAGGTCAAACGTGGAATAACAATAAATCAAGTAAAACAGCAAAGATCATGATGACTTTTTGTTAAGCAACAAGCATGTGCAAATAATTTAGGATTTGATATTTTTCATCATTATCTTAATTTTAATCATTGGGCATTTTTGGAAATGGTGGGGGGATTTCCTGATATTCAGCAGCATGATTTCAAAACCCTTTAGGCCAATTCCTTAGACGAATCAGAACTTTTCAAGGAAAAGGAACAGCTATTTCTTTCAAAGAAACCTTGCAGGAAAGTCATGGGAATATTACCACAATAGATTAAGATGACTTTCATCTGTGCTGGTTATCAACCAGAACTTGTAGAGACCACCTATATGCAATATATGCACACTAAGAGAGGGGGTAATAACACCACTTGACAACTCATAACTAGGACGATATATTGAAAGCTTGACAGCTGATATTAAACACTTAGTTTCTCAGTGAAAAGTACTTGATGATAAATTACAATTCACCAATCTCGCTGATTGAACAATGAAAGGATACATCAAGGGGATATCCTCGAAGATGAATTGCTTCACCTCCGGGAGTCGGTTTAAACGTCATCCACCACAACTCTGAAAAGACAACAAAATAATTCAATATTACTCCTCTGAATATAACCAATAGAATGACACCATTTGTACCATGTGATAAGCTCATAAATTATCATATCAGCCCTATTAAACACTGTTAAACAAAGGGACATTCTTCTTCTTCCTAGTACTCGTCAACTTCATTTGGTTGAAGGCTCAGACGAGGTGATAGGTGTTGATGCATGCGTGCGATCAGTTTAAAACTGTACTGTTTAAAAATGGCTGTGCCACAGGCTTCCCTTGGTAGGGGCGCGAGGCCCTACACCCGTACAGAGGTGGGGTACCGCTAGTTCTGCTTAGTTGCTGAAGAGAGCTCTCTTGAATGCTGCAGGAGAGCTCGCTGAGACTGTGCATTCTGGCAGGATGTTCCATTCTCTCACTGTCCTTTGGAAGAATGAGTGTCTATGGTAGTCTCTGCTCGAGTGTGGGACGTTGTAGGCGAGTGAGTTCTCGATCCTGGCATTACTGGATAGCTTGGGGGTTATGGAGCTTGGCATGACAGTGGCCACCTGTCCGCTTGCTCTATAGCATTTTTGGCCAAATTCACCTGCAACTGGTTATGTTGCATGCTGAGTGAATATAGTTAGTAAGTTCCTACATCTTATAAGATGTAGGAAAAACAAAGAAATACAAAAGGCTGAAAATGAAAATATATAATTTAGAATCATTCACAATATACAATAAGTATTTTGTCAAACTCTATCTTAACCACGGCACATAAGTAATCAATACATCAACCTGACAGAAAAACGCTTTTAAACAACGAATGGGATCGATGTACGTGGCAGAAGTATGGTGATAGCCAGATAGGGGCTGTCACTCACAAGCCAGGCAGTGGCAGTTCGCTTTCCCACCGAGCAATAAAACTAGACTTGAGCATTTTAAAGGAGAGTATGCCATTCCAGAAGATAACATAGGAAAAAGTGGATATTTACCTCTACTCTTGCACTGTAAACTTCTTTGTCTGTTACCTCTTCATCGGCTAAACTTATGGAAAACACCGCAACCAAAACCAGCAGCAGCCGGGTAGGGGCCATTTTTACTGCTAGTTCTCGCGAGATGTCAACGTAGTCTCGTGATACGCGCTGAAAACGTTGTTTTTTGACACATGCAAGCTAACCGAATGGGACTTTTATTCATCGCATTTCGCATGCAGTTGATTGAATTGCACTCTTAGAATGTACTTTTGATTCTGTAACCTTCATTTAACCCAAGAAAATTGCAATTATAACCAAAGTTGAACCCGTCACGTGACACATTTCCCACGCTACGATTCAAGATGGCGCTCTGCTGTGCAAGTGAGTCTCTCTTGCCTTTGTTAAATATTCTCAGATTTTGTAGAACAGATGTGCTTTTATTTCAATCAAGCGTAAACAATGTAATGTCTTTCTAGTGCAGCACATTCGGGACTATATGCCATGGACATCATGCGTGTAGTTCAGCCATTATTTGCAGGAGAATAGCTGTGTTGTGCCGGCATGCTTGTTTCACACTCATGCCTGCTGCCAAGGTTTGAGCAGGTTTGGTGTGCAAATCCCTCATGTTTGTAGCTCTTAGGTTTGCTTCCAAAACCATGAAATTGACAAACACCATGCCCAAGCACTACCTGAATGCGTTTATTACCAAAAAGTCTGATTTTACTTATTGTGTTTAGGACCAGTGTCTTACCCAGCTTGCAATCAGGGACAGGGAGTTATTTTGTAAGATTTCCTGTTCCTAAGCCTACCTGTTGAATCCAAAGAAATATTTGAAAAGTTTCACTCATACAAGACAATAGGTACATCACATGACGTAAAGAAGCTATTATTGTCATTCTTTGTCAATATATAGGACTGATGTGATAATTGCACATTTACTTAGGTCTACAATCCAAGTAGTTGACTACTCTGCAATTAGGCCCATGAACACCAATTACCATGTTGACCAGAAGATTATATTCCAGCATTCTGAACAATTCATTGATCCAGTATTGTCACCTGCAATAGTCATGATTTCTGACTATTTTTCATAGATAGGGTGACTTTTGCCCCCCCCCCCCCCCAAAATTCATAGATCCTCAGTTTTGACCTCTGTCTCCAAATCCTCGGTGAGACCCTGTATTGAAGTATACAGAGCTGATGATCAGTTGCCGTCAGTGATCAACATCAGGGCTTGAAATAAGGGGGAGCCGAGGGCTCCCTTGAATTCTCTTGTGGCTCCCTTAAATTTCTGCAGGGAGCCCAAACATGTACTGGTTGCTATACACCACATCTCTAGGTAGATTTAGAAGATGTGATTGGGCTCCCTGGATAAAATCTTAATTTCGAGCCCTTAACATGTTTTTTTCTTTTCATCCTTCTCCCCTGAGATGGATCATGGATGACATGCATTATTTAAAAATTGGTTTGAAATGTCTGACTGACAAATTTACTATCTTACTCGCAGAAAAAAATCTGATTTTATGTTAGGTACATATATTTACTTTGGAAATCTTAGCGTACAATTATTTACTTTCTAATCTATCAAAATGAATTTATTGATTTCTGTCCAGTGGTTTACTCAGTGTGGTAGGAGATGTATAGATTTGATTCAAGCAATTTGTATCTGCAACATTTATTATAGGTCTTGAAATCACAACCAGCCAGTACATGTACCCTTATCGGTCACATTGCTCATTTTAACGATGTATGCTCTAATATTTTCATATATTTTTTCCAGTTAGCAATGAAGTGCCTGAACACCCAGTTATCTCACCTGTATCAGGATGCATATACGAGCGGAGGCTCTTGGAAAAATACATCGCAGAA
The DNA here is from genome assembly GCA_963942565.1 of Maea johnstoni. Lineage (NCBI taxonomy): Eukaryota > Metazoa > Annelida > Polychaeta > Spionida > Magelonidae > Maea > Maea johnstoni. The sequence goes on from OZ012691.1 coordinate 22,980,651, forward strand.
AATGCTTCAGATCCAATGAATGGAGAAAAACTGTCTATGGACATGTTGATAGATGTGAAAAGTAAGTTACTGAATGATTTTCCAGTGTATTATTCAAGCCTTGTTACCAACCAATGCAAAAAATTAATGGTTGAAAAGAATAAAATATTATCTGTTTAACCTAGGTTATATTCTATAATGTTATTACAAGCTTTACTTACAAGGTAGCCTACAGCTACTTACATTTGAAATATTGACAAGGCTACTAAAACCTGAGCAGTACCTAGTAGCTAGCGAAGCAGCAGCGTATATAGTAGACGCACTGATACCTTGAAAATACTTTTGCTGGTTTTTGTCAGTTATTTTTTTGCTGAAAAGAATGTGGAGTACTAATTCTTTTATGGAAACAGGTGCTGGGCTACTATTTAAATGTTAGCGATTAATAGTCAGGTGCATTGGCTAAGTACTGAAATCTTTTGGAACTTTCCAGCCCTCTATGTTTAAAAGCAATATTTTTGCTTATTTCATTTAGGAACTGGATAAGTTGGTACCAATAAATTGAAGTACATATGATCTCAATCTTTCAAAATCAATGGATTGAGTTTTTTTCTTCCTTCCAGCATCTCCTCTAGTGAAACCCAGACCTCCTTCAGCAACAAGTATCCCAGCCATTCTCAAATCCCTTCAAGATGAGTGGGTAAGTGTGTGAATGGGAGTTCCAACATAGCTGTGGAAGTGTCATATTGGGTGCGAGTAAAACACCCCTCAAAAAACCTGCCAAACTTGGTAGTGGAGTAAATGCAAAGATTTAAGTATTGAAGACGAACAAAATATAGTTGCACACTTGATGTTCTTTTCTTGATAATATTCTACATTAAAATGGACAATGCTTAAGTTGAGGTTTTTTGTAACAATAGCTGTTTTCAGTCTGGGTGTCCCACCTGATCTCAACACCTGGTAATATACCTAAACTTAGAGTGCAATACAGAATACAATGGATAATGATATATTCCTACACATTGTTTTTTTTCCTCTTAATTTAAGCAGCCAGATTCATTGGTATCTAATTAGATTTTTCATACTTGCCTAACCAACAATTCACTTTGAGTAGCACATATTTATTGGAAATAAGACAATAGGATTTTATGCCCCAGCTATAATAAATCAGAATGTTTTGTTTGTATTCCTTAGGATGCGGTCATGTTACACAGCTTCACACTAAGACAGCAGCTTCAAACGGCAAGGCAAGGTATGTATTCAACCAGTATATCAGGGTAAAGGATCACATGCAGGAATGTGGTTTATGCTGCTCATTTCATTATCACTTTTCAGTTCAACACACAGTAATCAGCAGAATTTGGAATTACATAAAACTGATCAGCCACAGACTTGAATAGGTTGATTTCACATATTGGATTTAATGAAACAACAATCTTGATTTGTATTTTCAATGCGAATCCCATTGAGTTTGTGTGTGTTTATTATGTTTTCAGAGTTATCCCATGCCCTGTATCAGCACGATGCTGCATGTCGTGTCATCGCTCGTCTCACCAAGGAGGTAACAGCTGCCAGAGAGGGTAAGTCCACCACTAGTCTTTACTATTCAACCCCCTTAGAATTACCCTGCACAGATTATCATCAAAGATATGATACTTTTACAAAATATAAAACATGTATTATTATTTGTCAAACTTTTCTTTGCGAATATCATCAGGGTTTGCCAGCAAGATATCAAAATGTAGCCTTTCTGTTGCTGCAGAGATTAATGCTTTTATAAGAAGCACCAATTTGAAAGGATCTGTTATGGACATCTTATTTTTGTGTTACTTAAACTTCTCTCAGCACCAGGGAATACTTCAGATTTATCAGGGACCAAAAAATCTAAGTACACATATATCATTTCATATTTCAATAACTACCTGAGTTCAGTGTTTCAATCACCTTGTGAGTGTCTTTTGAAATCTACGCTAGCTAATTGTAAGTTTCTAATTAACAGCATGCACATATAGTGCTTTTCGGGGGAAATAATAACAGATCAAGCCTCAGACTTCTGTGACTATTATTATTATTTCTTCTCTTTTGAAAGATATAGACTGTCCATAATGAGTGTTATATTTTGTTTTTCAGCCCTTGCCACTCTGAAACCCCAGGCTGGTATCACGGCGGCCCCGGGTGCCACTATTCCTGCCATGGCTCAGCCGGTAAGTACTCATACAAATGTGCTGGCAAGGACTGATTATAATGATCGTTTTAGGGACATTTGCCCCTGGAACATGTGAATTTGTGACCAGACGTTCAAATACAGGAGCCAAGCTTGCGAATAGACTAATTAATTATCAACTGGAGCGCTTATAAATGGGATATTCAAGCAGGGCTCGACGTTAAGGCTAGCCCTGTAGCCCCGGGCTAGTTACTGAAAGTCAGGGCTAGTACATTCTACCTGTGAGTAACCCTGAGGGGCTAGATAGAATTAGAATATCAGCGCAAAAAAAGTATGAAGCCCTCCTTTGGCTCTGACTATCTGGATGATAATATAACTCAATTTACCACAATACGTTGTATTCTTTTCATTTTATCAACAGAGGCTATAAGATCAACAGAGGTCACTATTTGAAAAGAGTTGTCATTAATATCAGGGCTAGCAAAAATATTTCAGGGCTAGTAAAAGTTTCGGTAACTAGCCCTGCTGGGCTTATGAAGTTTTTTCTTAATGTTGAGCCCTGTCAAGTGAAAGAAATAAGAGTACCAGTATGTGTGTTACATTTGAGAGCAGTGGGGATTGCCTGTGTTCTTTAGAAAACCAAAGAAAGAAAACGCATGGTGTGCGTTGCCAAAGAATGAAACTTGCTTCAGTTGAAATGATAAACTTGCTCACTGTTTACAATAAAGCGCATTTAAAATGAAAATTATTTTGGATATTATTCAGCACAGAGTTGTGCATCCTGATCTTATTTTATATAAAAGACTGGGTTTAGTTTCTTTATTGTATATTGGTGTATTTTAAATATGCTGTGTGTTTGTTTCAGTCGTATGCTGCAGAAGCCCCAGAGAGAGCTGACGTGCCGCAGGAGGCCGGCATGACAGATGAAGTACTACAGAAGGTAAGATAATAATCCAATAGGTTCAAACCCTTAATACCAACAGGCTAAAACTATGTAGCATTTAAGTTGTTAGTTATTAATTTTATAAAGTTAATCAATGTGAACAATGAATATTGTTATTATTATCATTTTCACTATTCTTATCATCACTATTAGTATAATTATTATTAAAATTATAATTAATATTATTATTGTTATTATTAATACCACTGCTACTAGTACTGCTTCTACTACTACCACTACTACTACCCAATTGTGACAGTTCTTATTATCACGAAGCAATCCTTGAGGAAGAGCACCACGTTTTCCTGACTCTCCGCAACCACCCATGGTTGTCCTGTATGTAATGGTTAGCTGGTGTGTTGCGTGTTGGCCTGAAAGACCAGAGTATCTATACAATGCTCTACTTGAGCTGTAGTAATAGCAGGACAATACTGACTGGACACTTGTATTGTTTCAGCTGCAAGACAAGGCAACGCTGCTGACCGCTGAGCGTAAGAAGAGAGGCAAGACGGTGCCTGAGGGCCTGGCAACAGTCGATGATATTAGAAACTACAAACAGCAAGGCTCACATGTGGTAAGAAACTTAGATATTAACAAAATTCACTGAAGTTACTAAATGATGTTGCGATTTTAATTACTTACCTTGCACAAGTATTGTTGGGATGAAGAAAAGAAAATTTAGAGAAACCTGATTAGGAGACCAACTGACCAGAATGACTCATCTAATTATATGTACCAGCTGATATGCACTATTTATCCTGGTAGTAAGAATTACGTAATACACTTAAGTGAAATACTATTTAAGGGGTATTTTTGTTATGGCCCTTGTAGTTGTTATGTATCCCCTCCCTTAAGAACACATTACCCTAAATCTTTCATGAACATAAACTTAACTTAACAATAACAGACAACATTATAAGTGCTTGCCATGAAAAGTAAAACTGGCTGCCTGGCACTCAGAAATAAAGGTTTCCTCATTTAACATGACAAGTTGAAATTGCAAGACTTTTTTATTGACTAATTAACGATATGGAATGCGTGGAATTGATCTACACTACCCATGCATTTAAATATAGAAGGTGAAATTTACATCAAACATCGTACAATTTTCGTCATGAATACAGAAACAAGTTATATGGTATTTTGCTTGGCAAGTTAATGGTCTCTGTTATGTTTGTTTTCAGGGTCTGCACAGTGCCAGTGTACCTGGCATCCTGTCTCTGGACGTGTGCCTCAAAGATACAGCCAGGATTGTCACAGGTAAGAACTAAAAAGCTGAACAAGTGAAACAAATGTTTTCAGATTATATTATAGTACTTATGGTGAAATATTATTTACCCATTCATGCCTGTAGCAGCCAAAAAAACGCCTGACAATTTAAGTGATATCTCTCTAACAAAAGCAATACTTAGAAAATATTTGAAGGAGAATTGTTGATCCGACCTCTTTTTATACCTCTCCTATTATTTTACTAATTCATGTTTAGTTCCCAAGTTATTTTCAAAGTATGATAGGTCCATATAACACTGGTCAAGTAGATCTGCAGACATGAAAAGGTGAAGACGCTGAATCTTATTTTTGCTTACTGAAATGTAGCAAGTTTTACCACTAGAATGTGATATGTAACAGTTTCCGTTCAAACTGAATTTTTGTTGAGGTGTGCTCAATGAGAGCTTCTTCATGTGTCCATTTTGCAATCCAAAGTCTCAGTGATGCTTTGCTTCATCCAGACTGAAATATTCTATTACAACTTAGATTTGATTCTCTGTGTGATATTGGTATCTACTGTAAATTATTGTACCTACTCTAAAAGTGAATGTTACTCACCTACTATTTGACAGGCGGTAACGACAAGACTGCTGTGGTATTCAACAAGGACACGGAGCAGGTGATCGCCATCTTGAAGGGCCACACCAAGAAAGTCACTTCTGTCATATATCATCCTGATGAGGTAAGAAACTCTTAAACCACCCCCCCCCCCCCCCACTACACACCCACAACTACACCACACACACACACACCAAGAAGGTCACTTCTGTCATATATCATCCTGATGAGGGAAGTCATCATTAACCCCCCCCCCCCCCCCCCCCCCCCCCCAAAAAAAAAGAATAACCAACAACAACACTACACACCAAGAGAGTTGACATTGTTATAAACCATCCTGATGAGGTGAGAAATCTTGAAGCCCCTTAGCCCACCCCCTCCCACCAAACCACACCACACACGCCAAGAGAGTCACCTCTGTTATATACCATCCTGATGCCTCCGTTATAAAACGTAATGTATGGATGGATGGATAATCTTTATTTCAAGTCGGTTATAATTTTACATAGTAAACACGAGCTGTCAGGGCTCTTGGCCGACTACAAAATAACAAAATATAGCATACAGGGTGAAACAAAAATATAAATGATATATATATATATATATATATATATATGTATATATATATATATATATATATATATATATATATATATATATATATATATATATATATATATATATATATATATATATATATATATATATATATATATAGGAGTATTAAGTCTCACGGCAAGCCCCCATGAACAAGATCTGAACAAGATTACAATTTATATATACATGTATATGTAGTTTGCTGTTGTTGTTTTTCCAGGACCTGGTGTTCTCCGCCTCTCCTGACAGCACCATCAGAGTGTGGGGTATCCAGACGGCGCAGTGTGCACAGATCATCCGGGCTCACGACGCCCCAGTCACCGGTCTCAGTCTCCACGCCACCGGAGACTTCCTGCTCAGCTGCTCATTAGACTCGGTATGTAATACTACACTGAATCCCCTTCACAGGGACTTAGCCAGGGCCCGTTCTGCCTGTCTTTTGGACAAGTAGTTTGCTGAAAACCTCATTTTTGGACACACAATTCTTTTTTTTTCAATTTTGACTTTTGGTGGGTAATAACGAGATATTTTACTAACTGTCCATCTTTTAGGATACAGCTGAAGTGTAAATTGACCTTTCTGACACAAAATGCTATTAAATAAAGTTGGTATAAGGATTTGAAGTAGATAAATAGCTAAATCTGGATGGGGAGAAATTTTGAAATTGCTGTATTGGACAGGCATCTTTGAAATCCTGGCTAGGACATCCCTTCAGCTTTGACTCAGCTTTGAAAAATAACCTATGATTAAAATGATGCTTCAACTCTGATTCCCCTTTGAACCTTGTCTTCTTCATCATTATTACTTTGGGAAATAGCTTAATGAAATAAAGTCTGAATAAAATAAAGTCTCACACAAGTGCACATATTTTTCAAATATATACTGAATTATAAGAATAAAAGGGACCTTTCTTATTTAAAAGCTTATACACTAGCTCTTATATTTATAAGATAATTGTAATATGTTTAAAGTTGTTATGACAGTTTGCGTTTCAATGGTCATTCTTCACCCACAGTGGAAATAAAGATTATTTCCTGGTAGCTTCAACCAACTTTTATTGGTTTGTGTTATAAAGAGGTTATTTCTAGTTGCTAAATGTAAATGTTTTTTTCCTTGCAGCACTGGGCGTTCTCTGACATCAGAACTGGCAGGGTCCTCACAAAGGTAGCAGACACAGCAGGAGGATCTACAGGTAAGAGACAGGACTGACCATATGACAGTGTTTCACTATATACGTACAGTAAATTCTCGGAAGTTTAGACCGCCCTTGGAATTTGGGCTACTATAATCATTTTGCAGAATAATTAATGGGAAATCTGGGTAACCCTTGAACTAACGCCAGTTGCCATTTCACAAAATATGGATAGAAATTTCTGTTATTTCTCGCGGTAGGGTGTGTGCTCTGTTCCTTATGTTTGATTATTGATTACTCTTATTCTCACCTCTTCCTTGTGCTTGGTTCTTGATGAGCTGATTATATATTTTGGTAATTTATATTTTTTAGCTCTGACGTGTGCACAGTTCTTGATTAAATTATAAAACTTAGTAATTTATATTTTCTAGCTCTGAGTTGTACAGTTCTTGAATGAATTAAATGACCTGGTAATTTGTATTTTCCAGCTCTGACATGTGCACAGTTCCATCCTGATGGTCTGATCTTCGGTACGGGTACCGAGGACTCTATGATCAAGATCTGGGATCTGAAGGAGAGGACGAATGTGGCCAACTTCCCCGGACACGCTGGTCCCATCACAAGCATCTCTTTCTCTGAGAACGGTAAGAAAACCAAACTTTTACAGGGGCTTGGATAAGCTACATTATACAAAGACTATCTTTGTATTAACTCATATTCCTGTAGTACCTTAAAAGACCTGACTATTTTTGGTAAAATTGAAAGAGATGTTTTAACCCATTCATACCCGTATCAGCCAAAACTGCTACTAGTCAAGTAGATCTCCAGGTATGAAAGGGTTAATCAGTACTTAACTAACATCACATCGCCAGATATTTTGTATAATGTGTAACTGGTATTCATTCATTATTAAAAAACAAACAATTATAAGTTTAAAAAAAGGCATTTTAAAAAATGACTATCGAAAAAATTGAGGTGTCCTGAGGAATGATTTTTGAGGGTTTGTGTGTCCAAATGACACCCAGACACCCTGCTGGCTAAGACTATGCCACTAAAATTGGCATTTAATGTTTGCACTCCCCATAATAGCGCCAAAATAACATCCTTCAAATAAATATCTAATTAGAAATAATATATAGTTTTAGTGCTTGAATGCGCAAATTTAAAGTAGGACAACTACCCTCCAGCAGGGCTGTAAAGCGAAATTATTAGTACTCCAAATTAAAGCTGTATACAGTACGTATGGTGCTTGTTACTGAAGTTATTGTCATACTATCGTAGATCCTAGCCAATATGTATAACCCATGGCTCCAGGATCTCAGCCAGGATTTAGAAACTGAGTGCCCAAAATTGCCAATTGTAATACTTTTGGGTGGCCTATTTTCCAAGAGAGAACATGATATACTTAGCTTACAACCATAAAAAATGTATTTACTAATTGAAATAAGGCATAATATCCTTAGACAAAGTCATGGGATTTATGTGGGGGTGAAAAAAACAAACAATTATAAGTTTAAAAAAAGGCATTTTAAAAAATGACTATCGAAAAAATTGAGGTGTCCTGAGGAATGATTTTTGAGGGTTTGTGTGTCCAAATGACACCCAGACAACCTGCTGGCTAAGACTATGCCACTAAAATTGGCTTATAATCTTGTTGTCTGAGTATGGATATGCATATAAACTAGGACAGGTTCTTTCATCAAATGCCTATTTCCTCATCACAATTTTTTGCCTTCTCTCTCTCTAGGTTACTACCTGGCTACGTCGGCTGACGATTCCGTTGTCAAACTGTGGGATTTGCGTAAACTGAAGAACTTCAAGACGATTCAGCTGGACGACAGATATGAGGTGAAATCTCTGAGCTTTGATCAAAGTGGAACATACCTGGCCGTGGCGGGAAGTGATGTCAGGTAAGTGCACCTATGCAGAATGATACCTTGATAAAAAGTTCCCAATATAGCCTCACCTGTTTAGGGACATCACCTAATACTGTATAACTGGTATTCTTTACAGGCATTTACTTTTCGCTATTTTAGCGCTCCCCATAACAGCGTCAAAATGACATCCTTCAGAAAGATATCTTTATAGTAATAGTTTGAGTTTGTGAATGCACAAATTTAAAGTAGCACAAATACCTTCTAGCAAGGCTGTCAAGCGAAATATTTAGCACTCCAAATCAAACTTGATACTGATCCCCAAATTCCCCAAGACAAAATATGCGATACTGATCCCCAAATTCCCCAAGACAAAATATGCATCTTAATTTGACTCGTTGAGACTAGTAAAAAATGGATAATTTAAACCTAAATGGGTAATTTAAACCTAACTAAATCTGTAGATAGTTTAAAAGTCGGTAAGAATGTGCATAACCTGAAACGACCACAGTGAAACAAGTATTTAGAGGTTGTTTGTTATTGTTGTTTCAGGATGTACTTGTGCAAACAGTGGCAGGAGCTGACCGTGTTCAATGACCACACCGCGGTGGCCACAGGAGTGCGCTTCGGACACAACGCCTCCTTCATCGCGTCCACCAGCATGGACAGGTCACTCAAGTTCTTCGGCGTCTAGTCCACACCCTTCCAATGCTGAGGCTACTTTTGTCCAAATCACATGAACGCAAAGATTTTCGGAAATCATCGTAACCCTGTCATGTTTGTAGTCTTTGAATAGCTCTCGCCGAGTACTCTCAGATGAGTACCAATATGACAGGGTTTCAGTCATTTTCCAAGTTTTTACCTCATTTTGTATTGGCCAAATTAGCCACCACCAGCATACGGGTTAAATTCAACTACAAATTGATACTTACCTGCACTGAAAGACGATATGTTTCACAGGCGTGTGTGTTTACCTTTACATTATTTCGGCCATCTTTGCCACCAAAAAAGGGATGATAGGTGGAGTTGGTATTTGGTTGATATATTGTGAATCTTATCAAAATAGTTATTTAGATTTGGCTATGAAGGAAATGCAAATTAACAGGATAATGGTTTGAAATAGGCTCCTGTGCTAACCATCTGTGGGTGTAGTGCGTCAGTTTAAAGTTTAACTTACAGCAATCTTTAAGATTTCACGCTGAACCATTTTTTTTTCATTTTTGGCGTATAAATCATATAGCAACATTTTTTCTATCACCTTAAAATACTTGAATGTTGTTGAGGTTGATAATTGTTATTTTCTTTAAGCCGATTATTTTCATTAGCCCTAGTTTATCCTATTTTTGTATCTAGTGGTTTTCATATTTCCATTGTTAACCAATATTCCTGTGTCTATCCTGATTTGGGGAGATTTTGGCTACTATGTTTTCCATAACAGTGAATTTGTGACTTAGGTTTGAGAATACATGTATGTGTTTTTCTATAAATGGGATGCCTCTCTGAGGGTCCCTTTCTCAATCATTGACCCTTCTATGGGTTATTTGCCAGAGTTTTGAAAAGGAAGTTTAGTGTGTACATTCCGTGAGCTGACACCAGTCATTTACTTAAGTCATTTGCCTAGGATTATTTGTTATCAGACTATATTACTTGTTAATCTTAGTCCTTATGTACACAATTGTACTTTAACTTTATAACTTGACTCCTGGATCAGCTTTGGGCAGTATGATGAATGATGATGAAGTAAACTGTAATTAACATAGTCTGCAAAAATAGTGTTATGACTCTCTGTAAAATAGACCAAGCAGAATTACTGACCGATGACTTTTAGATGGTTTTGTAGAGGTACATCCTTTGACAATTGCATATGTAGACAGAAAGAGTTGCACTAATGGTCTTAATGTGTTTGTAATGAAAACTTTTTCCCATAAATTTCCTTCTGTAAAGTGCAGATTGAAAAGTCATCTAACATGTTTTGTAATTTTGGTATGTCTATGTTGAAATATATTTTATATTGGCATCTTCTGGCTTCAGATTACTCTATCCTTGTCAATGACCCTATTTCCTTCATCAACACGAGCGCTGTTGAATATTTGCATGTGCACAATCATCATTAGGTCCTGAGCCAGGATTGGACAATGGGCTGGCTGAATAACGCAATCATAAATTTGTTTTAGGCCACACACACACACAGAAACTATCTTTAGAACATTGTTAAGATTGAATTATTGACATATTATTAAGGAAATATTGCATCACTCACTATAAGACTCGCATTCTGATTGAGAAGTGTATGCTGTATCTACTGAATCTAGGAATGTCATCGATAGTCGATAAATCGACATTCTAACTTTGTCAATTAAATCGAATCGAATGGTTGGGTATCGAATCGAAATAATCCATATTCTGTACCCCAATAATGGCGTATGATTATTAATAAAAATACACTTTTCCCAGACATTTTCCTGTTAAACTAAGGCAAAGTGAAACTCTAACTAAATATTGAAGTATTTTCTATGGCTTTTGTACGAGAAATTGGAAGGAATGGTGTACTTTATAAGAGTATAGCAATTAATCAAATCGAGAAAAAAAGGATATAAATGACATCCCTGTAAATAATTGTGCCCTACGAGCATATTTCGGCGTATCAAATCGAATCAAAAAATATATCAATCAATCGCATCGATAAAATTTCATATCAATGACATCACTAACTGAATCTGATAAATACAGACGTTTGGGGGAAGTATGGCTACAAATCATCATACAGGATAATCATTGCAACGTATGTACACTCATCTGGTGTTATCAGCCCTTTGTTATCCCTTATCCTGCTGTGAAACCTATGAGCACTGCTGAACACCACGACAACTGTTGTGGTTAGCAGGATAAGGGTTATTAACCTGTTAGTGCCAGAATTGTGAGGCCATCTCACTTAAAGAAATTATCACTTGAGGATCCAGAAGAAGGGTATGTTGTAGGAATTGATCACGGGTGGTAGGTAATTGTGGCCACTCGTGATCAATTCCCATTCTATCACTTGCTAAAAAACAAGCAAATTTATTAATAAATCGAATAAATCATACCAAAATTACACATTGAAATGTTGCTGCCAAATTTGAAGGGGGACGTACTGAAGCAGCCAACTGCTCCAGGCTGAGCCGACGATCACTGTTGTAACATTCTGATTTGAAAATAACACATGAATAACCTAACTATTTCACTGACATATTTTCCATTTTACAATCCTTATTTTATTAGGAATATAAACGCGTGTGAAATAATACAGATTTTACCTGTTATCAATTTGTTTATATTTTAACATCAGAAGGGGGAGAATGTAACAGCCACTTCGCAGAGCAGGTGATTGTCAGACAATACCCAGAGAGGGTGGCAACTAGAAAAGGAAAATAATAAATCTAAAAGCATTTTAATTAACAAAAACTTTATTTACATATTACTTGACGGGGTAGCCCTGTAAACTTGTCAATCACAGCCTTTCTTCAGCTTTAGATATTAGATATACCTATATATACTTTAGATATACCTTTCTTTAGATTCAGCTTTGTGAAGACCCCTTGTTCGCAGCCTCAGAACGTATCATAACCATGAGAGTGGTATTTGGAAAAATAACTATGAACATCAAGTAGGTGAGGCAACTCAAAAAGCCTTGTGATTTCATAGAGTTATGGGGAGCCAAGGATATATTTCGTTTGTGATTTTTAGGCAGTGGCCTCTGACTGAACTGGGTTATGATCAGCAGTCCATGGTCCTAGCCAGCAGGGCGTCTGGGTGGACACCCAAACCCTTAAAAAGCACCCATCAGGACACCCAAATTCTTTTGAGAGGAATTTCTTAAAATGTCAATCTCAAGCATATCATTGAGTTTTTTCATCATCATATAATTCCCATGACCTTACATAAGGATATCATGCCTTACTTTGATAAATATATTCATGTTTATGGTTGAAATCGGAGGTTATTGTGGTCCCCCTTAAAAATTTGGACGCCTAAAAATTTTACAATGGCCAATTTTAGGCACCCAGTTTCTTATTCCTGGCTAAGACCCTGATTCAGGACACTTGGTAGATGTAGCAGATGGAAAGAGTTGTATTTCTATAAGGACTATCAGCAGCTGGAGTTTATATACATCTCTTTATTATGCAGACCAGTACTGGTGTAGATTTACAAATAAAGTACTGATGTTGTTATGCTTAACACCTGAGCCTTCACAGCTGGCTACTTAACCCTTATGCTGGTGGTGGTTAATTTTGCAAATATAAAATGATGCAAAAAAGCTGAAAAATTAATGAAATACTAGACCATGGGTACTCATCTGAGACCACTCAGCGAGAACAATTCAATGAATACCAACATGACAGGGTTTAGATGGTTTTCAAAAATCTTTGCATCCTTGTCCTTTGGATGAAAGTAGCCTCAGCATTTGAAGGGTTAAGCAATACCTCCCAAAGGAGTCCTACAGTCTTAGACCCCATAAACAGAGAGACCAGCGTCCAAAGTCACTAAACACCTCAAAATCTGGGAAAATAAACACGAAATCAACATAACTAATCAATAAGGTACATCTTCAAAATAGCACAAAAAATCATTCCAGATTTTTTTGCCAAAAATACACCAGTTTGTCAATACTGAGGCTGGGAGGGCTTCCAGAGCAAAGAATGAGTGTGTGTACGGCTCAAAAAGGCCCAAGTGATAGCATTACATGCTCTGAGGATTGCGCCCTCAAACATGTAGAAATTGTCATAGATCCAGACATAACATCTCAAGTAAAGCTCTAAGCATGAATGCTTCTATCCTGTTATGCCTTAACCCTTATGCTGCTGGTGGATAATTTGGTCAATATAAAATGATGCAATATATCTTTTTAAAAAAATGACTGAAACCCTGGCATATGGGTGCTCATCTGGGAGTACTCAGCTAGAGCTATCCAATGAATATCAACATGTCAGGCTTTAGATGGTTTTCAAACATATTAGCGTTCTTGTGCTTTGGACGAAAGTAGCCTCAGCAATGTAAGGGTTAAATGCTGTAGAGGTGAACGATAGGAAAGAGCTACATTCAGGTCTCCTATTCAAGCATTCATCATCATTGTGACCAAGGGATCAAATAACTATGTACAGTCTAACAGCAGGTGCGTCATCTAGCTGCACTTTTTATATTGGGACCTCAGATTTAGGGCTTAATTTCAAAAGATATAAATTGTATCAAGATATACAAACTATTTATGAGCAATTTCTTTGTAACACAAAAATAAAAGTTCTTTGAAGTGATATACTTTCCTGAAACTTTCAGGCAATGGCATCAGAAAGTTAAATTCATGTCTTTGTGACCTTTGCTGTTATGTATATTTTCTGAAGGTCTCAGATAATTGAACTAGAAATCTTAGTCCCTGATATTTGTGATTTTTGATGTTACAATGAATATTTTCAAAAACATTCAGGTATTCGAATCAGAAAGCTGGGCCCCGGATCGTTTGCTGTCATTTAATTTATTTCTTCTGAGATTTTGAGGCAACGTTATCACAAAGCTGGATCCTCAATGTGTTTTTTTTATCTCTGCTGTGTGTCTATTTTTCTGAAATTTTGAGACATATTCAGAAAGCAGGGTCCTCAACATTTTTGATCTCTGCTGTAATGTTTTTTTTATGAAATTTTGAGACATTATATTCAGAAAGCAGGGTCCTCAATGTTTGTGATTTGCTCTTCAAAAAGATCGGTCTCCCATTTTGAGAGTTGCTGGATAAAGCCTCTGTTTGGTCTCTGTTTCCGGCAGCATCTGTTGGCATGGTTCCAAGCTTCCTGAAATACATCAAAACAATCATCAGCGATGGGCAGAGGATTTCTGGGTAGTGGGCTCTCTCTGTATGAATTGGCTCCCTCTTTAGAATTACCTCATTGGTTTAACCCTTCCTATGCTATTAGTCTACTTTTATCCAAAGAACAAGGACGCAAAGATTTTTGAAAACCATCTAAACCCTGTCAAGTTGGTATTCATCGGATAGCTCTCACTGAGTATTCTCCAATGAGTACCCATGTGCCAGGCTTTCAGTCATTTTGAAGGTTTTTTGCATGATTTTCTATTTACCCAAGTAGCCACCAGCAGCATAAGAGTTAACACTTATACTGCTTACGGCTTATTTGGCCAATACAAAATGATGCAAAAAACCTAATAAAATTATGGAAACCTCTGGCACATGTGTACTCATCTGAGAGTATTCCAATGAATACCAACATGACAGTGTTTAGACGGTTTTCAAAAATCGTTGCATCCTTGTACTTTGGACAAAAGTAGCCTCAGCATTAGAAGGGTTAAAGCAAAACAAGAAAGGTCATATGTTTTAGCAAGAAAATCAACATTTTTGAACTGAATTGTTTAATCTCTCTTCATCCTGTATCCAAAAGTGATCATTATTGAATGGCATTGAGTCAAATTTGTGCTACATTTCTTACTCTAGACATCAGTACAAAGAGAGAGGCAATGATTTTTTATTTGCTGCCTTTTTGCTATTGAACCCATAGCTGTTTGTTAACTTACCATATTTAGAAAGAAACACAGAAAAACAGATAAGTTACAGTTCCCTCTAATTCTGATTACAGAATAATGAGTTTAATATGACAGCCTAGAATTATCAATGATTAAGTTAATCTGTAAACACTGGAATACCATTATTGATAATAGTATGCCCTAAAAAGGTCTCACTATTTTGATGATATATTTCAGACAAAAGCGTATTTTAGAAGTTATTTAAATGAGAAAAATGGTTATTCCAAATCAATCTCAGGTTCTTTAAATCATTTGAGGTTCACAGTCTAAGCTAGGAAATAGATCCCCCTCGCTATTTCAAAGCTTCATCAAACCAGGATACACTGTTGCCTTACTGAGTAAAATTCTATTATATAAAATAACAATATAATGATTGAAAAAAAATGTGATGCTATCAACACCAAATATAGTACTTGCATTCATATTTCTGGCCTCAAAGCTTTGTGGTATTAGCTAGGTTACCACATATGCAACAAAAAATATCTTATTTAACATAAAAAGGTTGGAATTTATTGTGTTGATTTATTTATCACATCATAGTTTTGAAATATCTAAAGGGAAAAGATAATTCATAATTCATCATTCTAACTTCGTTTTGAAGTGGTTTTGGAGCTTAAATTAGTTTCATTGCAAGAAAGCTGACAAGTTGTTGGTCGTTTAGTTCTATTTTTTCGTCGCTAGGTGTCACCTTTTTTCGATTATTATCGATTGCCAGTTTCATATTCGATAAATCAGTAAAAAAGTGGCAACCGATCGATTAATGATTATAATCAATGATCATCCCTATATTACCTTAAGTGACCATTTGTAGTGGTGCATTAGATATGCTAACACCATGCACACACTTCGGCTGATCCCTAGCCTGGAAAACACAAGCACCACCCTCTGGGAATCTCGCAACGAATCTGAAAGAAAAATAAATATCACTGCCATATTCAACCATTTAACCCATTAATGCTCACAACGGCCAAAACCAGCCTGACAATTTTGATGAAATCTTTCAGGTTTTAGTACAATTGGCAAAATATTTGAAGGAGAAATGTTGATCAGAACATAACCAACAACTCTCCTTCAAATATTTTGTAAAATTATTCTCAATTCCAAAGTTATCGTCAAAAGCATCATCGATCCAGACGACAATTCCTGGATGAACTCTTGAGTGTGAATGGGTTAAGGCACCCACACACAGCAAAGCTACCTTACTGACTCCATTTAACCCTTCCAATGCTTAGGCTACTTTCGTCCAAAGCACAAAGACGCTAAGATTTTTGAAAACCTTTTAAACCCTATCATGTTGGTATTCATCGGATGCCCATGTAACCTCAAAAAGGTCTGACTAATCTGATATCGTTCTGACCCGTGTATCTTTCGGAAAATATTTGAATGAAACAAGTTATCCAAATCAAACCTAATCAAAAACATCTCCAAAATATGCTCTATTCATAAATAGCTGTCAGGCATCCGGCAACATCAACAGTGGAATAAAGGTTTATTGGGCATCAAATGAAAGTGAACCCATTGGACAATAACTGCTTCCCACCAGTGCCAGAACAGAAATTGACCGCAAATGCTGCAAATGAGTGTTGAAAGGCGCATTGACACTCAAAGGTCATTTAGTGCCACAAAATTTTATCAAAAAGTGGTTCTTCGTCATTGTTGATGAATAATGACAAAGCATAATTATTATAGGCGAAAGAAGAAACAGAGGTAGAGTATAAGAGCTTGGAGGGGAAGGTATGCTTAATGTTGCTTACCAATGAACTGACACCCTTCTTCAAAAAACGAGTACATATCACTCTCGGGAGTATCTTCCACAGGGACGTGTAACAGCTGGTCACCTGGCTCGGTATAGCTATAGATAGAAAAAAATATAAAAACAAAATAATAAAATTGCACCTACACATAACCTTCCCACATATAATGATAAAGTGCTTTTAAAGAAAAGTCAGTGGACAGTTTATAGTCCTTGTATTCAAATATAAATACATACACATGTACTTTCAGACGATTTGGAATGCATACCGATTTCTTTGATATTTAGTATAGCTCTCACTGAGTACTCTCAGATGAGTACCAATGTGCCAGGGTTTCTATCACTTTTCAGTTTTTTATGGCCTTATTAGCCACCAGCAGCATAAAGATTAAAATAACCACATTACATATCGCAGCGCCATCTATGCACAAGGGACACATGTAAATATAGGCTGGGACACCTGGGACGAAGGCAGCCCTACTTACTATGTGCCAGCCTCAATACAGCAATTGACATGGCCCTCCACCTTCAGGTCTTTCTGTATGTCTGGGGCATTGGCCTGTTCCAAGGTCCCTAAATACAGCAGTCCTGGGATCAGCTCCAGAGGGTAGGTCCTTATGGTATCCAGCTCCTAGAATGTAGAACAATTAAGTGTCAGATGAAT
Source organism: Maea johnstoni (assembly GCA_963942565.1). Lineage (NCBI taxonomy): Eukaryota > Metazoa > Annelida > Polychaeta > Spionida > Magelonidae > Maea > Maea johnstoni. The sequence goes on from OZ012691.1 coordinate 22,998,142, forward strand.
TTAATGTACTTTGTTATTTTACTATCTGTGAATCTCTCAATGCCAATCAGATCTAATTTGATAGCAATAGATTTTAAGTGATTATGCTGCTCTTTATGGTTCTAACAAGGTGTAAATAGAGGTAGAAAAACTATTACTAAGTACTAACACTACTACTTCTGCTTTCTTCTTCACCTTCTACTACTACTATCACTACAAATAATACTAGTGCTGCTGCTACTACTTTCCTCTTCATCTCCTTCTTGTACTACTACTTATATAATCTATAACTGCTGCTGCTGTTACTATTACTATTATCGTGAATATGTACTAAGTTTCTACTACTACTACTACTACTTCTTTGAATATATGAGATGTAGTCTTAGCCAGTAGGTCTGGTTTGCACTCACCCTTGGCATATAGAGTATCTTCTGTGTCCTCAGGAATGGATAGAGTGCTGAGAATTCCTCATATCCCCCTAGAAATCAAAAATAAAATCCTGGATGACATTCAGGATGGTTTCCTTACAACATGTCAATTGTAAGAAGCTAGCAAAACACTATCATTGCCATGTGTTAATATCTTCAATTTAAAAAACATAATGGCTCAATCCATTCATGGCTTAAACCATTCCTTCGTGGTGTAATCAACAGCTTGGGTCCTAATTTGGACAAGGGTCTTAGCAAGGATTTCAAAAATGCCTGTCCAAAACATCAATTCCAAAATTTTCGCCCATCTAGATCTAGCAACCAATCTTTATATCCTTACTGACTACATATAATAGCCTATTGTGTCAAAAAGAGCAATTTACATTTCAGATATGTCCTAGAAGATGGTTTGTTTTAAAAATATTTGGTCATTATTATAGTGCTATTTTTTCCTCAGATACCTAACAACTCTCCTTAGATTCTTTGGCGAAATACATGAATTCCGAAATAATTTTCAAAGACTATCATAACTCCCAGACATACATATATATATATATATATATATATATATATATATATATACATATATACATATATATATATATATATATATATATACATTTTTGAATACAAAGCACAAAACGAGAACAGAGATATTTGATTATTTATCATGCCAATATTCAGTGGTGCTACTCTATATAAACAGCTGTATTATTCCAGGCAGGAATTGGGCTGTACCTTTGAGTATTTTCACTGGATTTCTGCTCCCCATTTCCCACATAACTCTCCCACATGCCACGGCAGCAGTGTCATCCTGTAGACTGTGGGAGTTACTGTCATATATGACCACATGCTCCTTGCACTCCAGCTCCGCATCGTATGGCACAATGTACTCATCACTGTCATTCTAAAACAACAAAAAGAGAACAATGAAACACTCTTTTAAAAATGGAAGCAGCTTGGGCAGTTAGTCAAGATGTGAATTACAATACATTTAGCTAACGCAAACATTTCATCTTCATTCGAAATGATAACTAATAAAAAACAATAGACATTGCGCTATTATTGTATGAAACAAACATATCAAAGTACCACTTTGTGATGACTGCATGACGCCCTGCCCATGTCTATGTATTTATAATAGAAACCCATTTATTACCTTGGGTGCCTTTTTGGCTGTTATGATGTGACTCTCTGCATAGTCGTCTTGATTTCTTGCATCTGAAATAGGTGAAAATGCAAGAGTAAAGGCATTTCTGTGGGAGGCGGGGTGCCAAGTGGAAATTCTTATCATCTGTACTTTTCTATGTTAGATATCACTACACTTTCACTCTAACATTTCAAAGGAACTGCATTCCTGAGACCTTCAGAACAAAAATTTGGGTGTTTTTGAATGGCTCTTGATTAACTTTTTTCTCATTTCAGACAATAAAAGATAAATCATATTGCTACCCTGGTTAACCACTATGACTAGTGATACATTTGTTTAACTATGATGGAATTTCACATTTTCTAAGTGCCAGTAAGCGGGGATATCTCCATTGGCCCCCCTATATTTATAACATAATTCTATACATCAAAGACAAATTTGGAATTTTGTTTTTCGTCACTTTTTCTGCCATATTATGACTAAGTTGTGACTAGCCAGTTGTACCTGGAGAACACCAGAGTACCTGGCAAAAACCACTGCCTAACCACAAGTCACTGGCAACTTTCTCACATGCAATATTCAGTAAATCCAGTAAAGGCAAAACCCTAGATATCTGGAATTATGACAAATTGTCTGGGAGGTTACTAATTTATCAGTCAGATGAGTTCCATGATACTTGATAGAAAAGCTACATGGCTAGTTTATTAAGTTATATGTGACAGGGGTGGATCCAGGATTTAAGGTTAGGGGGGGGGGTGTTAAATTAAGATGATTGAAGTCTGCGAATTCCATGTAGCACAAGCCACTTCTTGGGGGGGGGGGGGGGCTGGATTTTGATTTTGTAGGTGTTCACTTCTATCAATTCCCTAATAGTAATCTAAGTCAGGGTCTGGGAGCTAAATTTGGGGGGGGGGGGGGGGTAGACCCTCCGTGCCGTAACGTTACGCCCCTATGCTATTGTTGCTCCGACGGGCCTTCCCTATACGGCAAACGGTATGGCAAATCTCCTGGTCTAGGGGGGGGGGGGGGAGGGGTTGGGGGGTGTTTTATGCCTTGATAAGTTGGTTGAGAACTTGAGACACCTTTGTATGTTCCTTTTAATAACTGCAACCAAAAAATTCAGAGCATTAATTGGCTATAGCTGCACCATCAGGGGTTTTTGTTTCAAGAAAGTCTGATAAACAAGCCCCAGGAAGATACATGTATCAATGCAAACTGGAGTGGAGAGGAGATGTATAGTCAACTGTGAACTGAGCAGGTGCCCTTTTTACAACTGTCATTGTCAACATGGCCCTATATCACTCACCAAGCAACAATAAATTATTTGGATCACTCAAACAAGGATAGGTTGTGCCTTGCTGGATGACATTGTATAAATCAGTTGGCTGACATAATTCCAGTCCAGCGTGCAAGTTCATTCTGTGGCACTTCCAAGATGCACATCACATGGACCTAAGAACTCAAGATGTAAACAAAGATGAATGCGAGAGGCGAACAAAAAAGTGCCATATAATTTGCTTCAAGCAAACATTTCACCCGTATAATATATACCTAACTATAATTTCTATAGAATTGTGTTGCATCAGCTTCAATACGTGCATGTTTTGTGAATTATTTGAGTTGTTATATGCATTAGAAATGCACTTTGAAGTAGAAACATGTAAGTAAAAAAATAGTCCCGTAGTTGCTATGCTCGGAGTGCGCTCGTAGTGCATGATGGGAAAGAAATCGCATGCGCACTTAAACTTCCGCTTTGTCCGCCATCTTCGTCTAGCCGGTGTTGTGCGAGTTCATATCACTTTTTTTGAAGTCGATTTAAACTAAAAAATCAAAATGCTGTCACGAATTGCCAAGCAGAGAACGCTGAACACAGCCTTTTGTGCATACAGACAGTTTTCATCTACCCAACAGGTAATTTGTGATGCTAATCGTATGCCGAAAAGATTTACCTAAAGCGCGTTCTGTACTTTCATTTGCAACCTTGAGATGAACTTGGAATTGTGGGAACCTGTCAGTCTTGAAAAAGTTGGAATTCATTAAATTTGATCACATACCTACCCATTGGGCGTAAAAAACAGTCCCGATACTCCACGAAATAAAATTTCCGAACGATGTTCCAGTCTCGTTTCTTAGATTAAGGTAAACGATAAGGTTGACACTGACGCTGCGACACTGACAGAAGTGACAGGTCACCCAAGCTCACCTCTTCGGCTCTTGACAGGGGTCAGTGTCACCTGAACCTGCGGGTTTGATAATCTTCACAGGCCTGCACTGCTGCTGTTGTGTTTGTGGCAATGAGCAGAGGTGTACTTTCAAATATTTTCTTGACAGTCTGACAGACTGTCTACTTCCAGATTCTGCAGTGACAGCAGGTTCTGTACCTTTTTGCCAGTACCAGCACACTTTAATGACCCCAACTGGCCCAAGGTCTTTACACCCACTCTCCACCCATAGATCCCGCTACGCATAGTATCTCTGCCACCACACCGGTTCTATTTTGCAGAATATTTTGATGAGTGACGTCATTAAATGTATCCCATTGGTCAAAATGTGTGATGCACGCTACTATAGTCTGTCTGACTCGAGTTTGGCAATCACTTCTGCCACTTTTTTGTGACAAAACGTTCGAGTTTTCCATCCAAACTTGGCAAACATGTTAGGAGCACTACTACGTGTATGAATAAACAATCTTTTTGTATCAACTCCGCAAAATGTTGACTTTGCTCATTAGGTCCCATTGTAAAATGTGCCCATTGCCAACAATACGATCTCGCGTGTTTGTATTGTTCGCAAAAGACAAACACGCGAGATCGTAGTGTTGGCAATGTGCACATTTTACAAAGGAACTAATGAGCAAAATCAACATTTTGCGGAGCTGAGACACAAAGTAAGTTTGTACATACACGTAGTAGTGCTCCAAAGAGGTTTGCCAAGTTTGAATGGAAAACTCAAACGTTTTGTCACAAAAAAGTGGGAAAAGTGATTGCCAAACTCGAGTCAGACAGACTATAGAGCTGCACTCACCACTCACAAATTCGAGTGGCTCGAGCCCTGGGGCAAACTCGCCGAGCTCGAGATGAAATGTTCAAATCGTGAGCTCGTCTATGTTGGGAATACAAAAGTAACACAAAGCACCTAACACACATTATTAATATACACTAGCAGGCCCCCGTGCACAGCACGGGTTTGGATTCGAAGTGTTACTCAATGATGTGCAGGAGGTGTAGAGGCATAGAATAATTTTTTATTATATAATTTTTTATAGAATATTTTTTTATTATTTTTAAATAAGTAAATAAATAAAAAGAACACAACAGTCCTCAGTTATGAGTTTATCACCAGCATCAATCAGAAAAAAATAAAAAGTTCAGGCCCACCTTATAGCAGGCCCCCTGCTTGCAAAGAATAGGCACACTTGAGTTTTTATAGCGCGGCATCGATTATACACTGCAGATCCCCCCCCCCCCCCATGTTATCAGTGGGAGACCAACAGCATGTGCGAAAAAATAGAAAGCATGATAAATAAGTAGTGTTCAGAAAGTTGCAAAGTCAAAATGTTGCAAAGAGATGCAAAAAGGAATTTACAGGGGATAGAAAAGGAAACATAGGATGTAACCAATCACCACCCCCCCCCCCCCCCCATGTTATCAGTGAGAGTCCAACAGCAAGTGCCCAAAAAAAAAGAACACATGATAAATAAGTAGTGTTCATAATCGATCACAATTTTCAAGCATCGATTACACTGCAGACATAGGATGTAACCAATCACCACCCCCCCCCCCCCCATGTTATCAGTGAGAGTCCAACAGCAAGTGCCCCAAAAAAAAGAACACATGATAAATAAGTAGTGTTCATGATCGATCACAATTTTCAAGCATCGATTACACTGCAGACATAGGATGCAATCAATCACCCTCCCCCCCCCCACCAATGTTATCAGTGGGAGTCCAACAGCAAGTGCCAAAAAATAGAACGCATGATAGATAAGTAGTGTTCATAATGTTGCAAAGAACAAAATGTTGCAAAGAGGCAGTCAATAAAGGGGCAGTAGAGTGACAGGGGGAGGCAGTCGATAAAGGGGCAGTACAGTGACAGGGGGCAGTCAATAAAGGGGCAGTAGAGAGACAGGAGGAGGCAGTCAATAAAGGGGCAGTACAGTGACAGGGGGCAGTCAATAAAGGGGCAGTAGAGAGACAGGAGGAGGCAGTCGATAAAGGGGCAGTACAATGACAGGGGTCAGTCAATAAAGGGGCAGTAGAGAGACAGGAGGAGGCAGTCGATAAAGGGGCAGTACAGTGACAGGGGGCAGTCAATAAAGGGGCAGTAGAGAGACAGGAGGAGGCAGTCGATAAAGGGGCAGTACAGTGACAGGGGCAGTCAATAAAGGGGCAGTAGAGAGACAGGAGGAGGCAGTCGATAAAGGGGCAGTACAGTGACAGGGGGCAGTCAATAAAGGGGCAGTAGAGAGACAGGAGGAGGCAGTCAATAAAGGGCAGTACAGTGACAGGGGGCAGTCAATAAACGGGCAGTAGAGAGACAGGAGGAGGCAGTCGATAAAGGGGCAGTACAATGACAGGGGGCAGTCAATAAAGGGGCAGTAGAGAGACAGGAGGAGGCAGTCGATAAAGGGGCAGTACAGTGACAGGGGGCAGTCAATAAAGGGGCAGTAGAGAGACAGGAGGAGGCAGTACAATGACAGGGGTCAGTCAATAAAGGGGCAGTAGAGAGACAGGAGGAGGCAGTCGATAAATGGGCAGTACAATGACAGGGGGCAGTCAATAAAGGGGCAGTAGAGACACGGGGCAGTTAATAAAGGGGCAGTAGAGAGATAAAGGGGCAGTAGAGAGATAGGGGGGCAGTCAATAAAGGGGCAGTAGAGAGCCAGGGGGCAGTCAAATAGAGAGGAGAGTTGTAACACCACTAATGTCATGTCTGAGTACACATGCACTTATTCTCCATATCAGCCTAGTGCTGTATTGGTGTAGAGTTGGAACCTTTTTGCAACATTGTATAAATTTATAGATAGAGTTGAAAGAGGGGGAGAGCAACATTGTATAATACTTATAGATACAGTTTACCACAGTGTATGAAATACATTGTATCAGGCAGGTAGAGTTGAAAGAGGGGGAGCGCAACATTGTATATCATTTCAGTTGCCATTGACAACGTGGCATTTTTTCGCAAATAAGGGCATTAAATGCCCAAAATTTAAAAATATAAAAGTGTTACCTACTGTAGAAGACCCAAGGCAACCATTTCACGGCAGCAGCGTGACCCGCACATGCACAACCGCCGAGAAAAGCTTGTCCTACGGCTGGGGGAAGTGCGTATTTATATGTAGATAACTGCTTATCGCTGTCATGTCTTCTTTACAATCTCCAATGTATACATTCAAGCGGTGTTGAGTGTTATACTGACCTTTGTACCCCGTCAGCATGTTTCGGAATTAGATAAACATGGCAATCCTAATAAATCTCCGCCAATAAATATTGATTTCTTAATAGCGGGGCTGGAAAACATGTATTTCTTCGGAAAAACAGAACCACCGTGAGCTCATGAGCTCACGAGTCAAACGGGTGGTGAGCTCATGAGTTAATCTCCCTCCGTGAGTGCAGCTCTATACGCTACGCACATGGTCAAAATTGCAATCAACAATGACGTAGCACTGACCTCTCTCTCAGTGCACGAGTACTGGACGGCCGACTGACTGACTGGTCAATTCAGGACTTTTCACCGCATTTTCTCATGAGCTATCGCAAATAGTACTAAGGCTTACACCCAAAATGTCATAAATATCGTAGTTTTCGCAATTAGGCCTAAAAAAATAAATTGTTTGTTTCCTGTAACACCCCAGGAAAAATTAGGGTAGGTAGGTAGGAAAATGTTTTTATTTTAAGAAATCTTTTTAGTGATAAATGGTAGCCTCACAGTTGAGCTGTTCATGTTTTTCATTCGGAATACCATGTTTTTGATTCAAAATGTCATAAAAAGATTTCGGGTAGGGCCAAAAATATAGGGTAGGTAGGGTTACAGGAAACAAACAATTTTTTTTTTTAGGCCTTACAAATAACTGAATGGTGAATAATGCACGGAAGCTTCATATTTGATATAATTTTTAAATCGTACAATGAAACAGAACGGAACTTCAAAAACATGCAGAGTAGGGCTGCATACCGCTAAGGGTGAAGCGGTACGGTACCATAACCGGTATCGTCGAAACGACACGCTATTTTATCGGTACTGCTATCGGTATCTTGAACTATGCTAAGTACACACTTAGCGTAGTTCCTGACATAAACCTAAAACGTATTGTGTTGTCTGTGCGGTATTTCAATTACAACATGTGATCAGATGTGAAAACTAAGCAGTCATACTTACGGCAGCCAAACCTTGTTAACTTGAATAGATCCACATTCTGCTTGAAGGTACGATATATAGCGGCGATGGAACTATCGCCGCTATATCGTACCTTCCAAGTTTACAAGTTCGGCAACCGTAAGTATAACTTTTTACTGAATTATTTCGTAGTATTGAATGTTTGACATGGGTTTGTGTTTTGCAAAATACCGATAAGCATACCGTTAAATATTGAAACGAGTATTCCCCGGTATTTTGCGAGACGGTATTCGGTACGGTGCTGGTACCGGGTACCAGTGTACAGCCCTAATGCAGAGTGATTATGTGCTTGGGAGCAGAGATACTAGTCGTGTAGCAATCCAGTGGAAGACGTGATCGCTGCTGTGGCAGATTGCTTTACACCCTCTTCTAAGAAGAGGGTGTAAAGACTTTAAAAGTACTTGAATCCTTTTCAGTCCCTTGGAAGGGCTACTATAGCCTGCCTGACCCTGGCTTGGCTGACTGTTTATCCTCTTTCCCAACAATTGCCAACAGTACAAACATGTGATATTGTATTGTAAGCAATGGGCAAATTTTACAATGGGAGCTATTATATGATGTGCAAAATCAACATTTTGCAGAGTTGAGACAAAAGTATGTCATTGCAATAACCTCACAGTATGAGTAGTGAATCTAGTGATTGACCGATGGCATTAAAATAGCTACGAGTTCAACCTGTCGCAAAATTGTCATTTCGCAATAGATTTAAACTTGAATTCGTTTTTCCCTTTATCACTTCTTGCAACAAACTGCTGCCATTTTTAACTCATTAGAAATCCTGGTCATCATCTTGCCATGAACATGATTTTCGCTAATTTGCATTTCCGATAATTTGCACATTTGCACCTATTGTGCCTGTTAAGGGTGAACCCTGCTTCAGAGACAAAAAATCACTGTCAGACTGAAGGGAAAGTAGACTTGAGTGAAGACCTGAGTTTTAGGATGATTAGAACAGCCGTGATATGGCCTGAATTTTGTAGGAAAGACTTTTCTTTGTGGCATATGAGCATGACTTTGGGTTTATAGGTGGTGGTTTTCGTTGGGTAATCCAGTTTTCTCCAGCAGTTACAACTCGCTAGTCACGACTAAGCCGTAATTTTGCAGAAAAAGTGATGAAAAAGGAAGTTCCAAATTCTAAATTCTCCATCTGAGAAACTGCTTTGGGTTAGTATCTAGTATTGCCTTCGATTGTAGGCTGTAATTGGTCACTCATACAGTTGTCTATGAAGTTGAATGAACAGGCCATTATTATTCACTCAAATTGCTCATTCTATTCCAGAATAACACCAAAGTTGCAGTCTTGGGTGCGAGTGGGGGCATTGGGCAGCCCATGTCTGCCCTCCTGAAGGAGAACCACCTCATCTCACACCTGTCACTCTACGATATCGCACACACACCCGGCGTGGCGGCCGACCTCAGTCACATCAACACCAGGGCCAAGGTGACCGGGCACCTCGGACCAGACCAGCTCCAGGAATGCCTCACCGGGGCAGAGGTCGTCGTCATCCCAGCAGGCGTACCAAGGAAACCTGGTAGGCAGGCTGCCCCTTATCCCTAAAAAAGTTATTGATCTTTCAATCACAGAACTCAGTAAATTATGAGTGCATATATAAACATAAAAAAATACACATAAAAAATAGGAGTGTGATCGGTATCCAAGTTTTGGGATCGGAATCGGTAAAAAAAAATTCCGATTCTTTCCGATTCCGATTCCTACCGACGTATATAGAGGGAAGAATCATAGCATTTAGGTTTAAAAGTGTATCAGATGCTACACTGTTTTAGCATTCCCATGCTAATAATTTCATTTTAAGTTAGTAGATTAGATTACCTGGCGCACTGAGCTACTGACTGGCGTTGTTTAGTTACTTTGTCATCTTATTGCATTACAATAATATGACAAAGTAAGCGTCAATTAGTATCAACATTTTACCGATTCCGGAATTGGAATGATCGCTATGCGATTTTATAGCGATCTTTTCCATGGGATCGTCGATACCATCCGATTCCTTGGTATCGATTACACTCCTAATAAAAAAGCAATGTTTAAGATATTTTTTGCACAAAAATGTCAGTTCTTAAATTGCTTCAACAACCAGGGTCTTGGCCAGGATTTTTGACATTCCTGTCCAAAACCGCATTAATAAAATTTCTGACTTCTCAGATTTAGCTACCCAGTTTCTTGAAATCCTTATATATTCACTACATTTAGTAGCCTATTTTGTCAAATAGGGTACTTCACACTTCAGCTATGTCTTAAAAGATGATTTGTTTGAGAAAAAAAATATGGTCAGTTCTTTATGGAATTGTTTGCCTGTCCATAGGAGTATTCTGGTAACTGCCTGTCCAACAGCATTGCAATAAGTCTTGCTGATGACATCTTTGTTTGTTTATTTCAGGTATGACCCGTGATGATCTTTTTAACACAAACGCCTCCATCGTGCGTGACCTGGCTGATGCCTGTTCTAAATACTGCCCTAAAGCCATGCTCTGCATCATCTCCAACCCAGTAAGTGTATGCTAGCTCTCCTGGGCTCTCTGCAGAACCAGTGCCAAGGCTTCACCTTTATACTGCTGGTGGCTAATTTGGCCATTACAAAATGATGCAAAAACCTAGAAGAAATGACTGAAACCCTGGCACATGGGTACTCATCTGCGCTTGGTCAGCTAGAGCTTTCCAATGAATACCAACATGACAGGGTTTAGAAATTTTTTCAAAGATCTTTGCATTCTTGTGCTTAGAACGAAAGTAGCCTCAGCATTGGAAGGGTTAACCCAGTCTTGCCTGTCACACCCAAGACCCACTGACTAGTTAGGTGATATCTCTTTATTGATTTGATTTGATTCGATTCAGTCTAGTAAGATGTGCATTACATAGCATTTGGCACGCAAAAAATCAAATATAACGGTGACTAGATGGAGAGTCATTAACTGCTATGCAAGAGAATTCTAACCAGACACAGGATATATACACTAAAAGTTAAAAACTTATTTCCATAGTGGTCCCAGTCTGCCCGGCAATGTCCAATGGCATCACATGTAATGATCAACTCCACTGCTTAAGATTGACATAACAACAATATCATTTAGTATAGAACAATTTTCAAAAAAGTATTTGTTGTAATCCAACTAACAACTCTCCTTTAAGATTGTGTGTGCTGTACATAACGCTAGTTCTCTTGGGCTCTAATGATTTATGAAATATAATGTAGTTTTGAGGCTGGTCCCAGACATGTGGTATCTGTTAAAGGTAGGGCTGTCATTGGTACTATTGGATAGCAAGGTTTGCAGACTAAAATTATGTGAAATATAGTGTCTGTTTGCAGAGTTGTAACAAGAATAATGCCAGAAAGAATTAAAGTTGTTGTTAGCCAGTTCAGTTGAAATCAATGCTACGGATCAGAATCAAAAATCACATCAAACACAAACCCTAATGAACATTTGCAATGGCAGTCATTGTTGGAAGGTGGCCCTTCAATGAGAACTGAGGCTGTAGGTGTGTGGTTAGTTATGAGAAGTCAATCATGCTCTTATTTTTCTCAGGTTAACTCGACGGTTCCCATCGCTAGCGAGGTTTTCAAGAAGGCTGGCGTCTACGATCCCAACAGGATATTCGGTGTAACAACACTGGATATTGTCAGAGCCAACACATTCATCGCTGAAGCAAAGGTAAGCAGAAATAAAATAACAGAGAAAATAGAACTTTCAACTTATTTGATTTGGATTAAAAATCAAAATGATAATGATGATGGTAAGTTGTAATTTTGACATTTCTTAGTGGTTAATGTGGCTGGACTTAGTTTTGACTTTCATTTTTCACCTATGGTGGTGGCCCTGGGGTAAACCTGATTGTGATATGACTGTAGGGAAGTTCTGGTAGCCTAGGTCAATTCTCCCATTCATTTGCCCATTGACAGCAATCACGAATTTGATGTGCCCATATTTGCCAAGATTGGTCTGAAGTGTACTTTTGCCCATTTTCCTGTGTATTATGTTATTTCTGTTCCAAGGCCTTGGTAATATTTTTAAGGGTTTGAAGTTATTTTAGAGAATATAAGAGTGCATATAAATAGCAGTGTTTATTGTATTTGTTTTGTCCTATATTTTCATGGTTTCCAGGTAAATGTAAGAGTGCATGTAAATATAGAGCTTATCTGTGCTGCTATGTGTTTTCAGGGCCTTGGGGTGTTTATTGTATTTGAATTATCTTGTATTTTCATGGTTTGGAGGTATATGTACATGTGAATACAGAGCTTATCTATGGTGCTATGTATTTTCAGGGTCTTGAGGTAGACAAGGTGAATGTACCTGTGATCGGAGGACATTCTGGCGTCACCATCATCCCTCTCATCTCCCAGGCCTCTCCAGCTGTTTCATTCCCTCAGGTAAGCCACTCTCATTGACAGGGACTCATGTGTGTGTCATTTTTTGAATGAGAAGAAGAAGTTAATCATAGAATAAGTCTTAGCCAGAGGTTCAAAATGGGTGATTTTGGGTGCCCTAAATAGGGCGTCATAACATTTTGGATAACTCCATGAACTTATAAATTGTCTTTCTATTGATTGAGACCTTCACTATATATATATATTAATCTATGAATCTCTGCCAGTTATTTTCAACATGGACCAGAACTATCAATTTGGATTTGTTATCCATATTTTCAGAGTAACATTACATCATTTGACATATTTTTGATATAGTTGTACAATATTCAACCAATATTCTGAGGGAGACCATAACATCTTGAATTTACAACCATAAGGATACATTTTCTTATTTAGAAACTGAATAATACCTTTTAAGTAATATCCTAGCATTTATGGTTAAGTGAAACTTTCAAAATTACATGTCTGAATTTGGCATTTCTAGAAATTCATCACAAAAAATTGGGTGTCTGGATGTGGTATTTTAGATGTTATGGGTGTCCAAAAGACACCCAGATGCCCTCAGCTCTTTCGACTAGGCTTTAGAGACTTGGTGAATTAACCCTGGTTGGTTAACCCTGCAAAATCTCTTTGGTTAAGAGCTCACACTGAATATAATTCCAGTAGTAATATCTAAATATAAAATTTAATAAAACATATTCCTTAGTCCATTTTGGATCTGAAGACCGTGCTCTTACTCTCCCTCTTTTGTCTCCTTTCCCCTAGTGTAACTATTGCTTTGTCATTGTTCTTTAGCGGTGACAATGTGTCAATTCATGATGAGTTTATGGCACTAGATTGCCTTCGAGTACGGCCTTTAACCCTTCCAATGCTGGGGCTACTTTTGTCCAAAGCACAAGGACACAAAGACTTTTTGAAAACCACCTTAACCTTGTCATGTTGGTATTCATTGGATAGCTCTCGTTGAGTGCTATCAGATGAGTACCCATGTGCCAGAGTTTTAGTCATTTTCCAGGTTTTTTGCATCATTTTATATTGGCCAATTTAGCCAACAGCAGCATGAGGGTTAAACATTTCTTCCTTTATTTATTTCAGGAGCAGCGTGTGGCCCTCTCAGTCAGGATCCAGAATGCCGGTACCGAAGTGGTGGAGGCCAAGGCCGGAGCTGTGAGCATAATACATCTACTCCACTAATTTCTGAATGGCAAAGATATACAAGCTCCCATCCTCTTCTAGAAATTTATGGGAATTGTTTATAGCATTTAGGAGAGCAGCTTTCTCAAAACCATTCTTTGATGGGGCATTAAAGCTCTTTTCAATAGAAAAATGTTGAGAGTGCATTTCATCATTTCAAGACGAACAACAGTGGTATTATCAGAAAGGACACTTTCAGGTCTCTTCATTGAATGAATGTTCACAGCCGTTACCACAAAATACCTGGGAAGATTTTTACAAAATTCAGCAGATTTATGTCAGAAGTTAATTTCTGTTTTCCTGCAAAAAAATATTAGGCATGTTTCTAATCATGCTTGAAATACATATCAAACAAACCCCTTCCTAAGCTTGTTTTAGATAATCATAAACTGTCACAAAAAAATTGCACCCTGAAAAAGTCATTTTGCACGACTTTTTTTGGAGGTAAGATGTACAAAAGCCTGTTGTTGACGGACAAGCTACTGTCCTACTGGTAGCATGGAAACACATCAGCTTTAAATCTCATCTGTAACTTTAAAAGATGAAGATTGGTATTCTTGTTTCTTTTTGGTATAAATATTCTTGTAACTCATACATGCCTACACTTTAAGTCTGCATATTGAGAAAGAAATGCGGAGATAACTATTTTTATGTGAACTTTATAAGTAGAAGTAACAACTTTTCTCTGGATATACACAGCGGCAGGGTCTTAGCCTGGATTTAGAAACTGGGTGCCCAAAATTGGCAATTGTAAAAGTTTTGGGGGTCCAAATTTTAAGGGGGACCACAATATACTCAGATTTCAACCATTAACATGTATAAATATGTCAAAATAAGGCATAATATCCTTATACAATGCCATGGGAATAATATGGAGATGAAAAAAATTCAATTATATGTTTGAGATAAAAAAAAAAGAAAGAAATTCCTCACAAAATTTTTTGGGTGTCCTGAGGGGTGCTTTTTCAGGGTTTGGGTGTCCAAAAAGACACCCAGACTCCCTGCTGGCTAAGACCATGCACAGCGGTAGTCTACTAGGTAACTCTTTGTAACAGATTCAAGTTGGCTTTGTGAGACACATAAGAGGAGTTGTTTCGTGCCCCATTTACATGAGTTTGACCATCGCACAATTTCAAAATCAGCTCCGATTGTGCTAATTTTTAAATTGGAACTGGACGTTCATATTTTATAATTGTGCGATAGTCGGACTCTAGTGTGAATGGTGCATTTATAGTGTAGTCATGTGAGTACGCATGTTTTAACCCAGATCTTTTGTTTGTGTTTAGGGCTCCGCGACTTTGTCGATGGCGTTTGCAGGTGCCCGTTTCGCCGGCTCGATGCTGAAGGCTCTTGGAGGAGAGGAAGGCGTTGTGGAATGTGCTTTCGTCAAGTCAGACGAGACAGAAGTAGACTACTTCTCAACCCCAATCTTATTAGGGGTGAGTACTGTTGTTTTAGGATATTTAAGTGTGAACAGTGTGTTTCAACCCTGCAATAGTTTAATTGTGTAAATTTATTTGTCTTAAAGATTTCATGGATAGTTTACAGGATTTCACAAAGACAGGAAACATGTTTGGGTCTTTTCTCAATATTTAATTTCACTAAAACATGGTAGCTTCAAATAAACATATTGGGTATCGAATGCTGATGGATTTGTTAGAAATTTGGACTATGAACAGCTGAGAGTATTACAAGGAGAAGATTATCACATTTTTTAGTATCATTTTTTAATTTGTTCGAAAGTTATCTACAAGTTGAAAATACACTTTACTCTCATTTTCAACATCTGAAAGAAATGGTGATAAAATATAACGGAACAAAGTAAGAAATGGGCATAAAATTTTAACTGAGTAAAGATTTGATAAAAAATTGGTACCCTTCCCTCCGTATTGATCTTTCCTCCACATTTATGTAAATAGATGCTACCCAGTGCATACTTCAAGAAAGAAGTGAAGTTGTAATCGCATATACTTCATGTACAGTGTTATTTAATTGTGTTGCTTTTGTTTTTATTGCAGAAAAATGGTGTGGAGAAGAATCTTGGCATTGGCAAGCTGATCGAGTACGAGGTATCTCTAGTGAAGGAAGCTATTCCTGAACTCAAGAAAAACATCCAGAAGGGAGTCGACTTCATCAACAAGAACTAAACCACCTGGGCAGCAACCACAACAAAGGAAATACCATCTGGCTGTGAGGCAAAATAGCGTTAGGACTAAATAACAGGAAAAAGTTAACAATGCATCTTTGGAAGGGCTTGAATTGTAATATAGTGGTCGACCATTCCATGGACCTATCTATTAAGTGGACCTGAAAGGACTTCTTGAACTGCTCAAATTGAGGACTCTTTCACCAGTGTTGATGAGAAGTCTTTTAGCAAGTATTGAAGTAGTGTTTCTACAGCAGTGTTTGTCACTGCCTCCCACTCAGAGCGGCTGCTAAAGACGTAGAGTAGCATGAGATATGCCCAACATTTCTCTGCTAGTAATGTATGCAGCTTTTGTTGTCTATTCTATAATTGGAGGTGCTAGAACAGTTCAAATTCTAGAATTTTTAGAGCAAGCTCATTTTATAGATGAACTTAATTTTGGAACAGAATGCTTGTTTCTATCAATTCATATATTGAACAAAGCTGCATTCTTAATTACTTGATAGGGGCAAGAATTTGTCATTGGAATAACTACATGGAGCACCACTGTCAAGATAGAGAAGAAATCTATCAGAGAATACAGCGTTGTGAAAAAGCAATTCGGATTGTTTTTTGTATTTTATCATCAATTGTAGTACTTCTTGCACAAATGAAGATCAGATGGACATTGTGCATGTGATTTCACCTGAAAATAAAAAAAATGATGTAATATTTAGCAGTGGCTGTTTTCTGTTCTTATTTCTAGCTTTATTTATCTGATATCAAACAGTAGGAGCAGTATGGTGTCAGTGGAAGTGGACTCTACTACTTTGTTGTAGTGACTTAAAAAGTATTTAGCTGTTAATATTATACATAATGCAGGAAGTGCTAAATGTACTAAAGCCATTTTCAATTATTTAAAGTGTGAAGTTTGTCTCGTAGGTTTTGTACAAACAAGTTAAATGTTTACGCAAAAAGTTTAAATTTAGCCTATATTAAAGAATATCAATAAATAGTGTTGTGACATAAGTATCACAAGCTGCGGTCCCACAACAATGTTGGTTCATAACTTGTCCCGTTAGCCAGAACAATATTGCAGACTATTTCTAAGATCACTTGTCAGTGATTTCTTTACTTTGGGATGCAATTGGACAATGAAAAAACAAAAGACATTTTTAAAAATGAGGGTTGAATGTTTCCAAATCCTCTGCATCGTTAGGCTTGCAACAAGTCTGTGTTAACTGGCTCTTTCCTTAGTCTCACTGATCTACCCTGAGTTGATTTTATTCCAGGTTTAGTTCTGAATTAATCCTCAAGGGGGTCAAACTGCAACTTATCAAAACTGTGCTCAGCTGCCATCTATTGTTTGAGAGAGACAGCAAACCTACTTAACATTGACAGTACATCATCCAAACTAAATTGGTTGGATGGTGAAGTGTTTTTATGCCCTTTTTCTCTGTCAAATTTGCTACAACCATTGGCATCAACGTGAACATATTTGTGGCAAGTTTCATACATCTACATTGGAGGCTGCATTTTCCAGAAGCAAGTTCCTAAAATTGCATGCTTTTTATGATTTCTCAGTAAAATACTCCAAAATTTAGCATGTCATAGGTTGGCAAACATAACTTATTTCCCTTATCTGCCTATTCTTAAGGAGTTTTCTGTGACAACAATATATCAGGCTAGAATATTGGCTAGAAACATATACGATATGATATACCTTTGTTCAGATATGAGAGATTACAAAAATCCTACTATTTTATAGGTATTTTACCCCATATTCTCTCCTTTCAAGGGGTCAGATACATTTCATACTAACACAAAACATTTGATTATCATAGACATCCCTATAAAATCATTCATGGCAAGTTTTGAGTTCCTACTAAGAAAATTGCACTTTCCAGAAGCAAATCCCTAACATCACCTGTTTTATGCCATTTTTTCTGTAAATTGCCCCACGACGTAGCATATCATGAAAATATGTAAACATGGCTCATTTTCGCTATCTACACCTTATTGGGTAGTTACATAAACCAAAAATATTTAGTTGAGAGATTGTGATAGTCCACAGGATGACATTCAAGTTGTGGGAAATTACAAAAATCCTACTATTTTATAGTTTTTTTAACCTCAAAATCACTCACAGCAGGCGTCAGATACATTTCAGACTAACACAAAACATTTGATGATCATAGACATCCTTATGAAATCATTTGTGGCAAGTTTTGAGTTCCTACTATGAAAAGTGCACCTTCCTTAAGCAAATCCCTAACATCACTAGTTTTAATGCCATTTTTCTGTAAAATGCCACAAAGCGTAGCATATCATCATGAAAATATTCAAACATAACTCACTTTCTGTATCTACACCTTAAGTTGTTTTCTAAACCGAAAACAACTATTTAGTTGAGAGTTTGGAATACTCCACAGGATGACATTTATAAAAATCACTTGTAAGGAAAACGCCATCGAAAGTATAATTCTTACATTTGGCCAGCCGTCTATGTACTGTGTACATTGAAATGCCAAATATAAGCAAGGGAGAAGTATTTTAAAGACTTAATCATAAGAAACAACCCCATGAGCTACCTTTATCTGTATTAAAGAGATGAAATAAAATATGTTATTTTATGTATTAGAATGTTCTTTAAAATGGTTCCAAAATCACAAGAGAAAGGCTTATTTCCCTATTCCAGCAACTCCTGACCGATTCCAAAAACATTGGTAGTCTAGACTGGTGTAAGGTGGGAGTGTCAGGGCCGAGGACATGAGGAATACCTATGAAGGGATAACTGAAAGCGGTCTTTCAGTTTCAGAAGGGCCATGGGCAGTCCTCCACCACGCTGCCCATTTATCCCGGTGGGTGGGAGGGGGGCGCACTTGGGTATTTAGGGGGGCGCATACGTTCGTTATCAAAATGAAAAAATACCCCTAAAGCACTTATTTCTGACCAAAAAAGCACCCTTATTTTTATAAAAACGCTGATTTTTTCCACTAAATAAACACCCCTTCTTTTATCAAAAACTGACATTGGATGAACGGGAACACGTATTTTAACTTTAGATTTTATGATCCTCTGCGTGTTTAGCGGCAGCAGACTCGGAAGCCCAGTCACTTTGGGAGTCAATCGGCGTCACAGCCGCATATATTTCGTGGATTGTAAGGGGATTTTGACCCCCATACTTCGTACCTTGGCACAAAAAAGTACCCTTCTTTTACAAAATCGCGGACATGCGGAGGTCTTAAAAAAAGACCCCTTCTTCCGTGAAATACGTAACGAAGGTGCGACCCCCCTCTGTACCTGAGTGGGGGTAGGAAACCAGAGTACCAGGCGAAAACCACCACTTAACCCAAAGTCACTGGCAACTTCCTAACATGCCATGGTCGGGTTTTTAACTCGAGCAGTGGTGAGAGGCTGTGAGCAATCTGTGGTAAGACATTAGACCACTCCGCTATCAGGGCAGGCCACATGCAATCAGGACAGGAAAGATTATGGCCAAAGTGTATGGTGAGAGGGGATCATCACCTAATATAATAGTAAACATACCGGCTTGATATTAACACTTCCCTATCTGATACATAAAGCTGCTTGATATAAACACTCCATTCCTAAATACGAAATGACATACGACTACCATGTCTTGGCTTGCTTTACTGGTTTAACTTAATGCTTATATGCATATGCCCACATACCGCTTGCCTTTACATCCTCTCGAGCACCATCGCGACTAAATGTATTTCCTACATTCCAATACATATAGCGATCAATCTTAGCAATATACATTAGCGCATGCAAAGAAGAACACATATTTTACAAGCATTCCTTTGCTAAGACCTCGCATCAACTAAATTAACCCATTCATGCTTAAGAGTATGGCAAGTCGAAGTGTCCTAAAGTAATCATTTATGGAATTCCATAATTGATAAATAGATAAAAGGAATTCCATAAATAATTTATGGAATTCCATAAATGTCATACATTTATGAAATTCCATAAATGATTTATGGAATTCTATTTCATACATTTATGAAATTCCACAAATCATTTATGGAATTCCATTTATCATTTTTGGAATTCCATAAGTCAGTTATGGAATTCCATAATTGCACCCTGATTAATGGAATTCGATAAATCAATTTTGGAA
The DNA here is from genome assembly GCA_963942565.1 of Maea johnstoni. Taxonomy (NCBI): domain Eukaryota; kingdom Metazoa; phylum Annelida; class Polychaeta; order Spionida; family Magelonidae; genus Maea; species Maea johnstoni. Next base: position 23,017,946 of record OZ012691.1, read on the forward strand.
TTCCATAAATCATATATGGAATTTCGTAAATCATTTATGGAATACCAAAATTGAATGACGTTTATGGAACTTCATTTATCATTTATGGAATTCCATAAATCATCTATGGAATTCCATAACTATGCACAGTTGCGGAATTCCATAAATCATTTATGCAATTCCATACGTCATTTATGGAATTCCATTAATAACTTGTTTTTATGGAATTCCATAGATCATTTATGGAATTCCACAAATCATTTATGGAATTCCATAAATGCTCATATTAATGGAATTCCATAAATGCTTACTTTTGGGCACTTCGGCTTGCGAGTTCTTTTTGAATTTGTCGTCCTGATAAAGTACTTTTGACATAAAGTACTTGGGATTATGATAGACTAGCTGCAACCCGTGCACAACCTACACAGCATCTTAGTTTTATGAGATAAGAACAGCTAACATAAGCAGCCAAGGGAAGAGCGCTTTATGATTTTTCTAACAATGTCGTGATTTTGGGACCCACAATTAAAATGATTTTAATATATTTTAAAAGAATATATGACCCTCTTTCTAAATACATAAAATTTGTTGTATTAGGCCAGGTAATAAGTGAGAAATCATCAAATGGAAATTGACATATTTTGCCTAGAATCTCGTGGAAATAAAAAAAATGTATGTTCCGTGATGACTGGCCTAAAATTACGATTTGAATTATCTAAAAAGAACATATTACGTACTTTCTAGATATATAAATTATGTTGTCTTAAACCCAGTAATTTATAAATCCAGTTTATATGATGTTTTGTGGCTGAGGTGGTAGCCATGGTTTCATGTAGGAATTGAGTGCCTGGCACCTTTTGGCTGCTGACTGGGCCGGGCAGTAGGTATTGCGACAATCACCTACCTCCCGTGATCAATTCCCACAATATCACAAGGCTTACAAACATGTTTTTTGGCAAGTCTTTTGCTTAAAATGAAGATCTAAACTAAGCTGTTGTTGTAACATTCTGGATGGTGCAACAATCAGAACATCATATGACAATAGGAGCTCCCATTGTTGCTCCCTCAACAATGGGAGCGTTACACATGCACATGCTTCCAGCAATAGCAAATCATATTGTTCTATGACGTTCTGATTGTTGCATCATCCAAAATGTTGCAGCAATCTCCTCGTGCTAACTTTAGTTTAGATCTTCATTCAAAACAAAAAAACTTCACAAAAACATATTTGAAAGTTATTTTTTACTCCAAACTTAGCTATCGCAAAACTTCAGCCCCCCACTAATCGGCATGCAAAGCAACAGCATCAGGCTTGCAGCCGTTTCGGAGCAGTTACGGTCACAACATTTTCAACTCGCTATTAATATATAGATTTTACGAAACATCTGATCGTTATAACGAATTCGCGGTCAAGCAAATATTTTGAATACCACTTTTCGGGTTATTCAGAATCGTTCCATTATGATAGTTATTATCAAAATCATTAGTGTGTGTGGTTCTTTATTTCAAATTGCATCAATTTCATGCTCATATATATTGGTTCTATTTTGCTCTCTTTTCCATAGTCTATTAAGTATCACTGACTGACACTGAGTACACTAGACGCAGCATCAACATTCTATTTTGCTTATACCATAGTCGCTAAGGAACAGGCAGAAGTACGCATCTACAAATTTCGGCATGTGAGAAATTTCCAGTGACTTCGGGTTGGAATTGTTTCAAAGTAGTTTCTATGCATTCCCATATGAGCATGTATGGACTAAGCTCAACACAATCGGCCTATTTCTGAACCTGACAGACAGGTAACCACTCTTGTCACAGACAGAATCAATATCACCCTGGCTGGGAATCCAGACTATACCTGGAAAAGCCTATTTCTTGGAAATAGTCGCGATAAGCGTGAAAGGCGCCTTTGTGGGGCTGCTGCCTGAATGATCAACCAGGCGTGGTAATACATGCCCTAACTGGGTCATACCCACATATACTTCACAGCCACGGAGAGCTACAGCTGCGGCAGAATGCAGTTGATATATTTTTTGGGAATTGCAGCAAGTTTAAGAATTGGTGAGTTATGCTTTAATCTAGTCGTTATTGAGTGTGACGGGTCATAATAAGGTCCATATTTATAATTAGCCTGGTTGATTTTTTTAGCGCAGTCACAGGTAGATGGCATCCCAGGCAGGGCGTGCCTCCAGAGACAGAGATAAACTGTATAGCAGCCAGGCAAACTGGTTTACCTGGATATGTCATACCTTGGAATAAATAACTTCGCAATGAATTATAAATTTATAGATAAATAGGGGAGTTTTATAGCTTAGGTCTGAATAACATTACTCCCTCAGATATTTTCCAAAGGATGAGAAGTGTTACAAAATAAAGATGAATATGGCAATAGTGGTGTGGCTGTTTTGGTACTTTTCAAACAGGAATGGGTTCAATAATTCATTAAGAGTGCCGTCTATGTATCAGTCAGTCTGGGGATGCGGTTTGCAATGAATACAATTTTGCTCAAAGGTTGAATCCAAAACAGCAAATTTCCCTTCAAACATTTGCATATGTTGTGCGCATATGGTCTGATAAGTTTGAGTAATATTTGAAGGTTGAAGAAGGGTTATTGAAGATAACACGAAATCCAAATCTCAGTCAAATACATTGCTTTTGAACTATTGGTTTGTAAGTCGGCAAGTATACGTATGTGACACTAGACAGACCCTGTATACGTTTGAGATGTAAATCTGTTAAACTTTTTTAAATTTTGAAACTATGTCCCAAAGCACTCACCGACTGATTTTTTTTTATTTTTGTGTTTAATATGGTACAGGTTCAAAGGTGTAAAACTTTGAACTAGTGAGCAATCGTATGGGCACTGAGACGTCATATGTAATGGATAAAGCATAGAGTACTTAGCATTTTTCGGGACCCAGAATCCCCAAAAGTACCTGATTTGTTTACTATTGTACATTTTGTACACTTCGTACAATGGGTCAAAGTTGAATACATTGAACCTAGGAAAACAGATCGAATTTCGCATTTTTCAACAATCTGCAAAATACCGCCTGAATAGTCAAAACGAAATCCTCCTCCCTTGCAAACTTAATACTATTTACTTTACCATGACTTTCTTTACCACAAGGATGAAGTTGAGAGTCTTGTTTTGTCCGAGATAATAACTCAATGATGAATATGCTTATATTCAACCCTTTTGCTGGTGGTTGCTAATTTGGCCAATAGAAAATAAAAAAACCTGAGTAATGACTGAAACCCTGGCATATAAGGTACCTCTCGATCTGAGAGAACTAAGTGAGAGCTATCGTATGGGTTTAGATTTATTTTAAGTAATATTTTAGTATTTAAGTCCTTGTGCCTTCGACGAAAATAGCCTCCGAATTGGAAGGGTTAACAATACTTGCAAGCGTGATAAAAGAAATTGACTGCACAGCATACATATCTACTTTAATAAGTATCGTGTTCATTAATTCCATGCTGACTTGTATAACAAACCAGTTATCGTATAATCTTGAGAATACATACTAGATCTAGTATATATTCATAGGTCCCCACACAGTTAACTTTGCAATCAAATCATCCTTGCAGGTAAAAGTATGTCGTGGTTCTGAACTAGTGTCTCGCATGAAACGACCTCAATAGAAATTAGTCAGCATGTTTGTAGTTGTACTGTCCCAAGGCTAGATCGTGACTAGCCAGATCCTGATGTTGGTGCAACCCCAAAAAGCTATCCCTAAGTAAAGGGCAACGCATGAGGGTTTTTATAAAATCAATTAATGCATTGTGTGATAATCAGGTGGTCTTGCTGCATGATATTTTCCCAGACATACCTGCAGACTGCACCAACAGCACTAACAGCAGAATCATAAAAGAAGTTAAATCAAAATTATCAACGAAAAAACTAAATTACGACAACGACAGCAACAGCAACAGCAATGGAAAGCCCATGATAAGAAAACAGCATGTGTCACTAAATGATAATACATCTGAGGTACACTTAAGAATTCATATGCTTAACACAACGACAACGAATACGACTACACCTACCCAGTACTAGTATGTTTTGATCTTTTCGCCGTTCAAGGCAACATGAAATAAAACGTTTTCACTCTGCACGTACTGCGTGTGTTGTGAGAGCTTGCTTTCTTAACAATTGGAATAAGCGCTGCCTACTACCACACCAGGAAAACGAAGATCATTCACTATGTGTGGCATGTTTATCAATCCCAGATACTAGTAGTCGTCTATATTATTTTACAAAAGAACAGGCTTAGTTTATTATGGAAAATCAGTAGATCCATAGAAATAGATATGATCGAGAATCGTTAAGGAAGGTTTTTGAAAGCCTGAAATATTGAATTATTTATAGCGCTGTTTTAAATACTAGTAAAACAAATACACAACATGCGTTTAGTATACCAATGAGAAAGTATGGAGTCCAACAGTATATGTTTATTTTCAGGGTGTATTTATACAAGGATTGTGTAAAAAAGGTCCATTCCCCTGCTTGCTCTGGATAAATCTCACATGTCAGTTCAAAGTCAGAGGGTCTTGCATTTGCGCATAGCTTTGTTGGAAATAAAATAGGGTAGAGGCGCTTCTACAGCTTGTTTGTAAGACTAGGTCCGCTGCGGTTACACATTTGGAGTACAACATTGGCTCCATAGCACACGGGAAATATTTACAAAACTACCTATGACCTTTTATGACCTTTAAATCTATTTTATGTCCATCCACCCTACCTCACTTAATATCGCCAGAGAGGTTAGCTCTGGCATGTATTTGCAAGCCTTGTGTTACATATAATCTGTTTTTGTTATGAAGTTGGTCGAATATTTGCTAACTGACTGCACGAATTTTATCTGTATTTATCTGCATATATTTGATGTGTACTCTTTATATAAATTAGACAATACACTTTATTTAAACTACGTCACGCCCAATATCGAGCCATTCTTACCTACGAGGACACAGGAATTTTGAAAAACCATCTAAACATGTTGGTATTCATTGGAAAGCTCTCGCTGAGTCACGGAACTTTCAGCTGAGTTCCAATGTGGGACGGCTTCAGTCATTTTAAAGGTTTTTTGCACCGTTTTGTATTGGCCAAATTAGCCACCAGCAGCATAAGGGTTAAGGAAATCTGACCATGTTAGTGTTTTAAAGAGGCAACATGAAGGTTGGATAGATACTGATAGGCGAGCACGGAGCATCTCGCCTTATAAACTAGTTCATTTAAAATAAACGTATCGGTGGCTCGACTTTTCTGTCCAGATTTGATTTGTCACCGCTTTTAACTGAGATGGACATAGGACCAACAGCAATAAGAAATACCAGCAAGGAGGCTAATTCATTGGACTACTTATCAACCAATCTGCCGTGTCCTTCGTGCAAACAATATGGCTGCCGGGTAGGGAGGGGCTGTCTGTCATGATGGATCCCCCTCAATTCATAGTGGCGCATCAGCAGCTGAAAGGCACGCTCCGTTGCCATATGATAGAGAGGGTGTAATAATATTGTAATAATAATAATATTGTCATTTGATATTGCGCCCTTTCCATATAAACATGCTCAAAGGCGCATTACATTCATTGTCAGAGGATAGATGTTGATATCCACATAGTTATTTGATAAATACATCTTTGAACAGATGTGTTTTCAATTGTCGTTTGAAGATTGCCACACTCCCAGCTGCCCGAATATTATTTGGGAGCTGATTCCATAGTTTTGGGGCACAGGCACTAAATGATCTGTCACCGTAGGTTTTCATGTTGGTTCTCGGCTCGTAGAGTAAGTTCTTGGATGTTGATCTCAGTGTCCGTGGTGGGACATACTCTTTCAGCATTTCCCTCAGGTAAGAGGGTGCAGTTCCATGCAAACACTTGTACGCCAGCAGAAGAATCTTGAATTCAATTCTCTTCCTGACTGGTAACCAGTGAAGTTCCTTTAGTACTGGAGTGATATGGTCATACTTCTTTGTGAGTGTGATCACCCTGGCGGCATTATTTTGTACTCTCTGGAGCTTACATATTAGCTCTTCAGGTATTCCACAGAGAAGTCCATTGCAGTAGTCGAATCTTGAGGTTACCAGGGATATGACAGCACCTTTAGTTGATTCTGCAGTCAAGTATTTTCTGATCCTTCCAATGTTTCGAAGGTGATAGTTTGCAGATTTGACTGCCTTTGACACATGTGCGGCCATATTCATGCTTGGATCAAAAACAGAGCCCAGATTGCCGATAGGTATATTGAGAATCTTAACAATCTCACCATTTACGGAGATGCTAGGCACAGATATTTTGGCTCGTTGCTTAGGGGTACCTAGCACTAGGACTTCCGTTTTGTCTGCATTCAGTTTTAGCTTGTTTTGTGACATCCATGTATATATGTCAGTGAGGCAGCTCTCCAGCCTAGCAACTCCTATGTCCACAGCTTGTTGAGTGATAGGTTTTATTGCCAGATAGAGCTGTGTGTCTGCATATATGTGAAGCTCTAAACCATGCTTTCTGATGAGTTTTCCAAGGGGTAGGAGGTAGATCAGGAACAACAATGGTCCTAACACTGATCCCTGTGGTACGGACCACAGAATGTCCTGTAACTCAGAGAATGACTTGTCAATCTTGATGCGGAGTGTGCGTCCTGACAGGTAAGACTTAAACCAAGCAAGTGCTTGACCCGTAATACCTAATGTATTTTCCATTCTGCTGAATAGAATATCATGGTCGATGGTGTCGAACGCCGCACTCAGATCTAACATGACCAGTATAACTACTCCATGCTGGTCAATGCTGGTTAGAATGTCATTCTGTACTTTCACTAGGGCAGTCTCAGTGCTGTGACCAGGCTTGTAAGCAGATTGTAAATGTTCATGCAAGTTGTTCTCAGTCATGTAGTCAGTGAGTCGCCCCGCCACCACCCTCTCCAACAGTTTTGAGATGTAAGAAAGGTTACTGACAGGACGGTAGTTCTTTAGAATATCTGGATCTAGGGTAGATTTCTTAAGTAACGGTGTTACTATAGCCGACTTCATGGATTTCGGTACCTGGCTAGATCTGAGAGAAGAATTTATGATGTTAGTCATTACTGGAAGTAATTCGCTTCTACTTTCTTTGATGAGCCAAGTTGGGATTGGATCAAGCATGCAGCTTTTCGCAGGAGACTTGCAAATTATCTTCCATACTTCCTCCTCTGTAGTATTCCGCAGAACATTCAGAGTGGAAACAGGTGGTGACTGTGCTATTTCCAGGTTGATGTCAGAGCAGTCAGGGAGGTTATCCCTGATTTTATCAATCTTTTCCTTAAAAAAGCATGAGAACCTATTTGCAAGTTCTTCTGCAGAGCTGTGTTCTGGGAGTTTTGACACTTTCTGCCTGAAGAGGAGTTCATTCATTGTCTGGGACATCGCTTTTGAATCCTGCCCACAATCAATAATCCTCTGATTGTAATATGACACTTTGCTACTTTCAAGGAGCTTGTTGTATTTGTCTCTTTCTTCCTTGAAGATTTCACGATGAACTGTCAGGCCAGTTCTCCTCCACAGCCTTTCAGCTTTTCTTTTCTCAGATTTTGCTCGATGGAGATCATCTGAGAACCAAGGCTGTTGTGGTCTTATTACAATAGACTTTTCCTTGGGTGGTGCATGCTTATTCAGCACATTGGTTAGTTGTGTATCATATATGTCCATGAGATCAGTGACAGAGAGGTTGTCATCAGGATCCCCCAGTCCTTGTGAAATGTCTGTTCTAAAACTGGGCAGGTTAATGGAGCGAAAGGCCCTTGTTATTATTTTTGTCTTCTGAAGGTGTGGCTTGGGGTGATGGACGTTGCATAACAGTAGATGGTGGTCTGTTATCATATCACCCACCTGGACCTCTTGTACAAGATTATCTGTGTCTCGACACATGATAACATCCAATATATGTCCAGACATGTGAGTGGGTTTATTGACGTGTTGTTCGATACCCAGTGACCCCAGCATATCAGTAAATTTGTGGGTGGTGTTGTCAGTCTTTTTATCAAGATGGAAATTTAGGTCACCAACCATCAATAAGTCACCTGAGCCAGTGACTTTGTCCTGGAGAAATGAAGACAACTCCTCGAAGAACTGACCAGTGGTGAACTTATTCTTTTGGTTGGGTGGTGGCTTATACAAGGTAATTAAATCAAGGCAGCGTGATCCTGTGTACATCGCTTCAGATTATTTACCTTTACTTTTAAAACAGCAAAAGGAAGACAGCTCGGTTGGCAGTCTTGTAGTGTTATGCTAATCAAGGGTATGTAGAGTACAACTCGTCCTGCGTGAGCCATATGTGCTTTATTTGTGTTTTTTTATTTTAATGTTCATATCCCATTTCTTTCATTCCATTATGACATATAAAGATCTCCGGTTGGCTGATATCATATAAAGATGACAAGTATTATAGTCATCTTTTAACTTTTTTTTTATAAAATTGAAAAATTCAAACGGACCAAGAGGGTACAGATTAACAATATACTAGTATTATGGCATACGAAAAATCTGCACACAGGTAGCCAATAGAAAGATAAATAATGAACAATAATAGTGAAACGTAGATAACACAGCACATATGGCAATTGTTGCGGGAAAACAGTACATGTTATTTTTCATTTCAATTACAATTGTATTTGGTTTTACTTATCTAATTTGTCATTTCATCAAAAATAGGATGCCACAGTCCTAGGAAAGTTGGTTACCTATCATTTGTTTCAGACTATGCTTCTCGGTGAGAATAATATAAGTTATCCTCCTTGTAAAAAAGGGATACGGCCTGGTATCTGCGAGAAGCCAGCTGTATCGCACGAGGCCGGAGGCTGAGTGCGATACGGCTGGCTGAACAAAAAAGCCAGGCCGTATCCCTTTTTTACAAGGAGGATAACGAATTTATCATCATTTTGTTTTTTAAATTAAAAAAAATAAAAAAATTATCAATTTTTTTAGTTATTTATTTTCAGTTTTTTGTTTTTTGTTTCAAATTTTTTTTTGATTTTTTTGAATTGTTTTATTTTTTTTTTTATTTTTATTTTTTTTTTGATTTTGATTTTTTTATTTTTTTTAATTCTTTTTGTGTGTCTTGTGATGTAAAAAAACAACGAGGCTGTGACCTGCAAACTTGAGGTCAACCATAGTAATCATGGCGAAGGAGGATAAAACATTGAGCCTCGATTTGAGAGTGGGGATAAAACACTTATCCCCATCCTAACATTGACAACTAATGAAAAGCAATGAAATACAATCCAATGTTTAATTGTTGTTACAATAGAGATATATATGATTGGAACTAATATTCGTTTTATGAATTTCTGATTTTGTAAGTTTCTCAGAGTACCCATTCAACTTGTAACTTGATTTGCTCCATCTACACATTCTCAACCGGTCGTAAGTAAATATCGTAAATGATTATTGAACCAAAAAAAAACTTAGGCTATTCATTGTCGATTGATGCTTGATTTTGGTGATTAGATTCAGTTTGTAGATAGACATACTCTGTCGATGATGTATGTGTCCTTATTAAATTCAAGTAAATTCAAATTCCATTTTTTTAGAGTTCATTATGGTTTTCACTGCAATATTTTTGTTCCTTTTGTCAATTTTGCTGAGTAATGAGATGTCCGATTGCTTTTGTATTATCTCATGCAGCTAATACAAATCAATTCATTCATACTTCATACACAAGGTATTTGTCATGCAGCATGTTGTAGAGGCCTTGTAAAACTCGATATGGCAGCGTTACATTGTAATTGTACGTGACGAAAATGTTATGAAAGTTTGTTCATAACCAACAATATATGCAAAACATAAACGCATGCATGTTCATGATATGGCACTCAGGTTATTGAATTGTCAAATAGATGCCAGATCTGTCATAAATGTATGTTAGTTTTCTGGGATTTCTCATGTCAGCCTTTAATTTGATATACTAGTACTATATTTCATGCCACATGTCTTACCTGATGTTAAAATCATCCACATGGCAACATGTCCATCACACTTTTCTTTGTACAATCTCTTAAACTTTACATAACAAGTTAGCACACACTTTTGCTATTCGTGCATTTGTTGGAAATCAATGTGAGTGATTATATATATATATACATATATATATATATATATATATATATATATATATATATATATATATATATATACATACATACATACATATATTCATATATATATATATATATATATATATATATATATATATATATATATATATATATATATGTATATATATATATATATATATATAGAGAGAGAGAGAGAGAGAGAGAGAGAGAGAGAGAGAGAGAGAGAGAGAGAGAGAGAGAGATACATGTCTACACACTTTCTTTTGCAAAATCTCTTAAACTTTACATAACAAGTTAGCACACACTTTTGCTATTTGTGCAATTGTTAGGAATCAATATGAGTGATATATATATATATATATATATATATATATATATATATATATATATATATATATATATATATATATATATATATATATATATATATATATATAAATATATGTATTTATATATGTATGTATTTATGTATATATATATATATATATATATATATATATATATATATATATATATATATATATATATATATATATATATAGATAGATAGATAGATAGATAGATAGATAGATAGATAGATAGATAGATAGATAGATAGATAGATAGATAGATAGATAAATGGATGGATAGATAGATAGATAGACAGATAAATAGATAGATAGATAGATAGATAGATAGATAGATAGATAGATAAATATGTGTGTGTGTGTTCTGTTGTACATGTATATGTTATGGACTTTTTTCCACCTCTAGTAACGGCTGTCAGCGGCACGTATTTACTTGTTCCCCCTATCTTTGCAGCAACATGCCTGAGGTGTTACTCTTGCACGAACCTAGAGTCCAGCAGTTCCCTTTATTCAGGGAAGTCAAACCCGAGATGTGGGCGCAGTGGCTTTAGTGCTTCCGGAATGACAGTGACCACTTGCAGTGCTGGTGAATCATGCGTGTTTGTAACAGGCACAATGACCTCGTCTATACCTTTTGGTAAGTATACTCAAATATATCATTGAAATTGGCTTTTCGATAATCATCTTTACTTACAATTTACTGCTACTCCATGACAACTGAAACACCTAGTTGAAACCATTATCTAATACATTGGTACTAATATATAAGTGCATAGCCCCTAGCAACAGATCGCAATGTTTTCTCAGTTTTATAGATAATACTTTCTATTGGTATGTTATATTGGAATTATTATTTTTATTGTTGTTCATTCAATGATAGTCGACCTTTTGCCTTCATACAAACTATACGGACCAAAAGGAATACTTACAAAAGTCACACTGAAGAATATAGCCTTTTGGGAGTCGGCTTAAGACCACACAATTTTTATTTGTTAAATTTTAAGCATATATTATCTTGATTCATCAAGTCATATATATATATATATATATATATATATATATATATATATATATATATATATATATATATATATATATATATATATATGTAGGAGCAAGTCACATACTCAGTCTCAAATTGGCAACCCTGGGTTTCATGCTTGTGCAATCCTCAGGCCGTTATAGAGACCATTTAGGGTAAAAGGTCCTCACTCATGCTACATGTTGAGGCTTGAGTGTCCTTGACCCTGACCCTTCACCTCTGGGTATGTCACTTCCTGTGTAATCAGGTCAGGTCAAAGGTCACTTCCTGAGCAAAGGTGTCAAAATGCAGTTCATTACAAAAAGAGGGCAGCACAGTAGGTGTAAAAAATATTGCCCTGGTGCTAAAGGCTGGAGGCGGGGTCCAATTTCACAGTTTAGGTGGGGGCGTCCAGAACATTCTCATATCAGAACTTGGCACGGTGGCGGCATGTAGATACAATTTCTGCCATCTTGTTTAGCATGGTGGCTGGATTTGCTGTAGCTATCACCATTTTCTCTGTGAGGCAGACATCACATCGTCGTGTGCCGCATTTGTAGGGTGCTGCATGGTGTACAATGTCTCATTTGATTTGATATTGTTGGCTGCTGTCCTGAAGATCCCATATGTATTTGGATAGCTCGGTGTCGTTCTTGCAGCTCTTTGTTCGGAATGAGTGGGTGTGGCTGTAGTAGCGGGTCTTGAAGGGGCCCTCAGTTAATCCATAGTAGTGGCGAACAGGTTTGGGAGGGGCTGAGACATTGGCTTTGTACACGACACATTTGGTTAGGCATTTGCCGCTTAGTGGGTAAGTGTCGGGCCTCCTGCAGATGCATGTGCGTGGATCTTCTGCAGGCGCAGGATTGAGGATCTTAGCATTGTGGGTATATATATATATATATATATATATATATATATATATATATATATATATATATATATATATATATATATATATATATATATATATATATGTGTGTGTGTGAGTGTTTACAGGTGAACTGGCTCTATACGGACGTGTTTTTTCCTGATTTTCGGATTTACCGTACAGATTTTAAGGGGCTGGTCCCTCCAAATACATTTACATGCAAATTTCAGTGCTTATCAACGGACAATTTAATCCACACCTCGCCTAAACCGAACGTTTTCCAGGCACGCTCTTTACCATTTAAGTTAAAGAGCATGCTTTTATCCGGATAGCTGATCATGAATTGAGTGCACCCTATCACATGATGCAGATTATAACTGTATGACTTGCGAAATTATTTTGAATTGAATGATTTGGTTGACCCAAGTATCGATTGTTTTTTTGGGGCTTATACTGTTTATTACAGGAGACATATGCCCTCTTTTTATTTTTTTCCCATCCCAAGAGGAATGTTTAAGATCACCATATAAACTGTATTTTTCCGCTAATCCACTCTCTTATCAGTACTGTATGCCGTGTTAATATTGCGCATATAAAGTAATGCGCTCAGCAGATAACTGCCTTGGATGCGCAGTTTAATTATTGCGCATTGATAACATTCATCTCAAGCCGTGTGAGGTGGCCAATGGTATGCAACCTACCCGGCTTTCGAGAAGGGTGGTTCTGCTATATTCAAGCCGGCCAGCCCCTTGGGGATGCCAGATGCTTCCAGTATTATAGGCAAGTGCAATCTTTATTTCGTCACCAGCCGCGAACAGTGTTATCATGGTTGCAATCAGTAAATCTGAGTACTGGTTATACTGGTTACTGGCATGTTTGATCACACTCTAGTGTGCAAGTTGTCTACATCGTAATTAAACATAGTACCAGCAGAGGCCGCAAAGGGTCTGTACATTATTAGTGTGTTGAACGGTACAAGGGATCCAATATCCAATCGATAGTTGTTGTTGTTAATAAAAAGTTCATTTCCAATCCATAGTGCGCAGTTTAATAAATGCGGAGTCCATGGGTGCGCAAAGTAATCATTAATTAAACTGCCGCAATATCAACACGGTATACAGTATATGACTGTTCTTTTTTGACAGTTGTCCCTATTTTCCATTCCCACTGGAATGATATGAATACTTGTTTTCATAAGATTATTTAGTCCCAGGGGTGTCCAACCTCATATTTCCAGTAGCGCAATCTTACAAGACCATAAGCGCAAGCTTTGCAGGGTGAGGGTAGTGGGAGAAGAATGCGCACTGATGGGTGGGGTAATTATAATGCACGGTACAACCTTTAGAGTGACTCGTAGTTATGAAACTCTCCGCCAGGGGTAAACTTGTATATATAAAAGGTATTAAATCATAACAAATGGCAATGTTTCAGCTGAAAACAGCACTAGAAATATCCAACGTAAACATCAAATCGAATAGCCATCTTAGATATGATATCTTCATTTGTTTCTCGATGTTCATGTGAAATTTAGTGAAAAAAGTCGCTAGGTGGTGTGGAAGTCAGCCACTTGCCCACTAGCACAAAATGGTCACTCCACTAGCACAATTTAAATGTGCTAAAATGCTAGTGTTGGACACTCCTGAGTCCTAGTTTATCTGAATTGAAAAGTGACAATAAATAAAATTTCACACTTTTGTTCAGTGCAGTATAATAGCTGATCTGAATATACTTTGACTTATAGCTGAAAAACTCTACTCAGCGAAGCTTTTCTCACGACAACATATTTAAACAACATAACCCTTTTTCATTTAAGCTGGAAATGTAAAAATCAAGGTAGATGATCGTGCATGCACACCAAGAGTTGGATCTGGGGCCGGATGCGTTAGTGATAGTAGCCAGTTCAAGAATATTCTCAGTACTGCAAACATCCTCGCTTCCTTGACAAACTTTCAAGTCAGTGACGTTGATGTTTGCTACTGTAATACAGACCTCTGCAATGGTGGTTGCCCTAAACTGCAAGTGCAAATTGGAGGACGCTGGTAAGTAATGTTACAGGTTTAGGTTTGATTTCTCATGTGAATACCATTGCCATGGATCATGTATCAAGAGTGTAAAAGATATTAGATGTTATTCATTATTGTTTTCTAATACCTTCAGATATTTTTGTAATACCACGCTATTGAAAGATTACTTAATATGTTGCCATGCTGTATTTACAGTTTGTCCATATTTATCTTCATTGGAGTTGGATGCGGAGTTCTCATCATACTCATATGTTGCTGCTGCTGCTGCTGCTGCTGCAGCTGCTGTAAATCCAAACCTAAACCGGGTGAGTAATATCAAACTTATTATATTTTGGGCATTATATAAGTTCAAATTTAGTAGCAAGACACTTTCAAAATTGCCAATCAAAGCAATGTATGCATATATATATATATATATATATATATATATATATATATATATATATATATATATATATATATATATATATATATATATACATACATACATACATACATATATATATATATATATATATATATATATATATATATATATATATATATATATATATATATATATATATACATATATATATATATATATATATATATATATATATATATATATACATATATATATATATATATATATATATATTATATATATATATATATATATATATATATATATATAAATCAAAGCAATGGTGTGCATATATATATATATATATATATATATATATATATATATATATATACATATATATATATATATATATATATATATATATATATATATATATATATATATATATATATATATATATATACATATATATATATACATGCAGACTATACAACAAGATGAAATTTTGGGTTATATATTTATATCAAAGGTTTATTAGAGTACCTTCACACTTCATATACTGTTTTAGGGCCTGCTCTGACGGCCGTGTGGTCTAAGGTGCCGCCACTGACTGCACGCTGTCTCTCACCTCTGCCTGGGTTCGAATCCCTGCTGGGGCATGTGGGAAAGTTGCCAGTGACTTAGGGTTAGGCGGTTGTTTTTCGCCGGGTACTCCGGTTTCCTCCACAACTTTACAACTGGCTAGTCACGAATTAGCCATAATTGGCATAAATGTGACGAAAAACAAAAATTCCAAATTTCATATGCTGTTTTAGCCTTATATTCATAGCTACGGAGTTCTCACAATTGAGAAAAATTAAGACAATATCTCATTGATCAACCAGGTGTGAGTAGGTAAATAAAAGAGAGTCCAAAAATATCTGAACCACCCTTCTCACAGCCGCCTAATTAGAACCCCCTACCTCTGTGTCACATGTACTTTGCATCTGCTTGGGTTGTTATGCTAGAAACAAAATCTTCTGTCCCCTATTATCCTCTCCTCCTACACACGCAGTACATACACTTCTTGCATCAGGTTTGTCCCCTCCCTACACGTATGGCCGTATGCACCGGTCCTACTTACCCTGTAAGTACTACTTACCAACCGGTAAGTAGGACTTATGCACTGCATTCCCTGCACTAAACGGTAAGTGCTACTTAAACGAGCACTAAACTGCCTGTAAGTTTTAGTTTGGTCTAGCCGTGACTAAAACCAAAACTTACTCACTGACAGCTACATGTGCTCAGCAAAATGGCAGATTATATGGATGCCCTGGCTAATCTTGGCAGGATTCATGACTTCAGGCTCCACAGGCGTAGGCTTGTGGACCCTATCAACCCATTTGAACTGTATACTGAGGAGGAATTTACAAGGAGGTTTAGATTTTCTTGGCAATCTGTCATAGAGCTGGTTAACCTTGTACGAGAGGACATTGCACATGTAAATTTAAACAACAGTCATGTGCCAGCTCATGTTCAGATGCTGATAGCTCTGCGGTTTTATGTTACTGGTTCATATCAGCAGGTAGTTGGTGATGTAGTCAATATTCATCAAACCACAGCAGGGAGAATAGTAAATCGTGTTACAAATGCAATAGCACGACGACATCAACAATTCATTTCCTTTCCCAGCAATCAGGAAGTAAGGGCAGTAAAAGAATCATTCTACGGAATTTCAAGGTTTCCTGGCATTGTGGGTGCTATTGACTGTACCCACATTCCTGTTACAGTCGGAGTACGAAACGCAGAACTCTTTCGAAACCGAAAAGGTTATTTTTCTATAAATACTCAAGTTATTGGAGGACCAAACTATGAAATTTACAACCTTGTTGCTCGTTGGTCTGGTTCAACACATGATTCAAGGATATTAGACAACAGCAACATCGGAATGCGTTTTGAAAATCAGGAAATTAATGGTATTCTACTTGGTGAAAATGGCTACCCATGCAGAAACTACTTGCTCACTCCTATCTTACAGCCAAATACCAGAGAGGAGAGAAGATATAATCATTCACAAATTGGAATATGGAAAAGGAGATTTTCCTGCATAAGAGGACTCCGTAGTTCAATGGAAAGAAATCTGAAAAGGATCATAGCCACAGCTTGTCTTCATAATTATGCTACAAGGAGAAATGAAGAAGTACCCAATGATGATGAGGATAATCAAGAAGAGATGGTACAACCACTGGAAGCTTTCTATCCAGCATAAAACAGAAGAGGAAATGCATTTTGTCAGGCATTTATTTAGCGCCATTTCTGTGCCTGATTAACAGTAACGTACTCAAAACTTTCGAATGTCATAAGGAAAAGATTTCAAGTAGTGATAAAATAAATCAATAACAAATTTGTATTTCAAACCAGAAATTTATTCAATTCATGTTTTACATTTCAGTGTAACATGTGAGATGAGGCATCATTAGATTTATAGCCTAGGTTTGTGTTTCTGGAGTGTCCTGGTCATGTAGTTTGGACCTAAGAATTGATTTTTGCAGGTTATAGATTTCCATACGAGCACTGTGCTCAGCTTCGAAACATTCACCCAGAAATTTCAACAACTCAAGTTTCGCAATGTGCTCTTCCCTGGCATAATTGACAATATCTTCCTTTCCTGCAATAAGGGATGATGTCAGAGTAGGTGCACATTTGCGTTTTGAGTTTTTATTAGAGTTAGTTGGCAAATGAACATCCAGTGAGGTGGCAACTTGTTTAGCACTGCCAGCTGCTGATGGCTTTGCAGAAGACATCAGAGTTAGTTGAGATGCGGTAGAGTTGGTGTCGTCATCAATTTTGAGAGTCACTGCCAAAGGGATTGTTGACAGGGTACCCCATTTAGTCCTTGGCTTATAATTCATACAATAATTACAAACTAATGATACCATATTAATCTGAATAAGCACACAGACCCCAAATAATCACACCCCCAGCCTTTTTTCTGAAAAATGCTGAAAGGGGCAAGCCAGCAGACATAAGTTTTCTCAACCTCCACAAACGGAAATGTTTCTTTACTTTGATATGTGGTACCGATAAACCGTGTCGTAACTAAAGAAAGGAGCACCAAACTCATAGCAGACACAGATTGTTGCCATGATTGGCAGTGTGCTAATACCCCTTAAAGCAATTTTTTTCCTAACTTGTTGTCCACAGGTGCGCTTATTTGGACGAATATTGTAAACAGGTATTTGCAAAAGATATGATCCACATGTTTATTTGGATGTGTAATATAATAAAAGATTGATCAATCTTTATTTGTATAACCAAGCATTGCCCAGATGTTTGAAAATGAAGTCAACAGTCCAATGCAGTGTGTGTTGCTAGGAATGGTTGAGATCATACGTTAAAGACACACACGCATATATTTGTATATGTATGTTTTATGTTATTAATTGAAATAAAGCCTTACCTGAACTGATATAAGGTGTGTCATGCATTTCTGTGTTGTCATCGAATGGGTTTTGAAGAGGTTCTATTTGATCTGCTATGAGGCTGGACACTTGTTCATCCAAAGTGTCTAAACTTCCAGGGTCTGCCCCTCCTCTAGTTCTCTTCCTTTCTCTCTTCTCTTTGGCAACAGATTTTTTGGCTTTGGCTTTTAGGTTCTGCCAGTACTTCTTAAGTTGAGTGCATTCTCCTTTTTACTCCACTCTCACAATTAAATGTCTGTGCCACTTTCTCCCAAGTTTTCTCCTTCTCCCTTATCGTATTTGCATTGTTCTGTTTATTCTCTAAAGTATCCTTAAACTCTCCTACTATATTCACCAAAACAGATTTCTCGTATTCTGAGAAATTAGGGGATTTCCTTCCTCTTGTTAGAGACATTTCGCTTTGGCCTGTGTAATACCTAGGAAAGAGTGAGCAAGGGGAGAACATGTGCACCTGGTAGGTGGACACACAGGTTAGGGGCTAGCCACCCCAAAATAGCTGAGAACAATGGGGCCCATGGGACCTCTTACCACAGAACCCACACTTACCAAAGTACTGGCTGTGGAGCTGCAGCACAGCACAGTAAGTCATTACTAAAACTTACCGGCTAAGTACTACTTAGGTAAGCGCCCTCTAAAACTTACGGTAAGTAGGACCGGTGCATACGGCCAGTAGACTCCTACACGCAGACAACCGTCCAGCACTAACAGTATACTATAGTCATGCACTAAAGCAATTTTCTTAATGCAGTTTGCATGGCCATTCCGTACCCATTGTATGGATTTGCAAACTATAAACTATGTAGTCTTCTAGATATAAATTCCCTACAGAATGTTAGGATGGTGACATTGTTTCTTTTTATTGCAGCCACCAACACTGTTGTCGTTCAGCCATGTGCAGTAGTAGGACAGGTTAATCCAGCTCCCCCTCAGGTGTTCCTGATGCAAGGCGTGGCAGGTCACACCGCCACCATCAACGGACAGCCAGGTCAGTCATAGTGATATGTGTTCTCCATTCGTTATAGTGGGACCTCCCACTAAACAAGAGGTAGGAGAGCCTGCTCTGCGGATCTAGTGGTCTTTCAGGAGTTGTCACTGTCTAGGGTTAGGCAGTGTTTTTTCGGTGGGTACTCCGGTTTCCTCCACCAGGTACAACTGGCTAGTCACGACTTAGCCACAATATGGCAGAAAAAGTGACGAAAAAACAAATTCCAAGTTCACAGCCTGGAATCAAATTCTGGTCATGGAATATCATGAATTTGCCAGTGATTTGGGGTTAGGCAAAGCTTTTCACCATATTTAGGCTAAATCGTGACTAGCCAGTTTTAAGTGGTGAAGGAAACTGTAAGTGGTTAGGCACAAACTACCACCTAACATAGAGTTTTGAAAATATTATAATTTTAATTTGTGGAGGTGGTAGAAAATAACATTGTTTTAGCTTTGGCATAACTAAAAGCATCCTACCCAATGCTTAAATATACAATGTCCCAAGCACTCTTAAAGGATACTCACCCAGTAAATGTGCTGGTACCGGTCCAGTACTGGCTAGTACCGTCATTTCTGGCAACTGTACTTAGCGGTACTCAGCCAGTACTGTTTTGCCAGTACAGGCCCAGTACCATATACTTCTGGCAAGAAAAAACCTTGATCAGCGGCCAATACTCGTTAGTACCATCAGTTTTGGCAACTGTACTCAGCCAGTACCAAGCCAGTACTGTTTTTGCCAATTCTGGCCCAGTTACGTATACTTTCAATGGCAAAATGAAATTCTTGTTCAGCGGTACTGGCCAGTACTGAACCTGTACTGATACCTGATCATTACTGGGCCAGGTCTGGCAACTTTATTTGGCCAGTACCGATGCCGGTCTGCAGAATGGTACTGTGCAGAATGGTACTGGCATACAGTACTGGCCCAGTACCGATGGAAAGTATATTCAGAGTGGGGATTTCAATAATTTTGTGACTATCTCCTTTTCGTATTGCAGCAAGAGTTACCTACATCCCCCATGGTAACCAGCAGGCCTATCAATCTGCTGCTGTCGGTATGAACCAGCAACCCCAACTTGGTCAATCTCAGGCCTACCAACCACCTTCTCTTGCTGCTGCTGATGGTATGAACTACCAACCCCAACCTGGTCAACCTCCAGCCTACCGACCACCCACAGCTGCTGCTGCTGCTACTGATATGAACTACCAACCCCAATCTGGACAGAAATACTGATGAGCACGAGAAACGCCATACCAACGTCCCAATGCAATAGAGAGGAGGGAGCACCTGCAAGTAATAGTCCTCAAGTGTATTTCAGAAGCACCACAGGCAGCCCCTCTAAATGCTGTACATTTGTATCGCGAACAGACCAACTCACTAATGGGGATACAACCAAGACATTACCTTAACTGGATGGGATTTGAAAACTCAAATGTAGGACATATTTTGTGTGAGTTCATATTAAGGGACATATGATGTGTAAAGTGAGGATGGAAATGTGAACTTCATATTGTAAAATATACATATAAAGTGCACCTATAAAAACGTTGTGAGTATATATCCGCAAAAATTAGTTGAAAGGAATATCCGTACAATCAACAGGTATTTTAGTTAGTGAGAATATTGTTGTTTTATGTGATGTTCTTCGCTTGTAATCTAAAAGTCAGTTTCATTTAGGTATGTTTGGTAAAATGTATCATGTCAGTCAATTGCAATACAATTAAAATTGCCAATATTAAACTCTTGCACTAAATGTATGGGCAGCCCGAGCATACTACGCATGCCCAATTGCCACCAAGTTATCTGGGCATGGATGCATGGATGACCTCACAAGTAAATGTAGCTTTGATTTGCAATCGACTTGTGACATTGATGTGCTTGGCTTATATCTTAGCATGCTATCCATGGGTGTTTGTACAACCGGGCACTGGCAGATGTACAGGGTCGACTGGGGTAGAAATTAAATATACATACTGCACACGCACACGCACACACACACACACACACATATATATATATATATATATATATATATATATATATATATATATATATATATATATATATATATATATATATATATATATATATATATATATATATATATATATATATATATATACAGGTGAACTTGGATATGGCGGACTCAATGGAACCAGGAAAATTGGCCCGTCATATGCAAAATCTGTCGTATACATATGACGAATACATGATATGCATCGGACTGGGACCAAGCATATCGTCCGTCATATGCAAAGATCCGTCTTACAGTGGTCCATCATATCCAAGTTCACCTGTATATGTATATATATATATGTTTGTATGTATGTATGTATATGTATAAATGTATGTATGTATGTGTGTGTGTGTTGAGAGAGAGAGAGAATATATTTTGTATATTTTAAACTGTATAATCATATATAAACAATGTGAGTACAGCAATGCAAAGTATAAATCTTATAATTATATATAAAAGTGTTTCTTTATTTAATTAATGATATGTATTTTTGCATAGTATCCATGTAGACGGAAGGTGACGTATTGCAATGGATGCTGAACTCCTTGGCAAAATATTCATTAGTTAAGTAATTCCAACCTTCGTCAACCAGTTGGTGCGGGGCCTGTAGGCTACACTAGGCATATCAGAAGTGACAGATTTTACAATCCCTTATACATACGAGTAGTATATAGACAGGGCATTTCTAGAACCTGTAGGTTCAGAAATACATGTATTTCAAAAACCACTTTAGCCTGTATTTCTAGAACCATTAGTCCTAGAAATTCCCTGTCTATAAGATATATGAAAATGTCTAAAATGTTTATTGTGCACAAGCAAAGTACTGCAAAGCAAATAGTTTTGTTGTTAATGTTTAATGATATGAATCGTTCGTGTACAATGTATGTGGTTTACCTTTCTCACAGGTGTGAGCAAAGTTTTGAATATGCTTAGTTCTTTTGGATGCAATTCATAAAATGTTCATTTTCAAAGCACATTCAAGAGCACTTGAAAAATCCTAAGCAAGACCTCTTTACTTAACTATGAACAAGTTTCACAAAGATCTAAAAGGTTACCTGCTCCTCAGGGAATATGAATCTTCTACATCCAAAGGAAGTTAAAATTTGCTTAGCGAATAATCTGAAATAAAGTCCTTCATATCTATTTTTCCTTTTGATCCTCAAAGAATATTCTTCTGAAGAGAAGAGATGGTCTGGTAGTTCCACCACAACAAATCCTGGAGTTGTTTGTATCAGCGGGGATTGCTGGTTATACATGTTGATGTAGAGACGGAACAGTGGTATCTGTTCCAAAGCATGGTGAATTGTTTCTTTGGTTATTATATGAAATCCAACATTGTTGAAGTGTAAACCGTGAAGTTTGTATTCTCCCCAGTTGAGTGACATGATCATAGTTAAATGTATCTTGAACCTCATCTCAGGTATAATATTCAAAGATCTTTTAATAGTAGGCCTGTTCATACTGACATTATCTTATTAATCATACTTTGAATAGCATTATTTTTCACCTATCACATATTTCCGATATAAGGTTTTATGTTATACTAGATTTATATTTCGTTTGATAACCAAAATAGAGTTATGAATGTCCTCATCACATACCAATGTGTCTTTGCTTGTAGGTCCTATTAGAAAACAGGACGAGGCTGTTGTTAACAGTTTGTTTAGAGAGCTTAAAATGGGGTTGTACAATACATTCCATTGACCAATGAAATTTTATCTTGATGATTTCTCTTACTTTCTTGATGTGTTTGATTGTAATCTAAAGTTGTTTTTTTTGCTAAAGTATGCTTTCTAAAATGCATCGCGTCAATCTGCACTTTGACAGAGACAACGTCAAAGGTATATTTTGCAAAGGAAAATGTGTGTGGAATTGATTAGCAATAAATAGTAAAGGGTGTGAATTAGAAACATCTTTTGAAGAAGTTGAAAGGTCATTCATATGCACCCATAATTTAACCAAAAGTATATATACAAGGGGAATGCAGTTTAAGTTATTGCATTGCAGAGTAGCCAAAAGAAATTCTTCGTAAAAGATGTGTTTAGGACCTGAAACATGTGTTTTTTATTGGCAAAATACTTTTTATCTTCGAGGAACTTTTTATTCATTCTTGCGTCATGTTGATAAATAGAGGTACCGAATGTTTTACAAAAATAGTTTGATCGGCACAGCTGGTGAGTTGTTACAGAAGATGTAGTGTATACTATGATATATTGTTCTTTGTCCATTGACATATTGCTCAAAGGAGTCCTTTTAATAGGCACACATCTTTTCAAATTGTCTTTTTCTTCCTTTCATGACAATCTGTATTTTTCTTAAAAATAAAGATTCATTTCCGCCTTCATGGCTGCTATGTGTGGTGTCTTTCTGTTTTTCATACAATTGTGAATAACCTTTTTTCTTAAGAGAATAATGCTATTAACTCCAATTGGATTTTTAAGTCTCCAATAAGAATCAAGTTTTTCGGAAGGATAATTTCAGTTAAAGCCAATTCTATAATCCAGTCCTCTATATTTTACCATAAATTTGTTGATTCCCTACTCAGGAAGACCATGTGCTCAACACTATCTACCTTTTGGTCACAAATGGAATATAGATTTGATGTTTTCTCAACTCATTCTAAACGATTTCTCATTGGAATATAATCTTTTATGGGGGTACTTGAATTAAATACATATTAGGTAGTTATTCGGATACTAGGAGTGATGGAGACTAAAGGATCTAGAAATGCTGAAAGAGTCAGATTTTTCTCTCCATGAGAACATGGTCATTGGAATATTTTTTAATATTTTGTATAAATATCCTTTTATTTAATAAAATCTTAATGCATCTATCATTCAAAATTGTTGGGAAATATGGTTCATTTGCTACATGAGCTCAGAAAATCCTTCCTCCAACTTAGTTACACAGTTTTGTCAAAAAGAGCAGTGTCATGTAACGTCAAGCAACCATGATGTTTTCCCCCCTCATGTATTCCTTTCCTCCATTTAGGGAGTTAATCCCTAAGATAAGGAGTGATTTGATGATAGTCACCTTACCATAAGGTGTTAAGTTATGAGTTTTGCCATGTTCTTATTAATTCTTTAATTTCTCCCATTTTTCTGAAAACATTCAGCTCTGTAATTTCTCCCATATAGTTAATGTCATAGCAAATTCCTAAAATTTCAAAGGTCGTAACCTATTTAAATCCAAATATGCCCTACCAAGGTATGCTTCTTCCTTGTGATGCCCCAGTCTTCACTACATTTGTTTTCTCCTTGTTGATATCCAATACCTCTTAAACCATTTTAGTACTCTCAATATCTCTATGACACTATATACTATAGTAGATCTTCTTGTAATAGTAGGCTAGTGTCACCAGCATATTGAGACACCTTAAACCCTTTATCACACACAACCGCTCAAAACCTGTGATAAAAATTCTACACCTAGAACAAAGAAGAGGCAAGCGTGTCTTTTTGCGGACAGCCTCTGGATAGAGTTATTTTATTGGATAGGTGGCCATTTTGCTGTATCCTTGAACTGGAGTTTTTTGACACAGGTTGATCATTTTTATAAAATTCTCCCCAAAGTTAAAAATGTGAAGTTTGCTGTTTATAAAAGACCATTCAATTGTGTCAAAAGCTTTCAGTAAACCATTTTTTCGTTTAGACTCTCAATATTTGATCGTGTTTTAAACCAATTAAGTATTTTCACCTATGAATCAGGATGTAAAACCTGTCGGGTCTTTGTTTGTTATTTAGGGAAGATTCATTTTCAATCTGTTATCAATCATTGCAGAAAAGATTATATATAGAGTTCAGAAGTGTTGGGGGCCTCCATTTCTTGCAGTCGTTTCTAGGTTGCCCCTTTTTGGGGATGCATGTAATTATCCCATCCAGCGCTATTTCAGATAATGTATTATTTTTGACTGCCTCCATGAAATATCTGAAAATCCAGTGTTCTGGATCTGCCCTATTAAATATTTATTAGCTTATTTGGATTCGAGGGAGCAGGTTAGTCTTGATGCACCTTTGTTTATTTTATCAAATTCAGTACCTTTAGCTACCGCTAATAGATGGTTGTGATTGGTTGTTTCAAGGTCTCAACTTGCCGGTGAGAAAATATATTTTTATTCCTTGAGAACAGGAGCTTGTTCAACTGCTTTTAGTAGATTTAAAGATTATAACGATTTTTGGTGCATGGCCTACTGATTCAGTATTAAACTACTTACGAGTAGCGCAAGCACGCCTTAGAGTGGCTGGGTTATTATCAAAATTAACAGAATTCTGATTACTTTTGTCTTATAAAACTACTAGTATCTTGCCACTTCAAACAATACTTAGAACGTTGAATTCTCCGCTCACTGCGTAGTAGAGTACATTCCGCAAGTGATACTTTGTATATGTAATCGGCCTGAGCAGTCCTGGAGAAGATGGATGAACTGATTAATCGATTGGGGGTGAAGTGGCAGAGTGTCGTGACATCCCGTCCACTGGTATGTATCACATTCACAACAAAAAAGTCTCGGTTATGATCGACATCCGTATCATAGATGTTGGGTATGGATATATTTTAGTATGTCTAAACATTTATTTTTACATGTACGTGTTACAAACTCGTATTGTGTATCCTATATCATTATGGTATGTTTACCAGCAGTAGAAAGGAAAATTTCTACTTTCTTGGCATAATCCATATACATGTATGATTTCATGCTTATACCAGTTAGCAATATATCCTAAGCCTTCTGTTTCTCGTTGTAATACTAATATATATACTTACCAAGGTAGTATGCATTAAACAATGGTCATAGTTGACTCCCAGGAAGATAAACAAAAAACTTCTTGCAAAAAATAATAAAAAATAAATATTTTCTGTTCATAACAATGTGAAACAGAGGAGATTTCAAACGGGTTAGTTACCGAAAACACTGCTTGTATTGGCTGCATTGCACAAATACTGGTTTCATGTGGGCTTAAGTTGAGAAGTGGATCAAACAGAAAGAAAAGAGCCAAATAGAACTGACACAATTAGACAAATTTTAGGAACTCCAACTATGGAAAGTGGACATTCTTAATACTTAAGAAAATTATCTATCAGAAAAGAATAAAAGTTTCTAGTTTACGATTACAGTACATCCTACGGGAATTGAGCCAACACATCAAGTAGGAGTACATCGCTTGAATGTATCTTAGATGAAGAAAAGAATGGATATGTAGCGAGAGACCAATTACTATCTGCGCTATCGTGAAGGGCTGGACATGCCAGTGGTCTCTGATTTGGCATCAACGTGAGGTCACGAGGGAACAAGGACCAATCAGTGCACTCGTATCATTTACATTACAGAGAAACCTGTGCGCCAGCATGCGCAGAGCACGTCTTTTGGGATATTGGTTGAGCCTAGCCTTTTGAGGTTGACCAGCTGGTTTTATATCCACTCGCTTTTTATTTATCTAAGAATGTATATATGAACGTTCTTATTCATCACAAAATGAAAGAAATGTGTACAATCATCTTAAAGACATGACATGGCTTCAATACGGCTTAATATATCAAATATTATATTTCCAAGCCTCTACTTGGAGCGTATATGTTACAGTTTTACAACAGGTGCTCTCTTCAACCGAACACGTGACTACTGATTTCACTTATGATTGGGCACCAATGCCTTTTGATCGATATCCATTCACATATGACGACATGATCTTTGCCGAGGAATCGGTATGTAGATTATTGACGGGGATGACCAATACGAGAAACTACATATTTACTATTTAGGAGGATCGCAATGGGCTCACTAAAACTTATCTTGGTTCTTTTCTTGGCGATTTTACCTATCGGTAAGTACTTTCAATACTTCTTTCTTATAGCGTAGTGTCTGGACCATTCTCCGATATACGGTTTCGAGCAGTAACACATCGGCCTAAACGCTCAAGACTGCATATGTTCAAGTCTGAACGGAGTATGGGTGAAAATGTGTTCATACAACTTTATCATGTGTTTACTGCTGTGTATTGTATTGGCACGTCAAGAGCAAAATACTTACTAAAGCACATGTGTGTATGTATGTATGAGAATATGTATGTATGTATGTATGTAGAGTGTGTACATGTATGTCTGTACATATGTATATACGTATTATGTATGTATGTTTGTGTGTGTATGTATGTATGTATATACGTACGTATGTTTGTGTGTGTGTGTGTGTGTATGTACGTACGTACGTACGTATGTATGTATGTGTGTGTGTGTATGTACGTGCATACGTCCGTGCATGTATGTGTGTATAAACGCTTGTGTGTGTATGTATGTGTGTGTGTGTGTATGTACGTACGTACGTACGTATGTATGTATGTGTGTGTGTATGTACGTGCGTATTTCCGTGCATGGATGTGTGTATTTATGTGTGTGTATGTATGTACGTACGTACTTACGTATGTAAGTATGGATGTATGGATGTGGGTGTGTGTATGTACGTGCGTACGTCCGTACGCGTGGATGTATGTATGTATGTATGTGTGTGTGTATGTACGTGCGTACGTCCGTACGCGTGCATGGATGTATGTAAGTATGTATGTATGTATGTGTGTGTGTGTGTGTGTGTGTGTGTGTGTGTGTGTGTGTGTGTGTATCCTGGTTTTCACCCATGGGGCGCTCGGACGGTAATCAATATCAGCTGTTTACTACCTACCAAAAACAAGTTCTAACTACCGTTCTGTATTCATTCTATAGGCAAAAACGTAACCCATAAGCAATACTATAGATCTTACGAAGTCCCACATTAGCTACGAATAATATTGCGGTAAAGTGAAACTAAGTTACTAGCGCAACATCTCCTGACCGGCACTCCTATGTCGCAGTAATTGCCCTTTACCCTATTGATATAAATAAGCGCCCACAGTGAACCCTCAGAGATAGAAACGCCTTGGAACCGTGGCAAACGTGTTCACATTAGGAGGTGTTCACATCTCAGAGCTATTTTCGTAATTTAAAGGTACAAATGGGTTGCAGAAACTGTGTTCACAAAATGTTCGTAATGAGAGATATCGGTGTACGGGTATATCCACGTGAACATAAAAAATACCCCCCAGTAGGGGGAAAATGCATAAACAAATCATACTTGTCAACTTTGCTGATTTAAGCAGTACTCTCCTGATTTCAGACCCAGCATTTACAGTCTCCTGAGAGAGCACCTGATTTGAAGAAATCTTCTGATTATCTACTGATTTTCTAACTTCCACCCTTTTCCCAGCTAGTATGGCCCACTGCTAGGCTAAACTACTAACCTGACTCCTGGTGGCCAGGATTGGAACCTAAAAGATGCTATGAAAGAGGACCCAACAGCAAACCGCGAGAAATCTCCCGGTTTTGTATCCTAGATAAATGGATGTTTATCTAAGTTTTGGATGGTTGAATGGTGATATGTATAAACATGCAAGCTTATTTCAAATGTATCCCGCCAGCCACATATATATGTATATATATATATATATATATATATATATATATATATATATATATATATATATATATATATATATATATATATATATATATATATATATATATATATATATATATATATGTGTGTGTATATATATATATATATATATATATATATATATATATATATATATATATATATATATATATATATATATATATATATATATATAAATATATACACAGGTAAAAGTTGACGGGCCCGTACGGCCCTGTAACGGTCCAAACAGGCCCGTAACGGGCCCGTTTTTAGATCCCTCAATATAACGACATTTCACAGCTTGAAAACCTGCAACGTTCACATTATTTTTATTATTTATACGGGCCCGTTATAACGGGTCGTAACGGGCCCATAACGGACCCGTTATAACAAGCCCGTTACGGGCCCGATATAACGGGTTCTGAGCACGTAACGGGCCCATTACGTTTGGGCCCGTCAATTTTTACATTTGTATATATATATATATATATATATATATATATATATATATATATATATATATATATATATATATATATATATATATATATATATATATATATATATATATATATATATATATATATATATATATATATGCAACTAATCATATATCATCCCTGTAGTGTATCGTATCCTATCCGTGTATCGTAATGTATTGTACCCTGTATCATATTGTACAGTAATCCTGTATCGTGTTCTCCTTCCAGCCACGTGTCTGGAGTGCTACTCGTGCGTAAACCTAGAGGCGACAAGCTCGCAGATAAAGCTGGGCAAATCTTACCCAAAATGCGGCCGGAGGCATTTCGACGCATCCGTGATACAGAAGATCACGTGCAGTGCTGGGGAGAGGTGTGTCTTCGTATCTGGGACAGCCACTTTCAGTGCTCCTGTCGGTAAGTCACACGACTCATCCACACTCCCGAATATTCATGCAATCATTGCATCTGGTATAGATTGGCTTGGATGTATCCAACTCACAAGTGGCTCTTTTCTAAAGTTTAAGACCTGAGCCATCTATTTGCAAAGAATGAAACTGATAAGTAACGAGATAGCAAAACCAATTACCCAAAGTTTCTATCTCTATAAGTTGCATATATTAGAATTGGAATGCCTACACAAAGCAGGATTTTTTTTAAAGTTTAGCCCAATCAATTGCTATGTCTGGAATACTACTGATAACATAGGTTACAAGGTTGATTGCAATGAGTATCACACATAAATATAAAATATATGTTTAGAGATGAATTTATGAGAGCAGCTATGGGCTTCTTGGTCCTTTCATTCAAAACCTGGGGGAAACTCTTCGATGAATTAAAGTGAAGCGCACATTATTGTTTAGCATATTTTATAAGTGTATTATACCATGATTCCTTCTTTCAGTTGGCAATGTTGAGGCGAAGGTAGAAAGTCGAGGCTGCATGGCATATCAGGGCGGAGAGAACGAGTGCGTCACCTTACAAAATCCAAATAATGTTGACCACCTGTTTGCTTCCTTGGGAAGCGCCCTTACAGTCCAGAAACTAGAGGTGTGCAACTGTAATGAAGATCGCTGTGACGCCCATTGCCCTGGCTGGAACATACTCATAGACGACACCTGGTGAGTTGCGTACGCATCGCCTGATCGCGGCCTATTCACTACTTTATTGTAATCAGTACCTTTTTCAAAATCGCTACATTTAAACATTTCCTACCTTACATTATTCACTACTTTAATAAAAATCACTATCTTTTCCAAAATCGCTACCTTAGGGAATCCCTACCTTATAATATTCACTACTTTAATGTAATCACTAACTTTTTCAAAATCGCTACATTTAGACATTTCCTATCTTACATTATTCACTACTTTAATAAAAATCACTACCTTTTCCAAAATTGCTACCTTTAGGGAATCCCTACCTTATGATATTCACTACTTTAATGTAATCTCTACCTTTTCAAAAATCGCTACATTTAGACAATTCCTACCTTACATTATTCACTACTTAAATAAAAAGCACTACCTTTTCCAAAATTGCTACCTTTAGGGAATCCCTACCTTATGATATTCACTACTTTAATGTAATCTCTACCTTTTTCAAAATCGCTACCTTTAGACAATCCCTACTTTACATTATTCACTACTTTAATAATAGGCACTACCTTTTCCAAAATCGCTCCCTTTAAGCAATCCCTACCTTATAGTATTCAATACTTTATAAAAATCACCACCTTTTCCAAAATCGCTACCTTTAGGCAATCCCTACCTTATAGTATTCACTACTTTTTAATATAATCACTACTTTTTTTTAAAGGTAGCGATTTTGAAAAAGGTAGTGATTTTATAAAGTAGTGAATACTATATAAGTACCTCAACATTCTATTTGTTAAAAAGTTGTATATTCTTTCAATACATCTTCAAATTCTAGATATTAAGCACGACTATGTATGAAAGCGATATCATCTAAGATATATAGAGCATAAGTGATGGGAAAATGTATAGAAGTGAAATATCTTTCAAAATTTAGCCTTATTCAGCTCCTTCCAGTAATTTGCCTATTTCTGTACTATATTAAAGTGTGTTTTTTAAAGGGAGTATCGTAGCATGTTGATTTTTTTCTGCCGTTCACACCTGCACCATCGTATGTTGACCACCCTTGATACATTAATTTAATTTTCGTGCTATTAATTAGCATCATCGTTGTCTTTTCTACTTTCAGTTTGAACGTGTATATCTTGATTGGAGTGGGCGGTGCAATTCTCTTTTTCGTCTTCGTTGGCCTTATCTCCTGCTACTGCTGCTGTTAGTGGCAGGGAACTCCTCCTCGCACGCATATCAGTAGGTAAGAAACGGACTAGCAATATCCTAGTCATAGGACAAGAATGTGGTTTATATCTATGTATTTGATATGAAAACTACACCAACTCCAAACTGTGTTTACCCAGATTTAGTTCTCAAATTGCCCACCGGGTAGCCCACGGTAAGACTGACTGGTGTGACCACTCATGATGCCATCTATCACCAGCTTAAGAATTTAACACCTATAGCTAGTCATAATATAAATCAAAAATCAGAAACCAGAACAGAGAAAACCATAATTCAGTTAAACCATAGACTAGGAGCTAGTCTAGAGTAGCGACAAAACTGTTGGGGGACTTAGCTACATCCCCAGCATCCTGTATGGAGCAGAGATTTGTATATGGCAGATAGGGACAAGCGTAAGCTAGAGATTTTAGAAAGACAAGTAGGTACTAGGTGGGCAATAGGGGGAGGCAAGGGAACTGGGTGTGTGGCAATACTAGTATATGGCGACCTGGGATGTATGATTATGGAAAGTAGAAAAATAGAGAAGAAACTAGTATTTGCAGGCAGAGTAGTATCCCTGGAAGCTGAAGGTTGGGATGGACAGGCGTGCGTGGTAGATGGCGGCGGAGAACGAAGGACTACCTACCAATGGCAGGCAAGGTGAAGCACCAGCAGGAGAGGCGGGTCTATAGCCTGCCTCCCAGGCCACAAAGGACTACCTACCAATGGCAGGCAAGGTGAAGCACCAGCAGGAGAGGTGGGTCTATAGCCTGGAAGATGAGGGTTGGGATGGACAGGCGTGCGTGGTAGATGGCGGCGGAGAACAAAGGACTACCTACCAATGGCAGGCAAAGTGAAGCACCAGCAGGAGAGGTGGGTCTATAGCCTGCCTCCCAGGACACAAAGGACTACCTACCAATGGCAGGCAAGGTGAAGCACCAGCAGGAGAGGTGGGTCTATAGCCTGCCTCCCAGGCCATAGTGGTAGATGGCGGAGAACGAAGGACTACCTACCAATGGCAGGCAAAGTGAAGCACCAGCAGGAGAGGTGGGTCTATAGCCTGCCTCCCAGGACACAAAGGACTACCTACCAATGGCAGGCAAGGTGAAGCACCAGCAGGAGAGGTGGGTCTATAGCCTGCCTCCCAGGCCACAAAGGACTACCTACCAATGGCAGGCAAGGTGAAGCACCAGCAGGAGAGGTGGGTCTATAGCCTGCCTCCCAGGCCATAGTGGTAGATGGCGGAGAACGAAGGACTACCTACCAATGGCAGGCAAAGTGAAGCACCAGCAGGAGAGGTGGGTCTATAGCCTGCCTCCCAGGCCACAAAGGACTACCTACCAATGGCAGGCAAAGTGAAGCACCAGCAGGAGAGGTGGGTCTATAGCCTGCCTCCCAGGACACAAAGGACTACCTACCAATGGCAGGCAAAGTGAAGCACCAGCAGGAGAGGTGGGTCTATAGCCTGCCTCCCAGGACACAAAGGACTACCTACCAATGGCAGGCAAAGTGAAGCACCAGCAGGAGAGGTGGGTCTATAGCCTGCCTCCCAGGCCATAGTGGTAGATGGCGGAGAACGAAGGACTACCTACCAATGGCAGGCAAAGTGAAGCACCAGCAGGAGAGGTGGGTCTATAGCCTGCCTCCCAGGACACAAAGGACTACCTACCAATGGCAGGCAAAGTGAAGCACCAGCAGGAGAGGTGGGTCTATAGCCTGCCTCCCAGGCCATAGTGGTAGATGGCGGAGAACGAAGGACTACCTACCAATGGCAGGCAAAGTGAAGCACCAGCAGGAGAGGTGGGTCTATAGCCTGCCTCCCAGGACACAAAGGACTACCTACCAATGGCAGGCAAGGTGAAGCACCAGCAGGAGAGGTGGGTCTATAGCCTGCCTCCCAGGACATAGTGGTAGATGGCGGAGAACGAAGGACTACCTACCAATGGCAGGCAAAGTGAAGCACCAGCAGGAGAGGTGGGTCTATAGCCTGCCTCCCAGGACACAAAGGACTACCTACCAATGGCAGGCAAGGTGAAGCACCAGCAGGAGAGGTGGGTCTATAGCCTGCCTCCCAGGACACAAAGGACTACCTACCAATGGCAGGCAAAGTGAAGCACCAGCAGGAGAGGTGGGTCTATAGCCTGCCTCCCAGGACACAAAGGACTACCTACCAATGGCAGGCAAGGTGAAGCACCAGCAGGAGAGGTGGGTCTATAGCCTGCCTCCCAGGCCATAGTGGTAGATGGCGGAGAACGAAGGACTACCTACCAATGGCAGGCAAAGTGAAGCACCAGCAGGAGAGGTGGGTCTATAGCCTGCCTCCCAGGACACAAAGGACTACCTACCAATGGCAGGCAAGGTGAAGCACCAGCAGGAGAGGTGGGTCTATAGCCTGCCTCCCAGGACACAAAGGACTACCTACCAATGGCAGGCAAAGTGAAGCACCAGCAGGAGAGGTGGGTCTATAGCCTGCCTCCCAGGCCATAGTGGTAGATGGCGGAGAACAAAGGACTACCTACCAATGGCAGGCAAGGTGAAGCACCAGCAGGAGAGGTGGGTCTATAGCCTGCCTCCCAGGCCATAGTGGTAGATGGCGGAGAACGAAGGACTACCTACCAATGGCAGGCAAAGTGAAGCACCAGCAGGAGAGGTGGGTCTATAGCCTGCCTCCCAGGCCACAAAGGACTACCTACCAATGGCAGGCAAAGTGAAGCACCAGCAGGAGAGGTGGGTCTATAGCCTGCCTCCCAGGCCACAAAGGACTACCTACCAATGGCAGGCAAGGTGAAGCACCAGCAGGAGAGGTGGGTCTATAGCCTGCCTCCCAGGCCACAAAGGACTACCTACCAATGGCAGGCAAGGTGAAGCACCAGCAGGAGAGGTGGGTCTATAGCCTGCCTCCCAGGCCATAGTGGTAGATGGCGGAGAACGAAGGACTACCTACCAATGGCAGGCAAAGTGAAGCACCAGCAGGAGAGGTGGGTCTATAGCCTGCCTCCCAGGACACAAAGGACTACCTACCAATGGCAGGCAAGGTGAAGCACCAGCAGGAGAGGTGGGTCTATAGCCTGCCTCCCAGGACACAAAGGACTACCTACCAATGGCAGGCAAGGTGAAGCACCAGCAGGAGAGGTGGGTCTATAGCCTGCCTCCCAGGCCACAAAGGACTACCTACCAATGGCAGGCAAGGTGAAGCACCAGCAGGAGAGGCGGGTCTATAGCCTGCCTCCCAGGACACAAAGGACTACCTACCAATGGCAGGCAAGGTGAAGCACCAGCAGGAGAGGCGGGTCTATAGCCTGCCTCCCAGGACACAAAGGACTACCTACCAATGGCAGGCAAGGTGAAGCACCAGCAGGAGAGGTGGGTCTATAGCCTGCCTCCCAGGCCATAGTGGTAGATGGCGGAGAACGAAGGACTATCTACCAATGGCAGGCAAGCTGAAGCACCAGCAGGAGAGGTGGGTCTATAGCCTGCCTCCCAGGACACAAAGGACTACCTACCAATGGCAGGCAAGGTGAAGCACCAGCAGGAGAGGTGGGTCTATAGCCTGCCTCCCAGGCCATAGTGGTAGATGGCGGAGAACGAAGGACTACCTACCAATGGCAGGCAAAGTGAAGCACCAGCAGGAGAGGTGGGTCTATAGCCTGCCTCCCAGGACACAAAGGACTACCTACCAATGGCAGGCAAGGTGAAGCACCAGCAGGAGAGGTGGGTCTATAGCCTGCCTCCCAGGCCATAGTGGTAGATGGCAGAGAACGAAGGACTACCTACCAATGGCAGGCAAAGTGAAGCACCAGCAGGAGAGGTGGGTCTATAGCCTGCCTCCCAGGACACAAAGGACTACCTACCAATGGCAGGCAAGGTGAAGCACCAGCAGGAGAGGTGGGTCTATAGCCTGCCTCCCAGGCCATAGTGGTAGATGGCGGAGAACGAAGGACTACCTACCAATGGCAGGCAAAGTGAAGCACCAGCAGGAGAGGTGGGTCTATAGCCTGCCTCCCAGGACACAAAGGACTACCTACCAATGGCAGGCAAGGTGAAGCACCAGCAGGAGAGGTGGGTCTATAGCCTGCCTCCCAGGCCATAGTGGTAGATGGCGGAGAACGAAGGACTACCTACCAATGGCAGGCAAAGTGAAGCACCAGCAGGAGAGGTGGGTCTATAGCCTGCCTCCCAGGACACAAAGGACTACCTACCAATGGCAGGCAAGGTGAAGCACCAGCAGGAGAGGTGGGTCTATAGCCTGCCTCCCAGGACACAAAGGACTACCTACCAATGGCAGGCAAGGTGAAGCACCAGCAGGAGAGGTGGGTCTATAGCCTGCCTCCCAGGACATAGTGGTAGATGGCGGAGAACAAAGGACTACCTACCAATGGCAGGCAAAGTGAAGCACCAGCAGGAGAGGTGGGTCTATAGCCTGCCTCCCAGGACACAAAGGACTACCTACCAATGGCAGGCAAGGTGAAGCACCAGCAGGAGAGGTGGGTCTATAGCCTGCCTCCCAGGACACAAAGGACTACCTACCAATGGCAGGCAAGGTGAAGCACCAGCAGGAGAGGCGGGTCTATAGCCTGCCTCCCAGGACACAAAGGACTACCTACCAATGGCAGGCAAGGTGAAGCACCAGCAGGAGAGGTGGGTCTATAGCCTGCCTCCCAGGACACAAAGGACTACCTACCAATGGCAGGCAAGGTGAAGCACCAGCAGGAGAGGCGGGTCTATAGCCTGCCTCCCAGGACACAAAGGACTACCTACCAATGGCAGGCAAGGTGAAGCACCAGCAGGAGAGGCGGGTCTATAGCCTGCCTCCCAGGACACAAAGGACTACCTACCAATGGCAGGCAAGGTGAAGCACCAGCAGGAGAGGCGGGTCTATAGCCTGCCTCCCAGGACACAAAGGACTACCTACCAATGGCAGGCAAGGTGAAGCACCAGCAGGAGAGGTGGGTCTATAGCCTGCCTCCCAGGCCACAAAGGACTACCTACCAATGGCAGGCAAGGTGAAGCACCAGCAGGAGAGGTGGGTCTATAGCCTGCCTCCCAGGCCATAGTGGTAGATGGCGGAGAACGAAGGACTACCTACCAATGGCAGGCAAAGTGAAGCACCAGCAGGAGAGGTGGGTCTATAGCCTGCCTCCCAGGACACAAAGGACTACCTACCAATGGCAGGCAAGGTGAAGCACCAGCAGGAGAGGTGGGTCTATAGCCTGCCTCCCAGGCCATAGTGGTAGATGGCGGAGAACGAAGGACTACCTACCAATGGCAGGCAAAGTGAAGCACCAGCAGGAGAGGTGGGTCTATAGCCTGCCTCCCAGGCCATAGTGGTAGATGGCGGAGAACGAAGGACTACCTACCAATGGCAGGCAAAGTGAAGCACCAGCAGGAGAGGTGGGTCTATAGCCTGCCTCCCAGGACACAAAGGACTACCTACCAATGGCAGGCAAGGTGAAGCACCAGCAGGAGAGGTGGGTCTATAGCCTGCCTCCCAGGCCACAAAGGACTACCTACCAATGGCAGGCAAGGTGAAGCACCAGCAGGAGAGGTGGGTCTATAGCCTGCCTCCCAGGCCACAAAGGACTACCTACCAATGGCAGGCAAGGTGAAGCACCAGCAGGAGAGGCGGGTCTATAGCCTGCCTCCCAGGACACAAAGGACTACCTACCAATGGCAGGCAAGGTGAAGCACCAGCAGGAGAGGTGGGTCTATAGCCTGCCTCCCAGGCCACAAAGGACTACCTACCAATGGCAGGCAAGGTGAAGCACCAGCAGGAGAGGTGGGTCTATAGCCTGCCTCCCAGGACATAGTGGTAGATGGCGGAGAACGAAGGACTACCTACCAATGGCAGGCAAAGTGAAGCACCAGCAGGAGAGGTGGGTCTATAGCCTGCCTCCCAGGACACAAAGGACTACCTACCAATGGCAGGCAAGGTGAAGCACCAGCAGGAGAGGTGGGTCTATAGCCTGCCTCCCAGGACACAAAGGACTACCTACCAATGGCAGGCAAGGTGAAGCACCAGCAGGAGAGGCGGGTCTATAGCCTGCCTCCCAGGACACAAAGGACTACCTACCAATGGCAGGCAAGGTGAAGCACCAGCAGGAGAGGTGGGTCTATAGCCTGCCTCCCAGGACATAGTGGTAGATGGCGGAGAACGAAGGACTACCTACCAATGGCAGGCAAGGTGAAGCACCAGCAGGAGAGGTGGGTCTATAGCCTGCCTCCCAGGACACAAAGGACTACCTACCAATGGCAGGCAAGGTGAAGCACCAGCAGGAGAGGCGGGTCTATAGCCTGCCTCCCAGGACACAAAGGACTACCTACCAATGGCAGGCAAGGTGAAGCACCAGCAGGAGAGGTGGGTCTATAGCCTGCCTCCCAGGACATAGTGGTAGATGGCGGAGAACGAAGGACTACCTACCAATGGCAGGCAAGGTGAAGCACCAGCAGGAGAGGTGGGTCTATAGCCTGCCTCCCAGGCCATAGTGGTAGATGGCGGAGAACGAAGGACTACCTACCAATGGCAGGCAAAGTGAAGCACCAGCAGGAGAGGTGGGTCTATAGCCTGCCTCCCAGGACACAAAGGACTACCTACCAATGGCAGGCAAGGTGAAGCACCAGCAGGAGAGGTGGGTCTATAGCCTGCCTCCCAGGACACAAAGGACTACCTACCAATGGCAGGCAAGGTGAAGCACCAGCAGGAGAGGCGGGTCTATAGCCTGCCTCCCAGGACACAAAGGACTACCTACCAATGGCAGGCAAGGTGAAGCACCAGCAGGAGAGGTGGGTCTATAGCCTGCCTCCCAGGACATAGTGGTAGATGGCGGAGAACGAAGGACTACCTACCAATGGCAGGCAAGGTGAAGCACCAGCAGGAGAGGTGGGTCTATAGCCTGCCTCCCAGGACACAAAGGACTACCTACCAATGGCAGGCAAGGTGAAGCACCAGCAGGAGAGGCGGGTCTATAGCCTGCCTCCCAGGACACAAAGGACTACCTACCAATGGCAGGCAAGGTGAAGCACCAGCAGGAGAGGCGGGTCTATAGCCTGCCTCCCAGGACACAAAGGACTACCTACCAATGGCAGGCAAGGTGAAGCACCAGCAGGAGAGGTGGGTCTATAGCCTGCCTCCCAGGCCATAGTGGTAGATGGCGGAGAACGAAGGACTACCTACCAATGGCAGGCAAAGTGAAGCACCAGCAGGAGAGGTGGGTCTATAGCCTGCCTCCCAGGACACAAAGGACTACCTACCAATGGCAGGCAAGGTGAAGCACCAGCAGGAGAGGTGGGTCTATAGCCTGCCTCCCAGGCCACAAAGGACTACCTACCAATGGCAGGCAAGGTGAAGCACCAGCAGGAGAGGTGGGTCTATAGCCTGCCTCCCAGGCCACAAAGGACTACCTACCAATGGCAGGCAAGGTGAAGCACCAGCAGGAGAGGCGGGTCTATAGCCTGCCTCCCAGGACACAAAGGACTACCTACCAATGGCAGGCAAGGTGAAGCACCAGCAGGAGAGGTGGGTCTATAGCCTGCCTCCCAGGACACAAAGGACTACCTACCAATGGCAGGCAAGGTGAAGCACCAGCAGGAGAGGTGGGTCTATAGCCTGCCTCCCAGGACACAAAGGACTACCTACCAATGGCAGGCAAGGTGAAGCACCAGCAGGAGAGGTGGGTCTATAGCCTGCCTCCCAGGCCACAAAGGACTACCTACCAATGGCAGGCAAGGTGAAGCACCAGCAGGAGAGGTGGGTCTATAGCCTGCCTCCCAGGCCACAAAGGACTACCTACCAATGGCAGGCAAGGTGAAGCACCAGCAGGAGAGGCGGGTCTATAGCCTGCCTCCCACGCCACAAAGGACTACCTACCAATGGCAGGCAAGGTGAAGCACCAGCAGGAGAGGTGGGTCTATAGCCTGCCTCCCAGGACACAAAGGACTACCTACCAATGGCAGGCAAGGTGAAGCACCAGCAGGAGAGGTGGGTCTATAGCCTGCCTCCCAGGACACAAAGGACTACCTACCAATGGCAGGCAAGGTGAAGCACCAGCAGGAGAGGTGGGTCTATAGCCTGCCTCCCAGGCCATAGTGGTAGATGGCGGAGAACAAAGGACTACCTACCAATGGCAGGCAAGGTGAAGCACCAGCAGGAGAGGCGGGTCTATAGCCTGCCTCCCAGGACACAAAGGACTACCTACCAATGGCAGGCAAGGTGAAGCACCAGCAGGAGAGGTGGGTCTATAGCCTGCCTCCCAGGCCATAGTGGTAGATGGCGGAGAACGAAGGACTACCTACCAATGGCAGGCAAAGTGAAGCACCAGCAGGAGAGGTGGGTCTATAGCCTGCCTCCCAGGACACAAAGGACTACCTACCAATGGCAGGCAAGGTGAAGCACCAGCAGGAGAGGTGGGTCTATAGCCTGCCTCCCAGGACACAAAGGACTACCTACCAATGGCAGGCAAGGTGAAGCACCAGCAGGAGAGGTGGGTCTATAGCCTGCCTCCCAGGCCACAAAGGACTACCTACCAATGGCAGGCAAGGTGAAGCACCAGCAGGAGAGGCGGGTCTATAGCCTGCCTCCCAGGCCATAGTGGTAGATGGCGGAGAACGAAGGACTACCTACCAATGGCAGGCAAGGTGAAGCACCAGCAGGAGAGGTGGGTCTATAGCCTGCCTCCCAGGCCATAGTGGTAGATGGCGGAGAACGAAGGACTACCTACCAATGGCAGGCAAAGTGAAGCACCAGCAGGAGAGGTGGGTCTATAGCCTGCCTCCCAGGACACAAAGGACTACCTACCAATGGAAGGCAAGGTGAAGCACCAGCAGGAGAGGCGGGTCTATAGCCTGCCTCCCAGGCCACAAAGGACTACCTACCAATGGCAGGCAAGGTGAAGCACCAGCAGGAGAGGTGGGTCTATAGCCTGCCTCCCAGGACACAAAGGACTACCTACCAATGGCAGGCAAGGTGAAGCACCAGCAGGAGAGGTGGGTCTATAGCCTGCCTCCCAGGCCACAAAGGACTACCTACCAATGGCAGGCAAGGTGAAGCACCAGCAGGAGAGGTGGGTCTATAGCCTGCCTCCCAGGACACAAAGGACTACCTACCAATGGCAGGCAAAGTGAAGCACCAGCAGGAGAGGTGGGTCTATAGCCTGCCTCCCAGGACACAAAGGACTACCTACCAATGGCAGGCAAAGTGAAGCACCAGCAGGAGAGGTGGGTCTATAGCCTGCCTCCCAGGCCATAGTGGTAGATGGCGGAGAACAAAGGACTACCTACCAATGGCAGGCAAGGTGAAGCACCAGCAGGAGAGGTGGGTCTATAGCCTGCCTCCCAGGCCATAGTGGTAGATGGCGGAGAACAAAGGACTACCTACCAATGGCAGGCAAGGTGAAGCACCAGCAGGAGAGGTGGGTCTATAGCCTGCCTCCCAGGACACAAAGGACTACCTACCAATGGCAGGCAAAGTGAAGCACCAGCAGGAGAGGTGGGTCTATAGCCTGCCTCCCAGGACACAAAGGACTACCTACCAATGGCAGGCAAAGTGAAGCACCAGCAGGAGAGGTGGGTCTATAGCCTGCCTCCCAGGACACAAAGGACTACCTACCAATGGCAGGCAAAGTGAAGCACCAGCAGGAGAGGTGGGTCTATAGCCTGCCTCCCAGGACACAAAGGACTACCTACCAATGGCAGGCAAAGTGAAGCACCAGCAGGAGAGGTGGGTCTATAGCCTGCCTCCCAGGACACAAAGGACTACCTACCAATGGCAGGCAAAGTGAAGCACCAGCAGGAGAGGTGGGTCTATAGCCTGCCTCCCAGGCCACAAAGGACTACCTACCAATGGCAGGCAAAGTGAAGCACCAGCAGGAGAGGTGGGTCTATAGCCTGCCTCCCAGGACACAAAGGACTACCTACCAATGGCAGGCAAAG
This sequence comes from Maea johnstoni, assembly GCA_963942565.1. NCBI lineage: Eukaryota > Metazoa > Annelida > Polychaeta > Spionida > Magelonidae > Maea > Maea johnstoni. Next base: position 23,059,269 of record OZ012691.1, read on the forward strand.
TGAAGCACCAGCAGGAGAGGTGGGTCTATAGCCTGCCTCCCAGGACACAAAGGACTACCTACCAATGGCAGGCAAGGTGAAGCACCAGCAGGAGAGGTGGGTCTATAGCCTGCCTCCCAGGACACAAAGGACTACCTACCAATGGCAGGCAAGGTGAAGCACCAGCAGGAGAGGTGGGTCTATAGCCTGCCTCCCAGGCCATAGTGGTAGATGGCGGAGAACAAAGGACTACCTACCAATGGCAGGCAAGGTGAAGCACCAGCAGGAGAGGTGGGTCTATAGCCTGCCTCCCAGGCCATAGTGGTAGATGGCGGAGAACGAAGGACTACCTACCAATGGCAGGCAAAGTGAAGCACCAGCAGGAGAGGTGGGTCTATAGCCTGCCTCCCAGGACACAAAGGACTACCTACCAATGGCAGGCAAGGTGAAGCACCAGCAGGAGAGGTGGGTCTATAGCCTGCCTCCCAGGACATAGTGGTAGATGGCGGAGAACGAAGGACTACCTACCAATGGCAGGCAAAGTGAAGCACCAGCAGGAGAGGTGGGTCTATAGCCTGCCTCCCAGGACACAAAGGACTACCTACCAATGGCAGGCAAGGTGAAGCACCAGCAGGAGAGGCGGGTCTATAGCCTGCCTCCCAGGACATATTTCAATGTCCTCCCTTGTGGATAGATGGCACTGCGGAATACTAGCAGTAGGAGGTCCGTAGGAAACATGTGATACAGACTGCAGCTCAAGTGTGTCCCCCTCGAGGATTTATTCAGACCTAAACCTGGAGTGAAATCAACTCAGGTCAGATCAGTGAATGAGCAGATATCACAGGCTTGCAGCAAGTCTAGTGGGACTAGAGCTAGGGAGATTAGAGGTCGATCCAAGGACTTAGAAAAGGGAGGTTAATGCAGCAGTAGCTGAAAGGAAAGGCAAAAAATGGCAAGAGGGGATGGAAAATAAGAGTACGCTTGAATGTATAGGAGTAATGAAGAAGAGAAAATGTTGAGTCTTGGTTAGATAGAGATAAGGCAGAATAGTATTTAACGTCAGAGCAGGATCATTAGGACAGAGAAATAGAGCAGGTAGAAGAAGAGTTCAGAAGAAAACATCACGGTGCATGGAGGGGAGGTGGAAGATGAGCAACATATGGTGCTAAAGTGTCTGACTTACAGAGTAGAGAGGGTTGGGATGTTGGGGAAGGTGAAGATAACGAGGGTATTTCTTGAAATACGGGGGTCTAGATGAGCATATGAAATAATGATAATAGTATTAAAACCTTTATTTTAAAATCTCACTATGGGTAAACATATTACAGACAAGTAAAACATATGTATGTTCAATTACTGACCACTCTGAAAAGAGTCATGAAAAACATTAAAGCAAGTGCACATCACAGAGATGTTAATTCATTAACACATTTTGAAATATTCTAAAGGTTTATAAGACACATGCAATGTCCCTGTGGTTTCATCAATGTGTGGGTATGTGGGTATGTGTTCCCAATTTCCCCACTTGTTCCCCTGGAGAACATTTTTAGTTTTCGTATGTAACACTTAATGTATTGTTGAGCCTTATATGACAACTGACCTAAAATCAAATTGGTCTAACCCAAAAACAATTGAATCGGTGATATAAAGTAATACAAGGACTAATAAGTGTCAAAATGTGTTCAAATATTCTTTCACATCTTTTTTAAAAAGATAGAAATTATTAATTAATTAAGAACCCTTTTTATAGTGAGAAAACCACATTAATGATGACCAGAAGTGGAATTATCAAACACAAGCAACCTATACGAAATTTAACCGATATAGACTGATATAATCATGGTACGTATTGTGTTACACAAATCTACAGAGACAAACTAAGACCTTTTCTTTGCTTGTCTGCAGGTTTCTTACAACGCATTCATCAAAGAATGGATACTTATCAATGGAAAAGATGGTGTTCATCACGTGGGTAGGCCTTGGTACATCAAGCCAGCTGCAGTGGGGAGACACGTCAGAAGCAGTTGGTGTGCTAGACCGCTCAACCATAAGGAGGTGGGGCAGGCTGATTGGAGAGTGCGATGAATCCAACAGATCTATACCTATGTCCAACATTTCCTCAGTGAGAATACTATTAGTTATGCCCTGTTGGAAAGTGCAATCCGGCCTGCTATCCAACCGAAGTCATCCAGATCGCAACACATTTATCACTGCTCCTTTATGCTAAGGAAATATAACAAATACATCTCAAAAAAATTACTTTGGAGGTCAGAACGAGACAGCTGCCCAAGTGGTAATATTGAATTCTGCCGTGCGATATTGAATTTTGCTGTTTGATATTGAATCTACAAAGTGTGAACAGCTTCAGGTCTAACAACTATTGACCAAACAGCATAGAGAATTACAGCAGAGCAGGTGATAAGAATCCATAACCTATCTGTTATCGTCGTCACCTGAAGTAGTTACAGGATTGAACTTTGAAAATATCTCAGCAAATAGAGAATCAGTCGAAAAACAATTAAAAGATTGGTTTTAAAACACCGTTGGATCAATTACTTTCAGTCACCTACTCCTCAAGATCTCCTTCTGTTACAAATACATTCTTCATGCGTCAGACCAGTGTACATTTCATCTACGAAAATGTTAATCGTCCCAAGGTCACACTTTTTGTTTTAACCCTTATGCTGCTGATGGCTACTTTGGCCAATCCAAAATTACGCAAAAATTCTGAAAAATGATTGAAACCCTGATACATTGAGTACTCCTCCGAGAGTCTCAGCGAGAGCTTTCCAATGAATACCAACATGACAGGGTTTACTTGGTTTTCAAAAATCCTTGCGTCATTGTGCTTTGGACGAAAATAGCCTCAGCAATGAAAGGGTTAAGTTGTTTTAATGTTTTTTTCTATTTTCCTGCACGTCAGCTCTGACCATCGCATCAGGTACGGAATAAAACTACGTTGACAAAAAGCATTTGTTATAGTGATATAGTTGCACAAGGTGTATACTTACGATTACACAAATAAACATATAAATGATGTCAAACATTTATGTTATGGAGACAAGCCAGTAACTACCCATGTTTGCCTATATGTTGCATCAAAATGTTTGGAATTTGTATATTTCAGCTTTGTATTTCCCAATGAAATAAACCTTTTTCATTTCAAACTTGACTTGAAGTATATGACGCTTGACCTTCCCTTTTTCAGAAGATTACCTTTCTGTTTGTAAAATATTAAAGATATCACCCAGAATATATTTTGGAATTGCTGAGGTTTTATTTTGCAGACCTCTTTATCCATTCTAGAACCTCGGATTAAATTGTCCGGGTTAAACATTAAAGTGTGCATGTAAGGGACCGGGACCTTCCAATCTGTACGGTTTTAAAGACTTGTGTATATATATATATATATATATATATATATATATTATATATATATATATATATATATATATATATATATATATATATATATATATATATATATATATATATATATATATATATATATATATATATATATATATATATATATATATATATATATATATATATATATATATATATATATATATATATATATATATATATATATATATATATATATATATATATATATATATATATATATATATATATATATATATATATATATATATATGTATATATATATATACAATTATTTATATATATATATATATATATATATATATATATATATATATATACATGTATATATATACATATGTACATATATATATAATATATATATATATATATATATATATATATATATATATATATATATATATATATATATGTATGTATATGTATGTATGTGTATATATATATATATATATATATATATATATATATATATATATATATATATATATATATATATATATATATATATATATATATATATATATAGGTATATATATATATATATATATATATATATACATAGCTTAGATGACCAAACACATCCAAGATTATAGGCGTTCCCAAATGTAGTACACTTTTGTGATGCAAAGCAAGAACTTCAAAATGTCGCTCACAATGTGTTCTAGAGAAGACATGCCTATACAATTAAGTGCCTGTACTAACACACTAAGGGGCGGACCATCAATATCATCTATTGACCTGGTCAGCATTGTGTTATTAGACTCTAGTACACCTAGGCCAAACGAGAAACATTTTCAGGGGCACTATAATTCTCAAATTTCTGAGAATACGTATACCGCATGTTTTCATTACAGATGTGATTTTTTTTTGTTTGTTTGTTTTGGATCAGCAACCGCATTTGTCCCACGGGGTCAACTCCCAAGGGAGGACCTACGGAGATCACCCCTACCAACCAGCTAGGTCACTCGTCTCCAGGCCCTTGTCTCACGTCCTGTTTCCTTCCCCCCCCCCCCCCCCCCCCCGTACTTTTGTCATGCATCCTGCATCAGGTCCGTACCCTCCCCAGTCCTCCTGTCCTGTACATATATCCTAACCAAGTCCCTAGTCTGTCCCTTCCTTGTCTTCCCATCGTACACATATATTTTAACTCCACACAAAATGAACCCCTCAACTCTTCAAACCCCACATATAAACCAGTTTTAGCGCTAGGGTTAAAAAAAAAGGCTGCAGCCCCTAGAAATCTCAAACCTGAAAAAAGTGAGTCCCTTGTGTGCGCGCGAAGCTACTACACCATGTAGTCCTACTAGGGGGTGGGGGTGGTGATGCGCCCACGGAAAAAAATGAAATCTAGATGCTCTGTGGTGCATTCTGGAGCATTCTGAGTATGAAGTTTTGGAAATACTTAGATGAAAAAAATCCTTTTTTTTAGCTGTATGAAAAAAATGTTTAGTAAGTGTGACAAACCCCCCTTTATCCCTTTTCTTGAAGTGACCAAGATATTAATATTTTTTCTTAAATTAGATATTTATTTTTTCTTTGTCTAAAGTGGGATGTTTATAGGGTAAGTTAGATCTTAGTATTCCTTCAGATACAATCTCAGATTGTGGTTCTTTGCTGGTCTTCTATTTCCTTTAAGACTTCCCAAGTTAACCCATAGAAGTAGGAAATGAATATGATCCCATCAATTGTGTTTGTTCAACCATTTTAGATATGCACACTGAATACCTGTTTGTTTTTTATTCATAACATGACTTGGGTACCCATCATCTATACTTGGACTAAATAGTTTATCAAGCAACCAAAAGATGTCGCTGTGCGGGGTTATTCCCGCCATATTTTTGTGGAGGTCACTAAGTTGCCGAAATGGGGTTTCGGAAACGTGCACATTTATTTCTTTATGATTTTAGCTATTTTCTCAATGTAAAAGCATGTTTAATTTGAATATCAGACTTGGCTATGTATAATGATATAAATAGCAAAACTACTTATACTGTATTTTCTTGAATATGTACGTGGATACTTAAATTCTGAAAGCAACTACTCTCCTCTCGGGTCTCACAAAGTCTCACTCTCAGGACGGAAATTGCGCGAAAGGTGCACGGACACCGGTCTTGCAAGAAAGCAAGAAAACCAAATAACGGAATTGTTCGACAGTCCTTGCGCGATCGAACATGGGGGACTATCTGGAATATCCCAATCTCGTCCAGGAAGTCCGTGGTGCTATGGTACGTTTGTATGAGTTCGCTGGGAAGTGTAGACACCGGTAGTAAAACTACATTGTCAACAACATGGCTGATTGAATGAAAAGCATGGCACTTGGTAGGGCATGTGTCAGAGAGGAACGCAGTTTGATCGAAATATGGTATAACATATTGGTGTAGAGAAGAAATTTTGCCAGTCTTAAACAGAAGCACTGTATATATCTAAGAACACGTTTCTTGGTTGCCAAGATAAGTGGTCGTTCCATTGAACTTGCATTGAAACCCTACCCCAGAAGTACAGATTTAGATGTATAGATACTGATGTAGCTCAGATGTATAGATACATGGATAGGTTACCACAACCCAATTACAATAGGTCCCATTACAATGATCTGGACACACCTAATCTCGCCAAAACTAGTGTCAGTGTGACATCAGTAGGAGACCAAGACCAACGAGGGCTCTCATGTCGTTTACATTTTATTGTAGTTGTTCAGCGATATGCGCAGAACGCACTACTTGAGCCGTTGAGCGGTTCTTGTCAACATCAAGCTAGGAGTTGTGTTCAGGCTGTTGAGGGAGACCTGCTGGTTGCGTATCCAGTGATAGACAATGGTGGATGTAGTCATGTAGACTATTGACTTTGTGACTACTGAGTACTGACTAGTCCTAATCAATGAATAGAGATAATCTTGAGACATCCATGTGTCAACTTCAGATCAGAGACTAGGCCCTTTAAAGTCTGAACCGGCTGGTGTCTGGCTCTATTACCCAGTCTATATATCAATTGGTGCTTTCTGGTAATTAAGTCGGGGGACCTCCCTAGCCGGGGCCAACTCTAATACTCATTTTATATATATTGATGCTATCAGAGAAATACATCCCCTTGATCCGCAACCCCATAGGCACAGCATGCTAGTACCTAGGGTATGTGCGCCTCGGGTTACGCGGTGTAGCCTGGGGAAGTATTGGTCATGTGATTGGTTTCGCTGCAATTTCAGTCTGACCCAGGGCCTGTGAAACCAGCAGGCAGCCAATCCTGGGGTACACAGGTTATCTATGACTCATAGTGGTGTGAGGCAGCGAAATTTGATGATGCATGCACAGTGCCCACTCCCTGTCTACTACTCTCAAATGCTATTAGGTTTTATAGTCGGGGGACCTCCCTATAGGCTGCAATGTTAAAAATCGATCTTCCCAAATTACTCTCTCAGTACCCAAACTATTATAAACCTGACTGCACTAGGATGATAAATGTGAGCTAGCAAAATGTGCCGCTATGTTTATATTTTGATAAACTCACTTATAACGGAGCAGTAGTCCAAAGAATCGTCAAAGTCATTTGTTTACAAAAATCTGGCAGCCCTATTAAGCACCTTTTCATGTGGGATAGAAGCGAGATTTCAGACACTTCATTCAAATGGTAATTAGAAAACAATCCACGTTTGGCGTGGAAGTCACGCCAAACAATTTTTTTGTGTCGTGACCTGGCGCCATCTTGTGGTTGGTCAATAAACTACACATCCGGGTAACTAGGTCACCAAGGTAGTGGCGTATTGCTCGTGATATAAACAATACAGACGGAATGCGAATATCATTCAGTCAGTGTTGAAAAATTACACAGTCCATTTTTAAATCCCACCACTATGCTTCCCACCCTATGTACAATATATAATAAGTTGTTATTTGCAACAATATCAATTTCAGTTTTACATCCTGCTTTTGTCTAGCTATCTAGCAGGCACACTCTAACGAGGTCAGCCCAAATTTTGCAGTACGAAAATGGCAAATAATGCCTGTTGCTATCTAGCTTCCTAGTAGTTGCATGCTTGTCTGCGATTTTCAATTCTGCTTTTAAACACATCAACTTGTTCATCACAATTGTGTAGTGCTTAAATATCAAATTAGCATGTAATGGTTACTGGTATATTATTTACCATATTTATTGTAGTAATATTTATAGCACTTATAAATCACATTAAATACAATGGTATGTATATAATCACATATATGTGATCTTGTAAATGCAATTTGGTTATAAATAAGGCCACTCCAATTTATTTACTTGTCTGACGTGCTCAGGAGGTAGGAAATGAGCCATTTTGGAATAAAAAAAAGTTGAAAAATGTGACTTTTTAAATTTTCTTTAGAGTCTGACGACTAGGACTGGTAGCGATATGTTTCTACCAGCCTATTCTCAACTAAATAAAATCAATCAATCTATTAATCCCTGTAACATGAAGGGTGGGAGGTATACCTCCTTAAGTCTGAGGCTCTACTACAGCAATGATAGCTTCCTGTAGTTGATTGAATCACACTTACAAAGAATATTCTTAAAACTTGCACTTTCTTTTTTCTTTTTTTTGGAGTCTGAAAGAAAATTTCAAAACCACTTTCGTCCGTAAGACACCAAAGATGACTTTTTTTTTCTTTTTTTTGGAGTCTGACAGGATTTTTTTTCCAAAAAAAGCTTGTAAGACAAGTAATTAAATTGGAGTGGCCTAATAAATTATTTATTTATCCATATGCGTGTTACTGGTTATGACACAAAAAAAGTGCTTCCACGATAGAAGAATCCATCATGGCTTCAGATGTCTTTAGAAACAATGTTTACTGGCAATCAAATGTGTAGTTTTCAGTGATCATATACAGGAATTGCCAAAACTAATGTACATAGCGGCACGCACCCATATACAACCAAGTAAACGTCTATGCTATTATTTGAGCAATTGGGTAAGGAATGAAGTCGCTATGAAGGAAAGATTTTTTTAAACATTGCAGCAGCCTATAGGGCGGTGTGTCTATATTCATACCATATACAGGGCTCAACATTAAGAAAAAACTTCATAAGCCCAGCAGGGCTAGTTACCGAAACTTTTACTAGCCCTGAAATATTTTTGCTAGCCCTGATATTAATGACACCTCTTTTCAAATAGTGACCTCTGTCGATATCATAGCCTCTGTTGATAACATGAAAAGAATACAGTGTATTTTGTTAAATTGAGTTATATTATCATCCCGGTATCCGTATGCAGAGCCAAAGGTCACTGGTGGGCTTCATAATTTTTTAAGCTCTGATATTCTAATTCTATCTAGCCCCTCAGGGCTACTCACAGGTAGAATTTACTAGTCCTGATTTTCAATAACTAGCCCGGGGCTACGGGGATAGCCTTAACGTCGAGCCCTGATATAGTCAATAGCAAAACATAAATATCAGAGTAGCTAGGGTTTCAAAAATGCCTGTCCAAAATAGCAATTTCAAAATTTCTGCCCGTCCAGATTTAGCTACTTCAAATCCGTATACCAGCTACAATTAATTAATAGCCTAGTATGTCAAAAAGGGCAATTTACACTTCAGCTATGTCCTAGAAGATGGTTTGTTAGGAGAATATTTGGTTATTACACCCCAAAAGCCAAAATTAAAAAATCTTCATAGTAATTTTGCCTGTCCAAACAGGAGGTTTTTTTTCAGTAAACTACCTGTCCAAAAGACAGGTAGGACGGGTCCTGGCTAAGTCCCTGTATTGACATCCCAAGATCTCTACATGGAATGGCTTGAATGGGTTATTATTGTTATTTTGTAATTTTAACTATTCTTGTCACTTTTAAATTAGGTAAGGACAAAATGTACTGGCCATACAGTTTAACAGAGCTCTCTAGCTGTGTTTATCCCGGCTGGCGTCAGATCCTCAAACAATATCTTTTGAGAGTAACTCAAAGCATGAATGGGTCATTGTACGTAATAAATCATAAACATCTGTCCACTGACTATGTTTTTTTCTAAGTGCTTTTGAACAGTATAGGTGGAAATTGCACTATATCATTCAAATATCATTATATCAATTATTATTATTATTATTGTTGTTATTTTGTAACTTTAACTATCCTTGTCACTTTCACATTCAGCACCCTGGCCGCCTAAAGCTACAAAGCACAGACATTATTTTCAAGAACTCCAAGACGGGCAAGGTCGACCATTTCCAAGGCGCAGACGTTGACAAGGCAGGCTGGCTAATCCGAGCGCGAGGATATTGCCTCAAGTTTGTACTCAAAAACGACACAGTTCACAGATTTGACGGGTTTAAAGAAACAGTAAGTGATCAGCTTTTCTTGCATGGATCTTTGAAGTGCACAGCCAGTACCTATTCCGCTTGTCTGTGTTGTCATTGAAACAGTCCGGTACTTAATTATTGGAGATTTTCATTTCTGGGTAGTTATAGGCAGATAATGTATTCAAATTGTCTCCATTTTCTGCACCTCCTGTAAAAAATGAGACCCCAAATCGACTGATTCACTATCAACATTTAAAAGTCAATTTTGATTCTGTTAAATTGAATAGATCTTTGTATAAAGCATACACGTTATTAAGTTCTTAAGCACTATCTCAGTCCCATTAAGACCAAAGGTTTTGTTTGAGTGTTGTCAGGGTCTGACACTTAGTTTTCAGGCTAGGGGCCCGAAAAGGTCTTTTAATAAAAATAACTGGTCAAAAACAGGATTTCTGGTTATTATGCATACTATTTTGGGCCCCTAGCCTGAAAAATTTAGGGGCCCACAGCAAAATCTAGGGGCAAGTCGAACCCTGCAAGTTATTAATTTTACATTCCCCTAATTTTTGAGAACTTTATCGTGCACCAAACATATCTCATTCTAAATAGAAGTGCAACATTTTTTCTTCCTTTATATTTGTTGGTCCAGATGAGATGCATGTATAACAGAATAAATCTGAACAACTAAGATATATATTCGATTGTATTCAGGCCTAAAAAAAGTTGTTTGTTTCCTGTAACCCTACCCCAACAAGTTTTTATACAGAAAAATCCCTACCCTACATTTTTTCTGCCCTCCCAACTCCAAATCAACGTAAAACATGCATAAAACACACATTTTTGACCAATTTTTTTTTACCGACCTACCTACCCTATTTCTTTTCGGGCCTTCTTTTAAAAGTATTGTATGGTTTTCAATATGGTTTTCAGTATAGATTATACTTAGGTGATTTACTATTTGTGTGCAATGTGTGTATATGTCTAATCCTGTGAACTCTTCTTTTCACAGGATTTTGAGAAATTATCAACTTTCCTTGAAAAGAACTATGAAATAAGTCTAACAAAGAAAGATGTTTCAGTCAAGGGCTGGAATTGGGGAACCACAGTATTTGAAGGTAGGAAAAAAGTTTTATTATTAGAGTAATAAGAGTATATATTTGATAGAAACAGATTATATATTCATGAATATTTTGAAGTTATAATCGTACCTTTCGCTGTTTGTCCAAACATTCTAATTAAATCTTTAGTAAAACATTAACCCTTGTCTGACACTCATAGAAGTATCAAGTGGTACTAATGTGACTAATGACAACAGTGCTTAAAATGGACAGTCGCCCACTCGCCCGCCCACTCGCCCGGAGCGATAATAAATTGCTATGGGCGACTCAATGACAATATTTACTGGCCCATAATGCGACTAAGCATTTTATGAGCCTTGACAACCCCTATAAAATTTACCGGCAAGTCCGCTGATGCCGATGACTCGGCGCAGCCATTTATTTTCAGAGCCTGTTCAGTGCTACTCAACACACACAAAACGTTCGTAGCTAAATATAGTTTATGACTGCAGTAAATAACTTACATCAGCTTTATGCGAACGTTGTTATAGTGTGTCTCGCTAACACGCTATAACAACATTGGTATAGGTTGGTGAAATGAATGCCGCTCATATCAAAGTAAACAACTTCCGATGGGTCCCTTGTGTTGTTTCACCAGACACCGCGGTGGGGTGGGCCCAGATGATGTGTGCTGCCACTTGACTTTATGGCCATTAATGTGATATTTACGATGTGAGAAGGAGCATTATCTTTAATGGTGCTTCAGTTGATGTTGAAGCTGATTATTTGAACACTGTAGAGGTGTTGCGATCACTGGTTTAGTTCACCCCAAACCGGCACATTTCTCCCTGGATATTTATACTATATATGTACACTAGTAACATTCTTGTTTCATTGCAGTAAAATTATATGCACACTTTTTGCATGTTTGATTTATAGGTTAGTGTGAATTGACAATGTGATGTGTGGAATCTGTCAAAGTAGTCATTCAATCAATCAGTTTAATCTTCCTTTTACAATTTGCAATCACTTAAAAGGTTTTATGTAAAAATGTTGAAAGTGGAGATTATGGCCATTGTATTTAAGGAGGTGCCATACATACATACTATGATTAATCATCCTATCACCTGTTCTAAATAACTTACACAGTGGAAACATGTTCAATCAATTTCTCAGGCTTTTGGAAACGGCTAGATAGAGATGAACTGTTTTTATTTTGTATTCAAATTATCAGTTTTCTTTCATGAAAACATCCACCTAAAAGTATGTGTCTTAAACAGGACGGAAAATTTTGATAGCGAATTCAAACATACTCTTGATAAAATATCTGGCCTTTCTATTTCTCCTTACATTCAAACTGTACTACATGTACCATGGCTATATCACAGGACTGTGTTGCTGCATAGTGGTGTCAGATATATTTGGTAAATATTTTGATATTATAGGTATATTTTTAATGTGTATTATGAAATATATATTGAAGGTAAAATAAAGTGGCATTACTGCTTCCTTGAAGATACTGCTATATTAATGTCACACATGCAGAAATATATTATAGATATGTATACACACACGCATAGATATATATGGCCTGATTTTTGTGTTGATGAAATCCTTAGCAGGTCCAACGTCTGTCCTGACAGTGGATAGGGCATGTTATCTTACAGACAAGATTTGAGGATGATGTAAATGTGGAATTCTTTTCTTTGAAAGGAAGCTCCTTAAACGGATACATACTTATTTTCTAAATCATAGCAATAGAAGTTTAAAGCATTGAACATCATTATTTTCCCTGACCCGACATTCCTACGGAATCTTTAAGGGACATGAATTTTGATAAAACTGCCTATTTAGTAAGAGAAATCTCTCTCCCCATATCACTAAGTAAAGTGAAACAGGTATGTCAAATGTATAAATGGCAACTTTGTACTTATATGTGTTGGGAAATAAAATGAGGTGTATTCAACTGTATTGCCAAATTTGATGTTTCTTTTTCAGGATGTAAAATGACCTTTCACAAGATTTGAAGTTTCTCCGTGAGCTTAGAACCTCTTCCTCCAAGTACACAGTGCTCTTAAAATGTCAACTTTTATATTTCGTTCATAAACTGCCTATTATCAACCTATATCATCATAATTGTGATGTACCATTCTTTGTATTTTAAAATAAAATATCGAGGTTAGCATGAAAGTAAAATAAAATGGATTTTTGTGATTTATCCAGAATGAGTTGTTCATGCCTACAGCTTGTTTAGTCATACATATCTGTTTACATTGGTGCTTATTGGGTTTTATGGTATGTAGATCCTGGTTGCACTTGCAAGTACCTGGCAACCTGTTGCTATGGTTCAGGTTGTGGAGTCAAGTGTGTATTATGTTTGTGCATTTCATCTCCTTTTTTGGCTGAGGATAATGGTAGGACATAAACAAGCATCTATTCTGTAGAAAGTAGTCTGTGATAGGAAGAAATACCTTCTGGGGCACTTCTGCAGTAATTGAAACGTGTTGGATGGACATTTTGGAAAGAAAATTACTAGTTTCTATTAATTAGGCCTAAAAAAAAAAATTGTTTGTTTCCTGTAACCCGACCGACCCTACCATTTCATTGCCGACCCTACGTCTTTTTACCTCCCGTCGTGAAACACCAAAGCAGACTTGTCTAGGGCTAGGTTGTGTGTCATCCCCTACAGAAGAAGCAAAGAAACAAGAAACAAGTGACAGGAAACATAACTGACAGGTAACATAACTGACAAGAAGCATGTGACAATGTTAATTACAAATACGCAATGTAATAGGTGAATGAAATGTGTTTTTACAGCATTTTTCCAGGACACCTACTGCTAAATACAAAAAAAAAAAAAAAAAAAAGATTTACCTACCTACCTACCCTATTTTTTTTGGAACCGTTACAGGAAACAAACAATTTTTTTTTTAGGCCTTATGAAAACTTATCAAAGATATTTGAATTTTCAGTGCCAATACTTTTGTACATCAGTGCAGAACTCATGGCCAAAATTTGAACTTAAAAGAGTGAATAGGTTTTAAATTTGAATTTGAATATGGAAAGGACACATTTTTGACTTAGTTTTTGTATGCGTTCACAGAAATTAATTTGGTATCACTAAAATGTTTTACTCTCTTGGGAAGATGATCATAATTTGAAAAAGGCTGTTGGGGTGTCAGTTCCTGACAAATAATGGAGCCATACTACTGCAGCTATGAGCAAAGACTCCAGGCAGCACAGCAAAGTTCTGGCTTATTGTACAGCAGTGCATCTAGTCAGTAGACAGGCCCCTCAGGTTTCTATCTTCTAGTTCTTAATTCTACAGTCAGGGCAGGCAGGCATTCTTCTACTTCTACTTCTTAAGGAATGAGGATTAGGCCAGGGCTGGGCTGGGCAGGGTCACTACGTCTACTTCTTGATCTTCTACTGTATGCATACCTAGAAAAAGAAATGAAGAAGAAATGAGAATTCAAGCTGGTCTGCCATATTTTAATTTATCACTTTTGTATTACATCCTGGGCGCTAAGTAAAAAGCACTGTGTTATGCCACAAAGGCCAGTAGTGGAATGTGGATACGACATAGGTGCCTGAAATTATTTTTAAAAATTATATTAAAAACTGATAAAGATGTCTCAAATTAAGTATCTGCATAGAGTCTGCTTCTGAAAAGTAATAGCACTATTAAGATAATATATGACTCAGAACAACAGCGGACCAGTGAGATGCAAATTTGGGTGGCCCATTCTGGACCGCTTAATTTAGCAGCGGACCACTAAAATGCTAATTTTAGTGGCCCGTTTGGCTAGTAAAAATTTTCAACCTGTTTTCAGCACTGTGACAAACATTGCTCATTCACTATGGTAGGCCATTAAATCATTAATGAAAGATAACATTAATCTTTATTTCAGTGGATTGGAACAATAGCTAGTTAAGGTGAAGAAATAGAGCAAGAACCAGTATTGAGTGATGTTTGAGGGTAATTGGTTAACTTGTATGTGTTAGTTGTTTTGATTGATCATTCTTTCCCAGGGATAGTAATTAGTCTACATAATCATTCCACCACTGTTAGTCTTGATGGACAGAAAAGCTTTTGATTTGGGTTGCATATATTAATATACCGTTATCACGAAAAGGTTCGATACCGGTACTGGCGAAACGGTAATGGTCAGTGGTATCGGTATTGTTAAAGTTCATGAGTCAAAAAAAATAACATATAATTTTCTTATGGGAAATGTTATAATTATTGCATTTATAACCAAATAGAACAAAAAATCCTTTTTTATATAAAGATACACTAGTCAGGGAGTGCTAGTGGCAAGTCCCCTGTGTGAGGGTACTTGAAATAGGGTGACTCGGCACTCTCCGGCACTCCTCGTGGTCATGACGTCACTACGGTGATACTCTGACCTAGCTTCGCGGTTTAGTTACCACGCTATACTGTGTGGCTGGTCAGTGTGACAATAGATAGTCACAAGGATGGGAAAAGATTGTTTGCTTTTCCATCCAACCACGAAGCCAGGAAGCTGTGGGTAATAAAGTTAAATCAGGCTGGCCGTAAACACGAGCTGGCTGAGCCGGCCATTTGTGGGAGCCCTTATAGCCTAGATTTCTAGGCTAAGGCTGACATATGCATTTTTCTGTCATGTTTATTTCTGTTAGCAGGTACAAACTAATATAGGTGACCAGGGTGGTCAGTTTAGTTTACACTTATCTCACCAGGAGAACAGAGGACTGAGTTTGAGAACTGTTTGTTCCACACAGAGGAGTATGTCAACTTTTTTAGGGACTAGGAGCAGAGTCTAGCAGAGCCCTCCCAAGTTATGCCCTGATCATATAAAGGTATATATATATATATATATATATATATATATATATATATATATATATATATATATATATATATATATATATATATATATATATATATAAATATATATATATATATATATATATATATATATATATATATATATATATATATATATATATATATATATATATATATATATATAGGAGAGGGCCCTATTAAGAATCAAATTGAGGGTTTCTCATGAAATAAAGAAGTGTTTAGAATTTATACAAAACCCACCCACTGTTAGGTAGGTGAGGTTGGTTGATGTGGACCCCCCACCTTAGATCCACCTTTAGGGCTTGGAAAATATGGTTCTCATATGTGTGTTATTGAAACAAGGGCCCTATTAAGAATCACCTTAATTTTGTTCTAAAACAATGGTTTTTGTAAATTCATTGACTTCCAAATTTTTTGTTGCATTTTTATTGAATTAACAAACTGACCAATTATTAACTTTTAATAATTCTTATTTGTAAGAAAGAGGCAAACCTAGTTAGGGTTAGACACTAATTTAAGTTCCTTGTTTTTTGTGGAAAAATGGAAGGCTGTCAGTTTTTGGCCATTGTAGCCTTCAAGTCTGTGGCTTGGTCATCACATCACTACCTTCTTCCACCAAATTTCTTAGTTATCAAATAATCTCAATTAGATTTTCTATAGCCCCAAAGTCACTAGTATTCACACAGGAAATATCATGATCCTACATCTTGTGATGACATTTCCAGGGGAAGAAAACCAAATTGATTCTTAATAGGGCCCTGATTCTTAATAGGGCCCCTAACGATATATATATATATATATATATATATATATATATATATATATATATATATATATATATATATATATATATATATATATATATATATATATAATAATAATAATAATAATAATAATTGATATTTGATATAGCGCCCTTTTCACCTATAATGTTCAAAAGCGCTTTAGAGTCATTGGACAGTTGTCATGGTCCATATAGTCAATTAAACTCCTTTCGAAATAGCAATGTTTTCAGCTGTTTCTTGAAGTTTTGCACACTATCAGCTGCCTTGATGTTGTCAGGGAGCTCATTCCAAAGGCGTGGTGCATAGGCACAGAATGCTCTGTCACCAAACCTTTTCAGATTAGTGAGTGGTATCTGTAATAAGTTCTTGGTGTTTGATCTTAGAGTCCTTGTATTTGCTTGTTTGACTAACAGTTCCCTCAAGTATAGAGGGGCACATCCTTGCATGCATTTGAAAGTCAAAAGCAGAATTTTGAACTGAATCCTTTTCCTGATGGGCAGCCAGTGAAGATCTTTTAGAACTGGTGTAATGTGATCATACTTTTTGGAGCCACTGACCACTCTAGCAGCATTGTTTTGGACTTTCTGGAGCCTGCATAGCATATATATATATATATAAGTACACTATTTAGAGTGGGTCCCTGTTTAAAAACGTTCCCATAGTACTCATATATGTGAAAATGTCATGCCTGAGACAGTGATGTGTTTCCACGTAAGGAATTATCATCAAGTAATGTGAGCAAAAATCAAATTCATGGATATTGCAGAGCTAGATTTATGAAAATTCGAATAACAGCATTGCACTTTTATCTGTGATAAGTCTCATTAAATTGGAACCTTGACTTCATTCAGTACCGAATCTTATGTTCATTATCGAAATAAGCTTAGAGATGTTATACAGGTGTTATTATTTACAGTGCTCTAGAAAGAGTGGAAGCCGCTTACAATATATTGTTGACATTCAAGTTATTTTCTACTGTAATTTTCAGCCAAGTATTTATTTTTGAAGCAATTCCGACCGCATATATATATATATACTGTAGAACACGAAATTCATGCGTGTCCCATGTATAGTGAATTTCGGAGTTTTGCGTTATAGGGTATCTTTATATTAGCGTCTCTGTACCGTAACAGCCGCCGCTGACAGCGCCATCTGTCGCAAAAAGACGAACTAATTTAAGCAGAGTCCAGTCACAGTCCAGGTTGACAGAAGCCACACTACTGAGCTCTTGATCTAATGCTGCCAGAGTGAAGCAACCTAAATTTAGCATTTGTTTGTGAGTAAATAGGGCCGCCGGAACAATAGCTGGGCACCTATCCTTCTGGTTGCTATGTGCAACACTCACTCAGTATTCTGGCTTCTGTCAACCTGGACTGTGACTTTTAAATACTAGTACTGTAACTTTTAACATCATTTAATGCTAGGTTTTAAATGCTTGCCTGGCTGAAAGGAGCTAAGCCTACCAAGGAGAGATATGAATTGTGCACAGGGTTAAACAAAGGAAATGGGGCTATGAACCCTATACATGGTGGCACAACAAAGGGGCCATATCAGGTTGTATTGGGTGTAATTTTTGGAAAATAAATAATTAAAACAGATCACAATGATTTTCTTTGCTTTTTTATTATGTCTTTTGCTTCCTAAGACCAGAAAAACACCAAAAAGGAATGGTTCAAGAAGGGCTACGTATGCATCATGTTTGTACTAGTGGCGCCATCTAGCGGTCACCATGAAAACGAAAATGGCGTCTCCTGAAATGCCTGTGCTAGAGGCATGCTAAAGGTGCCATTTGTTGTTGTTTTTTGTTTTCAAAATGGAATGTTTATTTATGGAATCATGAGCTAGTCCACAAGCCCAGAAACCGATTTTGAAAAAGGGTTTCAGCAGGGCTACGTATCTTCTATTAGATTTACTACTGGCGCTATCTAGCGGCCATCACTAAAACGAAAATAGCGGCTGCACAAGAAGCCTCCAATTCTTGCTCATTGACGTCAGCGCCACCAGTGGCTCAAAAAAAAGACAAACTACAGCGTTTTTATATATAGCGAAGCGGCACCAGACGCTAAGTACGCTATATATTTACACACGCGGAAATTTCGTGTTCTACAGTATATATATATATATATATATATATATATATATATATATATATATATATATATATATATATATATATATATATATATATATATATATATATATATATACACACACAGAATATAACTAAGTGTATAAAACATATTTGACTCCATTCCTGTTTAAATCATTTGTCCACAATAACAAGTGTCTTATCATCAACTAAATGGATGACAAGTGTATGTTTTTTAAAACGGTTATATCGGTGACAAGTACGCCTGTACGCATAGAAGCATTCTTGATATAGCCGCTATATATGCCCCACATCAAGAGGTGCTCATGAAGCTAAAGTCATTTTATCCGTTCGGCCGTTTTGTTTGAGAAAATAATACTTTTCTATGGTAGAAATTCTACCACTTTGCACACACATGAGTTAGGAAAGTTGAATGTTTTCCTTAACACCTGCCCACTTTTTCTTTTTATTGTCATGCGTTTTAAAAATGTATATTCGCCAGTTTTCCTGAGAATATGTGGATGCCATGTGCATGTGTAAAGACTTATGAAGGTAACTGTTTATAAGTGGTTTTTATTTATATAATTAATTTATTTGAATGCGCACTGAGAGAAGTAGATTTCTCTGATGCGCAGCACAAGTTTTGCCCCTTATACATCTCATCTTTTCAGATGAATTCTGAAGTAAACTACCTACGGAGATCTCCCTACCACCCAGGCCACTCGTCATCCCCCGGGCCTCATCTTTCTTCACGTTCCCTGTCCCCCCCCCCCCCCCATACTTTTGTCATGCATCCTGCATCAGGTCAGAACCCTCCCCTGTCTTCCTGTCCCATGGCTCAACATAGGTGCTTGCCCTGGGCAAGTAGAATTTGTAAATAATAGCTGAAGGGAAAGTGAAATATGTATCTTGCTTCCCCACTGGGCAAGTATGCTGTAGGTTATATATGTTTCGGGTTTACTTTTGAGAATGTGTGCGAGTTTTGTGATTTGGCATCCAAGCTTGTCTCCAAAAAAATATGCCTTCAAATGCCAGCACCATGGTCTACTAACTTGGTTTTAAATGAAACATTATAAAACATACACTTTTCAAATAGTAGGGCAAGTGAAAGTTGAATCTCACTTGCCCTACAGGGCAAGTCGCCCCAAAAGTTAATGTTGTGCCCTGTGTCCTCAATGGAAATAACAACTGGGGCCCAAGATGGTAACCCGTCTGTTTGCCCGACTCGCTCGGCTCTGAACTCAGCAGGACCTCCATCCTGGCTAGAGCTGGTGTGTTCCAGCTGTTCTGTCCCTTATCAATGGCTCAAATTGGTAGGGGGCAACTTCATTAACATTCTCCTCTTCATCATCTGAAACCACAATATGCACCGGCACTTGTGGATTCAGTCGAGTGATTCAGCCATTCTGCTACTCACCGGAGTGACGTTATTGTCACTTGAATTGGCCACCTACCGGGAAAAGCTGTAACTAATTGGCCTGCTTCGGCCTCGCTGACATTCTGTGAAGCAGGCCAGTTAATAGCTTTCAAACATAGATAATGGGTGTTAAATGGGTCAAGGGGGGAAAACATGTGTCCATGGTGGGTTATTTTGGCCTGATCCACCATGACATAAAATAGCATTTTATTCTGTCTAATGAACTTTAATGTTCAGTGAAACGGTACCTCTGATCTTCGTGGCCTTTTCGGCTTTTTTACGACGTTCAGTCGCTAACAAGTGTGGTTCTGTTCCTCAATTCTATGATAAGTAGTAGATTGGGGAACAGAACCAACGATTGCAACGAACATTGACAAAGTGAACCGAAGCAAATGAGCGCCACCATGCACTGCAAACGTGGGATGTTACATCGTATTGTATTTCCCGCCGAATGCTATTCCAGACAGTGTGTCTGGAACTCTTTCGGCGAAAATCAGCACATGATGCGTCATCAGATTGGCAGTGCGTGGTGCAAGTAAGTAACAACTTGTGTAATATGTTGAAACGAAGCGGTACTCAAAAACGAAACGGTGCCTATTAGTACCGTTTCTCAACGAAACGGTAAAATACCGGTACTTTTCTAAATGAATCTCGTTTCCTATCGGTACCGTAGTACCAGTATGCAACCCTACTTTTGATAAACCCAAATCTTTCAAACCATATTTATTTGCCATTTATTTTTGCAGGTAACTCTCTGAGTTTTGAGGTTGGCACGAAGACGGCGTTTGAGATCCCCCTAGGCAATGTTTCTCACAGTACAGTGGCTAAGAATGAAGTGATGTTTATTTGACTTTTATTTTTGCAGGTAACTCTTTGAGTTTGGTTTAGAAGACGGCGTTCGAGATCCCCCTAGGCAATGTTTCTCACAGTACGGTGGCCATATTTATTTGCCATTTATTTTTGCAGGTAACTCTCTGAGTTTTGAGGTTGGCACGAAGACGGCGTTTGAGATCCCCCTAGGCAATGTTTCTCACAGTACGGTGGCTAAGAATGAAGTGACGTTAGAGTTCCATCAGAACGACGATGCTGCCGTGGGGCTCATGGAGGTCCGCTTCCACATACCACAAGACAAAAACGACGAGTCAGAAAAAGATATCATTGCAGTAAGTACTACACTTTCTTTCTTCTTTCTAAGTTTGCATGATGGATCAAGGTCATGATTGAAGGGAAAAAAGTATTTTAGGCCTAAAAAAAAAATTGTTTGTTTCCTGTAACCCTACCCTAACAAGGTTTTATTCGAAAAAATCCCTACCCCAAAGTTTTTTCCAACCTACCAACTCCAAATCAACGTAATTCGTGCATAAAACACACATTTTTGACCAAAGAAATAATCCCCCAAAAAAGAGATTTTACCGACCTACCTAGCTTAATTTTTTTCAGACTGTTACAGGAAACAAACATTTTCTTTTTTAGGCCTTATCAAAATTTGTGCTTCTGAGCAAATATTTTTATCTCTGATTTTATTTTAAAACCTGCCAATGGTACCAGTGCCAAATGAATATTTGGAGTACAAAAATATTATTATTTCATAATCCTTGGCAGGCACCAACATAAGTTTCAGAACTAACTTTACATGCCCGATATTAAAGGAGTTATTTTTTTTTACTGGGATGTATAATGTTTACTGCCATTTAATGACGTATTACAAATGTATTTATCATGGATTTGATGATTTGAAAACTATTTTCTTATTGATTTTGTTGCATTGTTTGCATATTTATGGGTATGTGTGTCATTTTCTTTATAAAATTGTGTAGTGTTCAGAAAACTAGTTAACATGTACTTGCCCGAAAGCCCTTTTTTCCAAATAATTCATAACTCATTATTGTTGTTGTTTTAGGAGTTTCACCAGGCGGTCCTGGCGAAGGCAGATATCATCCAGGCCACAGGGGAGTCCATCTGTACACTACAAGAGGTGCAATGTCTCACACCAAGGTTAGTCACTAATAAAGTAGTTCCTTGGTAGTGCAATGTCTCACACCAAGGTTAGTCACTAATAAAGTAGCTCCTTGTACACCCTCCTGGCTGGGCAGTCTAGTGCAACACCAACAGTTAGAGTGTACATATGAATTTACAAATTGAAATGTCTTGATAAGAAAACAGTATTTAAAAAAATAGTAGACTAATTTACGGCTGTAACTGTCAGTCCTCATTCAAGTATTTTTCTAACAAATGTAATTCTTTGAAACGATATATTCAGTGGTGTCCAGCTACCGCTGAACTTCGGACATATTTAGATAGATTTGAAGATGACCTACTAGAAAACAAATTATTATGCGTTGGTTGAATTTTGTGTTGTTTCTTCTCATTTCAGAGGTCGTTATGATATTAAGATGTACACCACATTCTTACAACTCCACGGTAAGACGTTTGATTACAAGATCCCCTATACTACAGTATTGCGCCTTTTCCTGCTGCCGCACAGAGACGGACGACAGATGTTCTTTGTGGTACGTAAACCTTACTTGCCATGCTAACAGAGATGAACTTTTAACAAATGTTAGATTTTAACTATATAATTTCAATGTTTTGAATAGCACACCTTAAAGCTGATCCTCCAATTTACATGCAGGGGATCTAAAATTAATAGAGAGCTCCCTTGTACCACCTGAGGAGCATATATGGTACTCTGGAAAAATAAAATTGCAATGAAGAATGAATTTACAATACATCTCAAAGAGATTTGTTTGGTCAGTTCTGATTGATATTTCTTCACTAACCTTTTTTTCCAAAATATGCCTTTTTACTTAAATGTTAAAAGTTAAAACAGACCATTTTTTTCCTGCTGCAGACATGAATGGGACAACAAACATTTATTGATTATGATGTTTGTCAGGCCTCAACTCGAACTCAAAATGTAACTGGCCCTGTAAGACCAGTAACACCTTGGATCTACTGATCCTGCAAAAGTTTTACTGGTCCTACACATTTTTCTTCAACATCAAACCAAAGCAGCTTGTTTGTTTACATTTATTTTCCCTTTTACATGTATGTGTGTTAATACTTATGTATTGTCTTTTCAGATGAGTTTGGATCCCCCCATCAAGCAAGGCCAGACCAGATACCACTTCCTTATTCTACTCTACAGTAAGGAGGACGAGGTGTCACTGGAACTGGGCTTATCAGAGTGAGTCTTACACCTGAAAGGCAAAACCGCATTTACTTCTTAGATATACAAGAAGTACAGGGTCTGACACTTAGATTTCAGGCTAGGGGCCTGAAAAGATATTTTGATAAATTTAGTGGTCAAAAACAGGATTTCTGTATAAGTATGTATACTATTTTTGGGCCCCGAGTCTAAAAAGTCTAAGGGCCCACAGCAAAATCTAGGGGCATTTGGCCCTGGGAAAGTCGAACCCTGAAGTAACAGTTACTTCTTAGATATACACTACTTGGTTCTTGCCTTAGTTTTGGTCCAAGCAGCGTCACTGCCAGCAGTTGTCATTTGTACACTGTTATCTAAATCTACTTCTCCGCAGAACAAGCCAGGAACCATCCAGCCTGTATTTGGGACAGGCAGTTTCCTGAAAAAAAAATCTATGGATGGGCAAAAATTTCTATGAAGAATTTTCGTCCATGGCTTTCTTGGGGTTAAAACCAAATTTTGTGGATCCTGTTTTGGACAGGCATTTTTAAAATCCTGGCTAGGCCCTGCTTCCCTGACTGCCATTTTCTGGTAAAAAAACGGAATGGGGTAATATTTGGTGTTGTACCCTGCTGGTTTCGAGCGACCTAACACATTCTAAGCACATGGCAGCTTCTTTATAGGTATGCTATGTTTACAGCGTGCAGGACTTTGGCCAAGTGTACAGAAATGGCCAAAAAAGTATGTTAATTGAATATTATTATTATTTTTATTTCAGGGAGGATATCAAAGAAAAATACGAAGGCAAGCTTACGAAGGAGATGAGTGGCGCCTCCTATGAAATTATGAGTCGCATCATGAAAGCATTAGTCAACAGAAAAATTACAGTGCCTGGCAGCTTTATGGGGTAAGTAAATAAAGTATAGTACACCTCAGCTTTGTGGGGTAAGTAAATAAGGTATAGTACGACTCAGCTTTATGGGGTAACATACATCCTGGTATTTCTTTCTATGAAACTTGTGGTCATCTCAGGGTTGGTATTTGAATGAGAAGAAAGTTTGAACAGAAGTTACTGTACACTGTGTTAGTTATGCGCATGTAAAGTAATGTGCTCGGCAGGCAGTGGCCGTTAATGCACAGTTAAATTTTTACTCACAGATGTTGAATAAAGAGCTTCCACATCAGCGTGTATAACAATACAGATGTTCAAATAATGGTGCACAGTTTAATGAAACAGCCGCAATATTTACACTTATGCAGTAACTTATAACTCTACTCATAACAATCTATAAGTATTTGCTTAGAACTTATAAGATCTTTGTCCCTTAATATCATTAACAACAATGACATTTATCCAATGCTGTCCATAGTAGTTGCTTCCCGTGATGATTTTGACGGCTCTCTTTGTTTCAGCCACTCTAGCACACAGTCTATAGTACTTACTTCCTACCACGTTATGATTTTGACGGCTCTCTTTGTTTCAGCCACTCTAGCACACAGTCTATAGTACTTACTTCCTACCACGTTATGATTTTGACGGCTCTCTTTGTTTCAGTCACTCTAGCACACAGTCTATAGTACTTGCTTCCTGCCATGTGATGATTTTGACGGCTCTCTTTGTTTCAGCCACTCTAGCACACAGTCTATAGTACTTACTTCCTACCACGTTATGATTTTGACGGCTCTCTTTGTTTCAGTCACTCTGGCACACAGTCTATAGCGTGCTCGTACAAGGCGGCGACGGGTTACCTGTATCCTCTAGAGCGAGGCTTCATCTTCATTCACAAGCCGCCTATTCACATCCGCTTCGACGAGGTCTCCTGCGTAAACTTCGCCCGTAGCGCTGGAAGCCTCAGGTCCTTCGACTTTGATGTTGAAACCAAAACAGGAACAGTTTACGGCTTTGCCGGTATTGAGAAGTAGGTTGGAGTCTTCTTGCAAGAGGTTCATCACTATTTTACTTGTTATTTAAAGATATAGTTGGGCATCACTTCTTTTTAACCCATTCACACTCAAAGTTTCTCTAGAAAGTATTGTCTGCTTCTTTCATACTTTTGAAAATAATTTGGGAATAAAGCAAAACTTTTCAAAATAATTGAAGGGGAGTTGTTGTTTGACTTCTAGTTAACATTTCTCCTTCAAATATTTTCCAAAAAATGCTTTTGTTGGAAAAATATCTCCAAAATTGTCAGGCCTGTTTCGACCGCTGTGAGCATTAATGGGTTAAGTATAATTGCCAGGCATTTGAGCACAGTATGCTGTCCACACTCTGGCTGAACCTCTGCTCAGGTATTCAGCATAGTCTTAGCCAGCAGGGCGTCTGGGTGTCTTTTTGGACACCCAAACCCTTAAAAAGCACCCCTCAGGACACCCAAAAAGATTTTGTGAGGCATTTCTCAAAATGTCAATCTCAAGCATATAATTTGATTTTTTTCATCTCCATGTAATTCCCCATGATATTCTATAAGGATATCATGCCTTTTTTTAATAAATTTATACATGTTTATGGTTGCAATCTGAGAATATTGTGGTACCCCCTAAAAGTTTGGACACCCCAAAATTTAACAATTGCCAATTTTAGGCACCCAGTTTCGAAATCCTGGCTAAGTCCCTGGTGCCTATAATGGAGTTCAATGAAAGTTTTGGACATCCAATATTCCAAGGGAGACCATGATATCTTCAATTTAAAACCATAAGGATGCATTTTATCATTTAGAAGTTGAATAATACCTTTAAATAATGTTGTAGCATCCACTAGGAACTTAAAATTGAATTTCATAAACATTTGCTTGAAATTGGCATTTCTAGAAAGTCATCACAAAAAGTTTGGGTGTCCTAATGTCCCAAATTTATTCCTATTAACACAGCATTTTTGGTTTGACTTGGGTGAGACAAGCGAGAAAGTTTCCAGTAAATAGGGACTACTCAAAAGTTTTTCCTGTATTCTTAACCCATTAATGCTCATCGCTGCCAAAACCAGCCTGACAATTTTGAAGAAATCTTTCAGGTTTAAGAACAATTGGCAAAATATTTGAAGGAGAAATGTTGATCGGAACATTACCAACAACTCTCCTTCAAATATTTTGTGAAATAATTCCCAAATCAAAAGTTATTGTCAAAAGTATAATTGTTCCAGACGACAATATTCGAAAGAAGGCTTAAGCATTAATGGGTTAAATTCTCTTCTATCAGTAAAGCATAATTTTGTCTCCAAACGCAGAAAAAGTTACAATGACCAAAAGTTCAATTCATATGAATGAAATGATTTTGGTTTCCTTCTAGAGACGAGTATGGGAAGCTGTATGACTACGTGTCCGGTAAGAAGCTCCGAGTGAAGAACATCGGCAGCAAAGCGGTGAGTGAGACTTTGCACTACATATCCTCTCTCCTTCATCGCCAGATGTGTAGCTCGGGATTTCAGAGATACCTGTCTGAAACAGCAAGCGTTATATGAACAAACTTTTCACGTATACACAAGAAAATCACAGCTATGGTCCGCAAAATGCAACCTCATTGTTAGCTCTTCCAAAATGTAATAGATCAATTAGCCAAAAATGCATGTCATACTGACAGGACCCAAATCACTCTCCTTCCTTCATCGTCAGCTATGCAGCAGCTCAGGGTCTTCAAACTTACTCTATCCATTAAGTTTCCATTATACTCACTAGTTGTCACCGGTGATAATTGTGGATTTTCACCTGCCAAAAAAGTATAATTAAGTCCAAAATGCTGAATTCAGTCCAGGTATTTTTGAAAAAAATATATTTTCCATTCTATATTCTAAACATACATTTAAGCTGTAGAATAAGTTGCAGTGCTTTCTTTCATTTTTGTTACCAAAAAAGTAATTTTATATTGAATTGCTTGAAGGATTCTAGAGTAGGGAGATCACATTCATTTTGCACGTTTTCTGTCACATTCTTGCACCTGTACAAATATCACCCTTTGTTTACTTGTTCTTAGGGGGCTGCTGGCAAAAATGTGAGTTATGATTTTTTACGCTGGCATTTCTGCAGAAAGATTTGAGTTGTGCCCCTGACCTCAGTGGGTGAAATATTTACCTATCAAACAAACTGCTTTAGTAAGGGGCTGCAAGTCCTTAACATATCAGTCAGGGTCTTAGCCAGGTTTTAGAAACTGGGTGTCCAAAATTGACAATTGTAAAATTTTCAGGCGTCCTTGGCAAACCACAATACACTGTACATAGTGTACGAAAACATAGCACTTTTGTACATTTGATTTAGCTAGATACTTGGCGTTTGAACACAAGGGTTTGACTACTTATGACACATTCATGCAGTGTCCCTTGAAAATTTAATCTGGCATCTTTATACTTTTTGAATCGATATGGGTCTGTTGGGCTACCAGGCTGTCAGAATGGTAGAAAAATATAGTTAATGAGATTAATTAAGAACCCCGTAAATAAAAAAACAAAATCCAAAGATTTGGTCCATTGTCCACATATTCATCACAACCAAATGTTATTTAGGGCTATATAGTGGAGATGGATATAGAGAAAGTATTTATATGTATAGGGCTAGTAGGGATGGATACAGGGCTAGTAGATATGTGTATGGGGCTTGTAGGGATTGATATAGGGCTAGTAGGGGTGAATATAGGGCTAGTAGATATGTGTAAGGGGCTTGTAGGGATGGATATAGGACTTGTAGGGGTGGATACAGGGCTAGTAGATATGTGTATGGGGCTAGTAGGGATGGGTTCAGGGCTAGAAGGGATGTGTATAGGGCTAGTAGGGATGTGAATAGGGCTCAGAGAGATGGATGTAGGGCAAGTAGGGATGGATACAGGGCTAGTAGGGATGGATACAGGGCTAGTAGGGATGGATACAGGGCTAGTAGGGATGGATATAAGGCTAGTAGGGATGGATACAAGGCTAGTAGGAATGTGTATAGGGCTAGTAGGAATGTGTATAGGGCTAGTAGGGATGAATACAGGGCTAGTAGGAATGTGTATGGGGCGTGTAGAGATGGGGACATGGCTAGAAGGGATGGATACAGGGCTAGTAGGAATGTGTATAGGGCTAGTAGGGATGGATATAGAGCTAGTAGGGATGGATACAGGGCTAGTAGGAATGTGTATAGGGCTAGTAGGGATGAATACAGGGCTAGTAGGAATGTGTATAGGGCTAGTAGGGATGGATACAGGGCTAGTAGGAATGTGTATAGGGCTAGTAGGAATGTGTATAGGGCTAGTAGGGGTGGATACAGGGCTAGTAGGAATGTGTATAGGGCTAGTAGGGATGGATATAGGGCTAGTAGGGATGGATATAGGGCTAGTAGGGATGGATACAGGGCTAGTAGGAATGTGTATAGGGCTAGTAGGGATGAATACAGGGCTATTAGGAATGTGTATAGGGCTAGTAGGGATGAATACAGGGCTATTAGGAATGTGTATAGGGCTAGTAGGGATGGATATAGGGCTAGTAGGGATGGATATGGGGCTTGTAGAGATGGAGACATGGCTTGAAGGGATGTGTATAGGGCTAGTAGGGATGTTTATAGGGCTATTGGGATGTTTGTAGAGCTCTATGGCATTGTTGTAGCTACTAATCTTAGCATACCTCTTGGGCTTTTCTCTGCGGCCATGAATGGGTGTGTGATTCTCATACAGGGCTAGTAGGAATGTGTATGGGGCGTGTAGAGATGGGGACATGGCTAGAAGGGATGGATACAGGGCTAGTAGGAATGTGTATAGGGCTAGTAGGGATGGATATAGAGCTAGTAGGGATGGATACAGGGCTAGTAGGAATGTGTATAGGGCTAGTAGGGATGAATACAGGGCTAGTAGGAATGTGTATAGGGCTAGTAGGGATGGATACAGGGCTAGTAGGAATGTGTATAGGGCTAGTAGGAATGTGTATAGGGCTAGTAGGGGTGGATACAGGGCTAGTAGGAATGTGTATAGGGCTAGTAGGGATGGATACAGGGCTAGTAGGAATGTGTATAGGGCTAGTAGGAATGTGTATAGGGCTAGTAGGGGTGGATACAGGGCTAGTAGGAATGTGTATAGGGCTAGTAGGGATGGATATAGGGCTAGTAGGGATGGATATAGGGCTAGTAGGGATGGATACAGGGCTAGTAGGAATGTGTATAGGGCTAGTAGGGATGGATATAGGGCTAGTAGGAATGTGTATAGAGCTAGTAGGAATGTGTATAGGGCTAGTAGGGATGGATATAGGGCTAGTAGGGATGAATACAGGGCTATTAGGAATGTGTATAGGGCTAGTAGGGATGGATATAGGGCTAGTAGGGATGGATATGGGGCTTGTAGAGATGGAGACATGGCTTGAAGGGATGTGTATAGGGCTAGTAGGGATGTTTATAGGGCTATTGGGATGTTTGTAGAGCTCTATGGCATTGTTGTAGCTACTAATCTTAGCATACCTCTTGGGCTTTTCTCTGCGGCCATGAATGGGTGTGTGATTCTCATAGTGCTTATTTGGGTTGCTTAACTTTCCTTTCTTTATGCCTGCACATGTACTTGACAGGTTCCATCTGAATCTCTGATACTCTTAATATTAAGTAAATTCACAAACTATTTGGAATTGAGTTGTTATATTCTGACCAACATTTTCCTTCAAATATCTTGTAAAAATGTTCTGGTCAATGATATATCCTCAAGTAGTTATGAATTTGAGTGGGATTAACAGCTCTGTTCTACCTGCCACTCAGTTTGTCACACACAATTTGGGGTGCTTTTTGTTTCAAACCCATTTTTTCTTGATATATCCTGTTTTTCTGGGTTTGTAGTACATTTAAAGATAAATTAAGAATAAAGCACGAATTCACAAAATATTTGAAAGAGAGTTCTTACATGTAGTTGAATTCTGATCCTGATATTTCACCTACAAATATTTTTCAAAAGATGCTTTGATCTAAGAGATATCATGTCTGAGGAACCCAAAACATCTTGATTATTTTGGAGATTTATTTGTGACCAACTTGCTATTCGTCTTAGGATATATTGTAAATTAATTTATGCTTAGTGGCTCGGGTCTTTTTGATTACACTATTAGCCAACACTGATTCTGCCAGATTGATTTTTCTATGAATGACCAGAATGCATTTTGAATTGGAATAGATATTGATTTTTGAATGAAAAACCTTTAGCATGATATTTTGATCGATGAATGACTTTAACCCATTCATGCTAAGATTTCTTCTTAATAGGAAGTATTGCCTGCAGCTTTAGTACCTTAATAACTATGGAGGTAAAGAAATGACAAGTTCTCAACCCTTCCAATGCTGAGTCTACTTTCGCCCAAAGAACTAGAATGCAAATATTTTTGAAAACCTCCAAACCCTGGCATGTTGGTATTCATTGGATAGCTCATACCCATATGCCTGGGTTTCAGTCATTTCATCATTTTGTATTGGCCAAATAAGCCACCAGCTGCATAAGGGTTAAGATATTTTAACGGAAGACAATTTTGTCTGAAAGATTTAACACAAAATGGCTCCAGGCATGATGTGGTTGAATATGCTTATGCAGTTATGCTACATTTGACCTGTGGGTGTATGTCAATGAAGGCTTTGGTGTCAAGCTTTGGAAATGGCTTACCTTTGCTCAAATGTTATACTCAGTTCTGTAAAATAATACCCATGGGAAGCCCACATAGAGTCTGACAAATTTTGAAATATCTTCATAACATTGTAATATCTTTTTTGAGTATTTGAATGAACGCAATTCCTCCTTCCTTTCATATATTTGTTACATAGATTACTTGGTTTGAGAAGTTGTGTCCGAAGGTGTCGCAGCACGTTTGTGCTACAGATGCTCTAGAAGGAGATGAGTGCATGTTACTAACTGCCTGAAAACTTCATTGTCAATGGTCCTCATTTCTCCT
The DNA here is from genome assembly GCA_963942565.1 of Maea johnstoni. NCBI lineage: Eukaryota > Metazoa > Annelida > Polychaeta > Spionida > Magelonidae > Maea > Maea johnstoni. Next base: position 23,090,119 of record OZ012691.1, read on the forward strand.
CAACCGTTACCACAAGCCCAGGGTCTGACAATAGCACAAGCCTGACTAGTCAGCGCCTTATAAAGGAATAGCCGGGGCCTATTTTTGTATGCTACATGTTGAGTCCCTAAGAACTAAGCAATCCGTTTGAATAGCTGCTCCGCTGCCATAGAGGTATATGCTACCTTCTTAACCCTTCCAATGCTGAGGCTACTTTTGTCCAAAGCACAAGGATGCAAACATTTTTTTAAAACCATCTAAACCCTATCATGTTGGTATTCGTTGGATAGCGCTCGCTGAGTACTCTCAGATGAGTACCCATGTGTCAGGGTTTCAGTCAGTTTGCTTGTATTTTTGCATCATTTTGTATTGGCCAAATTAGCCATCAGCAGCATAAGGTTTAAGTTATCAGGCATTAGTTCTAAGGCGGTGTATTTTGGACCTATTTTATGTCTCAGCTGACCTAGCGGTGTATGCTACTGTTTCAAGTGATCGGGCAATAGTTGTAAGGTGTTGTATTTTGGATGTATTCTATGTTGCGTGTTTATATTCATCAGGAGACGGTTGCCTACGGCGATGACCTCGTGGGCAGCGATAGCGAGAACAGCGGGGATGAACACGACGCATACATGGAGCGCATGAAACGCGAGGGCAAGCGAACGCGCGACCCCAACGACTCAGACAAGACAGACAGTGACGGTAGGTGGAATGTCAATGAAGCCACCACAAAAAAGCAGGATTTCACTTTGCTTAATTTGGCCGAATATTTTGAAACCCCATTTACCCACTTATAAAATATAACTGTTGGGCTGTACCTTCAGAGACACAAATGTTTGAAACGTGAGCATAATCGATTTTGTCAAATGTCTGTCGAACGAGTCGTTCTGGCTTTGCCACGGACATTTAATCGATTTGCAATTAATTGTCGGATATTGTTCTGTGACAGACCTATTACTAATCTGTGTTGTGTTGTGTTGTAGATGAGGAGTTTAACCCTGACGAGCTGAGTGCCAGTGACGTGGCTGAAGAGTGGGACACAGACTACCAGTCCTCCACCTCTGAGGACGAGGAGGGAGGGGAGAAAGGAGAGGGTGGAGAGAAGAAAAAAGAAAAGAAAGCCAGACGCGCAGTCACCATTGTTAGTGATAGTAAATTAATAAAAATAATAATATAAATGATAATAGTAATAATGATAATAATGATACATGTAATGATATTAATGATCATAACTCAGTCCAATGGTAAGGATCTTCCCTGAGGCCCTCTGGCATGTTTACAAGTAGCCCGAGTGGAAATATGTATTCAATTGGGTTTGGTTTGTAAGTTGAAATATGTACTCAATTGATTTTTTTGACCAGAGAGAAGAAAAGGAAGACATGAGCTGTTATGTCTGTGATCCAGGGTATCGATTAATATTGATGACATTGGATATTCATTTCAAATGTTCACTCATTATTTTCATAATAGAAAACAAAACCTCTTCAACTCAAAATATCGTTCAACCTTTGAAACATCTATAGAAAGAGAAAGGTTGTTCAAAGGGTTCAGCAAACCCCCCTTTACTGCTCAAATTAATGATTTATTTGCCGAAAAGTGTCACTTTCCTTTAGTTTTCTTAAAACCAATGTGGTAGATCTACAACTTCTATTAAATTGAACCCTCCCCCTAATTGAGAACAGCCTACCCCGCAATTGTGTATCTGCCCCTGGACGACAGGGTCTTAGCCTGGATTTAGAAACTAGGAATCCAAAATTGACTATTGGAAAATTTTGTTGCGACCTTATTTTCAAGGGAGACAACAACATGCTGAGGTAACAATCCTAAACGTGTATTTACTCAGGCATAATATCATTATACAATGTCATGGGAAATATACTTAGGTGAAAAAACATGCTTGAAATTGACGTTTTAAGAAATTACTCTAAAAATTTGGGTGTCCTGAGGGGTGATTTCTGGGGGTTCGGGTGTCCAAAATATGCCCGGTTGGCTACGACTATGCCCTAGGGTACAAGATAAATTCTCTTTTTTTTCTTGCAGAAAGAGCCTGACCTGTTTGGTGACGAGAAGAGGAAGAAGCGTCGCGAGAGAAAGGAGCGCGGGGAAGAGACTCCCGGTGCCGAGGGCGGCAAGAAGAAGAGGAAGAGCAAGAAGAAGAAGAACAAGGATCCCAATAAACCCAAGCGGCCGCAGTCCTCCTACTTCCTCTGGCTGAACGCCAACCGCGAGCGCATCAAGGAGGAGAACCCCGGCATCGCCATCACCGAGCTCAGCAAGAAGGCCGGAGAGGAGTGGAAGACCGTGGAGGATAGAACTGTAAGTAGACAGTTCGCACACTGTAAATCACTTAAATATGGCTTGAACATTATACACGTTTAGCGCAATTATGGTACTGCCCTGGATAGCGTGATCTAATTGTAGCATTTGGAGAGCCCCACTGTTTATTTGCACATCTTAATATTGCAGTTAGCCGGATCAGGCGGCATTCAAGTACGCGAACTAAACCATATAACATACAAGAAGGATATTTATTCGAAGAATGTTATTTTGGCACTACAGGTGAACAGTGAACTTGGATATGACGGACCACTGTACGACGGATTTTCGTCTATGACGGACAATATGCTTGGTCCCAGTCCCATGCATATAAAGTATGTGTCATATGTATATGACGGATTTTGCATATGACATACCAATTTTCCTGGTCCCATTGAGTCTGTCATATCCAAGTTCACCTGTATCATGGAGAGCGTGAAAATACTGAAAGTTAAATGAATATAAATAACTGTGAAAAATATTAGTTATACAGTAGGCGGTAAGCAATTTACATAGGTGGCAAGCAATTGAATAAAACCAAAAAAAAAAGTATCATTTGATATCATAAAAAAGTTCCATTTTCTGTCGTGAAAATATTAGTTGCCTTTCCCTAATTTTTTTTGTGAAACATGCGAAGCTCATACAATCCTGTTTGTTGAAACACATATAGCTCTAAACAATGTCGCAGGATGCTACTTTCAAATGCGGAACAAATTCATTGCCTTATATTGTAAATCCGCGTCTCACGTTTTCTTGTTATTCTGTGTAGAAATGGGACAAGCTGGCGGAGGAGGCGAAGGAGAATTATAAGAAAGCCATGGAGGAGTACAACGCCAACAAGCCGGAGACGGAGGACGAGGGATCGGGCGGTGAGGACGAGAAAAAGTGAGTCTCCTACTAACGCGCTCTTAACCCTCTTGCTGCTGGTGGCTAGTTTTGCCAATAGAAAATGATGCAAAAAAGCTGAAAAATGGCAAACCCTGGCACATGGGTACTCATCTGAGAGTACTCAGTGAGAGCTACCCAATGAATAATGATTTTAATAATAAAATAATAATAATATGCTCTTAACCATTATGCATAAAAAATAATTGTTTGTTTCCTGTAACAACCCCACGAAAAATAAGGTATGGTAGGTAAAAAATTGTTTTTATTTTTTAAGAAATATTTTCAGTGATAAAGGGTTAGGCTCATAGTTTAGCTGTTATGTTTTTTCATAGGGCCAATAATTTAGGTAGGTAGGGTTACAGGATACAAACATATTTTTTTAGGCCTTATGCTGCTGGCGGCTAATTTGGCTTTTACAAAATGATGCAAAAAAGCTGTAAAATGTCTGAAACCAAGGCACATCGGTACTCATCTGAAAGTACTCAACGAGAGCTATCCAATGAATACCAACATGGCAGGGTTTAGATGGTTTTCAAAATCTTTGCGTCCTTGTGCTTTGAACGAAGGTAGCCTCAGCCTCAGCATTGGAAGGGTTAAAATTCCTTTTCAAAGGAGCATTGCTAAAAGTTCTCCCCGTCCAGATTTAGCTACTCAGCAACTTCAAATTCTTATACCAACTAAATTTGATATCCCATTGTATCAAAAAGGACAATTTACACTTTAGCCATTTACTAGAAGATGGTTTGTTAGGAAAAGATTTTGTAATTTGCCCACTCACTAGATGAAGAAAAGGTCCTGCAAGGTCTGGGTTTTTATTCTGTCGCAATATAAATTAACTGTTATAAGTGATGTAATTACCAAAATTGATTAAAGGATTTATAAAAAAAAAACATTTTATTTACAAATAAATGCTTATCCTTTCAGGCCTAAGAAGGCGAAGAAACAGAAAGCCAGCACGTCTCCGAAGAAGGCTGTGGCAGAATCGAAGGGCGGCACGGGGGACCACTACAAGAGCAAAGAGTTCATCTCCAGCTCAGGATCCGCCTCGGACGACGTCAGCGAGGACGACAAACCGCTCAAGAAAAAACCCAAGCTGGACAGGAAGAAGAAGGAGTTGAAGGATAAGACAGAGGAGGAGGAAGATGCTGAGGTGAGTCACTGGGGGTATTGCCAACAATTGTGGCCTCATCTTGGGGGATAGACATTCAAAATTTTAGCTGAAAGCAAATGGAAGAACTGAGGGTCCCCTTCTTGGGAAATATCTAGAGCTGATAACAGCTTCGTGCTTGTGGCACCCCAAAACACCCTTTGTGGTTGCTTTCTCTTAACCTCTTCATGCCTGCAGTGCCCCAAAAAGTAGCATTCCTAAACACCCTGACTATTTGGGTGGTGATATTTTGACCTGAGCATTTTTCACACTATTTAAAAAGAGAATCTGAAACTTTGAACTCTCCCCTGAAAATATGTTGAATAAGGTCTTAATATCAGAGTTCAAAGATATTTTTCAAAGTACCTTAAATGAATAGCATATGTGTAAAGGGGATCTCTTTACCCTTATGCTGCTGGTGGCTAATTTGGCCAATACAAAATGATGCACAAAGCCCAAAAAATGACTGAAACCCTGGCACATGGGTACTCATCTGGGAGTACTCAGTAAGAGTTATCCAATGAATGCCAACATGATAGGGTTTCGATGGTTTTTAAAAATCTTTGCATCCTAGTGTTTTGGACAAAAGTAGCCTCAGCATTGGAAAGGTTAAGGCATGGAGGAGTCAACAGGGTGAGCTGGTGCCGTTTTATTAACTCAATATTTCTATTCCAGATTTGTCAGTAGGGTTGTTGTTGTATATATGCAATCTGTTACATAGGTCCCCTTTTACTGCTGTTGAGGTAGGCTACCTCCATCGACACCCATCACCAGCTGTTGGGTTTCAAAAATGCCTGAGCTCTTAAATTCCGAGCTGCAACTTTTCAGATTCGAGCACTCTTTTTTAGATAATTACAAGCCGATTATTCGAGCTTATGATCAATTGTCCCATCACTACACCACTAGTATTATGTATCTGCCACTAAGCCCCCCCCCCCCCCCTTTCACTCACTTTAGTTCATAACGGTACCTTCCTGTTTTCTCCCTTCAGAATACTTGTACATCCTGTTATTACGCACCAGGTACTTGCCCCTTTTCCCTTCCCTCCCGCCACCCATAACCCCCCCCCCCTCCTGTATAGTGTATGTTGGTGCTCTGTTCATGGTGATCATGATTTTCTCTTACCCCCTGTACATCACTTGCCCCCCCCCCCCCCCCTTCCCTACCCTTCCCCCCCCCCCCATCCCATCTGTATAGTGTATGTTGGTGCTCTGTTCATGGTGATCATGATTTTCTCTTCCCCCCCATACATCACTTGCCCCCCCTCCCCCCCATCTGTATAGTGTATGTTGGTGCTCTGTTCAATGGTGATCATGATTTTCTCTTCCCCCCCATACATCACTTGCCCCCCCTCCCCCCCATCTGTATAGTGTATGTTGGTGCTCTGTTCAATGGTGATCATGATTTTCTCTTACCCCCCATACATCACTTGCCCCCCCTCCCCCCCATCTGTATAGTGTATGTTGGTGCTCTGTTCAATGGTGATCATGATTTTCTCTTCCCCCTTGTACAGACATGAGTACCTGATCAGCAGCAAAGTAAGTGTATAATCTCTCATGCCCTCCTTCCACCTTGTTATCACGGTTACTGCTGCTGCTGGTGCCGCCATTGTTGTTGAATCCTAGCTTTGCGTGGTATTTTGATCAGGCATTGCTGCTGTTACTGCTACTTTTACTGCTGCCCTTGTTTGTTAAGAATGTTTGACCTTTTGACCTTGATTTTGAAGAATCTGCAGCTGACGTTTTTTTTACAGTGAAACATGTTTATGATTGTGGTTGTGGTGGCTTTGCAGTTGAGGAGCCGACATGATGTAGAAGAATGAATGGCAATATTCAGCACTTTTCAAAATAGGAATTTGGTACTCAAATGTGTTAAAAAGACCACTTCCCTTATGACTGAAAAATGGTCCTTATTTTGAAATGAAAGGCAAGGTATATCCCACATAAAGGAATTCTTCCAGGCTGGTATTCATAGACTAGTGGTCCGTGTAAACAGGCGGTCCTTTAAGAAGAGTTGATTTTTTGAGTTTGAAAGATGAGTTATTTGAGACCTCCTGCTGATAAACTACACAACATGGTCTTAGCCAGCAGGGCGTCTTGGTGTCTTTTTGGACACCCAAACCTTTAAAAAGCACCCCTCAGAACAGCCAAAAGTTTTTGAGAGGAATTTCTTAAAATGTCAATATAATTGAATTTTTTCATCTCCATATAATTCCCATGACATTGCATATGGATATCATGCCTTATTTGGATGAATTTATACATGTTTATGGTTGAAATCTGAGTAAATTGAGGTCCCCCTTAAGAATTTGGATGCCCAAAAATTTTACAATGGCCAATTTAAGGCATCCTGTTTCTAATTACTGGCTAAGACACTGCTACACAATCATAATCATGTGTGAATGCTAAGACAGTAGTGATGGGATTCCTTATGTCAAGTTAGAAATAGTTTGTATAAGCTGTATTTATTTGTGGTTTGCACTCTACAATCCCTTCACTACTGAGTTCAGATGGTGTCTGGAATGGCCACTAATTGTCTACCTATTTTATGGTAACATACTAGTTTTTGGAAAGATACTCGGAAGAGAAGAGCTTATCAGAACGTAGCAGACATCTCTCCCGTAGATATTTTCTTATTTTATACTTAATGAGCCCATTATTTTCAGAAATATCATTAGACTGAGACAACATTTTTCCTGTTTATCTCCAGTCTTGTTTTATGTCACAGAGTGGGTCCACCACATGAATGGTTTAAGAAAATTGATCTTACCCAGGTTAACCTTTTTACATATGGAGACTCATAGTCTGACAATAAGGGAAATATCTTTAACGAAATAATATTTTGAAAAATATTTGACTGAAAGTCATTGTTCCTGTTGCGTTTATCAGTACCTCTTCAAATTCTTTTCAAATATTACTCTTTGACAAGTTATGTTCAAAGTTGTCAGACTTTTTGTGTCCTCCAGATGTGTATAGGTTGCCGTACCTAAAAAAGAATCTTGTGTTTCAAGCATAGTTGTTCCGTGGTTTAAAAAGCTTAGAGATTTCTACCATGGAAATCTGATGAAAAACTCATTGCGGGGTATCTATTTTGTTCATTAATTTGGGATACCATGTTTCAGCTAGTGGACCCAGGGCTCAAAATCAAGATTTTATCCAGGGAACCCAATTGCATCTTCTAAAGCTACCTAGAGATGTTGTGTATAGAAACCAGTACATCTTTGTGCTCCCTGCGAAAATTTAAGTGAGCCGCAGGAGAATTCAAGCGAGCTCTCGGCTCCTAGCACCCCTTAATTTCGAACCCTGGGACTGTCCCGTCTTTTTCTATTTTGACCTGCCTGGTTGGTCTGCTGCTTTCACTACCTTGCACTGTCTCACTTGAGGTTGTGCAGTTTCTTGCAGCATGTCGAATTCATAGAGTTTTTCCTAGAAGTTATCGTCTGCTACCCTCATACTTTTGAAAATAACTTGTGAATAAAGCGAAAGTTCACAAAATGTTTGAAGGAGAGTTGTAGTTTGTCTTCTGATCTATATTTCCCCTTCAAATGTTCTCAAGAGAATGCTTTTGTAAGTGAAATATTTCCAAAATTGTCAGGCCACTTTTGGCCGCTATGAGTTAACCCTTCGAATGCTGAGGCTACTTCCGTCCAATGCACAAGGATGCAATAACTTTAAAACCCATCTAGACCCTGTCATGTTGGTATTCTTTAGATAGCTCTCGTTGAGTGCTTTCAGATGAGTACCCATATGACAGGGTTTCAGGGATTTTTCGTTTTTTTTGCATCATTTTGTATTGGCCAAATTAGCCACCACCAGCATAAGGGTTAATATGATATGGTTATCATGCACGCACTTGCATGGTATTCGATGGAGAAATGTTTGTGATGTTTTGATTAACATTTCTTCTTCAGATATTCCAAGAAGTGTACTTTTGTTTGAAAGACATTGTTTTTTTTGTCAACGCATTGGTTTTTACCCAGTCTTTCTTGCAGTGCCTGTATTACTTTGGGGATTTCTGTTTGACCAAAACATTCTTCCTTTTCGAAATATTTCAAGGAGAAATGGTAGTCATATCCCAAACAAGCAATCCACGTGGCAGGGTCGTAACCAGGATTTAGAAACTGGGTGCTTAAAATTGGCAATTGTAACATTTTTAGGCATTCCTATTTTTCAAGGGAGATCCCAATATATTCAGATTACAACCATAAACATGGGTTTGCTTATTGATATAAGGCGAAATATCTTTCTAGAATGTCATGGGAATTATATTGAGATGGATAAACTTCAATTACAGACTTAGAATTGGCATTTTTATAAATTACTCACAAAAATATTTGGGTGTCTTGAGGGGTGATTTTTGAGTGTTTGGGTGTCTAAATGACGCCCAGATGCCCCGCTGGCTAAGACGATGCCACAAGTTCCCGGGAAACCAATTAATTACCACATCACATTGCAGCGTCCCGAGAAAAGCAAAGACATTGGAGAGAACACTAACTTAGTGAAGGCAGATGCTAGTTATAAGTGCATGAGTTTCCTTTTTACATTTTGTAGATAAGAGGTCATTTCTCTGTCTTAACCCTTATCCTGCTGGTGGCTAATTTGGCCAATACAAAATGATGCAAAAAAAACCCTGACAAATGACTGAAACCCTGGCACAGGGGTACTCATCTGAGAGTACTCAGCGAGAGCTTTCCAATTAATACCAACATGACAGGGTTTAGATGGTTTTCAAACATCCTTGTGCTTTGGACGAAAGTAGCCTCAGCATTGGAAGGGTTAAGTGCTTGTGATTGCAGGATGGATCATTTAAAAAAAAATCAAAACATGTTCGGACGTGTGGTCTATATTATGCCAGGGCTGCCTGGGCATTTAGTGCAGGAAATAAATGTTGGCACTGTATGGTTTTGATAAGCCCATTCATGTAGCCAAAAGCAGCCTGACACTTATAGAGTAACTTTGCAGGCTGAAGCATATTTTGGCAAAATATTTGAAGGGGAAATATTAATGCAGGACATTACCAACAATTCCCTTTCAAATATTTTTTAAAAATCAAAAATGTTTTGTTAAAAGTATTTAAGATCCAATTTCAAAAGTAACTCTTGAGCATCAATAGATTAAACTTTTCTAAAAACAAGTTTTAACTCCTGCTAAGCTATCATTACAGTGATTTTGCAAATAGATAAATATTTATGGCTATGAAGATATGTTTAAGTAGAGATTAAGGTTATGCCTGCACATACTATTTATTCACTCATTTGCAATAGCTATAAGTTTAGTTCCATTCTAACTTACTCGATAATATGTGTTAATGGACTAACTGTGAAATGGACAGAAATGCATAAGCTCCTGCAGGATTTCCTAAGAGCTGATAGTTTCTGTAGGAAAAGTTTATTTTTTCAGGCCAAATTATATAGAAATGGTATTCCTACACGGAAATATTTTGTTTTTGTGTCTTGGAGATCTTGGATCTGAGATAAACTGAGGTGCCAAATGTACATGGGGCAGGGCTGCACAAGTATCATGTGCAAAGAACACTGCTGGTCTCGCACTTAGCAATTAAGCAGGCATTCTCAAAATATTTCAAGAAGAGTTGTTGATTAATGCTCACAGTGGCCAAAACCGCCTGACAATTTTGATCAAATCTCTCACACAAAAGCAAGTTTGGGAAAATATTTAATGGAGGAATCTTTATCAAAATACTGCCAACAACTCTCCTTCAAATATTTTTTAAAACCTTTGTTAATTACAAAGTTATTTTAAAAAGTAGCATACATCCAGACAACAATTGCTGCAGGAACTTTAAGTATTAGTGGGTTAAAGTGCTTCCCTTATGAACAAACTTAAATCATTTTCATCAGCATGAAATGTTTTGAAAAGAAAGTAGATTCTGATAATATTTTGAGGAGGAATTTTTGTATTTCTAGAAACAACATATTTCTGTCAAAAATTTCTCACTCTAAGTCTTGCTTTATTGTCGTGATATTTGTGCGTGTGCCATGTTGTGTTGCTGCTCCAGAGGAGATTGGGTAACATTGTCAAACCAGCGGAAAAAGACAACTGACTGGATGGCTACATTCAGGATCTATTTCGAGACGGGGAAAATGATTGAAACCCTGGCATATGGATACTCATCTGAGAGCAAGGACTTACCCAGGCAGGAGTCAGGGAGTCATTGTGACTCCCAAACACCAGATTATTCGCAAAATGTCACCCAGTTGTATTTTGTAAGATTTTCTCAGCTTAACTTATAGAAGGCAAAAGGTACATTAAATGATGTAGAAAAGCATACTCTGTTTTGCTATGTCAATATATAAGGTTGCTATCTTTGCGTGTTCTTGCTTTGGACAGAGGGATAAGAGACGTGTCATCATGGCTTGGAAAACAATCAGGAATCATCAGATTTGACTCTGTGTGTGTGGGGGGGGGGGGGGGTCTGTTATGCAGGGTTGACCTTAAACTCATAGGCCTTAAAAAATATGTTTGGTACCCTACCCTACCTAGTTGTTGTTCCCTTCCCTAATGTTTTTTGCCAATCCTACTGAAAAATGAACTGTTCCTACCCAAACATAGCCTCGCCTCCCTAAATAACAATTCTCCAACCATCAAATTATCCATTTCTGGATGAACAGAAGTACAATTAATGCATATTTAGACAATTACAACAAGGAAAACTTTTATTGAAGCCATCCAACTCCAGGGAATCGTGTGAGTTAAACAATAAAAAAAATTTAAATTTAAAAAAATCCCTACCTACCCTACCTATATATTTTTTGGACGTAATAGGAACCAAACACACTTTTTTTTAGCCTTAATTAGTTTGGTTGATATTGCTTGCTTCAGTGAAGCTGCCAGTCTTCTCATTTACCTGCCATGCCCAGCTGTAACTAGCAGGCATTTCTTCCTATTGATACATGCTTTTGTGGTTCTACCTCGCTAGGATTGTTCTCAAGTTTGCTTTTGATGATATCTTTGCATTCGCTGAAGGTCTCTAGTCAGGGGTATTGATATATGTTGGTTTCTATTCTACGAGTACCTTGCTGGTGAGCACCAACCTGTAACATTCATTTTGAATACATTTATATCTTTCTCTACTAAGAATGTGGTTAACTATGGAAATAGAAGGGAAACCTGTTTATTTCTAAAACCAAAATTTGACACAAAGGGAATATACTGTACACTGCCTTAATAGTCTGTGTGTAAAAACATTCCGGATTTTTCCGTTTGGAAGAATCCGGAATGTTTAAAAACGGACAAAAATGTAATGTAAAAAAAAACATAATAGAATGGGGAGTTATGCTCGTCCCTTTGTCCGTTAGTTTCCCTGTCAGTCAATAGGAGGCGCCACTATAAATCACCTTCAAAGGCGTCACATATGCAGAATTAACATTCTAATTATCAAATCATCTCTCTAATGCCTTTTTATTTAACCCTTTAACTATGTTAATATAATAAAATGAAATATTTTAGCTCTTTTTTGGCCATTTTAACCCATCCTTCGCCCATTCCTTTGTATGAGGGTGAAGCCATACACATGAATGTTTGTAACATTCATTCCTTTGTCTTACCTGGTTGCTAATGGCAACCAGGTGAGTTGTTCTCATTTCCTCACTTGGCAGGCATCATCTGGGGTGTCAGGCAGCTTGAACATTTTGACTGCAATTTAGCTGTAATCTATGAAATCTAATGATCAAATGCAGTTCACGGTTCACTTGACAAAAATTAGTTTTCATCATGATCGATAGATGTCGCTGCATGAGGGGATCGAATCCGGACTATTAAAACACCGGACTTTTTTATTTTAAGAGATCCGTACTATTTAAGCACGGAATATTAAGGCAGTGTACAGTAAATGTATGATTATTGATTGTATTTTTCTTTGTGTTTTTCAGTTGCCGGAAGAGGAGGAGATTCTTAGCACCCCGCCGTCATCGGGTAAAGGTTCCGGGTCAGATTCAGAGGCGGGCAGTGATTAATACAGTCCAGCTACTACAAACAGGGACCAACACTGGCAACCCCGGCTAATAATAACCCAACAGAAATATCAGGACTATTTTAACACTCATGCTGCTGATGGCTAATTTGCCAAATACAAAATTATGCAAAAAACCCTGAAAAATGATTGAAACCCTAGCACATGGGTACTCATCTTAGAGTATTTAGCGAGAGCTATCCAATGAATACCAACATGACAGGGTTTCGATGATCTTTGCATCCTTGTGCTGTGGACGAAAGTAGTCTCCGCATTGGAAGGGTCAATAACATCTTTGCAACCAGAGCGTTTTGCAGCAAATGCTTGTGATGGAATGGCGTTGGTAAGAGTCCAACTAACAACTCATCTTCAAATAGTTTTTGAACTCAATTAAAAAGCGTTTTCCAAAATATCCTAGAGCCTCCAAGCATGCGAGGGATAGCTCCTGGTATTAAAGGTTCAAGCCTTACTGCTCTTATCCATAACATTGGCCTAAACAGATGCCCAGCTGCTGCAGTCTGGGGTTAGAACAGTCACACTGTACTTATTACATGTCATCTGCATCCAGTCTTCCTTGGACAGGCAACCGGGACTCCTGTAGCCAGGTGACCATGTATACACTGCATTTATTTTTGAGAGACCGCTAGGGAGCATGCCTGTTAAGTATATTGTGATCCATGTTTGTTCACATCATTGTGTAATAAAATTGTTTAAGAAGGGATCACTGGCTTTACATGAGGTGGCTTTAATCCTGGCATTTGAGTGAACTGGAGAGTTAGAGATGATGCTATCCGAGTGCTGAATTTTCAGCCATTACATGCAGTAGGAATGAGACATATCCAACTACTAAAATGACTTTCACATATGACTCTGACAATGTCTCTCTTGTTTTTTGGTCTACATTTCTCAGCCTTTAAAGCATGTTAGATAAACCCATCCCTGCATGTAGTGGTCAAAAAGAGCCTAACCATTTTGGTGATATCATCCCAACCAAGCTACTGTTTTTGAAATATTTTGAAGGAGAAATGTAAATAAGCATTCAGTCATCCAACAACTTCTTCAACGATTTAATGAATTCCTACTGTATTGTCAAATTAATTTCAAAGCTATCTTAGATCCAGAACTAGGATAACTCATAGCATAAACAGGTTAAACCATTTCAACTGATATAGATTTACTCCAAAGATATCTCTTGAATGATGTCATGTTTTTATTTTAAGAGAAGAATATGTGTCTCTTTAAAAGTGCCCACCCGTTTCCCCAGGTTTTACTTGTTTGGGTAGTATCATAGTGCTGACATTATTTCAACTTTGTCTCATGCAATAACAGTAACTTTCTCAATGGGGTCTATGGACAGGTTTTACAAGTCAGGATCATGCAAATTATTTCTGAAGCATCCTCTGTATTCGTTGTTCTGGGAAAGGTTGCTGTGTTATCAGAATCTTGTTCTGAATGTGTTATGGGATTATCATAATCAGGATATCGGAGGTAAAAATACTGATCTGAAATATTTTTTGCAAAAAATCAGAATTTGATATTCTGATGAGAAATTGATTTGTTGTACATTGTATGAGGTTACAATAAAATGTGACCACAAATTATATGATTGTCTGTTCTGCTTTTCTGTCAACTCACCCTGAAAACTTGACCTGGCTGAATTTCCATGGTCTGCCAAGTAATATTTGCCATTGGGTACAATTCATACATGCAAATGCATTTTCTCTTTTGTATTCAAAGTATGAGGTCAAAATTATGAACCTCTAAGAATTAATTAAGCTTTGGGATAAGGGATAGAATAAATTATAAAAGGTAGTATCTAATTTAAATCTTTTAAGTAGAGTTCATCCTCATCTTTCAACAAAAACCCATTTATCAATCAAAATTTAAAAAATGGCCTTGGAAGCAATAAATTATTTAATTACAAATCATTTTTCCAATAAATATTTCTCTCAAGGTGATTCTTGTAAATACATCTGCCACTTGCTTTTCATCTTTCATGTGGGTACTGTAAAGTATGACTTGTATTCACTCAGCTTTGAGGCATCAACTGAAAGAAACAATGGATGAATTCAATACAGTATGTACAAAATGTGTATTAACACCTAAAATGATATTCCCAGTCAGATCTGCTTAACGGTGCTGGGTGGTTGACCCTAATGGGTGAAATTGAAAAAACAACATTGGATGAGTTTAATCCAATATGTACAACATGTGTATTCACTGAGCTTTGAGGCATCAAATGAAAAAAACGTTGGATAAGTTTAATTCAATGTGTACAAAATGTGTATTCACTGAGCTTTGAGGTGTCAACTAAAAAACAACATTGAATGAGTAAGCCAATGTGTACAAAATGTGTATTATCAACTAAAATAATATTCCCGGTCAAATCAGCTAAAGAGTTGATGGTTCTTGGAGCTGGCTGGTCAGTCCTAACAGGTGATATAGAAAGTATTTTCCATAGAGGGGAATCCAGAACCAGTCTCTGTAGGGGTTTGGTCTCCTGAGTTGGGTTAACTAAGCATAAGAATGCTTTTGTATGCAAATGGGATATTACAAAATAATTCAAAACTTGCCCTCTCACTTGGAGTTTAAAAATAGCTGTTAGGCTGGATACTGAAGTTCAGACATTGCAGTGAAAAAAAATCTTATTTCTCAAATATTTACATGTTTCTTAGTCGAAACGCATGGATATTTCTAAACTGTCTGGTATGTTAGGACAAAAAACATCTTTAATTCTATGTTTGATTATATAAATGTTTTTAGGAACAACTATTATATAAAGTTTGAATAGTTCAACAGCCCTTAATACATTGGACAGTAAATTCTTATCACCTGTGACTGAAGAAAGTGATACATACTGCCCCGTGAAGTAAAATATCAAGGTCACTCATTGAGAGATTATTTCAATCACAGAGTTCAGCATAAAACATAAAAGTCAACTTTTACACGCCAGCTTCACTGGATTATAGGCGCTAAGTATAGAGAGTTATGCATTAACCCTTATGCTGCTGGTGGCTAATTTGAGCAATCCAAAATGATGCAAAAAACCTGAAAAAAAACTGAAACCCTGGCATATGGGTACTCATATGAGAGTGCTCAGCGAGAGCAGTCCAATGAATACCAACATCACAAGGTCAGATGGTTTTCAAAAATATTTCCTTTCCTGTGCTTTTCACGAAAGTAGCCCCATCATTGGAAGGGTTAAGTAAATGCATACGTATTTAAATTATCCTGCCTAGTTCATTGGTTAAGATGCCATATGCCCCTATTATTTAAGGCTATCTCATGACATACCTGGATCAGCTGTTGATAGACCCCTCTGTCTGAGAACGCTGTCCCTCTCAGAGCGAGACGTCACCACGTCGGCCTCGAAGCACGTAGAATACACCTCTCCTGGGTTGAACTCCCACACCCACATGAACGTGTAGCGACCTGCGGAGGAGAGCGGGGATAAAGAATCATAATCGATATTACCTGGGGAAAACTGACTAACCACAAGTCAACTCCCATCAAATGTCCTGAACAGGGTTGGAGCATAATTTGGTGGTGGCTGACAATACTTTCAACCACTCTGCTATCAGGGCAGACCCCCATATCTGATCCGTTGGTTGAAGTAATCTCTCTCCTTGATAATTAGATATTTTTTTCATACAACTCTGACAGAGAAGACAAAATAACCTGAATTTGATGACAACCAACAATCCTACAGCGATTTGCATATTTATTAGTAGCTATACTCGAGTTAATTTGCTTATAACTCATGTGCTGCAAGGATAACTCGTCTAGTTGCAAGAATAAATCATATGGTTGCAAGGATAAATCATCTAATTCCAAAGATAACATGCTATGTGCAAGGATAAATCGCATGGTTGCAAGTATAGCTCATCTAGCTGAAAGGATACGAAGCCTGGTTGTAAATGCATTTCTAATCATTAGGACTACTCACCCGCTTGCAGGTGATTGGGAATGTAGATGGTGTATGTGCCCATGGATTTGTCCATGTTCTGACAGAAAGCGGGTGCGTTTTGATACCCGGGTTTGGGGTACGTCATGGTTTCCTCGTCGGTTAGGTGTCCACCCCGCGGTGAGACCCCCATGTCGTAGATCTCGTTCTGTTTGAACTGGCTGAAGGGGAGGTCGACCTGGCCGTTTCTGGGACCGATGTAGAGCTTGTTCATGGTATCGTGGAGCCATTTGCCGGTGCAGCGAACGTCATTGCAATGGTTCTGGAAATTGGAATTTATTTAAATTTACGTCATTTTTTCTGCAATATTGTGGCTAAATCATGACTTCTCGCAGTTGATGGAGAAAACCGGAAGAATCGGTGAAAACCACCGCCTAACTCCAATTCACTGGAAACTTTCTCACATGCCCCAGCCGAGATTCCAACACAGGCATGGTAAAAGATAGCTAGCAGTTAGTGGCAACGCCTAAGATCACCCTGCCATCAGGGCAGACCCCTGCAATGGTTCTATATGCAACGGTAGCCACAAATGATTGACCAATTTATTTATCCCCATACACCTGTGAACGGTTTATTACTTAATGTACATTTGATAAATAAAAACGACTCATTTGTAACCAATTTAATCCATTCGTAAACAAACCAATGTATATTCCAGAACATTTAATAAGTAAGTTTGTATGAACCCTTTGTCCAATAGCATTGAAACAGGGTCTATATATTATCCTTCAATAATAATGATAAATTTCTTATGTCATAGATTAGTTAAAAACCTCCTGTTAGCAAACCTTAGGCTGGTTAATTGCCTCCTTTCTTTTTGTATTACTGCCATTTATTTTGTGTATGCCTGTTACTAGAAGACTATATCCTGTTACTATTTGAGATTTGATAACCAATGCAATTTTTTGATGAATACCTATGGAGAATAAAAACCCTGTTGCACATGTGTGCAATTTGATACGATACGAATATGGGACGATAAATGACAAGACTGAACCCCCTGCACCCCTCCGTATCTGCAACCGCAGAATGGGGTTCAGCAGTGAACTTACCTTGGTAGGGTGCACCAAGATAACCTTCTGCCCAGGGTAGAAGACGGCCATGGGGTGTTTCTGGGTATAGGCATTGGTATCATCTCTCGTGGTCTTGCAGGCCACGTCTTGCGAGCTACCCCTGAAATCGAAGCCGAAGTCCAGACCAAAAAGTGCGTCCCGCGGACACCATGTCTCAGAGTGGCGCGCGAACGCCCGGCACTTGCCCTGGTCCCAGAAGACGCCATTTTCCTCCAGGTAGTCGGTGCAGGCAAGCCATGAGTGGCACTGCACAAAACTCAGCGCCGACGCAAAACATACTAACAACAGCAACATGCTTCTTGTTGTGAAACTGCAATCTCTGCCACAGAAAGGTGTGTTTCTGCTTTATAGTGTAGTTTCTGGTTTTATTTATAATAGCATTTTCTGATGTGTCTGTCAACCTGAATCTGTCGACACAATATTGGACGACACAATGAGGTCGTTGGCACAGTTTAGGTCGCGTAGCAACGTATGATGCCTGGGAACGGAGGGGAGGAAACTCCCACTTTTGGAGCATACTGTGGATTGCCTGACGTGCGAATAACAACTATTTAAAGAAACTATATTTCTTAGCGGAAAATGTGAAAGAGACACATTTTGCTTAGAATGTAATGATTTTCCTATTAAGGCAATGCCATCTATCTACATGCATGGCATTCCATGATATAAGAGGTGTGACATTGGACCTTTTAGACATTGAACTGTTGAAGAGAACTTGGTTATCAGTCAATTCAATACAGTTTAGGGTATGGAAAGTTTTATGGTTTATTTTGTAAAAAATGAGACACGCTCTTTTAAAAAAATTCGCTAGTGGATAAGAAAAGATCGAAATTTTGTCTGAAAATGGCTGAAATAATTGCTTGACCAGTTTCAAATATTACTGTATGTCAAAGTAAAGTCAGTTACGTGTTAAGTTAATGAAATACGCAGTAGTATTTACTGGAAAGAACTGAGTGCTTTTGAGATTGAGTCCTCCATAGGAGAGTGTTAGGATACGAGACGTTAGGATAGAGTAATAGCTTTATTATCTCTGAGTGCTGACAGAACGCACCTTTCAAAATAGGTCGAGTTGCCAAGCCTTCCTCTGCTTCCACATGTGTCCAACATATTCAAGATATTATATCTTAAAGGGGCCCTAAAGGCTCACATACATATCAGCTTATATGAAAGTAATACACTTCAAGAACAGCTGCCCTTCTTTTTCTCTCAGTGATCCCATGAGGGGAGATTTTTGCATATTGCCATCATCCTGCTCAGCCCCTGGCAGCGGCCATGTTTTTCAATTGGGTGGCAATCTGCCCCTAGCTCTGTGCTTATACCACTGACCACGGCAGGGGGTGATGACCCGGATTCACAATGGCGGCGGCCTTGGCTCAGAGGAGGCGCTATTCACTAATTGCAATTTTCGATTTCTCTTTGTGTGGAGCTCTAGGGCTTCCCTGTTTATGACAGATGTCGAACTATGTTCATGAACTTTCATATAAACCTATGATTTGTTCTTCCCCAAGTTCCCCTTTATCCTTTTTGCATATTGGGTTCACACATGGTCTGATAACTTTGACCATACCTTATAAAAAATAAAGGAATGATTGTCATACCCAACACGAGGCACTGTTGACTATTTCTGTTGTTTTGTTATTATGATATGTTCATGTGTCCAACATTACGTACGACCCGGATGTGCATGGGTTAAGAAATTGGGTCGCTTCCTAAAAATGTAATCATAAGTCAGTCACAGGAACACTCCCTCACCGCCTTGTTTATAACAAATTAAGTGATTTATAGGTAGGCATATAAACAACTCTTCGTCCAATATGTGCATGGAAACGGCCTTGAAATAAAATCCTGGGTCTGTATAAATAGCCGGTTATCAATGTCAGAATATTTTCATAACGAAATTTAACCCAGGACGGTTTGAAAATTACACACACATTAATAACGTGGCAAATATCATAAACATTCAAAGCAATGATGAATGAATGTCTCATAAATGGTCTGTTCTCTAACATGATGTGAACTCCATGTTACCTTTCTGCTGGCGGAATTTAGTCATTGTTGTGTAGGCCTATGCGCTCTAGATTACATTCGACATTTTCTTGCTTTGCACCACGGGAAATTGTACTATAATTGGGACCCCCTAACACCAACAAAATCGCTTAGGTTACCAAATGTGTGCTGTAGATATAACGGGGAACAGTGCGCGGGTGAAATTTGTAGAGTAGTATTTTGTTTGGGTTATTTGGTCGCCTTCAACAGTTAAAGCGATGTGATAGAAAAATATTACCTAAGAAAAAGCAGTAGAAGCAGTAGTAGTAGTAGTAGTAGTAGTAGTAGTAGTAGTAGTAGTAGTAGTAGTAGTAGTACTTAAAGTACATTCAGTTTAGAACTTGGCATCGCAGGTTTTACACGAACAAATACTAGTACCTCTAAATGATGGGTATAAAAGACATCCCAATCTGCTCGATATGTAAAAGAGAACATATGCTATTTTTTTCTGTACAGAATCAAAGACTTTCTGGCAAGAGGTTCAAATCAGGATTTCTGACTAAGGTTTTGTGGACTTCAAATTATCCTTAAAGGGAATAATACTCGGGGAACTATGAATAACAGTGTTATCATCTACATAACATTGGTGGCCAAGAAAATAATTTATAATGCCAAATAGAGGGAGCAAAAAGAAAACATACAACTGTTTAGGGAGATCCCAGCTTATCTGAAAAGGAAAGTACAGCATTTTGGCTTAAAAATGGAGATTTTAAAATTTCATTTTTCCAATAATAACCAAGTCCCCTCTAAAAAGAGTAATGTTTTTCAGATTACAATAAAACTTTTAAATGTATTGAATATATTACATATATATATTCCTTTTTCTTCTTTCCATTTACTTATCAAAAACATCAATACACTTGTGGGCTATTTCATATTATTGATGCAAATAACCTTGTCAAATTTTCACACACCGTATTCTATGAAAGTAACCTCTGTATCTGGGTTTTTAAAGAATAACTTGTAAATGCCATAGTCATAGCTGATGTGCAGAAAAATTAAAAAAGAATTAGAAAAAAAACTGTCCCAGTCATTTAAATTTAATCATGCTGCAATGTACTTTACTAATTAACATTTCCTCTATCTATTTCTGGTGGCTTCTGCACCTACATATGTGATAGATTCCACGTTTGGGGGGCTTCTTTATGTAATGTTTTAATTAACAACTATTTCCTTTGTAAATATACTATCAATAGTGTTATGGTACAAATCCAGTTTTTTTGCAATTTTATAAGATGAGTATGCAATCGTGATTGGTTGACTAGTTGACCACCAGTTGACGATGTTGTGACATTTGGTGACATGTTTTATAGGTCAAGGTCAAGGTCCAAAGGTTACAGATTTTAAGCTGTGAACATGAGGCAGTCCAGTCACATTCAGTAAGTGTAAATCTATTGTTTATAGTTGTGTTTATTCCTAACAAAGTGTTTAGTTTGTAAAGTAAATATGTTGTACATCTGAGTACAGGCACCTGATATGTCTGGGTTATCTAATGCTATGCTCTTGATCTGAATTTTTTGCTTAAACTTTAAGATCAAATGCATTGATGGCGAGCTAGCAGATTACTGGACATCAGTGCATCATTTTGAAGTTCATGTTGCATGCAAAATGGCAGATGACAATGCAAAGCTCACATACTTATTACAATTCTGCACAGGGAACGCTAGGCAGAGTATTGAAAACTGTGCCTCTTGAAAATTCAGGTTATGCAAAACATAGAGAAATACTCAATTACGGTAATGCGCATATGGTAGCACACACTATGCTGCATAAGATCTGCAACCAGGGCCAGATCAAACCGAATGATGCGAATGCGCCATGGGACTTGTTTAGAGACTTACAACCATACTATGTGTTTAGGTATGGTCAAAAAATACAGGCTTATGAAGTATTCACTTTATTTGTAGTCATTACTGTAACTCTATTTGGTTCAAGTATTAAGAACGCAATATTTGATAATTGAATTAATTACGTCGTGCTGTGTAATACTTGAGTGTTTGCCCAAGCTCACTTTACTAACTCTAGTCTTTATCCAGGTGTTACTCAGTCAATTTTGTGTTGTATGTATAAGTCATATGTTAATTTATCATATCAGTCTAATGTTAGTTTTCATCTGAGTTGTATTTACCAGTGTTTACTGTTTCTCATTTGCTTATTCATCTAACATAATGTTCATCAAGTGTTTAATTGGTTCATTTTTGTCTGTTACAGCATATGTGTTAGTGAAGAATAAAGTCATATGCATCCGATATAAAGAGTTATAGTAATCACTCAGTGACCCAATGCTGTGAGTTACTAAAGAAACATTTCCTCCAGTAATTTCTTAACAGGTTCTGTGTCTATATGTGTGATGAGTTCCACATTGGGTGACTTGTTCCAGGAGCCATTGTAATCCACTACCAACTGGCCACGTGTCAGACTCCCGTGTAGTTCCACTGTGCAGTAGCGCTTGAGGGATGAGAGAACTACTCTGGGGTCTGCCACCAGGGCCATACACACGGCATCACAGGAGTACCAGTGAGGCAGCTTGAGCACCTCACGCTTACATCGTGTTGTGTGTTCACTGAACCGTTGGTGGAAGCGGCCTTTTACAGTATCTGTTGCAGTCCAAGTATCATACCAGTCCTGAAATCGAATCAAGAAATTTATGAACATTCTTGTCCAATGAAACTGAATTCAAATTTTGTGTTGTATTTATTCTTTATCAATCGTGTCGATATCTTAATTATCCGAATTGTCATCACGATCTATGACACGTTTGCAAATAACTTGCTGAAAAAGTTGCTGTTTCTAGGTGTGGTTAGCAAGGCCACCTCTATCTCTATCTCTAGAGAAAATCTGATGCAGGGTAATAGGATTAGTAGTTGAGAAGAAGGCAGTTGATAATAGTACCAAGGTAGTGGCGCTGGGCGCAATAGAGCGCAGAGGCAAAATGGTAGAGGTGTGGTTCCCCGTACCAAAAAAAGGAGGCTGGCGCATGCTCCCATGTCTCAAGGTGTAGTTATTGTTATGGCAAATTCAGCAGTAATTTCTGTCCGACTCATGACAAGATGGAAGCAAATGATCCCTGCAATGATTTTGATAGAATGTTTCATTCTCGGGATTTGGTAGGGGGGCCCGGACGAACAGCACACCGTTTGCCGGGCGCGAGAGAGGGAGGAGTGAGGAGTGTGGCAGGGGTACGAGCGTGTGTCGAAGTGAGGTGGCGGGGCTTTGCGCAGGCGCGCAGACATGAGTGGCAGGCGGAGCGCGTGCGAGAGCGTGGTGCGGCGGGAAATAGACATGCACGCGACACTGAAATCGAGCAGGGCCACATTTGAACTGCTGCCGGCAATCAGCAAAGTTGACTTAAAGTCGAGAGCCAATTAGAGGGAGTGCAGCGCGGTTGCAGCTCCTTGCCCAAATCAAGAGGTCGGGTAGTTTCCGACCCACCCACCCTTTTTAGTTTTGGTTTTGTTTTTGGTTTGTTTTGGTCGCAGGAGAGGTCTAGAGCAGGGGCTCGCGGTTGAGAAGTAAGATGGTCAGGGTGAACATAGCAGAGAGTGGTGTGTCACTAGGGTAATGTTGGAATCAAAGAAAAGTTGTTAAGAAGGTGCATTGATACATTGTTGCAATTTGAGGCGTTAGCTTAAGTAAACTTGCTCCGATACAAAGTTACTGTTTTCCGATACATTGTTGCATTTGTATATATACTTGTTGTTTACGAATAAATTCGTACCCTGCACTTCTGTCTTTGTGTGTTGTCTGGTCGTCCCGGCCCCTAGACTAATGCAGTTCCTCTATTGCGACATGAACTGGGATAGATTGGGCGCGAAAACATCCAAATTATTTCCCCATACTTAATGTTAATGCACGGCTTCAATATCACACCAGACATTAGTGTTTGGCTGCTCGGTTTGATAGATCAACTCGCTTCCAGAATCCAGTTATTTACGACATCACTACATATCCCATTCTACTTGTTTAAGCCATGCGTTGCTCGCTGCAGTTTACCACAGTTGAAACCTACGGTTTCTATGGGAAGAGCCCTAGGAAGCAGGTTGCGTCCAGATTTTCGCAGAACTTACCCAAGGCATCGGAGCCTCCCGAAAACTTGTTTCCCACGGAAGCATACGTAGAGGACACTGACAGTTCTCAAGGACAATGGAGGCAGCCTCAGGGTCAGTGAAGAAATTAAACTCCACACAAGGGGCAATGTTCCCATGACCTGTAAAAGCACCACAACATAGCATATATAGAATGGACGTTTTCTAAAGGAAGCAGCAGCAAATTTATTAAACGACTCAGATATGGATAGTGTTTATTGCCAATGGACACACATTTCCGTAGTTAAAGAGTTGTCATTATTCTTATTTCAGTGTATATCATTGTTAACGAGGAGATACAGGGAAAAGGTATTCAGGAGGTCCTTATAAAACTTATCTTAAAATCAATGAAGGAAATCGCTTAAGAGAGGAAGTTATTCAAACTAGAAAAAAATGAAGAAGTATACAGTTACTGCTGTGTGGGGGATAGTTTGACCTCACTGCAGTGACCTACCTTCTATGTTTCCGCCCATCACAACTATCTCGTTGAAGTTCCTAGTGTAACCAGGATGCATCCTCTCCGCAAGGGCCAGATTTGTCAGGGGAGCCAAAGCTACCAAAGTGATTTCACCTGTAGAAAGTATAAATAATGCATATCCTGACTGATATTGCCATTCTGAGGTAAAAGAAAGTTAGACAGTAGTAGTAGTAGTAGTAGTAGTAGTAGTAGTAGTAGTAGTAGTAGTAGTAGTAGTAGTAGTAGTAGTAGTAGCAACAGCATGGTGGGAGTAGTAGCAACAGAAGCAGTAACAGTAGTAGTAGTAACATGACTTGTCAAACGTACTGGAAAGGGTAGTTGCAGCGAGGCTTATCAATCACATGACTATTAATCAGCGACATGAACCCATGCAGTCAGCATACAGACCATGTCATACCACTGAGACCGCACTTGTGCGGGTGCAGAATGACATCCTTCGCACTCTCGATCAGGGTGGGACCACTTTTCTTGTGTTACTCGATCTTAGCGCTGCTTTCGATAGAATCGATCGCTCCATCCTTTTTTATCGGTAGAGTCAGTTCTTGGAGTTAAAGGATCTGCTCTACAGTGTTTCAAATCATACCTGCTAGGCCGGAAACAGAGGATTAAAATGAATGATGACTTCTGCGAAAATCAGGAAATCATGTGTTGGGCGCACTATTGTTCCTAATATACATCATACATATGGCACAGCTAATCCCATCCTACGGTCTAAACAATCATGTCTATGCTGATGACACCCAGCTCTGTTTATCATTCAATAAAACAAGTGATAACGCAAATGTCCAATGTGAAATTTTAAATCTTGAGAAATGTTTGTGTGACATTAGAGTCAGGATGTCTCAGAACAAGCTTAAACTTAACAATGACAAGACTGAGATCATTCTATTCGGCTCTAAGAAACACCTAGCTGAGCTGAACATTAAGTCACTATCTGTAACGGATGTGTCTATTGCATCTGAACCTGTGAGAAGTCTGGGAGCTATGTTTGACTCTCAACTGATCATGACACCCCATGTCAAAAGTGTCGTGAAAAAAGTTAGCTTTCACTTGAGGAATATTGGAGAAGCGAGACGTCTGTTAACAGAAGATGTCCCAAAACAGTGATGCAATCACCGTTGATGTCTCGCTTGCATTACTGCAATGCTCTCCTGATTGGAATACAACAGAATTTGATTGCAAAGCTGCAGCGACTACAAAACAGTGCTGCAAGGATAGTATCGATAACCAGGAAGTATGAACATATCACACCTGTTCTCATCACGCTCCACAGGCTACAAATCAAATTCCGTATTCAATTTAAGGTCCTACTGCTGGTATACAGGTATACAAGCCGCTCAACAGACTTGCACCTAAGTTAATCAAGGAGCTGCTTGTGCCTTATAAACCCAGACGCCATCTACGATCAGAAGCAAAGGGCCTCCTGGATGAGCCTCAGACTAGATTCAAATTTGGAAAAATTGTGCTTTCTCCAGTAGTGCACAGCGATTATGGAATGCGGTTCCACAAATCCTGAAGGATTCTACATCGTGTCAGGCCTTCAAGAAGTGTCTCAAAACACCTCTTTTCAGGCTCGCCCACTAAGGCGTTTCCAGCAGGCACTGGACGTACAATGTTCGTACATTGTACCAACTGTACGTACAATATACGTACATTGTACGTACAGTGCCCGCTGGGTTGTTGACTATAACTCAAACTATGATAATGTCCAGCGCTTTTGAACATTTTATGAATGGAAATGGCGCTATATAAATTCCAACTATTATTATTATTATTATTATTATCATTATTATTATTAATTATCATCATGTAGTTAAGAATACCACACATATCTTATTTTTGCCTTATTTAAGCAATGTATAAGATTTAGTATGCGAGTTTTTCCTTTAATGAATTAATCTTGACAACATACTTTCTACATTTGAAATTTGCTCAAGGTACCTTGTGTTAGTAGCTATTCTGTACCTGCATATTTTTCTGCGAGGCGAGCTAGGGCATCAACAGCGTGTTCTTCCTGTATGAGGGTGACGTCAGGGGCTGTGACGTCAGGCACGTCACCCAATCCATCATCACCATGGAAATATGTGGCTGGAACATAAGGTTTCACCAGAGGACGAGTAGCACCCTTATAAATGGGAATCTGAAAAAAGCCATCTGAAATATCTGATACCCATAATAGTACATGAACCAGAGGGTTAGTCGGTACCATATGGGGGGGGGGGGGGGGCAAATTCTGATAATTTTAATAATTCTAATAATCTGAAGCCCTGTGCTACCAACTTTTGGTGGAAAAACCAACATTTTCTGTTGCGTTCTTGAATATTCATATAGAAAATAATGAAAATCAGGTACTCTATAAGCAGTTGAAGGAATTACATGAATGCTTGTTCTTTTAGTTGTAAAAGTTGTAAAGAGGGATTATTTTGATACCGTGAAAACCTGGCCGATAGATTTGGTACAAGAACCAAACTTTGCTTTTGTGTTCTTATTTCTTGAATGTTTGTATGGAAAATATTTTTTAATTCAGGTAATTGATAAACCACCTGCACCAAAAAGCTGTTCTCCCATAGCAAATAAGTTGTAGATAGATATATCTTAAATGCACTGGTAAACTTAGAAAACTCATGTTTTTAGAACAAGAACCAAATTTCAAATCCACCGTTTGCACAACCCCAGGACACCATTTAAATGTCGATTATAAACCCAACATTTTTGGCGAGTACTACTCTAGCATAGATATTATTTTTGTTCTCCCATAATAAAGAGAACGTTTGAATACAACACGTGTGCCAATATAGTAAAAACATGGACACACAACCTTCTGTATTAACAGGGAATCATTGATTGTCACTTAGTTGAAAATCTCATAACCGTCTTGCTTGATAATCACCTAGATTATCGATTTTGAGAATTTTGTTTTAGTGATTATTGATGAGAAATAAAAGGCAATTGAGTCATTTCATATAGTTACTCCAAATTAACCACTATACATTTTAACAATAATACACTCTCAATTTAGGACACAAATATTTGTTTCCTTGGTTTTTCTTCATAAATGTAGCTGTTTATACTGTGCCATGTAATTTATTTGTATGTGTTTATTTATGTTATGTTATGCATCCTTTTATACTCTGCGGGATAGTCAATAAAGATACAATACAATTTGAGGTTCTCCTGAAAATACCATACTTATCGTCCAATCCATCCTGTAGTGTGTAACAGGGATCTATTGTACCCTGTTTGTTGTTTGAAACGTATTATCACTATAGCTGCTGCTTGAGCCCTCTGCCCTATTGGTCATCATTTAGAGCCCGCCTGCCACTCAGAGCAGGAAATATCCTGTGGGTTTCTTATCTCTCCCAAAGTCATAAAGATTCTGCTTTTGTTTGCCAGATGGGTACTTGTTCTACCCTCACTCTACCACCGACCCTTGTACTACTAACATGTGCTTTAACAGACTTCTGGGCTGAGGAATTACATGTACTTATGGGCTGCAGCAGCAGCATGCATTAGGACCTAGCTACTAGTGGGATTATATTAGGATTAGATGGTCTCTGTATCTACATGTTAGTAAGTAATAAAGCATACTTTGTATATAGTAATCTAGCTTCTATTTGTCATTCCTAAACCCTGCATCACATAGATTGATCTCCTAACCCTTATTGTAACCAACCCTCAGATTAACCCTGAGCTAGCAGTAGCAAAACGGTTACACAGTGTAGTACCAGGCCACATCTTATTTGTAATAAAAGACTGAAGTAAAATACTTAGTTCTAAGGGCAGTGATATTGCATAAAATTAAACCTTGGCCATTTTTTAACCATTTTAAGAATTCTCTTTTTTATAAAAGAAAAGGAAGAGGAGGCCCTCATTAGTCAATTTTTAAGCAGCACCATAATGAACAACAAGTCTAGTGATATATCTGATTCAAAAGATCCTTTGTACGAAGCTGGCAAAAATGGCAACAACAAGTGTTTTATGAATTATTGTCATTTAGCTAGCTGATAAGGTAGATTTTTCTGAATAGTTGTTTTTCTCGGCCCTGATTATACTTGACAAGTCAGCTTATATGAATTTTATATATACTGTGTAAAAAGGTCATCTGATAAGGAATGTATAAAAAAATAAAAGTAGCCACCCAGCGAGGTGTAAGACATGATAAAAAACTGATGTGGGGCAGCAATCAATACTGGCATGGCATTGTTTTGTGTTTTTTTAAGTTGCTGTTGTTGTTTTTTTAAATTTCAGAATGTTCAAAATTGTTATCTACTTACTTAGGCTTTTTTGTTAAAAAAATGTTGCCATTTTCATTCAAAACCCAAGCAAAGGGAACAATGTTTTTTATTGAATTCTTATGTAAAGAAAGTATCAAATTTGTTCCTGCTTTGCTTATAAGCGGATATCAGGTTTCTTGATATGTGGTCTCCTGCGCTACTTAGGGATGGTCTAGAATAGTTGGTCTAGTTGGAATAGTTGACAGTTGGTCTGAATATTTTGATGGAAAGGGTGTACACTAAGACTTATGTAGAAATCTTAGACAAACTTATTCTCAACAATTATCCCCATACACCATTAACACTACCATTCTAGAATTGCCCAGGCAATATGGTGAAAAAATGTATTCTTAAAAGGATGTCATTATCAAACAATTTTAGAAGGGACCATAGATCTCTGTGACACTTTTCATAAAGAAGTTTAGAGACTGAAATCATATCTAAATAGAAAATGAAAAGTTGCTTAATTGAGATTGCTTAATTTCCATCTAAAAGCTGACCTGCCATAGACTTCAGATCGCTCTTCCATACCTATAGTGTTAGTCAGATTAGTTCTGAAGTAAGGTATGCAAGCGTCGCTTCAAGAAATACAGTATTGTAGTGTATATCGAGAGACACACTATGCCCTTTCCATTACGAATATGAATATAGAGCGGCGATGACTCTAGAAAAGCCAAAAGAGTAAAAGTATTGTCGCGCCAATTCTGCGGGCTCTGTAGCACATTTTTTTCATAAATGGAGGTTGGTGATAACATTAAAAGATGGCTCTGAATTGCTAAGTAGGAAGTTCTTTTTAAATAAGGGAAACGGAAGATAGGGTTGATTTAATTATATGGAGATTCATTTTCCGGGAATTTAGACGGAATTCCATGAAAGGAAAATGAGTTTCCGTTAATGGAAAATGAATTTTCGTAAAAGAAAAGTTATTCTCCATTAGCGTAAAATCGAAAATGATTATCCGTGTATGGAGAATAAGTAATATTTGCATGAATTGCTTACCATAAATATACATATACATGTATTAGACAATTAAGTGAAAGGCGAAAGACTATAATCTATGATAGCAGGCCTCCGACCAACACCAATTTGGGAGCATTTTACTATAATCTGGGCACATACAAACTGCTGGGAACCGTATTTCCCCTCTTTCAGTCAACGACGACTATGTATTGCCGTCATAAATAAAGGACAGCCCCGTTTTAATTGGACTGTATTAGACTCACACACGTTTTGAAAGGTCTTTATCACTTGTATTTAAGGCGCTGCTCTGATTATGATTTAAACTGAAAACGTATTGCTGCTTGCTCCACTAAACCCCTTTATAGCTAAGGCCTAGGACCTGGGGTGCATCAGGCCTCACCTTTCTACTGGCTTTCAAACACAGCAACCTAGCTGGATCCTTATCCCTAAAACATCGCTCAACAGATCTTATGCTCGTGTCGCGAGTACAGCTACTTTCCCACTATCAAGAACTATCTTGCCAAGAACACCAAATTTTGGTGTTCTTGGAAGATTCGGCAAATCATTCTGGTTTGTTTGTGTTCGTTCCTAGGAACATCTCAGAACATCTTGGCTAAGGCGTAGAACAGTCTCAAAGTTTTGAATATGTTCAAAACTTTCGTGGAAGTTCGTGAGTCATGGATCAATGATTTTTGGTACTAACCCATTCCTAGGAGTGTTCCTAAGACATTCTTTGGACATTCGTCTAAATTATTGTGTGATTGGGAACAAATTTCTTATTATAAAAATTCTTACGAAAATCTCAGAAATCTCCTAGGAATTTCTTAAGATCATTCCTAAGAATGACTTCAAATAGTGAACGAGTACCGGAAGTAAATACAAAGCATCATGTGACTTGGATGAAAGTGGTTTATCCAAAGTGACTAAAACCAGATATATGCTTCATATCAAACATTACAAACTGCCTGTACGACCGATATACAACCAGTATAACTAGTATACAACCAACTTATGATCAAACCCAACCAAAATCATACCATCAAGCGTAACCTGGTGGTATCTTGGTTGTGCGACCTGAAAAAGAAACAACGGTTTCATATGATCATGGATGACTTATCATGATGTCTGAGGACCGCACGCAAACCAGTTCCATCACTGAACACGATTAATATATGATCATGTAATACCATGATATGACCACTAAGGATCGTTTCAAACCATGTTACCGGTATGATAACCTTAAGACTGATAAAGACCTGTTTGGGATTAGCTGTGCCTCATTGAAACTAAATTATACCCACAACCTTTTAAGCAGTTTCTTCCACATAGATTGTTGACACCACACAATTGAATTCAATACAAATATCTTTGTTCTGTGATTCTACATCATTGAACATACTTTTAAATTCTACCTGACTTTTCCCTTTTTCGGCACACTTCTAAAACCATTATGTAAAAAAGTCAAGCATGGTATTGACGGTACAGTCTTAAGGTTGTAGAAATATTGTTTAAAACCTTTAAAAACTTGTCCGTTATTTAATTATGAATTTAAAGCGCTTTTGAACATTATATCAAATATCAATTATTAATTTATTATTATTATTATCATTATTATTATTATTATTATTATTGTTATTATTTTGACGCTGCAATATAATTTACGAAATTAACATTTCCTCTAGTTATTTCTTAGTGGGTTTTGTATCTATATGTGCAATAATTTCTACGTTTGGGGACTTGTTGACGTACAATTCTAATTAACAACCATTTCCATTTTATTCCAGTGATTTACTAAAAGAAACAATTCCCTCCAGTAATTTTCTAACAGAAAAAATTCCCTCCAGTAATTTTCTAACAGGTTGTGTATCCATATTCAGAGTACAGTGAATGGTGAGACGTGCAGGTTTTTACGAACATAATTCTTAAACGATGCCTATTTTCCACACCGACCACTCTCCTAGAGTAGACACATGAGTAGTCTACTTTTATTCATCAAATATACTATGGCAATAAATTCATACAAATATTAACTATTTTCCTTTAACTAAGATTCATTTTTACGCATATTTATTTTATGTACTTGAATTTCTATAAACGATGAATGATCTCTTTTTTCCATTAATAGAAATTCATTTTCCGTAGATGGGATTTTCTGTAAATAAAAATTCGTTTTCAGTAAATGGACTTTTTTCCGTTTAAGGAGAAGGAGTTTCTGTAATTGGAAAATGAGAGGAATTTCCATTTGCGGAAAAATGTTTTCTGAAAGTGAATTTCCATTCATGGAAAATGGTTTTCGTTTAAGGATATTCATTTTTCGGTTACAGGTTACAAGTTGATGGACCATGTGTTTGCTATATATATATATATATATATATATACATTAATATATATATATATATATATATATATATATATATAGATATATATATATATATATATATATATTTATATATATATATATATATATATATATATATATATATATATATATATATATATATATATATATATATATATATATATATATATATATATATATATATAAACAAATTAATACTGGGTCCCTTGCTGTTGCCAAAATCGTGTGCTGTAAGGTATTATCTTACAAGAACTCCAAACTTTCCATCCAGTTACACTAGCTTAGTGTGTTTAACATACATGCATTGTATTTGCAATTCAAATGTACTCTTTATTGATCAAGGATCTGTCATTTAAGTAAAGCATTACAACATAACAACAGCAGTGTTTCATATGTTTCTAAGTTTTACTCCGTTCAAGTGCATGACCATATTGTTTTGAATTGTTATTGAAAATGAGAAATAAAATGCAATTTTCAAGTTTCCAATTCCATAACTATTGAACGAACTCTAAAATGGAAAATAGTGAAACCATTTTTATCAAATAGAACAAATTTAACACAAATCCGAACTAACATTCGATACTCAAAATGCATGTTGATTTGAAGCTATTATGTATTGATAAACTTCAAAAATGAGAAAAGGCATAAAATACTTTCCTGATTTTGTGCTAGCCTATAAGAGCCTAAAGAAATGTGTTGCCTTAGGCCGTCTCTTACATCCTCAGTAATGGCCCATGATGAAAAGTGCATTGGCTAAACATACGTTAAACAACTCAAATGGCCCTATATTCACAAAGTAACCGCACTAAGCAACCATAAACGATTTTTGAATTAGTTGCTAGTTCATAAAAAACAAGATATATTTCATTTATTTGTTATAATAAATGTTATAGAAAGGTTTTGGGACTACAGCATTTCTATATGTTTTCTGTATGTTACACTCATTAAAACCTGTTTATAAAGCCCCTCCACCATGACTATACACATTATTGAAACCCACTTATTCAAGCGGTAAAGCATGGCTGAGGTCTTCCTCATAAAAAGCATACTATGAAGCAGAGGAGTTTTCTTGAAAATAAAATGTGCGTGTTAACTTCAAATGCCCTTAATAGGTTACCAGTTTTATTACCAAATGACTCCAGTACCTTACTTTCCCATTTATGTTTATTTTCAATATTGTTGAACAATAATTGAGCCATTGTTTGGATCCTGACTTAGGAGGGGTAGTTACATATATCTGTGACCTACTAAAGTCTACTTACTAACCTGTAGTTTGTTGCAGACGTGTAGGACGCGCAGTGTGTTGCTACAGACTTGTTGGACGTCGATGTTTCCCGAGACACACGTGATTGCGACCACCTCAAGGTGTGGCTGAGCCACGGCCAGCATGATGGCCTCAGCATCGTCCACGCCTGTGTCCACATCCAAAATCACCCTCTGCCGATTATGGGAGAGAACTGTATCTCCTGGGGTCTCCAATCCTTCCGACATTCTATACAGGTGTGACTGTATCAAGGATGCCCAGGTCATAACCATAGCATGGCAAGCGTGAGCGGGTTTATTGCCATTAAGGTGGAGACCTAGGACAGGTAGGCTCGTCGAATGTTAGAGGCTAGGATAACCTGGTCAGCGAGAAATGACTATATTCTCAACATGAAACACATGAATGATCACTGGCCACCCTTCTCGACCCAGCGACCTTTGAATTACGTGGCTGAAACAAGAACAAAGTAGGAAAGCTCTAGTGACGATATATAATTCCGTATCTGCTTCAACCCTGACTTTGAGTGAAACAAACACATGGCAGAACTATTAATCGTATAATCGGGTCTGTTCACACACATATGGCTAAACAACCAATAGGACGCATTTCATCGTCAGTAAATCAGGAACTTACCACATACAATACATTGGAAGTACAAGAGTGTATTTTTATTTGCATGTTTATTGGCTGTATCTCTTATTAATACAGAATCATACACCATACATTTCAGAAATAGAGCAAAGTATAACATACCAGTCAGATTCATACTAAATATAGGTCATTTACAATTATGAATATATCTTTCGAATTTCGATTTTTCGTCACTTTTTCTACCATGTTGCGACGAATTCATGACTAGCCAGTCGTGACTGGTGGAGGAAACCGGAGTACCCGCCAAAAACCACCGCCTAACCAATGTCATTGGCAACTTTCTCAAGTATATCCCCTTGCTACAAAATGTAACCTTAATTCAAGACTGAGATATTTTAACCTACACATATTGTATAGAACATTAATCACATGGAAAAATTAAAACTATTTAATATAACTGGAGATTATAAATGCAGTGAATATGGGGAATGTGAAACATTATCTCATATGTTATACGACTGTACCCCAACTAAAGACCTATGCTTCCATGTTGTAACATCGGCACAGAGATATTAGAAGACAACATTTTCCTTGGAAGGACATCTATTTTACTTGGAGATTACAGAAATCCTATTACAGCTAGCCTGTTGATTACAAAATATAAAATATACAAACACAAGGATAACAATAAAAAGTGACTTTACTACAAATACTCTTACGAATGAAAATGCAACTAAATATAGAAGAATATCTTGCTGTGGAATAAAAAAAAAAAGAACAGTACCTTACTGGGAATGTGGTCCTCTATATACACCGTTTTATTAAAGCCTGTTTCAAACGTAGAAAAAGGCAAACAACTATTTGTAATCAGTGATTGACATGTAACCCGGTTCAATAAAGATAAAAAAAACACTTTCTCGTATGTGCCGGCCGGTATCCAAACCCAGACAATGGTGAGGGGCAGCTAGCAGTCAGCGGCAATGCCTTACACCACACAGCTATTACGTCTGGACCTGTAGCATCTATATATTCTATGTAGTATGCATACATTATATATACATTATACATTTATACATGAGTGAACGCTATTGCACATATGTGTCACACCTCCGTACAAATCCTTGTGGCTGATAGGGAATACGGTTCTGCCGGGTCAGATGCCCCCGATTGTCTAGCTGTCTGCTTTGTCATTTTTGGCTGAGTGAATAACGATAGTCTTTAGTAGCATTGTTTTGGGACATGACATATATGATCCCCCGCTAGCTAGGTCCAGGGTGGAGTCCTAGATACGTTGAAATATATCGGGACCAGAGCGGCCTTTAAAGGCATAGTAGGGTATTCAAAAACAGTTGCAGCATTTTGTTAAAATCAGCAAATACTTTCCCTATGGTGTCCTCTACTCAAATATCATATAGAAAGGTGGGTTCACATTACCATCTTTAAGATAGGGGGCGCCACTTATGGGGGTTTACTTGTATTGGAGCAGGTTCTGCGCAAGAAAGTACATGCAGATATATGTGTTCCCACAGTAGGAATTTTCTTGAACATGACACAATCTTTCCATAGGTAGTCCTCTTCCAAATGAAAAAGGAAAAAAGTGGGTCACCAGTTACGATGATAAGATAGGTGGCGCCAAAGTAGCACTTTAGGGGTGATAAGTGCTAGCTTCGAAGCTGAACTTCCAGGTCTTTACAAAAAAATATCTGACAATAATAACGTTTTTTTCTCAAACTTTGCTGAATTTATCTTTGGATAGTCCTCTTCCAGATAAAAAATGAAAAAAAGGGGGTCACCAGCCCTGCTGACAAGATAGGTGGCGCCAAAGTAGCACTTAATGAGTAAATAGTGCTAGCTTGGAAGCTGAACTTCCAGGTCTTTACAAAAAATATCCGACAATAATAATTTTCTCAAACTTGTAAAATATTTAGTAAAAAGTGCTAGCTTAGAAGCTGAACTTCCAGGTCTTAACAAAAAAATCACACAATAATAAGTTTCTCAAACTTGGCAGAATCTATCTTTGGGAAGCTGTCCTCCAAATAAAAAAAGAAAAAATGGAGGTCACCAGCCGAACGAATAGCTCAAAAGTTGTGCTCTGTACATGCTGGCGCACAGATTTCTCTGTAATGTAAATGATACGAGAGCCCTGATTGGTCCTTGTTTCCTCATAACCTCATGCTGATGCCAAATCAGAGACCCCTGGCATGTCCAGCCCTTAACTCTAGCGCATATAGTAATTGGTCTCTCGCCACATATCCTTTCTTTTCTTCATCTAAGATTATACCCACTAATGTCGATCCACCGGCATGTCTCCTTGAAGAACCTGGCTGTGGCAAATAGCCCTTAAATTGTATTCTGCCTATGTCGGTGCGCAGCTTGCTCTGCAATGTAAATGATACAAGAGCCATCATTGGTCTTAGTCTCCTAGTAACGTCACACTAAGGCCAGATCGAGACCCCTGGGATAGCCATATAGTAATTGGTATCTCGCTTTATATCCATATTTTTATTTATCTAAGCTATAGCGCATAAGGTAATTTATCTCTTGCTACCTATCCGTTGTTTTACTCATCTAAGATATAAATACAATTTTACCTTTCTTTACTAATGCTAATAAGGAAAGGTATGAGTTTTACACAGGAGTATTCAACATCAAATCATTGAAAACACTCGCCTTGATATCCCTCAGCTATGATTGTTGATTGCCTGGACATGATGCCTAATACCTTATTCAGTTTGTCCCGGACACGCCTGCAAGGAAAAGAACCTTCCTTTGCTGTCCCTACGATGTTGTGGATGCTGTCTCCATGACTTGTACCTGGTTGTTAAATTTAGTGCCAGACAGGAGCGAGTGCTGATATTTGGCGGGATTGTGCTCATGGCACATGCTAAATTAGCTTTGATCCTGTTACCCGCACAGCTGGGCAATGTGTGAAACGGTTCGGCCGTTGGTGGCGCGCGACGTATTACCCGACCTTGTCTTTAAAAAGAGAACGTGTCTGTAAGCAATTCTGAGGCATACAGGCACATCACAATGTATTTAAAGAACCTATCGTAAACATCTGGGCTTCTGTGGAGGTAGGACGTTGGCCATTAACAGGCACCTGAGTGATTAGTCCAATGAATCAGCCTCCTTCGCTGGTTGTTTTTATCATTGTTGATCCTACGTCCAACTCTGGAGTCTAATGAAAGTAGTATTAAAACAGATGAGCAGCATTCCGCCGAGATTCTCGGCGGAACGAAAACGGCCGCAAAAAGTACTTTTTGTTTTGAGTTGTTTATACTAACTTGCGCTTCCAATGTCCTTGATATGTACTTAAAGAATCCGTGTGCTTCCTCGTCAATGTCCCTTATTAAGCAGTTTCTTAGGCCTAAAACAGGAAGACTTCTAGAAACGAAGTCGAAGGGAAGCCATCTTTATTTTTTGCAAGACTCGCACGTGAGCAGTCGCATATAACTCCGAGAATTACGGAATCAAAATGAAAAGGAATATATAGTACAACTTACCGAAATAAAGAACCACAACAATACAAAATGATATCATTTGAAGGAAAAATCACGTGAAATTCATATTTTTAGTGTTTTTTTCTCACTACACTGTTTTATTTCTTTAAAACTTTCCGTTTTTAACGAATTCCGAGATTTACAATCACACGCCGTAACGATAATCTCGCTAGAGACCATGTGACTACGTTTATTCAAAATGGCTGACACAACATCGTCTGCACTGAGATAACAGTAAGTTTAAACGAACTTTACCTCTTAAAAGCATTGAAAAGCATTATCAGACGTGTTGTGTGCGCCGGACATTATTTATTTGAAGGCAGCTAAGTGATTCTTGGCAGAGGACGTCGGGGAAAATGAATCAGTTAGATAAATCAACGTAAGTGTCCTCAGAGCCGAGTGCTCATCTGTTTTGATAAGATCTGCAATAAACGCTAAAGCAGGTGACACATCAAATCTGGACATAAAAAGTCGAACCGTCTTTACGTTTATTGTAAATGAACTACTGAGTGATCAGATGGTACAGGCTTGTCTTCACGTATAGAGTGAGCCTTGGCACTTTGTCCAAAAACAAACACCTTTCAAACACAGCAACCTAGCCGGATCCTATCCCTAAAACATCGCTGAGCAACACGACTTTCAAATGTATTGGAAATATTACATCTCCTTCCTTTTCTTCTTTCTTTTTACTTATCAAAGATATACCTACACTCATATTATCAATACAAATAACCAGGTCAAATTTTCACACACCGTATTCTATGAAAGTAACTAATGTATTTGTGTTTTGCAGGTTTGAGTCACTACTGGGTCCCCTCGAAATCAGGTTGGCCTGGTCGCTATATAAACGTGCAGCATTCTGGAGGATTGTCTATGGTCGTGCAACTGAAAGACCCCTTGGAACTATTCGTGAAGAGAAGGGAGGGGAGTTTACTTATCTAACATAGTGCTCATCAAGTGTTTTATTGGTGTTTATTTTTCCCTGTTATAGCAAACGTGTTAGTGAAGAATAAAGTCACGTGAGTCCGATATAAAGAGTAATAGCTATCACTCAGTGACTCAACACAGTTATTTACTAAAGAAACATTTCCTCCAGTAATTTCTTAACAGGTTCTGTGTCTATATGTGTGATGAGTTCCACGTTTGGCAACTT
This sequence comes from Maea johnstoni, assembly GCA_963942565.1. Lineage (NCBI taxonomy): Eukaryota > Metazoa > Annelida > Polychaeta > Spionida > Magelonidae > Maea > Maea johnstoni. The sequence continues at coordinate 23,128,161 of OZ012691.1, forward strand.
GTTCCAGGAGCCATTGTAATCCACCACCAACTGGCCACGTGTCAGACTCCCGTGTAGTTCCACTGTGCAGTAGCGCTTGAGAGATGAGAGAACTACTCTGGGGTCTGCCACTAGGGCCATGCACACGGCGTCACAGGAGTACCAGTGAGGCAGCTTGAGCACCTCACGCTTACGTCTTGTTGTGTGTTCACTGAACCGTTGGTGGAAGCAGCCTTTTACAGTATCTGTTGCAGTCCAAGTATCATACCAGTCCTGAAATCAATCAATAAATTTATGAACATTCTCGTCCATTGGAATACAAATTCTAGTGTTCTATCGATTCTTTCTCTCAGCTTTATATCTGAATTACCTATCCGCACCAAGAGTTTTTGTTTCACGTGTCATCAGGATCTATAATGCATTTGCAAATAACTAACTGATAAAGTTGTTGTTTTAGGTGTAATTAGCAAGGCTACCTCTATCTATATCCAGACTTTCGCAGAACTTACCCAAGGCATTGCAGCTTCTCTACAACATGTTTCTGAAACTGAATTCAAACTGTGTTTTGTATTGATTCTTTATCAATCGTCTCAATATCTTAATTATCCTAAATGTCATCAGGATCTATGACACGTTTGCAAATAACTTGCTGAAGAAGTTGCTGTTTTTAGGTGTGGTTAGCAAGGCCACCTCTATCTCTATCTAGAGAAAATCCGATGCAGGGTAATAGGATTAGTAGTTGAGAAGAAGGCAGTGGATAATAGTACCAAGGTAGTGGCGCTGGGCGCAATAGAGCGCAGAGGCAAAATGGTAGAGGTGTGGTTCCCCGTACCAAAAAAAGGAGGCTGGCGCATGCTCCCATGTCTCAAGGTGTAGTTATTGTTATGGCCAATTCAGCAGTAGTTTCAGCATCAGCACGGACTCCGAGTCCAATCTGTCCGACTCGTGACAAGATGGAAGCAATTGATCCCTGCCGTGATTTGGTTCCTCTATTGCGACAGGAACTGGGATTGATTGGGTGCGAAAACATCCAAATAATTTTTTCCATACATAATGTTAATGCATTGTTTCAATATCATTTCGGTTTTTGGCTGATTTGTTTTATAGATAAACTGGCTTCCAAAATAGTTATTTACGACATTACTATATCACATTCTACCTGTTTAAGCAAAGCGTTGCAATCTGCAGTTTACTAGTACCTCGGAAGCAGGTTGCGTCCAGACTTTCGCAGAACTTACCCAAGGCATTGGAGCTTCCCGAAAACATGTTTCCCAGGGAAGCATACGTAGAGGACATTTACAGTCCTCAAGGACAATGGAGGCAGCCTCAGGATCAGTGAAGAAATTAAACTCCACACAAGGAGCAATATTACCTCGCCCTGTAAAATAGATCATAACATATAAAATGGACTTTTTCGAAGCCATTGTAAATTCAACCCTCTACTGGTAGCAACAGCCAATCTTTCTACAAACAATAATAATAATAATAATAATAATGATAATATTGTCATTTGATATTGCGCCCTTTCCATATAAACATGCTCAAAGGCGCATTACATTCAAACAATGCTTTGTTTTATTGCTAATACAAATATATGTCCTCTGTAAGAGAGTTGTCGTTGTTCTTATTTCAGTGTGTATCATAAAAAAGGAATACATGGAAAGATTATTCGAGGTGTCTTTGAAATAAGACTACCTTCAAATTACTGAAAAACGTCGCTTAGGAGAGGACACTTTTTAACTAAAGAAATTGAAGAAGTGCTTATTCATTATTGTGTGAAAGATAGTTTAATCTCACGACAGTGACCTACCTTCTATGTTTCCGCCCATCACAACTATCTCTTTGAGGTTCTTAGTGTAACCAGGATGCATCCTCTCCGCAAGGGCCAGGTTTGTCAGGGGAGCCAAAGCTATCAAAGTGATTTCACCTGTAGAAAGTATGAAGAATGCATATCGTGATTCATATTGTCAATCTCAGTTCGACAGTAGTAGTAGTAGTAGTAGTAGTAGTAGTAGTAGTAGTAGTAGTAGTAGTAGTAGAAGTAGTAGTAGTAGTAGTAGGAGCAGCATGGGGTTTTAGAGTACCACGAATGCCTTATTTCTTTTAAGAAATACATACTGATTAGAACACGAGTTGTTCTTTAAGTGTTATCTTTGACAGCATAATTTCTACAAATATAAGTTGAGGTACCTGCATATTTTTCTGCAAGGCGAGCTAAGGCATCAACAGCGTGTTCTTTCTGGATGAAGGTGACGTCAGGGGCTGTGACGTCAGGCACGTCACCCAGTCCGTCTCCGCCATGAAAACGTGTGTCTGGATTATACGGTTGCAACAGAGGACGAGCCGCGCCCTTGTAAACTGGAATCTGAAAAAAGCCATTATTGATAAATATACTTAATATCTGAAATGTTTCATATCAATAACATTGAATGAAACAATGCCCTTTTCCATACTGGCCTCTCTCCTAGGTTGCACAGACAAATTTATTCATCAAATATACTATGGTAAGCAATCCATAAAAATATCAATTATTTTCCTTACCAATATTCACCTTCTGTACGCAGAAAATAATTTCTGTAAATGGAAAATAAATTGTTGTTAAAGGACAATTCCACCATGAATAAACCATTGGCCCAAATAGTGTCTTAGGGTATACTTGACTCATATCCAAGTCCCCAAAACTACCAACCTCCATATTAGAAGTTCATTGCTGTTTAAAGTCATGTTTTGCCATGCATCTGGGGGCGGCCATTTTGAAGCTAAATGTGCTGACAGATTAGTTGCACAAATGGCAGCATCAAGCAGCTGCCTCAACAAGGCTGGGAGTGCCCTAATACATTGTGTCCTGATTCGCCTAGTAGTAGGAACTTGACAGAGATTATATGACATATGCATTGAGTTTACATGGACACACTAGATTCTGAAAGTTTAAGATGTAAGAGTAAAATACTTACCCTTCCCATTGCTCTAGACCTCATTCAAACAGTGCACTGATTGTAAATTATTGTTTGTTTGTACTGATTTAAATTGTACTTGTTAAAAGGCAGGACCTGGTTAGTCAGGTAGATGTCAACAATTGCAAGCACTTCCCTGTGCAGATTTGAAAACACCCTGAAGACTTCAGGTGCTCAGGAAACAGCCATCTCAACACAATTTTGTTGATTTCTATTACCATTGCAGGAAGTGATTCTGAGGAGCTAATAATCAATCAGTCAGGTAATGCAATTGACTTGGCTAGTACTGTCAATCTACTAAACACTTTCCCTGATGGGTTTGCAAGTCTAGTTTTGTTTTAAAACTCTTAAGGGAAGTCATTTGATACCAACCTTTTCAAGCTGTCATACAAACAACCAAAATGAATGAATGAGTTATATGAGCCTGATGTTCGGGATATAGCATAAATAATCAACAAGTTAAGGGGTCTGGCAGAAACAAACTTATCCAGAACAAATGTAAAGTGTACTTTTATCTCTCTCCCTTTCTTAGCCATTTTTTTGTACCCTCTAAAGACAAATTGTCTTCCAACAACTTGATGTAAAAGATTTGCCTTCTTTTCTGTGTGCTTCTGGGCCCTTTTTTTCTCTTGTTGAACATGGCTCTGTGTGGTATTAAAATTAAATGTTGTAGGCACTGCACCATGTGTCGGACGTTTAAACCTCCTAAATTCCAGTCTTGTTTGTAGGTCAGCCTCAAAACAAGATTCCTCAAAATGTTCATTACAAACTCTTTGGGCTCCACTAAATCTTGTGTTTGGTCATCTAAGACTATGAGTAGTTCTTCACTGTCCAAATGTTGAATAGCCATCTTGCTGCTAAAACCTTCTTTTCTGGTTTAATCCTTGGGTTAAATAATGGAGAAAAAGGAAATTTCCTTTCCTTTTCCCTTGTCAGATTTGTTATAGCATCCATTAGCAGCACAAATTACCATTTTCACAACACAGTTCACCTAGTCTCATATGCACACTATACAGGATGTGGCAGCTCTGCACACAGGAAGTAGTGCGGTTGTGACATCATGAACTGACTGTCATATGGATTTTAGCAGGGCATTCTGGGATACAATGGCTCCCATGATCTTCAACTGGAATGGCTGGTTGGGGTGGTAATTGAGTGCAATTTCATAGGTAGGGAAGCCAAACAGTATTCAGGTGAACAGGGACAGTAAAGTACACATATCAAAGTATGTTCTCAGCATATAATAGCCTGAAGGTGTAAATGTCCTTTCAGGGAAAATGATTTCCCCATTACAGAATTTCATTTGAAATCAATTTCTGCAAACGATGAATCATCCCTATTTCATGTAAATAGAAATTCATTTTTCCGTAAATGGGGTTTTACGTACATGAGGGAGATGAAGACGAGCGGTCAGTTGGCCTCATCATCATCAGCAGCAGCAGCATCGGAGGGGCATATGTAAGTACTGTATTTGTCTTAATAAGCACACAAACCCCAAATAACCGCACCCTTTTTTCTGAAAAATGTTGGAATGGGCAAGCCAGTGAATATTATTCTCTGACTTTCTGAACTTATCCCTACTATTCCCACATATGCAATTTTTTTCCTGTCTTGCTGTGAGAAAGTTGCCAGTGACTTGGGGTAAGTTGGTTGTTTTCTCTCAGGTATTCTGACTTCCTCCAGTCAGAATACCTGACAGAAAAATTGATGGTATTTCTAACCCAATTAGAAATTTAAAATCCTGAAAAGCTGATCAGTGAAGAATCGTCACAGTGAAATATATCAACTCTATCTTCTCTTTTTCTTCCAGCGGCCCAGTGAATCTGACTCGGCAGATCCTGAGGGCTGAGGGGATGCGTGGTTTGTTCCATGGTTTCACGGCGACTCTCGCCAGGGAGATGCAGGGGTACTTCTTCTTCGGCGGCGGCTATGAGGCGAGTCGGGCTCTGATGACAAAGCCAGGACAGTCCAAAGATGACTTGGGTGAGGTTCTTCTCATACTTTATATAATGCAATGTTCTATATTTACCGTTACCACCTGCTCTGCTATAATTCTCTATGCTAATTGCACATGGTCAATAGGTGTTAGACCTGGAGCTGTTCACACTTTGTAGATTAAATATCGAACGGCAGAATTCAATATCGAACAGCAGAATGCAATACTACCACTTGGGCAGCAGCCTCGTTCTGACCTCTGAAGTTATTTAAAGTGTAACTCTACCTTCAAAATTAAAAAAGATATGTTGTAGAGCTCAATCTCACCTTTCATAGGACACCTTGATTACAATTGTACTCAGAACATAAACTGAGATAATACCCTTTAAAGGTAGCTTTATGGGGGCTGCCATGTTTGTTTAGAGGGACCCTAATTAGTGATGCTAATTAGATGCGTGTGATGCAGTGCTGTGACATCCTCAGAGGCTCAGTCAGTGAGATATGACAGCTAAGAGAAGGAGCTTAGAAGCTAGCTCCAGGTGACAGCTCCAAACCAGAGCACAAAGATGGTGACCTGTCAAGCTTTTGGATGCAACAATGATTCTAGAAAAGGAGGTTTTCCATATCTGCCTGTAAATCCACTAAGAATGAGGCACACAAATAGATGTTGTCCCCACGAATGTCTCTGCTTAAATGAATAAAATCCTTTACCTGTTGTAAATGAGTAATCAAGTTAATAGCTATTATGAATTAGGATTAAAATACCAATATTACAGTACAATTAGTAGGTGGTTTCTTGGCTTTCTGGTTTCATAATTGTAATTCATTTGCTTGTGGTTTCCTAACAGTAACTAGCCTGACTGCAATTTGTAGTAGCTGTGCCCAGAGGATGTGTATTGCAGTTAACCTCCTGGGTAAAGCTTAGGATACCAGAGTACATTAAATTCCTTTGAGAATAATGTGTATTGCAGTCAATTCCTTAGAGGCTAACGCTGACAATACACTCACAGCTTACAAATTGAAAACTTTCATCACAAGATTACAGTGTCTGAACATTGTAGGAAATAGTAAATGCCAGTCTATTTTATAAACAGGTAGAATTTCTTGAGCCCTAAAGCTCATCCATAACCCTTTTACTACAGGTCTCTTTCCCTCATTGCTTTTGCCAAACAGAACCTGGTATACCTCTAGAGTAGACAGGTACACACTGAGACACAGTGCCTCTGTTTGTTGTCTGATACACCACTTTCCTCATAGCAAATCATATACTTATAAGAGCATGTGCTAGTGTATTCAGTTCTGGAGAGCTCCAGAGCTCCAGCCTGCATGTAGCAGTATGATGTCACTTCCTGTCTCTGATAAGCTCCAAGATGGTGCCCCCATGAACCAGCTAAGGCAGTGAATTTGCTGCATTTTGCAAGATACAAACTTGAATATCTCAGTCAATTTGCGGAGTACAATTATAATCAAGGTGTCCTGAGAAAGGTGACATTAAGCTCTACAACATATCTTTTTTAATTTTGAAGGTGGAGTTACACTTTAATATTTTTTTTGAGATGTGTAAATTTGTTTTTTTTCATAGCATGAAAGAGCAGGTGATAAATTCGTTACGCCCTGTTGGAAAGTGCAATCCAGCCTGCTATTCGCCCTCAGTCATCCAGATTCCACTCGGGTTGACTTTGGTTGGATAACAGGCCGGATTTGCACTTTCCAACAGGGCGTCACTAATAATCATTCTAGTGTCTTGATAAGCAATTATATTAGGGCTGTCATTGATAACGCCCGTATTGATGAATCGACAAAAAAACCTTATCGATTATAGATATCGAAGAAGGCACAACATATCGATATATATGCAAATTAGGTAAATAAACTATTTTTCAGGAAAACACAGCTTGAACAACACATAAAATCCCCACTTCAAACTGTGTGCGTCCATTCCATTTATCCTTGAATTCGCACAGATGAATGTGTATGTGTTAGAGCTGTGGTCAATAGGTCAAAAAATCACCCCACACGCGAACTACAACCATTCCTCATAAGCACATCGCTGGTTTTCATTCATTTTGAATTCGATTCGCTGAATCAAATCGAAGTAACGTATCGGTAATAATTTTGTTGGTTTTGTTCGTTATCAAATCGTTAAATATTTCTTATCAATGACAGCCCTAAATTATATCTTAAAGTACTGTATACTAGCTGTATTAAGATTTTGCAGTTCTTATTATCTTTATAATGTCATCTAAAAAGGGGTAAAATGTCTTATTCTTTTGACAAACACGTCTCATTTCATAATTATTTCATGAGAGAACTGCCTCAAAAATAACACCAACAATTCTTTAATTATTGCAGGGTATTAGTAATAACTGTTTCCTTTCATTTTGTCTAATTCAAATGTTTTGTGCAATAAAGTTAACTTTCATTATTTCTCTGCAATCATAACTTATAAATGATAAATTTGAGTAAGAGAACATCATTAAGATGTATGTGATAATTGTATAGTATGAGTTATGTCTACCTAAGAAAAAAATCATTTGTATTGCTTATCCAGCTATGATAAAATGTGCACTGATTTTTAACAGGACCATTTAAAACGATCATCTGTGGCGGCATTGGTGGTGTTGCATTGTGGGTAGCTATCTTTCCGGCAGACGTTGTCAAGTCTCGCCAGTAGGTGTCCGTCCAGTGGAGGCTCATTCCTAGGGCTATTAACGCACATCTACAAGCATGAAGGTAAGGCTGGATATATTGACCAATTACTGACCAGAGGTCCCCTTAACTAACATGTGTCACTTGAATCTCTATTACATATGAAAATAACTTTGAAATTCAAAAATATTGTAACATTCTGAAAAAATTGTTCTTAAATTTTTATGTATAGGGCCACTCCAATTTAATTACTTGTCATACGAGCTCCGGAGGCAGGAAATGAGCCATTTTGAAATATAAAAAAAGTTTTGTTTTTTTTAATTTTTCTTTTTTTTTTAGAGTCTGCCAACTAGGACTGGTAGCGAGATGTTTCTAACAGCCTATTCTCAACATGATCATATCAATACTAGTCTGTGAATTAATGGTACTTACACTTGACAACTCATAAAACTCCCATTAAAACCGTACAATTTCCTTTCCTTTTAGGGTTGAATTAATGTAGTGAATGTATTACTAGAGACATAGATGGCTTGGTAATCCCTGCTGTACTCAGAATCAGGAAAGTAGAGCTCATTTAAAGCCCCGAGAATCAGTTGAGCGATATTCCTTTAACTTTGTCTATAAAGGAGACGGTTAGAATGTAGAGGTTTACCAAGGTCAGGTCTGAAAACTGTGTGTATGTGTGAGATGTGTGTATATGTCAAGTGGGCGCTTTGGTCAATTAGTACCTTCAATACTTCGGATTGCAAGTTATGATTATGGTAAATCTCCAAAATTATAATGATAGGAAACTGCCCTCGTAAGTTGTATCCATAATTTTAAAACTCTACATGTAAACACACACATACATATAAACAGAAAATAATTTTCCATTTAACAGAAAATAGGGTCCATTATTCGTATATGAAGATTCATTTTCTGTTTACAGAAAATGATTCTCCATTTGCAGAGAATTATTTGAATTTCTTTTAGTTGAAAAGGATTATCTCTTTACGGAACATATTGAATATTTACATAAATTGCTTGCAATACTATACACATATTAGACAATTAAGTGAAGGGGGAAATACTCTAATAATCCGGAAAAAAGCTTTGTTTCTCTCTACAATGCTTGAATATTGAGATAACTCCATGTGTGTCAGAGTATTTTAAAACTTAACCCTTATGCTGCTGGTGTCTGATTTCGCCATTACAAAATGATGCAAAAACCCGAAAAAATAACGGAAACTCTGGGTACTCGTATGAGAATGCTCGATGAAAGCTATCCAATTAATACCAACATGACAGGGTTAAGATGGTTTTCAAAAATATCTGCGTCTTTGTGCTTTAAATGAAAGTAATCTTAGCATAGGAAGGGTTAAGAAGTAAATCAGCCTATCCAAATCGTTATTGCCAAATGACTCCTCTACTTACTGTATCAGCAATCCACGAAACAGGTAAAATAGGGGGTTGCTCCCTCAAATGGCGCTGATGACACACATTTATGATAGCATCTTGTATACACAGCAAAACAGAGTGTTTCACTAAACCGAAATTATGCTCATTACAATTAGGCTAATATCAGTTAAAAATAGGCAACTAATAAAAAAGTATTTGCTTTATTGAAATTATTGTCCAAGCCAGATAATGACATTCATAACATACAATACACAAGCGTTACAAGTCCGGCCAGCAACAACGGTGTATAATGGACCAAACACAATCATACATGTACATATAAATATTATCAGATAGACACCATATACATACACCATATACATTGCACACTTTATATCTATCTATCTATCTATCTATCTATATCTATATATCTATATATATATACATGTATATATATATATATATATATATATATATATATATATATATATATATATATATATATATATATATATATATATACATATATACATATATATACATATATATTTATATATATATATATATATATATATATAATATATATATATATATATATATATATATATATATAATATATATATATAATATATATATATAATCAATCATAAAAGCTTATAGTGAGTCTCTCCAAGTCTTTCTACATGGTTATATATATATATATATATATATATATATATATATATATATATATATATATATATATATATATATATATATATATATATATATGTATATGTATATATATATATATATATATATATATATATATATATATATATATATATATATATATATATATATATATATATATATATATATATATTGTCTTCAAAACAAACGCCTAGACCGCAATATTCTTTATCTGGCTGTCGACAGCAGATCACCCCATCAAAGAGGCTGTTCATCATGAAACAGGCCCATCCTTGTCCGACCAATCAGCGTATTGACTTCTAGAGGCCTGAGGACACAAGAGACAGGAACGATTTTATTTAGTACTGATGTTTGTCAACAGGAGGCGTGGTAGTGCAACGAGACTCGACAGCCGGGGGGGGGGGGATACGGACGGACTCCGCCCACACCCCTCCCCCTCGCCACGGGCCCATTATATTCCCATCATTTGGTAGAATAGAACCTTTATGTGCTTCAAAGACTTGGTGTGAGCTATCATTTGTTAACAGATCCCACAAGGGGAGGGTAGATGTATGTGACCTACTTATTACTAACCTGTAGTTTGTCGCAGACCTGTAGGACGCGTATTGTGTTGCTACAGACTTGCTGGACGTCGATGTTTCCCGAGACGCACGTGATGGCGACCACCTCAAGGTGTGGCTGAGCCACGGCCAGCATGATGGCCTCAGCATCGTCTACGCCTGTGTCCACATCCAAAATCACCCTCTGCCGCGAGAGATCCGCCGACGACATGATCGATATATGCGTGCACTTCGGACTGTGCATCGAATGGGCCAGCGTTACATTACAGTGCATGGTCACAGCCGGGACCGACATGCACCACTATCAACCCTGAACCCGAATTCAACCCTGCCCGTGGTGTCAATAAATATCGCTGTAAATATTACTGTCGTTACGGCGGCTTGACTGAAGGAGTATCGCATTTCTAAAGTATGAACCAAGCTTGTCCGACCTTTTTCCCCTCTTTTTTGTCCCATTAAGTTCGCATTTCCAATCTAAATCAACTACCTTACGTACACTTTCTTTCTAAACTCCTTAAAATGGTGATTTTGCTCATAAGGTGCCATCTCGTCAACACCTGATAACTTGAAATATATATATATACTATATATATATATATATATATATATATATATATATATATATATATATATATATATATATATATATATATATAATTATATATATAATTATATATATACATACATCCATATGCACATACATGTATGTAGATACATATTTACATACGTACATATATATATATATATATATATATATATATATATATATATATATATATATATATATATATATATATATATATATATATATACATAAGTATATATATACATATATATAAATATATATATATATATATATATATATATATATATATATATATATATATATATATATATATATATATATATATATGTATGTATGGGGATTTGGAAGAGATGGTAAAACAAAGGGACGTTATATGTCATGATGCTTTTTTCAGTTTTAATTATTCTTGTAAAGCTCAAACTAAGCCCTGGATATGACTTCCTACCCTTCTGGTTGAATTTGGAAAGTTACCATATTTGTGGTCGCAGAAGTTTGCTAATGCAATTGGACCCAGTTGGCACTGATTGGAAATCATTGGTTTATTGCACATCAGTTGCAGGCTATTTGTCAGTACTCTCAGACCACTGAAAACAGTCTTCGACCATTGCACAACAGTCCCACAAAGTTGTGCGACCGTTGTGGGACGAGACATTTATTTCAATTCAAATATAATCGTTGTACAGCGGTCCTGTGGCTGACTGCTGCCATCATTGAAATCTACCACCACATGGCCAAATGGGCCCAATTTGTGGCATGGTATCTTTATAGTGCATGACTAAAATTTGGCCACCAAATAGCTTGCAGAGATATAAAACATTTGAAAAATTCCAATGACATTGATACGACCTCTAATGACCTTGAAATGACCTTTTACTCTGTATTTTCAACATATCTGACATTTGTTATTGTTATTGCCCTCTAATAATACAACAAAGAAAAATACTCGTATTATCTTGGCCATCATACTCTAGTATATATTTTTAAGAAAACCTGTTCGGAAAAAGCAACTTTTGAGCCTCAGCGGCCATCTTGGATTTCGAAAATTGGACATATGTCTGCCAGTAGAAGAGAAAAACATATATGTTAATCTCGACCTTCACAAGAAAATTGATACTGATTTCTTTGCGAATGTATTCTAGAGTGCTTTGTTCAAAATCGTATGTGAGCAGATTTTTCATTTTGACATAATTTTGGGGAGAAAATGTGATTGAAAGCTGGACATGCTGAGAAAAAAAATGTTTTCTAATGTCATTTTAAGGTCATCCAAGGTCAATCAAGGTCATTTGGGTTTATTAAGTTTTTTGTATCCCCATTGGCTATCATGTGACCAAAAATTGTGAGAATATGAAAATGAATTCCGAAGATATGCACAATTTGGGCGCATTTGGACCGCAGTGGTATATATGAATTTTTTGAAATAGAAAAGGTGTTGGATAGGTGAGTCTATATTATCAAACGACATCTTTGATGAGATTTGGACACGGAAGACTGTTGGTCGCCTACCACTATTGAGAAAATTGCATACAAACAAACATTTTAAAAGTGACATCTTAATTCTTTCTAAACTTTATTTCTTCAAGTATATCTACAGCATCTGCGAAGGAATCTGAATGTTTCTATTCTTGATGACTTATCACAAATACAATTACAGGCCACTTTCAACTGCACACATGTGCTAATCTTCCAATCCCATTGTTCAGTCACCATAAGTGCAGTTATTGCCATGTTTGGCAACTTATCCCATTCATCGCAGGTATCATTCCAATTGTAATCAAACTTAACTGCAACGTAATTCAGTAATCAACAGGTCCTCCAGAAATTCTCTATGGGAACCTGTGTGACGTTGTATTCTTGAATGGCTGATACCTTCTGCATTTGCTAATTTGTTCCAGATTGTATTCTTGCTATACATGTTGATTCCATATCTATGTTATAACATAACCCTGTTATAAAACATATTGCAGACTAATATACTAAATCAACATTTCATCCACTATATATTACAGATTATGTATCTTTGGTTTATATTGTCCACATTAAGCAACTAATTGTCCCAGTCATTGAATTATATTCACGCTGCTGTGTAATTTACCAAATTAACATTTCATCTAGTTATTTCTTAGTAGACTTTGTATTTATATGTGCAATAAGTTCCACATTTGGGGACTTGTCCACCTACTGTTCTATAATTGACAACCATTTCCTTTGTAAATAAACCATCCCGTGATTTACTAAGAAAGCATGCCCTCAAGCAGTTTCCTAACAGATTCTGTGTCTAGATGTGTGATAAGTTCCACGTTTGGCAACTTGTTCCAGGAACCATTGTAATCCACCACCAACTGGCCACGTGTCAGACTCCCGTGTATTTCCACTGTGCAGTAGCGCTTGAGGGATGAAAGGACAGCTCTGGGGTTTGCCACCAGGGCCATACACACGGCATCACAGGAGTACCAGTGGGGCAGCTTGAGCATGTCACGTGTATGTCGTGTCGTGTGTTCACTGAACTGCTGATGAAAGCGTCCTTTCACAGTATTTGTAGCAGTCCAAGTGTCGTACCAGTCCTGAAACGAAATTGACAAGTTTATGAACATTCCTGTCAAATGAAACTGAATTGAAATTATGTTTTGTATTGATTCTTTGCCTGACGTCTTTATGTCTTCATTTGTGACATCAACCACGATGCAGAGATTGGACATTTATCATACAACGGGCAGAACATATCTAAATAGTCATCCCTCTTCCAACATATATACACAAAGGCGGTTCGCAGACAACAAGAAATGTTACTGTCACCTTGAGTCAGTTATACCCAATATCAAACATAATGAAACAATATCAAATAGTTATTATTTAATCATCTCAGCAATGGAGGCAGATATTAGCCCTTGTTACACATCATCAAAACCAGTGTCCAACATGGTCTGTGTGTTTACAAGGTGCCAGGCACCACGCCAGCCAATTTGAAACAGATTTGCCTTTGTGGGTAAAATTCCATGCATACAAATGCATGACGATCAAGTCAGGCCAACAAAACAAAATAAGCAAAATTACTTTTAATGACTAAAAGATGGCAACTGCCTTCTTCCAAATATATCCATGCATCCCATGAGATCCATCTTGGTAACTGTAAGCGATTAACACAAATGTATCTCATCCGACACCAGGGCGGAATATGACACTTAACCATATCAATGACTTTGCATGAAATTTACTCTATGAGAATGAAAATTGTCCATGTCTGATAGCCACAGCACAGTATAGGTAGTGATAAGATGTATGAAATAGTTTTATCTAAAAGAAATTTGCATACGACTATGAAATGATTAATTTTTATACGCGCAGAGATAAAATGGAATGTTTCAGATGGAGACGGAGGACTTTTGTGAGCAAGGATCCTAGCATGTCTATTGAAGCAGAGCTTGTGGTCAAGTATTCAAAAGGTGCGACTGATTTTCAAACCCCATGAAACATTAGGTCACTAGAGGATGCACCCGCACAGTAGACAAATGAGAAACCTCCCCTCCTAAGTGAGTGAAGGGAAAAAGATTTAGGATGAAATTTTGCAGCTGACAGTGCCCTGGCCAACCAGGAACAAGCCGTAGATATGTCCAAAAGGGGAAATATCGTCCCGCGAATTGGGCAAGCTGTTGGGTTGGGGAATAAAGGTTGATGCTTAGACAAAGTGGGAAACATGGAAACCATATTTTAAAAAGACTGGACTGGGCAAAGAGAACCAGCATGATGCGGGAGCATTGGTAATTTGGTACCTCAAACCTCTGTGCTAAAGCCTGCTGTGTCTCAGACCACTTGATGGTGAATCTTAAGCAGTCATATGCGAGGGCAACGTCGCCATGTGTAGGATCGCTTGAAACCTCATAAGTATTGCTGTGCCTTCAGCATCCTACCATCCCACACCCAGAGAAATTCCTAGCACTCTGCCAAGGATAATAAATTGCATACGCCATCATATCACCTGGTATGTAATACATCACTTTTGAGTCCCGGTTATTTCTTGGCAGGTGAACCATTTGGACAATCCCAAAGGCAAATTCAACAAGTGTGAGCTCAGAAAATGATGCAGGTTTAGGGGTCTGACCCTTGCTACACATAATAATGTGGTCAGTCTATCTCCCTTCTAGATATATCCCACACAGCCATGGCCTGGTAAGACCTCCTCTCTCTCCAAGGAACACTGCACCCAACTGGTATGGCTATATATTGCTCACACTGATCCACTCCCAACTCCACCAAATGCCTAGTCACTTCTGCCATGATACGCTATATTGGAGTGTGTGATGTTCCTTGATTTGCCTCTGCAGAAACTGGATGACTTGTTGCTGAGTGACATCGTGCAGATTGTCAATTCTCTCAGCAAGGCCACAATCTGTGTTTGCAATGTCTGGTAAAGGGAACCACTTCTGCTTTCAACACCGCCTCCTGGGAACCAGCACAATGCCTGTCCTGGGGCGGGTTTTCTTTGGTTTGGTTTAGCCTCGGGTTCGACGTGGGCCTTGTTCAAAACCATAAATATTGATCCAACGTATCCCGTTCAGATCGTCATCGCAAGTAAACTTTGCAACCGTTCAGATTCCGTTTTCCCACCACGTTGAACAACGTTGATGGTCCTGAACAACGCCCAGTCGAAAACGAGGCTAAACCAAACCAAAGAACCCCCCCCCCCCCCCCCCCCTGATGTTTAGACTGCTCTGCCAGTGGCATTTCGTCCTCACTGTCACCAGCCACATGTCTGTGTCACTATTAGATTTACTGGATCCAGGTAGATGAGCACTGTCACAAAACTTGCATCCAGGTCCTGCAGGATGAGCATGAGAAGCTCCACAGCTTTTAAAATGTCTGATCTTTGTTGATCTAGGCATCCTCACGTGATAATGTTTATATTTCAGCGACTAATTACTTAATTTTGATTATAAACACTGTTGTCTGACCAATACATCGAAAATGTCTACCTGGACTGATCATGTGACCTCCTGTGATGTGATTGGCCAGTACAGGGGTATGGCACTTTCACTCAACAACCACCCCATCTGGTGGTGCTTTTGATAACTAATCCCAAATCAACTGAATGTAGCAGCGCAGTTGTATGCATAGAGAACTTGTTTGAAGTTGTTGTTTTATGTGTGTTCAGTACCCTGCATCTAACACTTCCTTTGGTCCTCTTTGGATCTGAAGGCTCAGCTCTTACTCTCCCTCTTTTTCTTCTTCCACCTAGAATAATTATGCCTTGTCATTGTTCCTCAACCTTGACAAAGGACCACTTTTCGGTATTATTATATGGCACTAAATGACCTTTTTGTGTCGATGTGCCTTTAAACACTCATTCATTCATTCATTTATGTGTGTTTAGCAAGGCTACCTCTATCTATATGCAGACATTCACAGAACTTACCCAAGGCATTGGAGCTTCCCTACAACATGTTTCCCATGGAAGTATACGCAGAGGACATTTACAGTCCTCAAGGACAATGGAGGCAGCCTCAGGGTCAGTGAAGAAATTAAACTCCACACAAGGAGCAATGTTACCAAAACCTGTAAAATATATCATAACATATAAATGGACGTTTTCAAAGTCATTGTAAATTCTTAGATGAAGTGAACATGGGTTGGTCTCGACAGACCAGTTACCATAGAGTCCATTGTGTAGCCCTCAACAGACCCAATATAGCCTCAGTGTGACGTCACCAGGAGACAGGCAAATAGGGGCGCTTGTATTTGTTTACATTATACAGGTTGTTGTTCAAGCACATGCACTGAACGCACCTCATGAGTGGTTCTCGTCAACACCTGGACTAGAAGTAATGCCGAGGCTGTTGACTGATATCTGCTGGTTGCCTATCAATTGATCGACATTCGTGGTAAATTCAAAAAGAAGCAACAGCCATTCTTTCCACCCACCTGGATAAAGTTAGTATCTATTGCCAATGCACATGTATTTCCTCAGTTAGAGAGCTGTCATTATTCTTATTTCAGTTTGAATCGTTGTAAAAATAAGTTTACCCTAAAATGGATGAAGGAAATCGCTAAGGAGAGGATGCTTTTTAAACTAGAGAAAATAAGGAATTATACAGATATTGTTGTGTGAAGGATAGTTTAATCTCATTGCAATGACCTACCTTCTATGTTTCCGCCCATCACAACTATCTCTTTGAGTTTTTTAGTGTAACCGGGATGTAACCTCTCCGCAAGGGCCAGGTTTGTCAGGGGAGCCAAAGCTATCAAAGTGATTTCACCTGTAGAAAGTATGAAGAATGCATATCCTGTTTGATATTGCCATTCTGAGGTAAAATTGACATTCTCAGTTCGACAGTAGAAGTAGTAGTAGTAGAAGTAGTAGTAGTAGTAGTAGTAGTAGTAGTACTAGTACTAGTACTAGTAGTAGTAGTAGTAGTAGCAATATATAGATAGATATATAGTAGTAGCAGTAGTAGTAGTAGTAGTAGTAGTAGTAGTAGTAGTAGTAGTAGTAGCAATACTAGCAGTAGCAGACTAGCAGTAGTAGTAGTAGTAGTAGTAGTAGTAGTAGTAGTAGTAGTAGTAGTAGTAACAATATATAGTAGTAGTAGTAGTAGTAGTAGTAGTAGTAGTAGTAGTAGTAGTAGTAGTAGTAGTAGTAGTAGTAACAGAATAGTTCAGAATACTACGAATGCTTTCGTTCTTCTAAGTAGTCTATACTGTTTTGTATGCAAGTAGCTCCTTAATTATTAGGATTATCTTTGACAGCATAATGGCTACTATTATAATGTGAGGTACGTTGTGTTCACGCCTATTTTGTACCTGCATATTTTTCTGCGAGGCGAGCTAAGGCATCAACAGCGTGTTCTTTCTGTAGGAGGGTGACGTCAGCAGATGTGACGTCAGGCACGTCACCCAGTCCGTCATCGCCATGGAAATGCTTGGCTGGACCATAAGGTTGCAACAGAGGACGAGCAGCACCCTTATAAACAGGAATCTGAAAAAAGGTTATTTTTGATAAATCTACTTAAATCTGAAATATTTGATATCAATAACATAGGCTGTGATGGAAAGGGTAACAAATACCCGTGCAATAAATATACCTTTATCTTTATCTCGGCAAGCCTCGTCCCAAGACACAAAATCACTCACGAGTGCAAGATTCCTCCTCTTTCCATCCACTCGTGATGGAACCTCTAGATCTACAATCGATGGATGATACTACAACAGAATTCTAAGATCTTACGATTTTGTCGACATAATTCTAAGCTTACATTTTCGTCCAACAGAATTCTAAGCTTAAACTTTTGTCGACAAAAGTCTAAGCTTAGAATTCTGGTGGACAGAAGTCTAAGCTTAGAGACAAAAGTGTAAGCTTAGAATCATGTTTTATAAAAGTCTAAGCACACAATTCTGATCAACAAAAGTGTAAGCATACAATTCTCTTGGACAAAAGTCTAAGTTTAGAATTCTGTTGGACAAAGATCTAAGCTTAGAATTCTTTTGGACAAAAGTCTAAGCTTAGAATTTTGTCGACAAAAGTGTAAGATCTCAAGAAAATTATAGATGTTAAAAACGGCGCCCAATAGGAATGTTCATCGATGAAAATCTTTGGGGGAATTTCCATTGTCATGCATGGATATCCCATCATTGTGCATTGGGTAGTTATCTACGACCTGCTTACTAACCTGTAGTTTAAACGAACATGTGCACTTTCGCCATCAATAGACACATGCAGTTGATATCATACATTTTAGTTAACTACATCCCATGAATGGGTGTCGGAGAATTAAATTTGTTATGTGGAAACTTACATGTAGTTTGTCGCAAACTTGTAGGACTCGTAATGTGTTGATACAGACTTGCTGGACGTCGATGTTTCCCGAGACACACGTGATGGCGACCACCTCAAGGTGTGGCTGAGCCACGGCCAGCATGATGGCCTCAGCATCGTCCACACCTGTGTCCACATCCAAAATCACCCTCTTCCGCGAGAGATCTGCACCCGTTATCGCCGACGACATGTTTGATATATGCGTGTCCTTAGACGTTACCCTTCTCACCACTACTATATATGCACCACTAGTTTCTAGGCCATTCCCTCACGATACCAAGTTTATCCCTTATATCAAAGGCGCTGTTCCCATTGTCACTTAAACTGAATTATAGCACTTTGATGCGGCTTTGACAGGACATCATATATTAACTATGCCAATTAAAAGGAGGCCCACGTCAGTATTCCATGAAATGCCTTAAAGGCGGGATTCTGCGAAAAGCCTGTTGCTATGGTAACGAAACATATGGCCAGAAATAATATACCAGTACATAGATGAATATATTTATCTTATATATTTTTATATGTTTGTAGTTTACTTTATATGCTCCATACAATGAACCCATAAAAAAACTTCGAAAAAGGATGATGAAAAGGTCGATGGCCTTGTGGTGATCCATTGGGCAATCTGGCCAATCTTAACCCAATAACATATTGCTACATGCTCTAATAAACCCAACGTCACGAGGTGCAGTCCTCGACCTGGGGTGCATCGAACCTCAAGGTTCTACTTGGTTTCGAACACAGCAACCTGGCTGGATGCGTATCCCTATAACATTGCTCTGAGGTTAAGTGAGGTTAACCTGTACCTAAAGTTAATCTGAAAACGGCCTTCAGTAACAGGTACACACGTGAATGTGTTCAATAGAATATCCAGTTAACTATTGATGGAAGTTGGATAGGGACGATGGTTCACATTGCCTTAAATACCCTTAGTTACAGACTTTGCGTCGGGGTAGCTTTAAATTTTGATTAGAAGGAGTTCCGTCTACATTGATTTTTTTGTAAAATGGCGAGAATTGTGTTTTATCAACAATTCGCTGACACGATTCATTTTATTAATGTTAAAAATTGGTGAAAGTTAAACTAGGCAATTCTGACTTATATCAATTTTCGATTAAAAACTTGTTTTGCGAATTCCTTAATTTTGACCAATAATTCCTATATTACAGCAGAAAAATAATTTCAACAAGCAAACCAGTATCTCAGGCAGTGTCGGTATCTCTGAAGGGATAAATTCAGTAAAGAATGAAACCAATTTTGGAGAAACCAATTTTTCAAAAATTAAGTAAAGAAAACTAAGTCGATGACCCCATGATTTTAAGTTGTTTTGAAGATCACTGTGGTATATATGGTCTTTCCTCGTGCAGAGTCTCAGGAAAATTAAACCGAGATTTCTAAAAGTGTCGTAAGACCTTAAGTTCCTCCACCAGAGACGCTTTGAATATGCACCACTTTGCCTAAAGAAAACTGTGAACTGTGCAAATATATATTTTGCTGTGTTCTTTCACAAATTTTTGCTAGATTTTCAAGTGATTCTTTTTTCTGGAAACTGAATGGTCCGTGTCTTGCCTGAGTATTTTTCGTCAACATGGATTTCAAGTCCCGTGGTGCCCTAAGTGCACGACGGAGAAATGTTACGTTAATTATGAAGAGAAATAAAAACTTGAATTAGACATAACATTCCTACCAAGAGTAGCCATTGGAATATTATGTCCGGATATATATTTACAATATTATATATATATATATATATATATATATATATATATATATATATATATATATATATATATATATATATATATATATATATATATATATATATATATGTCCGTATCTGGCAGAATTATGATCGATATAGATAGCAGGGGCCAAACAAACTCGACTCAGACGCAAACGAAACCGCAGAAAAGATGTAGGTTATGACATTACACCTGAGCATGTCACTGCAGCTTGGGTGCCTGGTATTGTGTAGAAATGACAAGTTGTGCATTCGACTTTCAACCTGAAGCTTCATTCGTTTTTTCATCCATTTTTTTCAACCTCTTGAGCCCTGGGAATGGAATGAGGAGGGAGACTTCTCTCCCTCTCTTTTTGTATAAAAGCAGTCACATAGCTATGGAATGCCAACAAAGAAAATATATGGCAGAAACCTGATATACATGGTAGAAATCAAATTCATATGTCAGCATTGTGGAAAATACATAGTTTAAAGTAAATATACATGGCAAAAGTTCAATATACGTGGGAGAAATGAAATTAACACGTCAGCATTCTGGAAAGTGCATTGTTGAAACTAAATATACATGGCGAAAGTTCACTAATCATGTCCTCATTTGTCAAAAAACTAGGTAGATGAAAAACTATCAGGACTGCTTTCTAGCACAACACATATTTTTTTCTTTTGAGGTAACTTTCTTTATAGTTTTTCTTTTTTCTTTTCTTGACATGTCTTTTTCCAGTCTTGCAATATATTTCCTGTTGAAATATATAAAAGGGAGTCAAAGCAGCTGGGGTTGATAGAGGGCAGTTCTAGAAATTAGTGAAAAAATCTAGAAAGAGCTCTGGTAAGAAAATTGCAGCCATTAAGGGACCGGATGACAAAGTAGTCAGTGACACAGATGGGATCCTACGTGTATGAAAATCACAGTTTGAAAAGTTATATATCCCAGAAGAAAGCAATGGTTTTGGTGAACACACACTTCAAAAGGGTGACAGAAAAGGTGGCGGAACTTAATTTGCAAACATACAACGACATGTTCTTAAATCAAGAATTCCGTGAAGAAGGGGTAAAGGAAGCCATAGAGAGATTGCATAAGCGTAAAGCTTGTGGATATGATGGGATATCCACGGAGCATTTGGTCTATGGTGGGCATACGATCAGATTCTAGCAGCTGATTGGTCAATTAATATCTTCGTTGTACTCAACTGAATTGGGCTTTCCTTGACGCGAACGAGTGAGTGGTATAACACAGCTACAAGCGATAAAAACCGTGTCACACCCACAACCATTAAGTAACCTATTTATATATATTTAATAATTGTCCATGTTAGGAGCCCAGTATTAATATTGTAGTGGATCCTAATCATGCTTTACCCAAGATTCATTGTTAGGAGCCTAATAACTCTGGCCACAATTTCACTAAGCAGGTTTTAACCTGGTCGCAAGGAGACCTGGTCACAAGCGGGGTAATAAGTGTGGTAACAATTTAGTCCGGTTTCGCTAAGGAGTTTAAAACCAGTGGTCTAAGTGTGGTCACCAGTGTGGTAGCAAGTGTGGTAACAACAAGGTGGTTTAAGCTGTAGGAATGGTCTAAGTGTGGCCACAGCTAGAATATGTGGTTTAGTAAAGCAGATTTTATTATAAAAAAGGATTAAAATGTTAAGGAAAGTTTTTTAGTTTGATTTTACTGTGGACAAGTATATTCTAACTGATTTTTGATCTTTCGAATGGAGTTAGAAAAGAAAATAGATAACAGAATAGTTGTGGCAACTCTGAATATAATAGCAGTTTATGACTTTGCGACCACACTTAGAGCAGGGACAGAGTGATACTGAATCTATGAATAACTATCAAATAACTATGGGCAAAATAGCAGTATTACTTGAATTACAATTTTGATTTTAAAATTGATCTTTATTTCAAAAGAAGTATGTACTTTGGTTTATAAATGAAGATATTATCACCTCACGTGGTTATCGTATATTTTGCAACATGTAGTCAACTGCAGTCTTTATCATTTATCTAATTAGATCTATGGCCAATTGTAGTGTTTTCAAAATGCATGTAGTAAGGACTACCTAAGGCTGCAAGGTTTAGAAATCACTTGCCTGTTAACTACCACAAATACATAAATGTATAAGAATATATGAATAGATATATTTTGATTATAAACAATCTATTTAAAGAGCATTAATACAGTTTGTCATATATCTATTAATATTATTAAACTGTGAAATATATAGTATTACATCCTTCTCAGATTACCCTTGTTATTTTCTATCTAGAAAAAGTTTGTTTTCTATAATATGTGATTTCATTTAATAGTTCCTGGATTTTTTGATAAAAATATGAAACATCCTATAATGTTTCCTGATAAATTACCTTAAAGATTATTTAAAATTACCTCCATTTGGTATCTAAATCCTCATATTCAGATGCGCCATATTATTATACAAAACTTGGGTTTTCTCTTTGAATTTATCAAAACAAAACAAAAAGATTTTCAAGTAAACTTGCTTTTATTAGTTATATAAAATCAATTGCCAGTATATGTTCTAAAATTTAGAATAATTTCATTTCAAAGTTGAAAGTTTTATTGCTGAAGCAAAGTTCACTTCATCTATTCCTTTGTTTCAAACCTACTCGAAGGCCATCTCCTAACAAAATAGCTATCCGGTGAATCGCAGATGTTAGGACTGGTCTAAATGCACTTAGGCCTGGACTTCTTGTTACCACACTTGCAACCTCTTAGCGAAATCAGATTCTGACTTAGTACCGGTCTTGGTATGTAGACCAGTCCTAAGTGTGGTAACTTCAAGACCTAAGCACTTATAAAGCTGTTCATCGTAGACCCGGGACTATAATTTGAAATTCGCCACCCCTCCCCCCTCCCATGTTGCACAAATAACAGAGATAGAAACGCATTGTCTTCCAATAGGGCCACTTTCATTTATCAGTCAGCATCGTAATCAACAAAACTCTTGGTCTTTACAATAATAATAATAATAATTATTATTATTATTATTACAATGAACTAGCACTTTCAGTTCCCAATAAAGATGCATAAGCTTAACATCAAAGTTTACCCTGGAAATCATATTTTCAATGACTCATTATTGCGAAATATGTGATGATAAGAGATATTCTGATCAGTTTTGGCAATATTTTGACAACCTTTTTGGTAGGTTTGGCCAGTATTTGTGATATGGCATTAACTTTATAGTCATGGATAGTCATGGATTTGATCATATTTAACAAAAATCAGTATCTCATCATCATTTCATCATTATTTCTTACACTGCAAAGTAGAAAAAAGTTATTGAAAATGGTGATTATTTGGCAAACTAGACACTATGTCATAACAGTTGTGCTCAATAGCAAGACGCCTCATATATCATAAAATATCTAGTCTTTATAATGAGCAATCACTTTCTACTCTATACATAAATACACAAAAAGTTTTCAAAAATTTAACCTGCAAACTTTACTTTTCACAAATGCATTCTACTTTTTGTGAAATGAGAGATTTTAATTGTATCAGATATTTTCAAAGGATTTTGCCAAGTTTTTTGTTACTTAGACAGCTTTTGATTAGGTTTAAAATGTATATTCTTTTCCCAACAGTATACATGTCATATTATGCACAACACAATTGGCTATCAATATAAACAGAATTTAAAGCAATATTTGTCTATTTAATATGAGGTATAAAACAGCATATTTTTTCCTGCGAGCTAAGATCTCAAGAGAATATCATTTCGCTTTTGACTAAGCAACTTTTCTTATTTCTATTTCAGCACCAACCCCTCGTGAACAACTGGTGTTTTAATTAAGCTAATACCTACTAATCTAATATACACACCAGTCAAAATTTACGCTTGGAAGAATTTTTCATGAAATCGTCAAAATGAATCATTACCAGGATGAGCATTTGCAAAATGTTTATTGCAAAACTTAGTAATCTTACATTGAAATCCAGCTTTATCCAAACCAAAACTAATTCAGAATGACAAAGGTTAATCAATGAAATACCCCGGGCTTGATACCACTATGAACGAGCATTCATAAGAGGCCTGTACAGTACATTGTCAGGTCCCCCTCCTTCCAAATGGGGGTGAATACTAAGCACAACCTTACTCATCACATTACTGTACCTTTTCATTCAATAACTATAAAGATACAATATACAACATACATTCAATACTAAAATACCACGACCCAACTAATCTGCCCATTAATTAATCATGGGGATTGTGTAACTACCATTGTGGCAGGATGCCAATTAAGCTGAAGACGTGTGTGACTAAAGATCTTAGTCATAAACATTCATCATAGTCCAGCAGATATGTGATTGAATCGTGCACTTTTTGGTAAAAGCGCCAAACTTGGTACAGGTATGTAACTTGGTGTGGCGATCGATTCTAGACGGGTACCCCGCGAATCCGACCCTTCTAATACCCTGTGGCGCCACCTAGTGGCCAGCAGAATTACAGGCCAGGGTAGTCCTCAATAAAATGGCCATAACTTTGTCCCCAAATAAGATATTTTGATTCTGTTTACATATTTATAAAGCTAATTGATATCCCTAATGGTAAGGGTGGAAAAGTAGTAGATTAGTTTTATGGTTTGAATAAAGGTTGCGCCACTACATGTTTACATGGCCTTGTTTAATGGACAGTTCTCACTAAAATGGCCATAACTTTGTCCCAGAAGAAGATATTTTGATTCTGTTTTCATATTTATAAAGCTAAATGATAGCCCTAAGGGTAAGGATGAAAAGGGAGTAGATTAGTTTTATGGTTTGCATGTAGGTGGCGGCACTACATATTTATATGACAGTCCTCTGTGGCGCCACCGTGTATTTTATAGATTAATGTTATGGTTTGATTGTAGGTGGCACCACTACATGTTTACACAACCTTGTTCAATGGACAGTCCTGACTAAAATAGCCATAACTTTGTCCCCAAAGAAGATGTTTCGATTCTGTTTTCACATCTATAAAGCTAATTAAGAGCCCTTAGGGTAAGAATGAGAAAGGAGTAGATTAGTTTTATGGTTTGCATGTAGGTGGCGGCACTACATATTTATATGACAGTCCTCTGTGGCGCCACCGTGTATTTACACAATCATAATTACACTGTAACTGCTATTACCAAATTCATTTTTATGACCTCATGGATATATGTATATATGTATGTATGTATATATATATATATATATATATATATATATATATATATATATATATATATATATATATATATATATATATATATATATATAGTATATATATATATATATATATATATATACATATATATATATATATTTATATTATATATATATATATATATATATAATATATATATATATATATATATATATATATATATATATATATATATATATATATATATATATAAATACAGCCATAAGGTCATAAAAAATGAATTGATTAATAGCAGTTACGGTGCAATTATGGTTGTGTTAAAGATATATATATATATATATATATATATATATATATATATATATATATATATATATATATATATATATATATATATATATGTATATGTATATATATATATATATATATATATATATATATATATATATATATATAAATATATATATATATATATATATATATATATATATATATATATATATATATATATATATATATATATATATCTATATATATATATATATATATATATATATATAGCCCAGCTCCCTATTACTGCTAACTCTTAAGCACTGGTGGCACAGCTGGTGCTTAGGTGATGCCAAAAAAACAGAGTGCATCTTGAGAAGATGGTACCCCTGTGTGGCTGTCTCTGGCCTGTTACTTGCTCACATATGTAAGCCATAACTGAAGAGTGTTGAAGAGGACAGGTTTGGGGGATGGTCTTATTTGAAAGGTGACATGTATAAGCACATTTTGAACCTAAATCATTCTGATGGTGCATTTGCCCTTTAATTACAATTATTTTGGGCCTGATCGGAGCTTGCTGGAAGGAGGCTGTGCTGTCATTGATATACAACTGCTTGCAAGCTGGTCTATTCAGTACTGAACATACTAATTAATGCTCTCAAAAGTAAATGACTTGCAAAGAATAAGAGGTGTATTAAACTAAACAATGGCATTGTGTCTCAGCTTAGAGGAATAGACACATGGATTCTTAGCCACAGACCAATTGCCATAGGACCCATTACAAAGCCCTGGACACTCCTAATCTCGCCGAATCTAATGACAGTGTGATGTCACTAGGAGACATAGACCAATATGGGCTGTTATATTGTTTACATTATAGAGTAAGTTAGTCACACAATATGCAGAAAGTACCCCTGAGCCGTTCTTGTCAACTTCTTGGCTAGCAGTTGTGTCCAGGCTCTTAAGGGAGACCTGCTGGTTGCGTATCCGGTGATCGACATTCATGGTCTCAATGTGTACCTATATATCTCAAATCATATTTTCTAGAGGAATACTAGGTTCTGTGTGGCAAAAGCACTAAGGTATGGTGACCTGTAATAAAGGGGTTTTGGTTGAGCATGAAGAAATTCCGTACAGAGATATTTTGGTTTATTTCAATTGTGTTGATTTTTTTTTTGTGTGTGTGGGGGGGGGGGGGGGGGATCTGCATGTGTATTTCATTCCAATCTGCATGTGGATAACCATCTATCAATTGTATTTGTGATGGTGGTATTTTAAATTCTAATTCAAAATAGCTATTAACTTGATTTTCCATTTGAACCAAGTAAAGGATTTTATTCATTTAAGCAGAGACAAAGGTGGGGACAACTTTTATCTGTTTCCTCATTCTTAATGGATTTGGATTCACAGGCAGTTATGAAAAACCTCCTTGGTATTCAAGCAAATGCATTCGAACCAGTTTATTCTGAAGGTGAACATTTGTCAGACTCTGAGGACATTGACCTGGAGGGAAATTGTGATTCTGAACGATTGGAAACACAGACTGGTGTGGATGTGAAGATATGTGTCTCTGTCTAAGAGGGAACGTATCATTTGCCATAAATGGGATATTCTGGAGGAAAAACTCGATGTTGAAAATATTGACTGTGAAATACAACACGGGTACTTTGACGTTACCTGAATCCTTCAGTATTGGCAACCTCCTATGTTGCATTCATGCTTTGGCTTGAATGAAAACATTATTGGAACTGCATCTTTTTCTCAGCTGTTAATACTGACTTTTATATCCTATAAGTCTTCCATGTGATCCTCGCTTACTTTATGTGAGTAGTAAACTAAAAATTCTCTTCAAAGTCGAAACAATTCAATTCCTATATTCTAGAGCCATCTAGCTATTAAATCTAATTTTTACCATAAAACTAATCTACTCCCTTTTCATTCTTACCATTAGGACTATTAATTACCTTTATGAATATGAAAATAGAATCAAAATATCTTCTTTGGGTACAAAGTTCTGGCCATTTTAGTGAGGACTGTCCATTGAACAAGGTCATGTAAATATGTAGTGGCGCCACCTACATTCAAACCATAAAACTAATCTACTCTCTTTTCATTCTTACCATTAGGGCTACCAATTAGCTTTATAAATATGAAAACAGAATCAATATAACTTCTTTGGGGACAAAGTTATGTCCATTGAACAAGGTCTTGTAAATATGAAGTGGCGCTACCTGCATTCAAACCATAAAACTAATCTACTCCTTTTTCATCCTTACCATTAGGACTATTAAGTAGCTTTATAAATATCAAAATAGAATCAAAATATCTTCTTTGGGTACAAAGTTCTGGCCATTTTAGTGAGGACTGTCCATTGAACAAGGTCATGTAAATATGTAGTGGCGCCACCTACATTCAAACCATATTACTAATCTACTACTTTTCCACCCTTTCCATTAGGGCTATCAATTAGCTTTATAGATAAGAAAACAGAATCAAAATATCTTATTTGGGGACAAAGTTATGGCCATTTTATTGAGGACTACCCTGGCCTGTAATTCTGCTGGCCACTAGGTGGTGCCACAAGGTCTTAGAGGGGTCGGATTCGCGGGGTACCCGTCTATAATCGATCGCCACACCAAGTTACATACCTGTACCAAGTTTGGCGCTTTTACCAAAAAGTGCACGATTCACTTCTATTTTGTTATATATCTGCTGTACTACAGATAGATATAAATACTTAGTATCTTCATCCATTCAATCAAATAAAATTTATGTTGAAACCTATCTAATTAAAGACAGCTGTATTAAAGCACCTTATTAAGTTGAACGTTAACAGAAGTTAAAAACAAGACTAACACCAAAAGGAAATTCATCCAACCATATATTCTATAAGTACAAACGAGAACCACAGACAATCGACATTTGACAAAGCTGAACATTGATTCCAACCCATATTTGTTCAACTTATTCACTTGTATACTTATACAAGGAGATACCTTCATTACGTACAGCGGTAGAGAGTAATTTTTGCCTGCCAGATGATTCTTCTTCTTATATATATATATATATATATATATATATATATATATATATATATATATATATATATATATATATATATATATATATATATATATATATATTGTATATATATATATATATATATATATATATATATATATATTTATATATATAAATATATATATATATATATATATATATATATATATATACATATATATATATATGTATATATATATATATATATATATATATATATATATATATATATATATATATATATATATATATATATACATATATATATATATATAGGTTACATAAATAAACATATATATATATATATATATATATATATATATATATATATATATATATATATATATATATATATATATATATATATATATATATATATATATATGTGTGTGTATATATATAACAAAAATTAACAATTAGTGTATTCGGCTATTCTTTATCAGAAACTTTCAAAGGTGCTTAAATTTGCCATGTATGTAGTTACAAACAGAATGCCCACTGTTCGAGTCAGTGACACCCAATATACCTGTCAATCTAGTAATATGCCCAGATTGTGAAATATGTTTGAAAATAACTTGGCAATTCTGCAGGAAACGCACAGAATATGTAATGGGGTGTCGCTAGTCTTCATCTCGTAGACGATTCCCTTCCAAGTCTCAAACAAGCTCTTGGTAGAAAATATACCAACATGGTCTGTCCTTTTTGACACTCCAGGCACAAAAATGTTTCCGGCATAACTTTTATCCAAAATTGAAATTACAAGATATGTCAGCTCACCAGAACGTATTACATCAAAAACAGAAAACACCAAAATTTGCAATTAAAACGACGATCTTCACCTCATGACTACTCCATTTTGCCAGAAAACCCCTCTCAACTCTCAACAAAGTAACTTCACTCTGCACCTTTTCAATAAGATCTACGTGAAGATGACAAAAGGTAGACATTGGATAGGAATGTTAAAATTCCTTGTCATTGAGCACTGAATACTAGTGCCTTCCATTTAGTACCAGCATTAGGTGTTCCTGGCATGGGACGCTGCAGTCAGTAAGCAAGCGCTCATCTGTATGCCTCTCTTGGCCATTGAAATTGCCATTCCCCATCTGGTCAAGTCTCGGTTTAGAACTATTGCCCTGCCCCCCTCCTCTCTAGTATTTGTCAGCAGTTGGATGGCTGGAATATTGTATCACATATTGTTGTTCATTGATCAGTAGGTAATTATTTGTATACTGTAGAATAGGAAATGATTCCGAGCACGTAATTAATCCAAGTTTACCAAATTAGAAAATCTCGATATAATCAAATTCTGATTAAAATCTGCCCCCATCTGTGTCAATGTGTCAAACCGCATGGCGTCGCCATCCTATCTACATCTACATGTACATACATGTACGGCAATATCTCATCATTGTGTACTACTAGTCCGACACTGAAACAATGATCAGATTATTACAATTGTAATTGTACTACACGTATGATAAACTTTAGCTTGTCTATACTTGACCGATCCCTTCCCATGCCATAGTAACAACATGGATCTCAAATCACACTACAGCAATCTTTGACAAGTAGTACTCACTGGTCCTGTTGTGTCAGTAATCCTATACTGCATGTAAACCCTATAGCCGTAAAGTTTCTATCATTACCCACGTCTGGATGTGTCTCTGTATCATCACAATATAATATAATGCCATGAACTAGTATTTTTCAATTTTTTGTAGAAATGAATGTTTGGTAAAATTAAATTCGGAAAGGTCATTTTTGGTCAAATTCTGTATATTTGCACCCCAGATTAATTTCCTATCATACAGTATTGTATGTTGTAACAAATTTGAGTTGTATTAAAACTTTCACCACCACTTCTTGTCTTACGTTTTCATTTGGTCAATGGTGTCTAACATGATCTTCTATTTCTAACCAAATTATGGAAGCAAGTCTCTCAGACCGTGAAGATATAAGGCTAGGGGTATTTGCCTACTGCAGAGGCAAATGTTAGGCATTTTGCAGGTGTGGTCTTGGTGCTATCTAATTTTGATCACATCTTTTACAGAAGATCTGCTTCAATTCTGATCTAAAATCTGGACTTTTGATGGTATAAACAACCACATTCATCAATGAATTCAGCACTAATATCATACTTGTGATTGTCTGTGTGTAGCCTGTACCAGGGCACCTGTCTTCATCACAGTACAGAATGACGGCTAGCACCACAATGTGGGGCAGCCAGCAGAGAACAAACAGACATACAACACATGTGGTAAGCATGGCCAAGCGAATACTTTGTGCCATCCTTTTCTCATACAGAGATGCATTGACTGATTTTGGCTTCTCAGTTGTATTGGTCACCTTTCTCTTGGGTCCTCCCTCACTGCTCATACCTTCAGTGGAACTTTGAATTGTGACGCTTCCCTCGGTTGTTACACTCTCACCCAGACTACCTTGGTGCCGCTCAGCCATTGCCAAAGGCAACTTTCTCTCCACTATGGAGGATACAGTATGCAATGCTTTAGGACCTTTTTCATCATTGCTTTTCACAGTTGTACTCTTGACTATGATTCCCTTTGAAACCATGTCCTTCAAATGCTGTTTTACCACAACATAAGTTCTAACTTGAAAATACCCAATACCAAGTACATGCAAGCCGCCAATGAAGGTAATTACTAGAAGAAACGTATTGCTAACTACGCCATTGGCGATGTGGCAAACTCTTGTACTGCTTGTTACACGTTGGTGTCCACTGATAGAGAAACCAAACCCAAAGACGACAAGCCACAGTACCCAAACAGCAATTATAATCAGCAGGGTGGTGCGTTTGGATGTTGTTGCGATGCTTGCACGAGAAATGGCCCGTTTGACGCTCAGGTAGCATGTGATGGACATGGCAAGGAGACAGCTTCCTGATAATATAATAGACATGGTCATGAAGCCAATCGTGGCACGACATTGCCAGGGGGAATCTAAAGATGCCACCTCCACAATGAACCGGAGACCAACTGTAACGCCCACGGATGCGTCTGCTATGGCAAGATTGGCCATCCACATGTGAGTCGCTAGCCTGTTTCTGCGCATGCATCCGATAGCTGCTATGACGACACAGTTACCAAAGATGATGATCGCAGCCAGAACTAGCTGGACGCCCTCGATGATAAGGGCGTAAGACGAGGTGGCCTGGTCAGTCGTGGCATTGGTGCTTTTGGTCAACGAGGAATTGAAGCGAGTGCAGTTCCACATCCTGGTCAAGTTGCTATCACACTATGCCGTTGTTAACTACAAAATATGCAGATGGACCATGTTTCTGTATTCTTTTACTATTGTACAGTTAATTGCTGTTGCAATTATCAATATATTTACTTTAAATGGGATGTATTTACCTTTGAAAATAAATCGACAGCAAAACCCTCTGACGAAAGCCAATTTTCTTTAAAGAAATAGAGGTTCCCTAACAATGAAGCTATAGCAACGGAATTTCTGACATGAGGTGTATCCTTCTCGGCTGTGGGAACGAACCTCAGCGACTTTCCCCTAGCCGAAAAGCAATAAACCTTATGTCAGAAATCTCGTTCTCATTGCTCATGATCGAGTTGCATAACCTATATATGTCACTTTAGATAAAGATACTTTAGTGCAGTGTGAACACATGTTCACGACTGCTATGCCTGGAGGCCTGTCTCAATTTTCTGTTTACAGAGGGAGGTGTGATTGCCCTGCCTTCACATTCAGAGCTTTTTAAAAAGGTTATCACTATTATCTATTCTTGAGAATTATATTATATTCTTTGCTAATAAGGTAAGAAGACTTGGCCTATGTGTAATGTATATAAAGTGGTTTAATTGAGGTACCGGGTAAATCACTTGTCTCCAATGCGTGCCTTTAGTTTCAAACAGGTTCTATTCCCTGCTATCTCGTGGTTTTCAAAGTCCAGTATTTTGCTCTAGTACTATGGTAAGCCATTATTATTTCGTTGCTAAAAACTGCGCCACAGTTTGGTGGGTGCGAAAAAAGTTTTTAAGATCTGGCCGTGTTATTGGTGGACGTGAAAGAGTTTCTTACTATGTTGTTCACACTTGCACCATCGTTCTATCTAAACGACAAATATATTTTTATTGAAATTGATAAAAAAAACAGTAGAAAATCACACCGTTGTATTTTAGATAAAGTAGTTTCAGCATATTAGAAGACAGGTACCCCCTTCATATGTAAGTGATCGTTTAACTGTGTCAGGACCTTTAATAAAGAGTTAGAATCAAATGTTACAAATGTAGGTGACTGTCCAGCATTCACTATATGTTCTTGTGCCCACCCCCTGGGGCAATGTCTTTTTGTGCTAGCCGCAAACTTGACCCGCAAAGCCCGACCAGTACCCATCCAGTCAGAGATTCAATTAACTTGTGGATATTTTTTGGATGATACAGATATGATTATATCACGCATATATATAAGTCCCCTTGCAGGCAATTCTTCTATTTGGACTGGAAGAATGCAGATGGGAATTTTTTGTGTTTTTATGTTAGGGATAGTCACCGATGAGTGGCCCTAAACAAATACAAAATTATCCCTGAACGGTCTGCAATTTAAAGAATGTAGTTCTTTCTAGAGCATTCCTTGAAGAAAAAGTATGTGGAGACACAATCTAAGCTAGAAGGAATCCCAAGCATGCATATGTATTGAGGTGATTTCATTAAAATGAAACCCAAATGGCATTAAACGTATTTACCCATTTAAAAGATGCATTCTTATTTCATACACACCTGTACTTTACAAGTGGTTGGGTCAGCTATGTACCCACATATACTACACATACACTAATCGTAAGGAATAAGTTACTGGCTAAGCAATTCAAAAATATCAGAAAACACTAAAGAAATCAAACATTCAAAAATTGTGTTACCATAAATACTAGTAGTACAAAGAAGATATCTTACCTGTAGGATATCCAGATGGAAGAAAGTGCCACGCCCCCTCTCTCGTTCAGAAGCTGGTCTAGTATGATATTCACAGGCATTCTCCTTTCTTATATCTGTAAAGCTTTGAATCCATTATCCAATAATAGGGATGTGCGACATAGGAAAAGCAAAGGGTCTAATTGGTCAACATCCGTTGCTCAGATGTTTACGATGCTCATATATTAGTCTCACTCTCTTAATGCACACATCACAGACATGGAACACAATAGCACATCTCAAGTAACTGGGACCGCATTGGTTGAAGACTGATTCCAAGAAATACTACCAACGTGGCAGAAGAAGAGGAATATGATAGCGGAAGTTGGTAAAAGCAACAGTAGGGCTACGGGTTGAAAGAAGAGTTTTGAGGTAAAGAGCCTTACTGATATATATATATATATATATGTATATATATATATATATATATATATATATATATATATATATATATATACATATATATATATATATATATATATATATATATATATATATATGTGTGTGTGTATATACATATATATAAATATATATATATATATATATATTTATATATATATATATGTATGTATATATATATATATATATATATATATATATATATATATATATATATATATATATATATATATATATATACATATATATATATATATATATATATATATATATATATATATATATATATATATATATATATATATATATATATATATGTATGTGTGAGTGTGTGTGTGTGTGTGTGTGTGTGTGTGTTAACGTGGACACAGTTAGTGTACTGCGGGCTTGGATTGATGATAGAGTGAGATGATGTGCGTGATTGCAAACTCAGTGTATTTTGCTTCTATATGAAAGGTAGCTGCTCTTTATGCAAAGTCTCACGAATGCTAGGCCGTGTTGTGGCCAGTAGTCATTATTATAAAAAAATATTGAGTGTATTTGATAATCAGGTATTATGGTCCAAATGTTTTCCGTCAACAATTTGTGTTGGTCTTTGTGCGTTACAGTTACACCCTATGGGACCAAAATGTGGCACAACTCTGTCCTTTGCTCTCCTTCTGATGATGGCTGGGGCTCCTTCATATATGTTGAATGGTCAAAATAATTGAGCAACAGAAAACCAGCATCATGTCACATCTTGTCTCTCAATCTCTTAATCTTGGTTCTCTTTCTTGCTGTTTGGTTCTGCCTCGAATTTCTTGAATAAATGTGTAAAGGACATTCCATATTAGAAAGGTGTTTGTTTCTATATATTGAAATTCACCAAAAGATGATTGTCTCAAATACGCATATTGAATATCAAATTTATGTGGATTTGCTCGAAATAGGGCATAGTTACAGCCTAAGACTATTATATTGTGGTATTTACCTCTCTATATTACTAGTATTACAGAGAGAAGGGTTTCTCATTATTCTCAATTTGACTTTGTTCTACACTTACGTTATCTAGGAGTTAGAAAGGCACTTTTTCTGCATTTACTAAAAATAAAACGGAAGAAAAACGTGTATGGAGAAGAAATGATAAACTCATATCCTCCATATTGATTTATTTTCTTTATATCTGTGAAATTTTATTGTCCTTTTACATAACTGAGGAAGGAAGCTCCCTTTTAAACACAATGCATATTCTTTTTTCTTAACAGTATCCTGCTACTGAAGTCCCTTAGGACGTGGATTATATATAGGTATGGAACTGAATTTGTGACAACTGACTTTGTTTTTTTAGCTTTAGACACAGGGAACTTGTTTCTTTTGAAGCATGCATATGTCTAGTTTAATAAAATTGTAGTTGTACCCAATGTATGTTCTTTATTGACTATAGTATAAAAATATGAAATACATTTCACACATATAATATAAAAATGAAACAGTAGAAACAAAGTGAAAAATATCAATTTATATATATATATATATATATATATATATATATATATATATATATATATATATATATATATATATACATATATATATATATATATACATATATATATATATATACATATATATATATATATATATATATATATATATATATATATATATATATATATATATATATATATATGTGTGTGTGTGTGTGTGTGTGTGAAGAATTCGCCAAAGTGATACAATGTATACTTTACCTGGCACCTCTTGCTTGCATACATTCTTGATGTTACAAGAGTCAAAAGCAACACATCTGGAAACTAGCAAGAACTAGAAAATGCCTTCGTAGTATACCTGGACGTGTCTAAAGCATTAGAAGGAGTATGGGTAGATAGATGCCTTATTCTTCCAATTAGGAAATTAAGCTGTGACAGGCGAATTCTATATTTGATATATCAACATTTCAAATATAAGGTACAGGTAACAAGCATGTCACTTGGCAAACTCAGTGGGTGTTCGCGGCTATTCTGACTAGTGTGTATTAATCCATTAGCACAAGCTGTTGCTGTGTGCTAATCGATTAGCATATGCTTGTGCTGTGTGTTATTTCATCTTATTATACCTCACGTGAGGATACTCTTATCCTATTGGATGAGACCCATGTGTCAAGACTGTTGGCAACCTTTGTCTTTGTAAATTCTTTGACAGCGGTCAACATTCAACATATCAGCAACCGCTGTCAAGGAGATGACGTATTTGCATATATTATATTGTTGAGGACGTCACGCTTTCAAGATCCCCACGCGTGGGGAAATGTGTCAAGGCCTGAGCAGAATGCTGCCGTCAACAATGGAATTACGTTATTGTTGAAAACAACGATAAAGAAAATAACATGCGCGAGTGTCTCAATTTAGAGGAAAAAGTCTCAACCCAATCGAAATGGTTGGTTGATCGGTATGATAAAACAAATACTGGACACCCCAGCATGGTCAGCACGATAAACCTGCTGATCCGATATTGCACTGCCTAAGTGAGTTTTGTAAGCTTCAACTGAATTTTGGGTTGCCGGGGGTGAGGGGGTGAGGGGGTGGGGGGTTGTTTGGTATAATAAAACAAATGTAACATTACTGTGGGCTTGCCAACATGATAGTCTACCCCTCGTGAGCATTGTCACCCTCGGGGTAGACAATCATGTTGGCAACCCCACAGGGATGTCATATTTGTATAGAATAGTAACATAGGTATAAATGCTTGAGGTTGTATACAAGCATGGGACTACATAGCATATTTCCTGTCTGCACCTGTCCTGTAGTACTTGTATTACCTGTATTCTACCTTTAATTGGCGCTCCCATAGAGTTGAAACGGTCTAAATCCTGCGGGACTTAATTAATAGGTGCCAGTGTGTAAATCTATATACTGATATCAGTATATATACATTACCCATAGTCTTCCTTTAATTGGTGCTGCCATATGGTTGTAACTAAATAAGTTCAACAGTTATGTAAAATCTACGTCTTAGGGGACTAGGTTACAGGTTCCAGTGTATAAATCTATATACTAGTATTGGTATCAGTATATTACATAACAACCCAAAGCCCTCATTAGTCTGGTATATACAACCCAAACCTCTTCTCGTTAGACCCTAATTAGATGTAAAGTCAGTGATGTAATTTCACCCTCCAAAGTATTGCCAAACCTACAGCCCCAGGTTATTTGGTTCCTCTTTCTAACATCCTTTAACCCATTCATGTTTGTAGCGGCCACATATGTTATGAGTGTTATGCTAATAGAGCAATTTTAAATAATTACAACTTTAGGAGAAATTCTGTTCTAAATCTAACCTACAACGTTCCCCTTAAATGTTTAGTGAATGTAGGCTTGAATTCCTAAAGGTTTGTACAAGTGTTTTTAGGACCAGAAAACAAAAGTATCTCCTGGCGTGAATGAGTCTAAAGTATCAGTACCCACCTTATGACTTAAATGATGGGCATCACTTACGCTGTTCATGCCTACCATGCAAAGAATAGTTTGACAATACCTCAAGATCTGGGCCAGAGCAATATTTGGAAATATTTAAAGGAAAAATGTTGCCCAAACCAGCAGCCCTTTTTCAAATATTTCAATACTATAACCTACTCAATTCGATGTATGCTATGATATACAGATAAAACATAATTTCCTAATGATAGGCAAATAATATGCATAAGTTAGAATTCCCGCAATTCTTTTCCTGTCCCTTGATTTTTCAACATATTACAAATCCCTTGATACAAACAAAATCAGAGAAATTGCGGGTCACCAATCTATGGTAACACTGTACTGGACATCCCATTCAATAATATGTTATTCAAAAGCAACATTATCTTCATAAAGGACCTATATGATCATGAGGGAAACCGGAAATCAAAAGCCCATTTGGAACAAATGACTGAAACTAATGAAATGTTAACAACATAGCATGCACTTTGGAAATATCAACCAAAAATCTGGGAAGAGACCTTACGGGAAGTGAACACTGATTTCAATCTTTATTTACCACCAGTTGTTGAATGGTTGTCAAAAGATACTAAAGGCACAAAAAAAACAGAACGGTATGGGCATTAAAACAAGCATCTACACTGCCAAAATGACCAGAAAAAATGGTCTCTGGAATTTGGATACTTGGATCAGAATTTCTAGAAAAAAAGCATATCTGATTCCAAAACAATGTAAAATGAAATCCAGAATAATATACTTCCAATATCAAATAACCCACAGATATCTTATCACAAACAAAAACCTGTACACTTTTGGTTTGAGTGATAATGAGAACTGTGATACATGCAACATTCCAGAGACCATTCATCATTTATTGTATGCCCAAGACATATGGAAAACTGGTTAAGAACATCTATGAGATCAAGAGTACATATCGGCATATAGTATCAATACTACTAGGTAACCCCAAGAATGAGGTACTAACAAATTGCATTATTTGGATTGTTAAGCATGAAATCTACAAACGCAAATGGAATGGAAATAACCTTAATCTTTTTAAATTGAAAAAAATCATCAAAAAACACATGGACCTAGATATCTACCTTGGAACTATACATGGCAAACCTGAAAAAGCAATTTGCAAATGGTCCTCCATTTTTCGTAGTCTACAATTAATCTAAAAACACCATATTATGGGCACTATCACCATGTACATAAAACTGTAACCATCATTAGTATTTGCCTGTATTATTGTATAACTATTGATATATGATAAACTACTGTGCTGTAATTGTATGTTTATTATTGGAACAAAGAATTATAAAAAAACTGTGTACACCTGGTGCTGACTGCGGACATCAATCTTCTGACATTTTCCTGTCATATACATAGTGTTATATATTTTTTCCTGAGTAAAAATACTGTTTATATGCTATGATACTCACAGCCAAAATCAATCATATCACCAAATCGTGTAGTATCTACATCATCTGGGAGGCACCCCACGTCCGCTCAGCTCATTTACTACTGAAGTGCTCACATGGTCTGGCACAATATAATAGTGCTTCAAAGTTAAGCAATATTTTGGGAGGTACTTGATCGAATCGAATTGTTTCTGTTGGGTTCCAACAAAATTCTTCAGTTTGTTTTCAAATATTCCTTTTAATTGCCCTCTTTTTGAAGCATCATTTTAGAAGCTGTTAAGAGCATCCATTGCCCTCTAAAAGCAGTTACAAATGGTTTATGCATTTCAAGAAACAAAAATTTGAAAGTTCATTTTCTAATTGTTTTACTCAGCCCTTCTTTGCAAGAGCAACTGTGGTCATGGCTGATGAGTTCAACCCCCCCCCCCCCCCCATGTTTTAAGTGCCTTATTTGCACAGAGCCTATGGAGGCAGCCAGCTAATTCTGAGAGATATTTTCAGATACGTTATCATACACAAACATGCTGTCATGTCGCTATATCTTTTCGTCTGTATACCAGGTTGACTGATTGACTTTATCGACCTTTGATTTTAATCATTCATGCAAAGCTTCCCTTTAGAAATGTCGCCTACATCTATATCGAGGCAATACTAGTGCTGCTCTCAATATAAACTCACACACAAGAAGCTGGTGATATTACTCTTGAAAAAAATCGCAATTAAGGCTCCTGTGGCAGAATACTTGAAGGAAAAGTCTGGGGTATGCTTCGATTACCATTGCTCCTACATATAACTTCCAAGTTTGATATCATAGCATTAGGTTGATATCCCCCAAATTCTTAGATGGGCTTTATTTAATCGTCTACAGGCATGACTCTCTTAAGGTAGAGACTTACCCCCCATACCCTGGTCATTTTTGAAAGTGGAATATTTGGAAACTGAGTTGAAAGAAGACAGCAGCATATATTGCATTTTAAAGGGTGCATCCCATGGTTTATGAATACTGATAAAATTATCAATGGTGGGTATTTTAATATGATGTGGCACCGCTTTGATAACATACCTGCATAGGTTTGTTTTTAGTCATATTTCTACAGGAGGGAGGGGAGGATGCAGCCCCCAATCTGACCTATGCACCATATGATTATTACATTATTTATATTTTTTGATTCACTACTATTCATAAATTTAGCAGATGACCCTGTTCTTACTTCTCCTCTTGTGGGTATTTCACATTTGGCTTTAGTTAATGTGTGTACTTTTTATTACGAATATGTTAATAAGCAATGCGATAACATTATCTATTGTGCATGTTTTATCACTTACATGCTATCAAGCAATAAAATAAATGATTCATTGTGTAAGTTTTAGCATGTACATGCTGTAAAAGAATACGATAACATGGTGTTATTAACTGACAGGTCTTCTCTTTTGTAATAAATAATAGAATAATAGCAGCAAGGAATTGAATCACTGGTGGAGTTTCCTGTTCCTCTCCTGTTAAGGTGGCTCATGGGGTTAGTTTTGGAATTAATTTCTCCTCTGCCCTGCTTTTAGTTTACTATTCTGACTCTACAGTGTATATATTAACGTGTACGTCATCTGATCAGAATACATAAAGCGTCACAAGAAAAACTTCCAGCAATATATATCTGTGTGCAGTTTAATAGATATAAAACGGATAAACCAGTTCCCAATTTTCCCTCTGTCTGCAGGTCTTCTCTAGGAAGAAATCAACGGAGCAGCAAGACAAGAGGTTACACCTGGCTTTAAAATGTCACCTTGATGACTTCTTGTCTCTCATTGTGGACCTCCATGTGTTGAACATATGGACTAAAAGTCTATTGCTGCTCTCGCTAATTTATCTTTCAATACATATTTAGTATTTACGTCCGACATTCATTAAAATCGTACAAATAAAATTGGAAAGTATTAATACAGTTTGTACTCTTGGGTATAAATTGCTAGGTGAGAATAACTAATTTTCCTACTTTATGTTAATGCAAATCATCTAAGACATTGATATATTGAATATACAATATATATATCTCGCTCTCGTGAATACTATAGGACGATGGCACACATTCATATCTGACGCTACCATTTTCTCCAACTTTTCAAAAGGGTACCTTCTATATAACATTTTCTAGCACCAAAGTATCGTTATTCACTCTCAACCAAAAAATGACAAAGCGGACAGGTAGACATTTGGAAGTATCTGACGAGGAAGAACCATATGCCCTTTTAGCCCCAAGGATTTGAGGAAGATGTGACCCAAATGTGCAGTAGTGTTCACACATGTACTTCCAATGCACATGTACTTCCAATGCACTGTGGTAGTTGCCTGATTTACGATAAAATATGTCTTATTGGTTGTGTAGCCATATTGGTGTGAATGGACACGATAAATGTGTGTGGTGCAGGAAACGATATCTTTCTCACTCTGATGGGTACACAACCTGACGATATACCAGCCAACGTGATGATAGAATTTTGGTTAATAGCAGCCAAACACATTGCAGCAATGTATAGGGGCAGAATGAAGAAAGGTATTGACTAATCATATGGTAGTGAATACAAATGATTGCTTATCCGACACCTGACTGACCAAGGACAAAGAAAATATGAGTAATTCATTTTAATTTATAGTTTACACCCCCTTTTCTGTTATAACCCCGGTGTACATATTACCTTGATTTATACTGTGTTCACGTGTCCAATGTTATATTATTATCATATTATTTAAATGTACTGTACTTTTAAAGCTGATGCTGTACTCAATAAAATACATACATACATAAAAAGTTCAGTTGTTGTTGGCATGTCAACC
Organism: Maea johnstoni; assembly: GCA_963942565.1. Lineage (NCBI taxonomy): Eukaryota > Metazoa > Annelida > Polychaeta > Spionida > Magelonidae > Maea > Maea johnstoni. The sequence goes on from OZ012691.1 coordinate 23,169,967, forward strand.
CATTTCAGACGAAAAAGTTGTATTGTGTTTGTTATACAACTAGTCTGCTCTTGGGTGGATAAAACTGGAAAGACTGATCGAGGTAAAGAAACTCCTTTTTATCTGTCTCTTGAAGATCATGTATTTATACGAAAAGTTTTTTGTGAACGAGCTATATATATTTCTGAACACAAGGAGAAATGTAAGGAAAACCCTTGCAGGAGTGCTTTTTTGACCCAATTTTAACTGCGTGCAAGTTCGGGGTGTAGTATTACGTACAGGGTTGTATTGCTGTGGCATGTCGACAAAAGCTTATTGGAAGAAGGTTATTTAGGATAGGGCTTGGTCGTTGGAACACACTTACTGGAGAATATAGACCTTATCGCATGCGAGTCTAAACATATTGGATCAGGTATGCTGCATGACGTGGTACCTAAATTGGTGGCTATTGTCTGAAAGACTCCCTTACCAAATGGGTGTGTGTGATACAATTGCGAAAATTTGGTATCGAGCTATTTACTCAAGTGTGATGACATTAGACTCAAGAGTGAGTCTAATTCAGTTAGGTGGTGTGAATGATGAGATGTTGCTGATGTGGAAGACGCCAAACACATAATTATGAAATGTCCCGCTTATGCTAGTTTGAGGGAGGAGATGTTTGTTTCTATTGGGGACATCAATGAACGTACCAGGTAGTGCAGTTTTAGTTGATTGCTGGTGTATTTAGCAGTTGTGATGAGGGTAGTGTTGATGACTACTCGTACTGTGACATGGAGCCGATATGGTTGGAAGCAGGGTCTTTTATTGATAGGATTTTATCATATTGCTTACACTCTAGAAAGGGTTTTGGCCTAAAAATTAAGTTGGGTCTGTTCGGATGGACCTTTACGGTACTGACCTTTGGGTGCAACACAGGAGCAGTTTATTTAAAGCTACAGCCGGGGCAGCTGTTTATACCATATATGTTTTATTGTTTGCTTTCATGCGAGAGCTGTTGTCAGTAAGTATATATACAGCCTGTGTTGAAACTGATCCAAACTTAATCAAATATCATCACTAGAGCTTTATGGCATTGTTCTGATTTCAGGCACGTAAATCAAAATTCGCTTGGTCGAAAAGGGTGGCCAGTGATCATTCATGTTTATCTGTATTGAGAATATAGCCACTCTCCCTGGCCAGGTCATCCGATTCTGTAGAATTCGACAAGCTACCGATTAATTCTAGGTCTCCACCTTAATTTGATGGTGATAAAGCCGCCCATGTTTGCCATGCTATGGTTATGACCTGGGCATACTTGATACAGTCACACCTGTATAGGATGTCAGATGGATTGGAGGCCCAAGGAGATACAGTTCTCCCCCGGAACCGGCAGAGGGTGATTTTGGATGTGGACACAGGCGTGGACGATGCTGAGGCCATCATGCTGGCCGTGGCTCAGCCACACCTTGAGGTGGTCGCCATCACGTGTGTCTCGGGAAACATCGACGTCCAGCAAGTCTGTAGCAACACCTTGCGCGTCCTACAAGTCTGCGACAAACTACATGTAAGTTTCCAGATGACAAATTCAATTCTCCGACATCCATTTATGGGATGTAGTTAACCAAAATGTATGGTATCAAATGCATGCACTTTTGATGGCGAGAGTGCACATGTTCGTAGGATTGCACCCAGAAATTGTCTACGGGTGGTAGTAATACTGTAGTTCTAGCCTATATTTGTATGCTAGGGAAGATCCTTACAATAAGACTGTTACCCTATTTCAATGATTATTTATCAATATTATTATTATCATTCTTCTTCTTCATTTTCTTATCATCATCATCATCATCATTATCATTATTATTATTACTATCATTATTATTATTATTATTATTATTATTATTATTATTATTATTATTATTATTATAATTATTATTATCTATCTGAAAGTTTAAGTTCCTATTGCGGTTAATAAAAACCTTCAAATATTTTCCAAATATTACTCTATTTGAGGAGTTATGTTCAAAGTTGTCAGACCAGGTGAATGCAACAGCTGCAAATGGCGGAAGCAGATTTTAACGGTTCGTACCCAATGGGTTGAGTGGTCGGATGATTATTGCTATCAGGATTTTTTCATCGCGCTCTACACGTCTGGCTTGCTGCAGTCAATTTCTCTCGGCCACTAGCATTCCAATGAATATTTCCATTATATGCCTGTAGGTTTGAGTACACACACACACACACACACACACCGGCACACGCACTGATAATGTTATCAGTTTGTGTGTGGTTGTTACGGTCTTAACTTAGCAAAGAGGGGCAAATATCTTTTGTCAAATTTGATGTTTCATTTTCATAATTGATAGTGTAGGTACAAGTGATTTGATGTGTCTGTACTACGGTAGCTTGGAACCACTCTCGCAAAATTGACCCTAGATCACCTTCAACCAACTGGTTGAAAGTGTCTTGGCAAATTTCAAAAGTTGTAGTCACACAGAGGACTGTAATTGTTTTCTGAAGTGGAACGTATAGATAGTACAACAAGCAAAGTCGAAATCAAAACATCCTATGCACAACAGTCGTACGATGTTGTGAGACTGTTTGTGCAGTGATCAAAGATTATCTTGCAATGCATGTAGACTGCTGAGCAGGTGCCTTCCCTGATGGCCATGTGGTCTAAGGCGTTGACACTGACTGCTACCAGTCTCTCACCACTGAGGGCCTTCCCTGATGGCCATGTGGTCTAAGGCGTTGACACTGACTGCTAGCTGTCTCTCACCACTGAGGGCCTCCCTGATGACGATGTGGTCTAAGGCGTTGACACTGACTGCTAGCAGTCTCTCACCACTGAGGGCCTGCCCTGATTGCCGTGTGGTCTCAGGCGTTGACACTGACTGCTAGCATTCTCTCACCACTGAGGGACTACCCTGATGGCCATGTGGTCTAAGGCGTTGCCACTGACTGCTCGCTGTCTCTCACCACTGAGGACCTGCCTGAATGGCCGATTGGTCTAAGGTGTTGCCACTGCCTGCTCCCTGTCTCTCACCACTGAGGACCTGCCTGGATGGCCGAGTGGTCTAAGGTGTTGGCACTGACTGCTAGCAGTCTCTCACCACTGAGGGCCTTCCCTGATGACGATGTGGTCTAAGGCGTTGACACTGACTGCTAGCAGTCTCTCACTACTGAGGGCCTGTCCAGATGGCCGTGTGGTCTAAAGCGTTGACACTGACTGCTAGCAGTCTCTCACCACTGAGGGCCTTCCCTGACGGCCATGTGTTCTAGGGCGTTGACACTGACTGCTAGCAGTCTCTCACCACTGAGGGCCTTCCCTGACGGCCATGTGTTCTAGGGCGTTGACACTGACTGCTAGCAGTCTCTCACCACTGAGGGCTTTCCTTGATGCCCATGTGGTCTAAGGCGTTGACACTGACTGCTAGCAGTCTCTCACCACTTAAGGCCTACCCTGATGGCCGTGTGGTCTAAGGAGTTGCCACTGACTGCTAGCAGTCTCTCACCACTGAGGGCCTGTCCAGATGGCCGTGTGGTCTAAAGCGTTGACACTGACTGCTAGCAGTCTCTCACCACTGAGGGCCTGCCCTGACGGCCATGTGTTCTAGGGCGTTGACACTGACTGCTAGCAGTCTCTCACCACTGAGGGCTTTCCTTGATGCCCATGTGGTCTAAGGCGTTGACACTGACTGCTAGCAGTCTCTCACCACTTAAGGCCTTCCCTGATGGCTGTTTGGTCTAAGGTGTTGACACTGACTGAAAGCTGTCTCTCACCACTGTCCGGGTTCGAGTCCCTCCTGGGGCATGTGAGAAAGTTGCCAGTGACTTAGGGTTAGGCGGTGGTTTTTTGTTGTTAAGCAATGGTTTGAAAGTATTGTGCAATATGCTGTGACCTATTTGCAATCCACACCACTTCACAATAGAGGGAAGGTATTATAAAACGGATGTGGCATGGCTTTAGTTTTTCGTTCTAAATCGACTATTCTTTGCGAGTATAAGAGGATTTAATCGCTGGGGCACTTCTGACACTTACAGTGACTGCTGATATCATTAAAATAGAATATTTCAGTAATAGGTATAATGATCAAAAATGCGCTTATTTAGATTCCAGTTTATAAAGGTGCTACTCGTCCGCTGGTGCAACATCACGATCCAGACACACGTTTTCATGGCGATGACGGACTGGGTGACGTGCCTGACGTCACAGCCCCTGATGTCACCCTCATACAGAAAGAACACGCTGTTGATGCCCTAGTTCGCCTCGCAGAAAAATATGCAGGTACAGAATAAACGTGAACATCAATCAACTCAGGTTGTAATTGTAGCGATTGTAATATATATTACTTAGAAAAGATAAGGCATTCGTAGTTTTCTGAACTCCATGTTACAACAACTACTACTACTGCTATTACTACTGCTGCTACTACTACTACTACTACTACTACTACTACTACTACTACTACTACTACTACTACTACTACTACTACTGTTATAACTACTGCTACTACTACTACTACTACTACTACTACTACTACTACTACCACCACCACCACCACCACCACCACCACCACCACCACCACTACTACTACTACTTCTACTACTACTACTACTACTACTACTACATGTACTACTTCTGCTACTGCTACTACTACTATGTATTGCTACTACTACTACTACTACTACTACTACTACTACTACTACTACTACTACTACTACTACTACTACTGTCGAACTGAGAATGTCGACTTTACCTGATAATGGCAATATCAATCACGATATGCATTCTTCATACACTCTACAGGTGAAATCACTTTGGTAGCTTTGGCTCCCCTGACAAACCTGGCCCTTGCAGAGAGGTTACATCCGGGTTACACTAAAAACTTCAAAGAGATAGTTGTGATGGGTGGAAACATAGAAGGTAGGTCACTGCACTTCGATAAAAACCATTATCTCCACTACGTTATCTTTGTCCTCTCCTGGGCGATTTATTTCATCCTCTTTAAAACAGCTTTATCTTAAAGACACTTTTAATGCCTCCTCTAAAACCAATCCCTTTTTACGATGATAATACCGAAGAGAATAATGGCGTCTCTGAAAAAGCTGGAATAAATATTTCTGCCGAGTAATTACCTATTTGATAACTTAGCTTTACTTCCAATGGTCTCGATATTAATGGCTTTGACAAGGTCCAGTTTTAATGAGGTATCTCTCCTTCCTTGCAGGTCATGGGAACATTGCTCCTTGTGTGGAGTTTAATTTTTTCGCTGATCCTGAGGCTGCCTTCATAGTTCTTGAAGACTGTAAATGTCCTGTACGCATACTTCCCTGGGAAACGTGCTTCAGAGAGCCTCTGATTCCTTGGGTAAGTTCTACAATAGCCTGCTATAGAATGGCAGTGGCCTAACTAGCCACCAGGCCATCTGTTACTCTGTTTTACCAATTCCCAAAGCAGCCAACTTCCACAGGTGCTAAGATGTGCCCTATTACTTATAACTAGTTAGTTACGACTCTGTCATAATTAGTAGATGATAAGAAGAATGGATTGGTCGCCACTGACCAATCACCATATATGATATAAAGTGAAGCCCTGGACACACTTAATCTCGCCGAATCTAGTTTCAGTGTGACGTCATTAGGAGACAAAGGCCAATCATACTTGTTTACATTATAGAGGATGTTGCCTACGCACATGCACAGGACGCACCTCCTGAGTGGTTCTTGTCAAAAACTTTTCTGAGTGTGTTTTCATGCCTTTAAATACCCTATATTGCAAACGTTGTCCTATCATTTTCAATATTTTTAGGAAGTCATTCTGAAGGGATCTTACCAATTGGCGTTATTTTGTAACAGCTTCTTGAAAGAGAAATATGCTTCCTACCACATGATTTTTCTGAAGTATTGATATCGGTGGTGTACCTCAGAATGTGTTCATCATACTGTACGCAACAGTGCTGGCCCAATCCAAGTTACAACATACAACGTAATCCTATGCGTTTCTTTAACCCTTATGCTGCAGAGTGGCTAAATTGGCCAATACAAAATGATCCAAAAAATCTGAAAAATGATTGAAACCCTGACACATGGGTATTCATCCGAGTGTACTGAAGAGGAGCTATCCAATGAATACCAACATGACAGGGTTAAGATGGTTTTCAGAAATGGTTGCATCCTCGTGCTTTGGACCAAAGTAGCCGAGGCAATGGAAGGGTTAACGTCTTTTTTCCTAATTACTTCAGTTTAAAGTGATGCTATATTCTATTCTTATTGGATACTGTATCAAGATTTTCCTTAATCTTGTTGATTACGTTTCAGGACTGGTTTGACGCTTGGACTGCTATTGATACTGTAAAAGGCCGCTTCCATAGCAGGATCAGCGAAGGCCCAGCGCGATATAAGCGTGACACGCTAAAGCTGCCCCACTCCTACTCATGTGACACGGTGTGCATGGCCCTGGTGGCAGCCCCCAGAGTAGTTCTCTCATCCCTCAAGCGCTACTGCACAGTGGAACTACACGGGAGTCTGACACGTGGCCAGTTGGTGGTGGATTACAATGGCTCCTGGAACAAGTCGCCAAACGTGGAACTCATCACTCGATTAGATGCAGATCCCGTAAAAAAATTACTGGAGGAAATGTTGATTTAGTATATAATGTAGAGGATATTTACAAGTAAAATAGTTGCGAAAATGCTTCATGGACACATCGCCAAACATGGGATTAATTCCACATATAAATACAGAATTCATAAATAAATTACTGAAAAAAACGTTGATTTGGTAAATTACTAGAGAGAATATTTATATGGAAATGTGTTTCTAAAATGGTACATGATTGCCCAACATAGAATTGATCACACATATAGATTCATAATTACTGAAGGAAAACGTCGATTTGGTAAATTACTGTAGAGAATATTCATGAGGGCAATCGTTGCGAAAAATGGTACTTGATCAAATCACCAAACATAGAAATAATCCCACATAGAGATACAAAACCCATAATTGCATTACGAAAGGAAAAGGTTGATTTGGTAGATTACACTACACTTTTTGATTGGTCCAAAACCTATCAAGACATTTATTGCTGCCACTTCTTGCATCATGTGCTATTCTTACTGTTCTGATTAACTGGCTGTTAATGGTTGAGGAAACGGACCACAGAATCCATAACTGAATTACTTGCGGGAAGTATTGATATGGTAAATTACACTGCAATCGTTAATTGATGCGGAACCTATCATGAAATATTGATTGTTGTTACTTCTTGCATCATGTACTGTTCTTACTTACTGGCTGTTGAGGAATCGAGAGTATTTGGGGAAATCAGCAAAAGTCACTGGCGCCGACATATTCACATACCTCAATCCTTACTTGTGCTCCCCCATCTGGGTAAAACCACATTGAAGCGGAAGCTACTCAGGGTAGATGGAGCATGGGCGTTCGTATATAGCTATTTTATCGCAATAAAATGTATGAGATATATTGATAGTGACTTTTTTCTGTGTGGTGTTTTCCAACGATAGAATCTCACCTATGTCGTTCTTTTGTTCATGCTTTATGTTGAAGTTTTTATCAATGATTAACCTATTTGCCTCTGGAGGGCACACAGGGTCTGAGAGCTTTGAGCACAACTCAGAGACGGACTGTTAAACTTAACAGGAACGATGACTTACAGTCTATTCCTTCTTAAGATTTTGTATTGTTTCAATCTCAAGCAATCTCTGTTTATCAGACCATATGTATACCCCAGGTGTGGATTATTTCAAGATATCTGGTATTTTGGTGTCAAAGTCATACTAACACGCATGCATTACAACTGACTGAATGTAGACATCGGTAGTGTCATATGTTCACCTTGACTGGGAATAACGAATTTCTCATCAACTCCTTTTGAAAATTAATAAACACACCATTCAAAACTTAATTCCTTCCTTAATTACATCTTCCATCCAATGCTCAATCAAGGTCTGACATGTTGGAGATTGGCACACTTGATTTATTATGAGTTCAAAGGAGACATGGGTGCAAGACTGATTTATGCACTAGATAAGAACTTCAAGACAACATTATATATTGTGTAATGTCACGAAAAACCTTTGTTGAACATGGGGTAAAGGAATGTATTTCCTCCAAAATACTTTTACAAACATATTACTTACATATAACTTTATTTGTTTGATATTTTGTACAAAGTTATTGGACCATATGTATGTGTAAACAAGTTCAACAAGTGCTGTTAGCGAGTCAAGCGCTTCTCTCGACTGGTACATGTGTTTTGGCTCACCATCATGACGTGCCATATTCGCGTTGACAGATGAATTTGAATTTTGTTTTTCGTCTCATTTATGGCAATTGTGGCTAATTCGTGACTAGCCAGATGTAAGTAGTGGAGTACCCGGCGAAAACCACCGCCTAGCCCCAAGTCACTGGCAACTTTCTCACATGCCCAGGCCTTGGTGATAAAAATGTCGCAAAAAGCTGAAGGCGAATGAATATTGCTAGGAGATTAACACCAAAACGATGAAGCTATTTTGGCCTCATGCGAGGGATGTTGATGATCATCTTCACAAATGAATCCCAGTGTGTGAGATGCTGACTGGTGTAAGTCTACCTATGGGTATGATAAGTACGGAGTAATAGTATGTGACAGGGGTTTAAAATTGTTTAAAAGGTACTAATGTTGGGCAGCTTTGCTGACTACCAATCTGGATTTTCATATCTGAGCGATGCACCTAGATATCAAAAGGTGCACCTCAATGCGTGATCGATGCATGTGCATCGTTTTAAACCGGTTTGGATCATTGCTGACTTTCAACGCCGTCTACATCCACGCCCTCTAAATCAAACCTGCCTGTGTGACAGGGTCTCTCACCATACAAATATTTCTATTCCCAAATAAGCAACAGAATGTCAGACACAAAGAAAGCTTTCCAAGAAATGTATAAAAGTAAGAGTGCTCAGCCTCTCAGAACTGATTAGTTCCCTTATTTAGATAGCAGAGAATAGGGAAACTGCCAAGGCCATTTTCCCTCTGGTGACATACTCCGCCAGAGTATTTCACTAGAAAGTAGGGCCAAACATTAGTAGACAAACATGAAACATACAGAGGGAAATAGGAGAGACGGCTAATGTGATCTGATATAAGGGTACTATGCGCGGAAGCAGCTCAAACTACTAGTTAAGTATTAGTTTAGTTCAGCTAATGTAGAATCCGGGGCACACTCGGATACCAACCCACTTTGTAGAGGGGAGAAGGACCTTTGATCTGCCATGCGTTTTTATCAGCTATTGTAACCAGAGGTAAACATAAACTTTGACTTTATTTGTTTAATCGACCTTAAGGTGATGAGTACCATTGCAAGCTAGTTAAAAGCCCCATCCCAAAACACACCTTACAGCAGCATATTCATATAACAAGGTGTGTCTCTAGATTTCCGAGTGTTATCAGGTATAGAATATCATTGCCAACCGTCCTTTGTCAACCCATATTCTATATCATATCAGTATCTACAACTTTTCACTCAAATGACATATTCTCACTACTTACCCAGGTAGTGGTCACTGCAGGTTCAGAATTACCTTAGGGATACCATTGACTATGCCTAATAAAAAGTGAAAATTAGATTGCCGACCGCTAAAGATTTTTACAGGACATAACATTAGAAATCCTATTGGGATATCTAGTGTTTGGAGGCATGGGAACCCCATTGGTAGTAGGGGACATACCTCGCTGATCACTTCTGAGCACTGGAAACAAAAGACAGTTGTACAAAGATACACCTCGACGATCTCAAGAGAATGGTTTGTGGTCGGGATGCTATAAATAGGTGCTAGCTATGAGCCCGTGAGGTTACCTAGTGTAGTTGGTGTGAAGATTTCTAACTAAAATTTTCACTGTTATGGCCTGTAATCTGTTTTAGCGGTCAGCAATCTCAAATTGACTTCTTATTGGCCATAGACAATGATATCCCTAAGGTAATTCTGAACCTGCAGTGACCCCTTCCTGCGTAAGTGGTGAGAATATGTCATTTGAGTGAAAAGTTGTAAATATTGAAATGGTATAGAACATCGGATGACTATTGACGGTTGGATATGATATTCTCTCCCTGATAACACTCTGGAATCTGGAGATACACCTTTTCATATGATTATGCTACTGACTACGTGAGGTGTGTTTTGGGATGGGGCTTTTAACTTGCTTGCAATGGTACTCATCACCTAAATGTACCTTGGGTTGTGTACCTATAGAAGCAAGCAGATTCAAGCATATGGTACGCTTCGTCATACCAGCGTACCTATCTGCATGTAACCACACGTGTATACATACATATAGACAAACTGACGCACGCACATCTGTATGTGTGTATCTATACATGCGCACGCGCGTGTGTGTGTGGGTGTATTTATGAACCCTCTTGACACACACATACACACACACACACACACACATATATATATATATATATATATATATATATATATATATATATATATATATATATATATATATATATATATATATATATATATATATATATATATATAGGTTTTATATTATTTATTGCTTTCCTCAATAAGCGAACACCATCAGCGAACACCATTGAAAATTCTAAAGCAGACGTTTGTGTTTTACCTGAACGTTCACGAACATTCATGAAACAGAATATGCCACTTTGACGTTTACCGTTGTGGCGTGAACATTAGTACAACCAGGTATCAACCAAGTGGAGGATGGCCCCGGCTAGCAACCTTTCCAGTGACGATCAAGTTATCGATTTATGCGCGCGTTTTTGGGAATGGAGATTAGAAGATCTTCCCGCATTTGCCTCGTTCAAAGGTTTCCATGCTTACTCCCACCAGCTGGACGATAGAAGCGAGGAGGCGTACGCAGCTAGGAAGGTGGGTGTACAATGCGTGAGTCGCTAGCGACCTCCGACCCCATTATAATTGTTGACCCTTATGCTGCTGCTGCTGGCTAATTTGGCTAAAACAAAATTAAATGACGCAAAAAAGCAAGAAAATGACTGAAACCCTGGCATATGGGTACTAATTGAAGAGTACTCAGCGAGAGCTTTCCAATGAATACCACCATGACAGAGTTTAGATGGTTTTAAAAATATTTGCGTCCGTGTGCTTTGAAAGAAAGTAGCTTTAACAATAAAAGGGTTAAACTATACCCTGAGGCGACTATCGGAACGGGCTGTGGTCGATTGGGTATGTATACTTAGCCATTTCGCGTAATACCCTAGGAACCCAATTAAATAAGATACCATCGTTTAACCTCAGTATATGCCCTGCAGACAGTCGAGTGAAGACTTCAAGTCAGTTGCTTGACTTGCCACAGAGGTCTGCCCTGATGGTCAAGTGGTCTTATAAAGGTGTTGCCAGGGACTACTTCCTGACTACTTCCTGTCTCTCACCACTGCACGGGGTCGTATTCCATCAAGGGCGTGTGTGAAAGTTGCCAATGACTCCATTTACTATCTCCATTTACCTAGAATATCATATATACCTATGTATATATATATATATATATATATATATATATATATATATATATATATATATATATATATATATATATATATATATATATATATATATATATATATACATACATACATACATACATACATACATAAATACATACATACATACATACACACATACCTATCTATCTCTCTCTCTCTCTCTCTCTCTCTCTCTCTCTCTCTCTCTCTCTCTCTCTCTCTATATATATATATATATATATATATATATATATATATATATATATATATATATATATATATATATATATATATATATATAGATATATATATAGATAGATAGATAGATAGATAGATAGATAGATAGATAGATAGATAGATAGATAGATAGATAGATAGATAGATAGATAGATAGATAGATAGATAGATAGATAGATAGATAGATAGATAGATAGATAGATAGATAGATAGATAGATAGATAGATAGATAGATAGATATAGATAGATAGATAGATAGATAGATATTGGGGGTGGGGCTAATTTCGTCGCTGTCGCTCCCCACTCTCCCGGAAGGAATACGGATCGAGGAATGCGAAACAGTTGCCAGTGACTTGTGGTCGTGCAATGATAGCCCCCGATTAACTCGGTCTCCCGCAACATTGGCTACTCAGAATTTACCCTCAATATCGCAATATAACAGAAAATAGAAACGATAACAATAAGTTAGTAATTTGAAATAAAGACAGATCCTCAAACATTGCATTATATTTATTGCGGAACAGCAATTTAAACTGCACACAACTCGATTCTACGTAATTTTGAATTTGTTTTCATGAAAAGCTGAAATTATTTTGATTTTTTTGCGGACTTTTACGTAGTATCCGAGCATAGGTAGGTTAGTAACTAACGTATGTGGCAAGGCATTAACTCACACCTCACTACTATTTTCCTATAAAGATAGCTACCAATGGTAATTTGAAAGTTCATGATTCTTGAAATAATACTTTAACATTATTACTGTAAGCCCTTTTTTAATTAGTCATTCAGAGAAAGACACACGACACCTTAGTCACATAAAGTTCTGCAAACGACATTAAACGCTAAAGGTACTATATATAGCTTCGTAATATTAAACCAGTATTGGTATAGGGAAAGCTTGGCGCCTTGCCATCCTATTTTGGGATAACCAAGATTATAATGACCTACATTTTGTAATCACAGAACAGTGTAGTATTTGTGTGTGTAAGGGATCCGTCTCGTCTGGTACATGATATGTTGGTGTGTCTCCGTGCTGACATAGTACAAACTTAACCTAACCCATCTAATGCTGAGGCTACTTTCGTCCAAAGCACGAGGACGCAATTTCATTTCGAAAACCATCTAACCCCAAGTCACAGGCAATATTCTCACATGCCTCGGGAAAGATGCAATAAATTAGTTTTAGTCACCTCTAGACCAAGCTGAAACTTACAGACAGTTAGGGCTCTGGTAGCGCTTACCGTTTTGTACGCGCACTGCATGTAATGCCTAAATCCTTCTTACAGGGGCGGTGGTAGTACTTAGGGGCCGGTGCATACGGATTTGGATTTGGAATTTTGTTTTTCGTCACATTTATGCCAATTGTGGCTAATTCGTGACAAGCCAGTTGTGAGTAGTAGAGGAAACCGCAGTACCCGGCTAAAACCACCGCCTAACCCCAAGTCACTGGCAACTTTCTCACATGTCCAGGCCGGGATTCGAACCCAGGCAGAGGTGAAAGACAGCGTGCAGTCAGTGGTGGCGCCTTAGACCACACGGCCATAAGCCTCCCTGTTGGCATAGTGAAAACTTATGCTGTGTCATTCGGTTTATGTTTGGGGTGTGTTCAATTTGTCTGCCAATTAGTGCCGCGTCATTTCATACTGTATGGATTATAGTGGTGTACGGTGTAATCCGTATACGTAGCAATTAATCCAAAACAAGGAGCAGCCTGAGCCAACTGCGCTAGATCTCTCGGCTATAGGGCGGTCCATGGGGAAAACGTGGGTTTTTGGTTCAGATATTCAGCGTGGGTATTTTCCCTATAGATACTAGAATATATTAAATTTCGACAAGGAGCCTTATAGTATACTGGTTAAGGTGATGGGTACCATTGCAAGCCAGTTAAAAGCCCTGTCCCAAAACACACGTCAAAGCAGCATAATCCTATAACTAGGTTTATCTCAAGTTATCAGGTAGAGAATATCATCGCCACCTGTCATTATTCAATCCATATTCTGTTTTACTTCAAAATTTACAACTTTTCTTTCAAATGACATATTCTCATTAATTACGCAGGTGATGGTTACTGCAGGTTCAGACTTACTTTGGTGTTATCAATGACTATGCCCAATAAAAAGTATTTTTTTGATTTTTTACTGCTGAAGATTTTTACAGGCCTTAACATTAACATTTTTAGTTAGAAATCTCCACACCAACTACACTTGGTAACCTCGTTTGCTCATAGCTAGCACCTATTTATAGCATCCTGACCACAAGCCATTGTCTTGAGATCGTCGAGGTGTATCTTTGTGTAACTCTCTTTTGTTTCCATTGCTCAGAAGTGATCAGCGAAGTATGTCCACTACTATCAAAGGGGTTCCCATGCCTCCACACACGAGATATCTCACTAAAATTTTCAATGTTATGGCCTGTAAAAATCTTTAGCAGTAAAAGATTAAAAAAATTACTTCTTATTGGGCATAGTCAATGATATCCCTAAGGTAACTGTGAACCTGTAGTGACCATCACCTGCGTAAGTAATGAGAATATGTCATTTGAGTGAAAAGTTGTAAATATTGAAATGAATTAGAATATGGGTTGACTACAGATGGCTGACTATGATATTCTCTCCCTGATAACACTCAGGAACCTGTAGATACACCTTGTCATATGATTATGCTGCTGTGAGGTGTGTTTTGGGATGGGGCTTTTAACTCGCTTGCAATGGTACTCACCTTAAGGACTAGGACTTTATAGGACTACAGAAGTTGAGACAGTTCGAGCAACTCTTAACTCCATAGTATGTTTAATAATAGGTGGCGTCTACTAGGGCCATTTCCGACATTAGACCTGTACTCCGACATGCATCCTATAGATAAGGGGGGAATAGAATGTGAATGTTTTTAGAGTATACGGGGCGTGCCCAAACATGCAATCCTCCCTTTTTCCCAATATTCTTTCAAAACAGCTTAAAAAACATCAAAAATGGCTTCATGGTCACATAGAAGCATATCTTAGGGATATCCTGTTGAAGTTTCAAGCAAATCCGTTCATCAAAGGTGTGATGTAAGTTTGACCCCCTTATCATTTCATTTAAACGCAATATAAAACCTATGGTGAAGACTGTTTTTTCATGTCACCTCGCCAGGAGCCAGAGCAGAATATTAAAAATAGCTTGGTCAGTATACAGGCTTGCATTGGAAATTTACCTTGTGTTGGAGTGAACTGATAGAGGGGTCAAACTTTGCCTAACAGCTTTGACATGGATAATCGGATTTACTTGAAACTGCAACAGGTTATCTCTAAGATATCCTTCTATTTAACCATGAAGCCATTTTAGATGTTACTTAAGCTGTTTTGAAAAAATATGTGGAAAAGGGGAGGATTGCATTTTTGGGGGGACGCCCTATAGATCTTCTTAGATATCTGGGCGTTTCGTTATCTTGCCACATGATACCTTTAGCGGGCTGCTAAGTCAGGATTGTGCACTTAAAAGCATGAAACTTTAAAAGCCCCCCAAAAGGCTTTGAGAGCCACTCATGTCCTACGCATGCGTCCACAAGTATAGTGATCAGCGTCACTCAAAGGGCATGTATATTTGTAACAACGTTATGTTTCTAACCCAAAGTGCGTAATTTGGTCAAACAGCCCTACATCTAAGACGAAAACTCGGAACTCTAAACTCTAACCTTGGTTGAAGCTAGTTAATATCATATAGTGAACAAAGGCCATGGATTGCGCTTCGCATGAATCCAATAGTCAACTTTGGAGAAAGCCCTCACTGACTTGGTCCGTACCGTTAACCATATCCTTAATTTTCAAAAGTATTTACTTAAACTTAACACTGTAAAACATTGTATTTTAACGAATTTTATTTAAATGTGTTAAAACACGTGCACCCCAGATGCGAATGGGTTAAGGCATCGAACCAATACACTACAGACATTTAATTCCTACACCAGTAGATCGGACGTCTGTCAGTGCCTGGTTGTACAAACACTCCAGGATAAGGCCTAAAAAAAGAAATTGTTTGTTTCCTGTAACGGTCCGAAAAAAATTAGGGTAGGTAGGTCGGTAAAAAAATTTTTTTTGCATTATTTCATTGGTCAAAAATGTGTGTTTTATGCATGTTTTACGTTGATTGGGAGTTTTGATCGCGGAAAAAACTTTAGGGTAGGGATTTTTTTGAATAAAAACGTGTTAGGGTAGGGCTACAGGAAACAAACAACTTTTTTTTAGCCTAACATGTCAAAAAATAAGCCAGGAACATAACTAATCCACGTAACTTTCGTCTCAAAACTACTTTCAGTTGCGAGGTCATCCATATGGCATGTTTTTATGCCATTTAATTCAAAGCATGACTAGTCGAGCAGCTTTATCCATCATTTCCCATATCAAACCTATCACCATCTCACACGTGTGCTGCTCGACTAGTCATGCCTAGAATTAAATGGCGGAACGAACTCGAAGAAAATTATCACCTCACGCCAAAAAGCTCTCATTTCTCTCACTCTGGGCGGATTTGAGTGCTGTTAAAGCTGCAAGAGGGTAACTAACAAGGTAGGAACCGAATTCAGTTGGTTTGGGTGGCCAGACTGTCCTAGAAATGTCCGCGCCAAGTTTTTAGGGCGCAGGTGAAAAGTTTTAAATTGGCTTTTCTCTATCGTGGGTATCGCCAATCAGGTCAGAATGTAAACAACAAAGCCATAGCCGACGATAGAGATGCTCGGTCTAGTTTTCATGCCCAGGACATGGGGTGGCAATCGGGCTTGCGGTCGTGTATTATGCCTGCGCGTTTAGTGCAGGAATTAAATGTCGGCACTGTACATTGTATGTCGACAAAATAACTTTTGGGTCGCCCTTGTTTTAATTGAAAAGATTGCGACTGAGCAGTTCCTGTTGGAAGCTACCAACATTGACATTGACGCGTGCAACAAGGAGAATGTCTATAATCTACGCGTCCTACGGCATGCTCTGGACACCTACGTCAGAGGGATCGAGTTCGGTGGGCATCACAATGCCGTAGATGGCTGGAACGGAATAGACAAGGATTTGACAAGAGCCACGTCTAAAAGTCCTTTTGATACGGTTCAAGATTACCGCAACTGTATCAAACGCCTTAAAGCTTTTCCACATCAAGTAAGTATGAGTTTTATTTTATTTTAGTAGCATATTTATCGATTGGGAAAGTTACTGATGATTCCGGACATAAAACATATTCTTTTATCATACCTCACTTGAAGATCGTAAGCCGTGATTGGCTGACTTAACAGTTGGCAATCGTCATGTCCACTGATCGGCGTTATATCCACCGTTGTCACTAGTGACGCCTAGCGGGGAATGGGTGAATCACCAGTCATCTGTGACCTTGACATTGTAGCAGACGCTCTTTTCCACGGCACCAGCGGATCTACCGGCAGTCATTGTTGTTTTCATTGATATTTTACCAAATTGGGGTTTGTTCGATATGATAAAACAAATATGCCCCTAGGGAGGATGGTTTTCACTCGGGCTCCGCCCTCGGGAAAACCATCCTCCCTCTGGGAGACATTCCATCAGGATACCCACACTGGCATGGCATATTTGTATAATGTATAAAGACTGTTAGGGATTTAGATCCTTTCTTATCATTCATATGACTGTGCTTAAAAACATTAATACATCAAACATAAACATCCCTTCGATGCCATATATACCGTTTTGATAAGATATACCATACCGTGTACTATTGTTATTGCAATCTAGATTAAAACAACTAGAGAATTACAAATGTAGATTTTAACGCATTATATCTATTCATACCTTCATGCCCTTTCTTAATTCATCATTTCTTTCGATATAGGTGGATGCAGCTATCGACATATTAAACATCGGCTTGCAGAAAGGGATTCTCCATCCTCAGCATGCATTTGTAAGTTTGATATTACACTGTTGTCAAAACTAGTGGGTCGGCTAACACAAACATTTGGCCAAACTGTGCATTTTCTGCTAAAAGCGTTAAACTTGGTAAAATATACTTTGAGTGATGCTGATCACTATTCATTATGGATGCAGGGCGTGAGCTGCCCTTGAAGACTATTTTGGGGGCATTTTAGACAAGAAAAGCCATAAAACGTTGTTTTTTTGTGAATATGACAATAACAGGTCTAGGGGGAAAGTGGATTCTCCACACCCAGCACACATACACTTAAAAGCATTTTGGAGGTAAGTTAAGCAAATAATGACAGAAAAAGTGAGATTGTGGGTATGTGACCAAGAACAGACCTATGCATCATAGTAGAAAGTCATTTGTGAATCTTTTATTCCCTGTAATCTTTTGCATGCGCTATTCATAATCAGTAAAACTGTTCTAACAGTGTGTACAACATCAGAGAGTGATATAATCACTTTGCTTTCAAAGCATTGTGCCTCACAATTACAAAGTACATTGGAGTCGTTTTTATTTGCCTGTAATTGCCTCTTACAGGTACAGTTTGTGCGCTGAATAGAGGTCATAGTGCATATCTTGTGCCTGTAAAAGTAACTTCCAGATTGGTTTCCATGACTCCTTTTCGCCCAACCCAAGCTGGACTTATGAAGTATGAAATTTGCGTGTCGCATACTAGCGACCTACCAGTTGGTCCTCAATATATTTTGCAGGTGTTTTCATGAAAGTATACGTTTATCAGTTGACTCAAGTAAGCAGCCGTTTAAGAAGTATGCAATTTGCTTGTCACATACTATCGCATTTAGTTTGAATGTCGCAATATTTATCACTTAATTGTTTATCATCATATTCTCAGAAATCAGGTTTTATGACATTTCCTGCCTATAATGCCGTCAAAATAGTCTTAACCCTTATGCTGCTGGGGGATAATTTAGCCGATACAAAATAATGCAAAGATCCTGAAAAAATCACTGAAACCCTGGCACATTGGTACTCATATGAAAGTACTCATTGAGAGCTATACAAGGAGTACCAACATGACAGGATTTAGATGGTTCTCAGAAATCTTTGCGTTTTTGTGCTTTGGTTGAAAGTAGCCTCAGCATCGGAAAGGTTAAGGGTAACCCACGCATTGCGTCCATTAAGAATATTGATCAGCATCACTTGAAGCATATTTTTACCAAGTCTCACCTTTTTTTGCACAAAGTGCACACTTTTTGTCTTAACCACATCGCTGAATTGCTTAAGAGTCAATCCTTCGTGGCAATAGACTGTCGTGGCAAAACCCCGTCATGTACGATACTAGTTTCGTAGAAATCCCACTTTTAATAACACCTTATATAAAGAAATCCTTTGTGACATCCAGCCGCAGTGGTTTTTCCTAGCATGTCCATGTTACTCGCGGGGTAACTTCTCAGATTCACATTTTCCTCTGCCCATGCTTTTTATCTGACAATTCAGCTTTAGAGTCTGCTAAGTAGATATTGCTTAATTTGTCCTCGGATGAGGAATGCATAAAAGCATCATACAACTACCTTCCCGACAGGGTGCAAGATCGTTTGAGTTAAGAGAAAAACTGACAAAAATATATAACCATTTTTTCGAATTATTTCTTAAAACTGTAAAAAAAGTGCATTTTCAACCTTTCGGTCCATGACTTTACGAAAGAGTCAAAATTGTAAAATTGTGATACCCTTCACTCCCATATATTCATACCTATAGCCATGTTGAATTCCATGCAAATCCTAGCTATGTGATGACCTAGACAGGTGTAGTTGATGTGAGTATGAAAAAGGGTGAATCTAAGAAAAGTGAAATGGGGGAAATTTTGAAGGCTTTAATATTTGAAAAAATTACCTTATTTCTGCTAATTCACATGCAACTTATAGTATTATCATTTTCGTGGTTGTTGTGACGGCAGGAAATTTAGGGCACACACATCCCCTTATACACATAGGACATCTCTCTCTCTCTCTCTCTCTCTCCCTCTCTCTCTCTCTCTCTCTCTCTCTCTCTCTCTCTCTCTCTCTCTCTCTCTTTGTATAAAAAGTATATGTATTTATATCAGCTGAAACACATACGGGTTGACATGTTAGACATAAGAACATTTGTACAACTACGAGTATATCTATCAGTATAACGTTTTTGTTTGAGAGATCGTTTGTACAGAAAGTACCGATTATAATCAGCGATAAGTAGGATCTCTGTTATTTTCATATGGAATACATTAAGCGACATATAAGACTATGCATAGTTAAATCATATTGGTATTCAGCAAAAGATTTCGTGTTTTATTCAATTCATTACAGGAATTAGCTGTTAGCCGAATATCCGAGGCAATCGAAAAGGGTCCTGAAACTTCGGATATTTGCAAGCCATTTCGAAATATCCCTGAACACTTCACAGAGCATGAAAGGTGAGGTGCCATCAGATGATTTGATGGGGTTCGAATTATAATTATGTTCATCCTCATCATCATACATAATATATTATATATATATTATATATATATATATATATATATATATATATATATATATATATATATATATATATATATATATATATATATACATATATATATATATATATATATATATATATATGTATATATATATATACATATATATATATATATATATATATATATATATATATGTACATATATATATATATATATATATATATATATATATATATATATATATATATATATATATATATATATATATATATATATATATATATATATATATATATATATATATGTATACATACATATACATATATATATTATATATATATATATATATATATATATATATATATATATATATATATATATATATATATATATATATATATATATGTATATATGTATACATACATACATATATATATATATATATATATATATATATATATATATATATATACATATATATATATATATATATATATATATATATATATATATATATATATATATATATATATATATATATATATATATATATATATATATATATATATTAACGCTTAGGTGAGAGATGACACAACCTATGCCACTCTATCCTCATGGGGGTACTCTATTAGCGTCAATGTGAGAAGAGCTAACTTCTGTTTTTAATTTGCCGATCACATAGGATCACGATCGGCAAATTAAAATTCGGCAAATTGTAAAAAAGGCTCAAACGGCAAATTTCGGACACGGCGAATTAACCAGATCTACAGTATTAGTATATAGTATCATATTTGGATTTCCAATCTCAAATATCACGACTACCTACTGTTAGTGGTGAAGGAAACCCAAGGGCAGCCCCCCGTATATCGTAATTAGAATACTGTTGCCTATGTAAGCATTCAATTTCAGGTCCAGGCTCGGAAAGTGCCACGCGGGTGCTTTCTGTAGTACATGTACAAAGGAAAGATGATTTGGTAATATACAATGTAGCTTAACTTCGCTTGTAATGACGTATTGCTGGTCTGTCCCATGGAATATTTTTATTCGTATTACATTTTGCCTAAATAAAGATATCCTTAGAGATAACAAAATGTTCGTGCCTTTTAAGGGTTGCTAAAAGAATAAAGAAAAATATTAATGCTTATTGTATACGTTTCAGGAAAGAGTTGCAACAGGCAGGGTTAGAAGCTCACGAGTCCACCAAAAATGCATTGATCCAACTTCGGGACCATCTCTATCGGGTAAATTCATATTTTCTTTTTGAATAGATGTAAACGAACATTGCGTTGGTAGCTGCATTTTTTAGGAGATCGTTTATTTTCTTCACTGTGTGTTCATAGGGAATTTGTTTTTTTTCTTCTGCGTGCATTCTTTAGTTTTCTTTCTTACCTGTGCATTTATTAGGAGATTGTTTTTTTTTCTTCTGTGTTCGTATGTATGTATGTATGTATGTTCTTTATTGACTAAGGCAAAATACCATAAAATACAAATCATACAGAAAGTATATATATACAGGGAAAACTTGATGAACAAAAAATAAACAAAATTAACTACATATGCATCGTAAGGGCATGGGAACTTAAAATACATAGCAAGGGGTTAGGCCATACTCATAGTCCATTAGTCGTTTCAGTTCTTTTCATGTATGTCCCTTCATTAAAAAGACCCATAGGGTTACCCTATTCCTATTCTTAACTTCCACCTATACATGTCTGAGATATGCTTGGCGGAACATGCCCATATGCTTTCCATGGTTTCTATAGGTATGCCATTTCCTGTTTTTCCCATAAGAATCCAGAAAACACTGCCGTAAGTATACAGCTTATCCAATCCGTTATCTTCGCAGACTTGGTCGATTTTGTTAAACATAGCACCCCTTTTTGTCTGGAGTTCAGGACGTTGCATCCCAAGATGCATTGCATCGTCTATAGAACCATGGTCACATAAGGGGCAGAATTTTTCTGCAACAGGAAGACTCTTCAGTCTAACGTCATCCTTTCTTAAAAGTCTGGCATGACATAGGATTTTTATCATCACTTCACAGTCCTTCCTCTTCTGGTGATATTTATCTGCCATCTGCCACCATATAGAGTATCTCATCGTATGGCAGACACTATAAGCATGTCCAAACTTCTATGGCATCTATACTTAATGCACCAGAAAATATCCTCTAGTTCCAATGCCCTTTTCAATAGCTTTGCCCTCCAATGTGCTCTACTATACACGTGACCTCTAAATACCATATTCTGTACATCTCTCTTTATTCCAAAAACATATGCAGTATTCAATAAATCATATACAGTACTTCGATGTACGTTATTGCTACAGACTTGTATGTTATTGAAGTATCTTTTCGCACACTGTATAAAGACAGATTTTGTTATATCACCCACGTAACGTGACAGGATTGAGTGTACGAAAAGTAACTTCTTGATTTCTATATATTGCTCTATACGTACCCATCCTAGAGAGAAATGGTGCTTTGGAAAAAAGTCTTTGAATTCTTTTTCCTACAAAAGTCTGGTAAGCTTCTATGAGTTTGAGTCTTTTGTTGTCTAATATCCAGAATTCCGCACCATAATTTGCTATGGGAACAACTACGCACCAGAAAATGATGCAGCAGGCAAGAATTGTGAGACCGTTATTCCGTATACCCAAACCCGAGGTGGCGTTTAAGGCGCGCCTACCCTTCGCTAGTCTCTCTTCTATACCTGATATAACATCCTCAAATATACACGCTTTCACACCCAGATGATCATAATTTTCTCTCTCTCTGACTTTTTCGTTCCCAAGTAAAAAGTTTCTATTATGTAACCGTATAAGTGGAAGACCTCTATTTGCTTTAATATCTTTATTGTTCTTCGAATCTAATACATGTTCTCTGCCTTATATATCTCACTCTCTGTACCTCTCGCTTTCATTTACCCTCTCTCTCCTTCTCTCTCTACCAGCCACCAGGCCCCCTATTTAAAGGGAAAGAAATTGGGGCCTACATGTGGACATGAGCCAAGGGCCCATTCCACATGCCAACTCCCAACTTCCTCCTCAGACTTTCTGGGGCCTACATTGTTCAAAACCCTAATTACTATTTAAACATTATTATTTTACTAAAAACCAAGTCTACTAATTAGTAGCACTTGGCAACCAAAGGGCTCTGTACTGGCTGGCAAAGCCAAGACAATGGACAGAGATATTTAACCTTACTCTTGCCCCAGAGTACCCTGCCTGGTTACATCACTCCCATGGTCAAAACAAAACTTTTGTTTACACTAAAAGTTTTGACCAGAGAGCAGAACCCACAGCAGAGTACTCGAGTGCCATTGTTTCAAAATTCAAAGATCATGGACCCGCAAGTCCATTCACATATATATGCAATATGTCTTTGATAAAGGAAATATAGAAAGCCAGATACTGCAGCAAAAATGTCGATAGTCAGCGGCAGCCGCTGCTGTCTGTAGTAATAAACAATAATGTTTTAAAACACATGCATTAAGTATATGTTTGTATATATGAGAATATAATGTTATATATAGCAAGAATCAACACAGTCATTACCAACCTTTTTCTGTGCCTCATAGCTCAATTTGTTCACATATTGAAATAGTCACCCGCTAACTATGAACCGTTTAATCCAAAATGACGAAATTAAAGTATAATTTTATTGTTTTATTTTTTTTTCCCCAAAAAAATAAATCTTTTTTTTTTTTTTTTTTTTTTTTTAGTTGTGATATATATTTATTTGTTCCTTAAATCCAATACAAGTAGTCTTATGCTTCCATGCTCCCTCTCTCTACTCTCTGTCCCTCTCTCTACCTCTCTCTCTACTTCCCTCTCTACCAGCCACCAGGCCCGCTATTTAAGGGGAAAGGAGTTGGGCCTACATGTGGACATGAGCCAAGGGCCCATTCCACATGCCAACTCCCTTCCTCCTTCCTCAGACTTTCTGGGGCCTACATTGTTCAAAACCCTAATTACTATTTAAACATTATTATTTTACTAAAAACCAAGTCTACTAATTAGTAGCACTTGGCAACCAAAGGGCTCTGTACTGGCTGGCAAAGCCAAGACAATGGACAGAGATATTTAACCTTACTCTTGCCCCAGAGTACCCTGCCTGGTTACAATTAATTGAGTTTCTATTGTGTTCATTCCTCGTCTCACCGTAGACCAGTACTCCGCTGTTCTTGGCGTTAAAATCATATCGCCAAGCACGCCCGTGGTTCTCGACAACATTCATTACTATGTTGAGATCTGCTTGTACACGACAACAGGCAGCAAGATCGTCAGCATACCCCACAGGCGTGCTTGGCGTACATTCATAAGGTTGTTTATTTTCTTCTTTGTGCATTCATTAGTATTTTTTCTTCATTGTGCATCTATTAGTAGATTGTTTTTTGGGGGGCATTCGTTAGGAAATTGTTTAGTATCTTTCATTGTGAATTCATTAGGAGATTGTTTATTTCTTCATTGACACTTTTTCTGCAATTTCTAGACTATATCTTGACCAGCCAGTAGGTGGTGTTAAAAGAAATAGGTAACAGCCACCTTCATCGAGGCCTGAGTGTCATGAAAGGTAAAGGTATTCGGTTTATAGTCTTGTATCCATCGAAGCATTCACACGACCTTCCTCCCCTAGCAGGCTTGTACACACGGAAACCATTTCAATCCTCCGGTGGGTATTCCTGACCAACAGGCAGCATATAGCGCACACGCTCTAAGCACTGCCTTATTTATGCTAGGTACCCATTTGCAGCTGGGTAGACTGAAGCAATATGGAATAAATTGTCTTGCCCAAGGACAGACCAAAGTGCCCAAGCCGGTAATTGAACCAGCGACCTACTGATTACTAGTCCGACACCTAACCAACTGAGCTACTTTGTCCCCAAATAGAATTGTAATTCATCGATTATAAAGTATGCTTGAGGTGTTCTCCTATCTGCACTTACCATATAAAATCACCAAATAGGAAAGTCCGCTGCTCCTGGTCTTGGTACTTTAAAACATAATCGAGGGCTTCAGAAAATTCCAAAAACATTACAAATCCAGTTGCTGGCGCTAATCAATTACAATGAAAGAGGGAAACTTCTTTTTGTTGGAATTTAAGGAAATGGGCACTTGAGCTGAATTGTGTTTCACACTGATGATTCCAAACATATATGACAAAAAGTTACAATATGCATATTGTCTAATTCCAATAGTCGGGCATTTTTTTGCACTACAAAAGAAATATATCTCGGTAACTAGCATGAAGGTTTTGTATTGTCATTCCAGAACATTCTTCCCCATGCTCGCGAGGATCTCGCCATATCAAGCATGCCAAATGGTAAGGCTAAATATACTGCGTCTATCAGGTACCACTGTGACGAATCCATTGACCCGGAAGTGATACATATATTAGGATTAAAAGAGGTCGAGAAAACCAAGTCTAAGATAAAAGAGGTAAGAACAAAGAGTTCAACTTTGCTTCGAAATAAGAAAGTAATGATAGATACTATATTTCTCTATACTTTGTATATCAATAATCAAAAGTTAAATATTCAGGCAAAGCAAACCCAACAAATGCGATAAGCTCTACTCTGCAAATATCCATATAGTACCCTTTACGTAATCTACATCAACCCAACTAAAGATATGTTTTATCATTCGAAATAGATGATGTAAGGGCGAACAAATATTATAAGCTATACTGTGCATATATCCATATAGTACTCTTTAAGAAATTTACTTTGATCCAACTAAATATGTTTTACTATGATGCGCCGTTGTGGACAAAAGTAAAAAGCACAGCATAAATGCATGTAAAAACTTTGAAATTAACTATATTTTCAATAAAAAGATAAAGAAAAACTTCGAAATGAAATAATTTGCACTGCAAAAATAAACGAAACATTGGAAACTTTTCAAAAAATTTGAAAATAAAAATTATTCACTCTAAAAACTAAGATACACTGAAACTTTCCAAAACATTGATATTTTTGTAAGACTGAAATAAAAATTTATTGCGTTGCGAAAAGTCAAAGAATCAATGTAAATTTTCAAAGATAGGCTGAAATTTACATTTAATTCTCTATAAAAGTTCAGCAATGTTCGTTTTACATTTTCTTTGATAGTATAACATTTTTCAATTTCACAATGCTTTCCTTTAAAAATCTCAACGCTTTTTACTTTTATTTTCAGCTAATCTTTTTTTTGGAAGTTTTTCTATTTTCTTTTTGAAGTTTTCTTTCTAAATCTCACTGTAATTCTATCAATTCTCACTGCGTTTCTACGCCTCATCCGGAGAATAGCTAGTCATGAGGCTTCTATAAATAACTCAGGGAATACCTTCATGAGGACAATAGCGTGCGATCTCAATCTTACGCACGTGATCGTGAACTTGGGTACATATCAGTGACCTTTGATAAACGGGTGGGGAGTGGTATGTATCTGTGCGTGCGTGCATGCGTGTGTGTATGTGGGTGTGTTCGTCTGTTCTAATAAGGAAACGTAACGAGCCAAAATACTTTTTTTCATCTGTAGTTAAGGCAAGAATGCCACTCCCCACCCGGCTATCAAAGGTCACTGATATGTGCTCAAGTTCATGTGCGTAAGATTGAGACTACACGCTATTGTCGCCATGAAGGTATTCCCCAAGTTATTCATATAAGCCTCATGACTAGCTTCGACCCGTATGAGGCATAAAAACGCAGTGAGAATTGATAAAATTACAGTGAGATTTAGAAAAATAAATTGTCAAAAAAAGGAAAAAACTTCAAAAAAATTTGTAATAATCTGGTAAAGAAGAAAAAAGCATTGGGATTTTTTGAAGAAAAACATTGAGAAATATCAAAGCAAATGTGAAAAAATTATTTCATTCCAAAGTTTTTCGTTATTTTCCATTGCTTCTATAACAATTTTTCATTGAAAATATAGTTAATTTCAAAGTTTTTACATAGATTTATGATGTGTTTTTTTACTTTTGTCCACAACGGCACCTCATATTTTACCATTGAAATAGATAATGTGTTTTATGGTCTTAGAATTGGCAAGCAGATAGAAAATATTGCAGGCCTAGCTGCACCTTGCTTTGGAAGCACAACAGAGACAGTAAATGTGATTTGAGATGGTCGCCTTTATTAAAATTTGGTAATGTTACCGCTTACTTTGCATTACGTAACCATTGTGTAATAGGGTCAATTATGTAACATAACAATAGTTAGGTCAGGTTAATATCACCAGACCTAATATAACCATTACCGAAGAAAGAATATCAATATCAAAAAGGAACCAGGATATCAAAATACATAAGATTAAGGTAACTTGTCTCAGTGGTGCAAGGGGGGGGGGGGGGGGGGGGGGGCAACAGACCCCAAGGCACCCTAAAACTTGAAAGTTACAACACCAATGGCAGGATTGAGGGGAGGTGGAGGATTAGCCTTCCAAAATTTCAAGACGCTGTTGTCTTCTTGGGGTGATAAGCAGGAACAGGCCTGGTCCGAGTGGCCATGTGATAAATCTTTATTGACCCTCACTGACCTGATTGGCATGTTCGTATGATGGCAAAGTACTATGTTGACCTTTGACCGGCTGCTTCCTACTACTGGCCGAACTATATACACTCCTCCTGGGATAGTCAATTGATAATTTGACACAAACAAATAGCCCATTCTGTCCCATAAAAACCCTTATGTGCATATTTTTCTTTATGGTCTTAGAATTGGCAAGCAGATAGAAATTATTGCAGTCCTAGCTGCACCTTGCTTTGTAAGCACAACAGAGACAGTAAATGTGATTTGAGATGGTCGCCTTTATTAAAATTTGGTAATGTTACCGCTTACTTTGCATAACGTAACCATTATGTAATAGGGTCAGTTATGTAAAATAACAATAGTTAGGTCAGGTTAATATCACCAGACCTAATATGACCATGGTTATGTAACATTACCGAAGAAAGAATATCAATATCAAAAGGGACCAGAATATCAAAATACATAAGATAGGTAACTCGTCTCAGTGGCGGGAAGAACAGCCCATGGGGAGACACCTATCATAGTAATCAAGCCCCCTCCATTCATGCCCAGAAGGTGGTAGTCTGACTGTCTAACAGGGATAATGTGAAAGGCTGACTTTATATCTGATTTTGCTAAGAAAAACACCTTTGGCCAAGTGATTAGACCAAATTTATTATTTCATCAATTATTGCACAGGATACAGAACATAGCTCTTTAGGAACATGATCATTTACCGGGTCTTCTTCAAGATGAGAGAGATGATGAATCAGCCCCAACTTTCCTTCTACTTTTTTGGGTACAACGTCAAGCCAAGAGATAACCATGTTTGTAAATGGGGGAGAAACGGAAGGCCCAGCAATGCTATTAAGAGAAATTTCTTTGGAAAGCTTCTTATCTATCGCAGCAGCATGTTGTTGATTTTCTGCCTTATCAGTTGGAGGGGTTCCCGTGGCCCCTAACTTAAATCCGGATCTAAAATTGTTTACTCAATAATGTTTTCTCCTTTTCATAAGCTGAGAGGTATTTTTCAAGTTTGCCTGGTATTACTGGTGTTGGATTTGCGCCAGGACTTCTGAGATTGGAAGGCTGATTGAACTTCTTTCCCCCCTGTAGTGAGGATATTTTCCACACATGATACCTGGGTGCTTGCTCCCACAGCTTGGGCAGTCATGTTTGTGTTTACACCCTGGGTTGCAGCTCACCCCTACGAGGAAGAGAAAGCAAAACCCATTTGGCACGTGGGCCTTGTTTGACACTTTGTTATGACCTAAGGTGTTGAGAGCGATGCAAAAACCCATTCCTTCCTTCCCACTTGGGTATTGGAATGAGTAATGCAGTTACTATGTTTCTTATTCTAGCTTATGGAACATGCTGGCATCCAAGGAAGTATGCATGATTACAGAAAATACTTATGCAGAGACAAATCAATGTTTTGTTCGACTAAGGTAAGTACATGAAATCTGGTTTATTGATTATTATCACTTTTCTGCCATACTTTGGATACTATTAGCATGAATTAAACTTTTGCTAATATCAAGTGATCTGCAGTTTTCACGAAAAGGTGTTTTTAAAGAGGAAAGGTGATCACTGACATTTGCTATAGCCTCTCATTCTTACAGTTACTAGAAAAGGCCTCACTTTCACGTATTATCCTCTTGTCAAAATCATCCCTTTGAAAATATTTAGGGAGAAATGTTATTCAGAGCCCCGGGGGGGGCACTCAGGTACAGAGGGGGGCCGCACCTTAGTTACGTATTTCGCGGAAGAAGGGGTCTTTTATGAAGACCTCCGCATGTCCGCGATTTTGTAAAAGAAGGGTACTTTTTTGTACCCAGGTACGAAGTATGGGGGTCAAAATCCCCTTACAATCCACGAAATATACGCGGCTATGACGCCGAGTGAATCCCGAAGTATCTGGGCTGCCGAGTTTGCTGCCGCCACTTGCTGCCGCTAAACAAGCAGAGGATTATAAAATCTAAAGTTAAAATACGTGTTCCCGTTCATCCAATGTCAGTGTTTTGATAAAAGAAGGGGTGTTTATTTAGTGGAAAAAGTCAGCGTTTTTATTAAAATAAGGGTGCTTTTTTGGCCAGAAATCAGTGCTTTAGGGGTACTTTTTAATTTTGATAACGAACGTATGCGCCCCCCTAAATACTCAAGTGCCCCCCCCCGGGTTCAGAGCTCAAATAATATTTATCTTTGGAATATCTTTGTGAATACATGTTTTCTTCTGTTTTTAAGCTGTTAAGATATCCTCTTTTTCAGGAAGAACTGCTTGACTACTATCAGCATCTACTGGATAATAAGATTAGACCAAAGTTAAAGGACTATTTTGACTACATTCCAGAGATAAAACTTAAGTAAGCATACATATACACATTTAAGGAGAAGCTGTAAAAATGGTCACAATAGTATTAATGACAGAAAAGAACACATATACTGAACATATATCAAGAGAAGAAAAGGGAAATGTATCAGAAATAACATAAGGAAAGTAAGGGCAAGTCTGTAATGCCGACAGGGGCAAAAGCATGAAATCTGATATATTGATTATTGTCACTTTTTCTGCCATAATTTGGATACAATAAGTATGAACTAAGATTTTGCGTTCATATTTTGCTAGCATCTGCACAGGCAGATATAGCTGTGTTGTGACCTTTATTTCGGGTCAATAAAGCTACAATACAAGACAAACTGGTGTACTTATATCCATACGACGTTACACATTCTCATTCGAGCGGGTCTGTTTATTTCCTTTTTGACCATTTCAATTTCTTGCAGGTAACCTCTGTAGTTTAGACTTTGAAAAACTCTCCCTGCTTCAGACTCGTTGCAGATACGAACATGCCAGCCCCTGCCATGTATTACGGCCCTCCAGCAGACGGGAAACAGCCAGCAAACCTTATTGTCTGTTGTGATAATCTACAAGACAGACCTAAGTATGAAACAACAGCTCTTGCGCTACATGAAGGAGAGCCTGGCCATCATTTTCAGGTAACTCCCTTTAACTTTTTTTACGTTTGTACAGTGCCTACATTTAATTCCTTCAGTAAATGCGTAGGGTGCCCAGGCCTAATACACGAGCACATGTTCAATTGACACAGTTTCCTGGGCATAGATGCATAGATGACCTCACAACTGAAGGCAGTTTTGATTTGCAAGCTATATGGATCATTAAAGTTCGTGGTTTTTGTTTTACATGTTACCAATTGGTGTGTACAGCCGCGCACTGGCAACCGTCGGGTAGACTGGCTCAGGAATTAAATGTATGTACTGTAGCAGCCAATTGAAAGGCCTGCCAAATTTAGTGATATCTTCCAAGAAGAGCATCATATGGAAACACTTGGAATGAGAAATTTTAATCAAACCTCAGAAAACAACTATCCTTCCAATAGTGTGTGACAGCTGCTCCATTCTGAAGTTATTTTCAAATGTATCATAGCTCCATAGGACAATGTTCAGGTAGGTCAATAAGAAGCCTGACAATTCTATCAGTGATCTTTCCAGAAAGAAATGCTATGTGTATTAACTTTACTGATATTCCAAGAACCTTATATATTTTGGCCACGTCTCTTGATGGCTTTTATTATTATATTAATGTTTATACATCATGATTGATAAAGCAATCTTTGGGTCCTACCACTAAGTATACTTTGGAGTTAATTTAATACAATGCAAATATACGTTTCATTGTATTAAAGTTATAGATCTCATACTAAGAGTATGTTATATTGCCAGAAAGATGGATCTACAATATATATTCGGTTCAATATATTTACCATGAAATCCAAATTAGTACTGATTCCTATACATATCCCTTTCGCTATAGGCATGCTATGTGATTGAGAAGCTTAGACTTCCCGAATTCCGTATCTACAAGGATGACAGAAAGTATGGCGAGACTCCATCTGCTTTTCCTATGTACTGCGCCTACACTGAGGTAAGATACGATAGATCATTACGTTAACTGGTCTAGCGAAATTCTTATTTAGTTTGAAGTTTTACTCCAGGTACAGTAAAGATTCTTAATTCCTGCACTAAATGTGTGGGCAGACTGATCTGAGCACTTTAGAATAAACAGTGATGAATCTCGCAATGAATTCAGCTCAATCAAGATTACAAAATCAATGGATCCAACAATAATTGTACTTATCTCAACAAAGTATGATAAAGTATTTCGGTTTGGAATAGTGATATATTTTGTAAATAAAAACTCAGCACTTCCCTCTATATATCAAATTGATCAAGGCATTGAGCTTTAAGTTTTTGCTGTGTCTTGTCACTGCCAAAGGTCCTAAAGCCGGCAATTACCCCACATACGATTACGCTACAGTAATAAAAGTGTGGGAGGGAGGAACAAACCTCATCCCCGAATTCTGAACTATGGCTTCAATCTAGTGTTTTCTTTACTGTATTCCTTGCTTCAGGGTTGGGCGCTGTACTGCGAGGAACTGGGCATTGAGATGGGTGTATATGACGACGATGCTTCTCTGTAAGTTATCGTACGGTGCCGACATTTCATCCCTGCACTAAATGCATGGGCAGCCTGGACATAATACACAACCGCACGCCCAATTGCCACCAATCTTTGTGTGCATGGATACAACCCCAGGTCCCTGGCCTCACAACTGAACGTAGTTTTGATTCGCACGCTACGTGAGTCATTGATGTGCTTGGCTTATTTATTTTTGACATGTTATCCATGGGTGTTTGTACAACCAGGCACTGACAGACGTCCGGTTGACTAGTGCATTCATGAATCAAATATCTGTACTGTACATCTTAAGAATATCCAGTGCACAACAGACTGAGTCTTTATGATTTCCATAATAAGACTTCCTCTCAAAGGTAAGTCAAACTGGAGAATTGTTGGAGTAGAAGAAGAAACGAGTTAGGTCCATTACATAGACTGGTTTATTTACTCTTATTAGGTATACCTAATATATACTGGACAATTTAACCAGCCCAAAAGACTTCATTGAAATTATTGCAAAATTCAAACCTGATTTCCCAATTTCGATCAAATGGAAAATATATCTTTTTTCTTGCATTTGAGCAAAATTACTATGGGATTGTCCTTAAACGGCTTTCCTCATTTACCTGACTTAAGTTGGGCACTGGTAATTAAATTCTAAGTTACAAACATAACTGGACATTTTACTTGCCAAATAAATCTCCAAATCTGTCAAATACTCTAGAATAGGAGATTATAGCGATGAGCATATTTAGCGAATTGCACAGGTAAGGATTTTTGTGAGGTTTTAATTTAGCGAATGGTCTATCCGAGAGAACAACAAACGATGCTACGCTTTAACTTGCAATTGACAGTTTTGATCCATCCCTTTGTGTAGACCTACTGAGTAGGACCACCCCATAATGGCATTAACACAAGTCAGGCCTGATTAGGGGTGACAAAAATAAACGCACCGTTCTGACTCATTCAGCTGTGAATGCTAACAACACTAGAGAGAGGAATAGGGTCATTTCAATGTCGTTATGGGGCGGTCCTTATCACCTACTTAGGTCTGCACAAAGGGATAGATCCACGCTCAAAACCATAGCATGGAGCGAGTGTAATTCACGGCACAGGAAGCTGCATAGTCCTGATTTAGTTGACGATACATATGTATGAGATCTCAATCTGTTCTATTAGTTTGGAATTTAAAGTAAAACATTTGTAAAACAATATCTTCTTTGCATTTTACAATGTACGGGAATGAAGGAGAGTGGGGACTGGTCTTTTGAAAAGACGTGGGTGACAATGCCAATTACAAGTTTGATCATGGGTGTTTTACGTTTTATGACATATCGTGTTACCCCGCACCCCTTAGATAGTACGCACCCCCTCCCCAAGTCCCTTTCCCATATGTAAAATACAATTCCCAGTTTATTATACGCAGGTGGAGTTGCGAAGAGATACATGACTGAACAAATAAACAGGGCAAATTCATTACAATTTGATAAGGGTTCGTGATTGTAAATTGTAATTGATACTGATTGGTGCCCATTTGCTGACTTCACTCATCAAAAGTCGAGATGAGAGCAGACACCAAGTCGTGCCAACTCTGCTCCACTAGCGTATCAATTTCAATTCACCCTCCCTAGCCCCTTTTGTCCCCTAATTATAACGTAATCAAAATTTGAATATGGATGGATATGCCGTGCTTTCCTCCTGGGGGTACTTAGATGGTGTTTTCCAATCCTGCCCCACACGTCCCCGCACCTGTGGCATCGATGTAAAAAAGTTCTGGTTTATGTACCCGCTGATAACACGCACCCCATCCTTGACATAGGTGCTGCACTGTATAAAAGTGCGGGTTGTAAGCGGGGTAATACGGTAGTTGATAGAGTGTGCATTCTACTTTTACTTTTTACCCTTTGAATTGAGTGTTGTTATTCACACTTACATATACATGTGTATTCGCATTGGTCCATTTTGCAGGTTCGGATACTACTGTTCCAATATTGCGAGAGCTTGTCGTCTGGTAGTTGACACTGGAATCCATGCCATGGGGTGAATATACTTTTGTTTTTTAAATTCAATGATATTTCCTGCTTATGGGATTGGCGCATAACATTTTTCAGTCTAGCATTTCCGATTTGGAAAATGAAAAACTACAAAGTTATGTGTCTGTTTCCCGTCCTTGATTTTTTATAGTGTATATCTATGACCTTTAACAAATTTATTTGTAGTTTATTTTTCAATTCTTTGTAAAACAGATCAGATTCCATTTGACTAAATAACCGCTTTTTAACTTGCAAAAGGCTTAGTGTCTTGCTTTTGCTGTTATAGCTGACCATATTGACAAGTATGTCACCATTATTTATCCCAAAGATTTTATCAACTTTGGATGTGTTAAATATCAAATTTTCGCATTCTAGAAAGGCATAAATAAGAGTTCCTTCACTTACACAATACAAACACTTTGGGTCATTTCATTTAATGTTATTATTATTAGTTATAACTATCTAGTGTATAATTCCTAAATGAACCAATCTTGAGGATATGTTTTGAGTTTCACTTCTACAACTTATAAATGCACTTTGAACTGTTACAAGGCTAATTTCCACAGTCAACGGTATGGTCCAATTATTGTGAATACTAGATCTAGTTAATAATCGACTGTTGGATTAATTGTCAAGTATATATTATGCTTGAAATCTTGTATTTTAAAAATCTAACCAGCATTATCAATCGCCTTGTGACGCAAAAGCTCAAACACATAGATACATGTATTATCAAAAATATAATTTTCACTTTAAACAACGGCTACAACTTTAACCTTTATTACTAAAAACAACTTTAATTTGTTGTTTGTCTGTCACTGTGTGTGTATTTGTGAAATAACAGATGTTTCGACATTACACAATTGGAAATTGATTTGTAAAAACAGGACACTACATTTTGCAGTTTACAATTGACAAATTACACAATGATACATGTACACTTTTTAGGAACATTGGTTCGACTAATGCTGTACGCATGTACATTTGTTTTAGATGGAACTACGACCGAGCCTTATCGTATATGCTGGAGAACTCTGGTCTGTCGGAGGCACGGTCTCGCACAGAGATTAGGCGTTATGCTGTCTCAGCCGCACAGGTAACTACTAACTCTCATGCTGCTGGGGCTAATTTGGCCAATTCTAAATGATGCAAACACATGAAAAATGATTGAAACCCTGGCATGTGGGTACTCATCTGAAAGAACTTGATGAGAGCTTTTCAATGAATACCAACATGACAGGGTTTAGATGGTTTTCAAAAATATTTGCATCCTTGTGCTTTGTATGAAAGTAGCCTATAAGCATTGGAAGGGTAAAGCACTAATCAATAAAAGCAGAGGATCCCCTGTCGTGGCCTAATGGATGGGATGGATGTGGGTTTGAGCATCTGCAAATCATGTGGTCAACATACAAATGTGTGGCATTATGAAGGTCTGGCTGTGGTGATGCCTTTGCAAAGAAAAGTGCCCTTTCTGGGGTTATTATGTGAAGAGAAGGGAATTTCCTCTTGGTCCCAGGTTTGTCTTGTAGCTATGTCAACTAAGCTGACGATTCTTGTTGTATTTGCGGGCACTTCCAATTATTATTAACCTACAGCATGATGAATTAAATTGTTAAAATTGTTCTCCATATCCCTTCATTCTTTAAATATAATATTTGCAATTTCGTATGTTGTCACTTTTTGCCATATATAGGCCGGCCATGTGGTGTGTAACAGGGATCTATTGTACCCTGTTTGTTATTTGAAATGTATCATCACTATAGCTACTGTTTGAGCCCTCTGCCCTATTGGTCATCATTTAGAGCCCGCCCTCTGGAGTCAGGGCTTGCCAACACTCAGAGCAGGACGCACCCTGCTGGGGCTGCCATGGTCTTCTTATCTCACCAATAGTCATAAAGATTCTGCTTTTGTTTGCCACATGGGTACTAGAACCTATCTCACTCTACGCTTGACCCTTGTACTGTAAGGTTGTGCTGTTAACATGTGGCTTAACTGACTTCTGGGCTTAGGAAATGTATCTATATGGGCTGCAGCAGCAGCACACATTAAGGATCTATTAGTGGGATTACATTAGGATAGGCTCATCCCTGTGTTTGTAGTAAGTAATAAAGCATCTGCATATATTGTAATCTAGCTTCTATTTGTCATTCTTAAACCCTGCATCACATAGATTGATCTCCTAACACTTAATTGTAACCACCCCTTAGACTAACCCTGAGCTAGCAGTAGCAAACGGTTACATGGTGGAGGTGTTAGTGGTGGAGGAAACCTTACTGCCCCTTGAAAATCACCTCCTAAACTAAAGTCCCTGGTAACGTTTTCTCATGCCCTGAACTTGTCCCCCATCCGCGCAGCGGCAACACATACGCACCCTAAGCTTTCTTGCCAACACTCCATTATTTCTATTTATTAATCATAATTTGTAAGTTAATAAAGATACAGATGGATAGGAAGCCATCCAATCTCACTGCAAGACCGTTGTTAAGGGTCATAGCTGTGGATCGACTGTTATACCCTACTTGCTGCACACCTGCATGGCCTTTTCTCTTAAGCTGGCTCCTTAGTGACCCGA
This sequence comes from Maea johnstoni, assembly GCA_963942565.1. Lineage (NCBI taxonomy): Eukaryota > Metazoa > Annelida > Polychaeta > Spionida > Magelonidae > Maea > Maea johnstoni. The sequence continues at coordinate 23,206,619 of OZ012691.1, forward strand.
GTGCGTCACTAATTACGCTGCAGGTGTTGAACAACCAGCCGTATCACTCACTGCAAACTAGGTATAATGTGATTGTATGGAAATTGACCCCAGCCCCCATTTCAGCTTTCACGTATCTAGATGTATGTTTATAAGCACAGAGATAACACAGAGACAGTCAGACAATATCATACTGAATAAGTTATCCTAGGATAATGTAGGATGACCATCAACAAAGTGCGATGTTCATTATATGCATTCTGCCTGTTTGTTTCAAGTAAGTAGACTGGTAAGGCAGAAGGAAGGAAGAAAGGAATGGGGTTTAATGTCGCTTTCAACACCTTAGGTCATATCACAAGGAGAGAGAACCCCTTCTCTTCACGAACAGTTCCATGAATAGGGTCTTTCAGTTGCAGAAGGACCATAACCAGCCCTTGACAACGCTGCACATTTATATAGCAAACATGCCAACCCCCTTTGATATCCAAGACAGTCTGGGTACTTGTTTACTTAGTTTCTTTTTTGTCAGAAAAAGAAACACGGGAACATCAGATATTTCCTTACACATGGTTAACTAGTTTGGTATGGGTGAAAGGGTCCTTGAATATTTAGCTATTTAGTGCCATAAACTCTGTGTATAGTGGTCCTTCGCTATTGTATTAAACATTGACAATAAAATAAATAAAAATGATCACAAAACAATTGACAATGTCAGATCATAAGTAGTTCATGCTTGGTTTCAAAAGAAAATGAATTTTTGAAATGTGTCACGAGTGGTAAAACAGACCAATCTCATGTACCGTAATTTCGCGTGTATAAGACGCATATTTTTACACAAATTTTCACACTCAAAGTGGGGGTGCGTCTTATACACGAAGCTAGGGATCTAGGGTGTTTTACATCGAGTCCCCAGAACACTCGGGGATCGCCTTATTACAATTATAATGCTGCCAGGGCTGTGCCCACCGATGTTTGCCACGGCATTTACAAATTGTAATTACCAAACCACTCCCCGTCGGAATGCATTGATTACAATCATTATCACCCCTAGGACATTGGGTATTACGCACAGACAGAGTGATAAGCGCTGATGTCGCATTGATGTCACATTTCACTCATAATAAAGTGCATTTACCTGGCTTTCTAGCTTTAATCAAGAGTAGTTAATTTTGAACAATATATCCGAAAAGGGGGCGCGCACTATACACAAAGCTAAGGTCTATACATCATTTCAAAGGCCTGAACAAGGGGTGCGTCTTATATACGGGTGCGTCTTATACACGCGAAATTACGGTATATAAGATAAAAAGCTGTCTGGAGGAATTTTCTCAAAGAGTTCCATATAGCTATTTATATTGAAATGTCTATTTCTGGATTCAGTAAAATCAACACAATCCAAATGATTGTGTAACAGACAAATGACATTCACAAGCTGCACATATGGGAGAATCCTCCCCTTTAACTACAGTGTAGTCACGCATTTGTTTTCTTGCAGGGACTTTCCTATAAAATTGGCCATTTCAAGTTCCAACAGTTAAGGAGGAAAGCAGAGACTGAGTTGGGTGAGCCATTACAGTTGTACTTATGTTGAAATTCTTTGAAATCAAGTACTGAGACAGTCTCAAAAGCATTTTCGATGTCAATGATAAAATGACACTTCTTAAGAGTTCAATAGGAGTTGCACAAACTTATCCTCCAATAAACATACCTTTCACCTATCACAAATTGCTCATAGGCATGATTTAGTTTGTAAATTGTGAATTTTATTTGATTAAAGCTTTTGTTTACGAATAAAAATCGGTTGAATCATAGACCTCAATAGTTTGAGATCGAGTTAACTAAGACCAGTATTAGATTTTGTTCTAAAATTGGTCCTTTGTAAAATTTCATCCATAAGAAACAAAACTTAGAAGTAAGCGTTTTGCATTCATACATATATATATATTTATATATATATATATATATATATATATATATATATATATATATATATATATAATTGGTGGATTCATGCTATAACTAGGATGAATTCTCAATGTAGTCAGGCAGCTTATGTAGGAAAATAGGGGGTCCGTGGGCAACTCATGTTAATTCTAACCATATTGAATCAAATGCAGCTTGTCTCTGGTCCATACAAGACATTTTCCTGCATTTTGACTGTTGATCTTGACCTTTGAATGAACTCATTGACCTTACATATAATCTTTGAGGTGGAAAATATGAAGTGTAATGAAATTTACTTCAAAAGTGTATCGCATCTGACATCATAAAATCTGGTTTCTAACTAATTTTATCAAATGCAGCTCATTTTCTGTCATTACAAGGCATTTTCACTAATTTGACCTTTGATCTTGGCCTTTATATGTACTTATGGATTTAAAAATTACTGAGTAAAATACTGATGCTGTATGTATGAAATTCACGTATTAAGTGTATTTATCCTAAACAGCTGGTTTCTTACCATATTGAATGAAATGCAGCTTGTATCCGGTCCGTGCAAGCGATTTTCCTGCATTTTGACTGTTGATCTTGACCTTTGAATGGACTCGTTGACCTTAGATATAATCTTTTAGGTGGAAAATATGAAGTGTGCTTTAATGAAATTTATTGAAAAAGTGTGACTCATCATAAAATATCGCATCTGACATCATAAAATCTGGTTTCTAACCAACTTTTATCAAATGCAGCTCATTTCGTGTCCATACGAGGCATTTCCACAGATTTGACCTTTGACCTTTATATGTACTTATTGACCTCAGATTAAAAAAATACTGAGTTCAAAACTGAAGCTGTGTGTATGAAATTCACGTATTAAGTGTACATTTCATCCTAAACAGCTGGTTTCTAACCATATTGAATCAAATGCAGCTTGTATCCGGCCCATGCAAGGCATTTTCCTGCATTTTGACGGTTGATCTTGACCTTTGAATGGACTCATTGACCTCAGATAAAATATTTGAGGTGGAATATATAAAGTGTACTTTAATGAAATTTACTGGAGAAGTGTGTCTCATCATAAAATATGGTCTCTAACCAACTTTTATCAAATACAGCTCATTTCTTGTCTATACAAGGCATTTTTCACTGATTTGACCTTTAACCTTTAATTTAAAATGTACTTATTGACCTCAGATTTAAACTTTACTGTGTAAAATACTAAATGTTTGTGTAGGAAATGTATTTGTTTAGTATATGTCACCCTAAAAATCGAGTTTCCTACCAAATGCAGCTTGTTACAGGTCCAAACAAGGCATTTTAAGGATTTTGACCTTTGACATTGACCATTTGACCTTGAAAAAATTATCGAAAAAATTGGAGACATATTTTTTTGAAGTCCTCATCCAAAATTGGTCTAGAAAAATTATGTCTCCAACAATTAACATGAACTTCCCACGGAAACTACATAAGCTGCCAGACTAATGTTATCATAATATCTGTGCAGCACTGTGATGAATTCTTATCTATTCTCTCTTACAGGTGCCAAGTTCGACATTAAGGGTTTCCATAGAGCGTGCATCCAATGTGGGCAGGTACCTCTTCAAATCCTAGAGCAGTCCATCCAGGACTACATAGACAATATCAATGGAAAGTGGGGCTCCAAATAAGCCCTAAAGACAAAGGAAGCTATCGTTTCCTGGACTCTATCTCTAGTACCTTTTCATGAGCATTTTATTCAATCTGTAAAAACAGAAAAAAAACTGAATGATGTTTAACCCTCTAAAGTTTGGTGGGGTCTCAAAAATTACCTATGTATTAAGTAGCTTTGTACCTTAACCCTTATGCTGCTGGTGGCTAATTAGGTCAATGCATAATGATGCAAAAACCTGAAAATGACTGAAATCCTGGCACATGGGTACTCATGGAGGTATTCATTGGATAGCTCTTGCCAAATACTCTCAGATAAGTACCCATATGCTAAGGTTTCAGTCATTTTCCTGTTATTTTGCATCATTTTGTATTGGCCAAATTAGCCACCAGCAGCATAAGGGTTAAGCCATTTGCATCGTGAGTGTGAAAATGGTCAACAAATCAAATAGAGTGAATTTAAATTTGAAGAGGATCATGTAAAGCCAAAAGGAATAAAAACTTTAAATCAAAAAATTTCCAGAGTATCAACTTTTAGTTCCTGCAAGATAGTACCTTACAGCATTCGATTTTGATGGAAATTTTTACCTAAGAAAGTAGGTCACAATGGATACCATGTTGACCTACTTTTGTAAGTAAAATTTCTGCCAAAATTGCGTGCTGTAAGGTATTATCTTGCAGGAAATCCAAATTTTCCAGGAGGATGCCCTAGCCTAGTATATGTAGCGGACATGCATGGTATTTTCAAATCAAAGTACCCTTTATTGATCAAGAAAACGTCATTTGAGGTAAAACACTGTAAAATTGAAACTGTGGTGCTATATAGGTCAGCTCAAGCACCTAAGTTAAGGAAAACTTAATAGTTGCAACACCAAGACCTCAGGGATTAGATGACTATTGTTAGAAAGCGGACGAGAGTGCTTAACTAGAAGATGTCTTATTTTGAGTGTGTCACCAGCATCACAGCCTTAATGAAGGAAAACAGCCGAAGAAAGTATAGAACAAGAGAGATGCCAGTGGCGTCAAGAGATTGTTTGTTGTTTTAATTTTTTTGTTGTTTGTTATTTCAATTTTTGATAGTTTACTATTATGCACTTTTAATTGATGGTTTTTGAATATTTAACTTTGATAAATGATTCTGATTTATGTGTGGTTTGTAGTGGTAGGTTTTTAAAATTTGGATAAATATTTGGTCGTGGTCAGAGTAGTATGTTTTTACATATATATATATATATATATATAAATACAAACACACAAACAAGTCCCCCTTGGTCATAAGAGGAAAAATATCAATGCTAGCCCATGTTGCTATGGCAAACTTGAGCAGTGGAGCTGATCCCTTTTAAAAGGGGGGGGGGGGGGGCAGAGGTGAAGTTGGAAAGTAACGACCAGCCCCAAACATACCTGTAGTTCCATAGATATTCGAAAGTATTGTGTAGGATCAGCTCAGTAACCTGGCATCAAGCCATGTATAAAAATGCACTGATGTACAGGCTCCTAAGTTTATGGTCTTATTTTACAAAAGGTTGGGTTATAATGAATAGTAGGGTTCAAAAAACATTTCACAACAGTCCCCCCCTAGACAGAAGAAGAAAAACATCAATGCTAGCCCATGTTGCTATGGCAAACTTGAGCAGTGGAGCTGATCATTACTTGTGATGCCATTGGACTCTGGGCATACTGGGACCACTATGGAAAAAGGTTTCAAACCCATAATGCTTATAGCCTGTGCCTTTATCTCCAAATCTCTCACTATTTTAGTCGACTGTACCAAAAACTTTTAAAGAAGCAGTGGTTGTACCTTTTTAAATGGGTGAGATGCAAAAAACATTTCATAACAGTCCCCCCACTATGGAAATAGGTTTCAAACCGATAATGCTTATAGCCTGTGCCTTTATCTCCAAATCTCTCACTATCTTAGTCTACTGTACCAAAAACTTTTAAAGAAGCAGTGGTTGTACCTTTTTGATAGGGTGAGATGCAAAAAACATCTCATAACAGTCTCCCCTTAGACTAGTTAAGACATAAACTCTATCTATTTTCCCATTTCTGTTTTCATCCTACTAACAGTAGGGTTTAGTGCTTAAAAAGTCTTAAAAATCATGTAAGCACTCTTCTGCCGAAATTTTGAGTGGAAGCATTTTGCTATAATCGGGGCACATACAAACAGCTGGGAAATATATTTTTCCTCTTTTCAATCACCGACGGCTAGCTCTATGTATTTCCGTCATGATTTAAAGTCAGCGCCGTGTAAATAGGACTATATCAGACTCTTTTCATCTCCAGCCGGCGATGGACTTGGAAAAGTTGTATATGTACGCCATGTTGGTTTTGTAAAAGGTGGAATTATTTACAGAACGGAAATTTGTATTAGCGGAAATGCAACAAGTGTCAAGTATATTATTAACCTGAATAGTATTTTTGTTTTTATTGCGAAATATCCAGAATTTTTGTTGGAAGAAGACATATAATATGGTAGTTAATGACACTTTCAGGACCAAGAAGCCTAGCATTGGTTCCGTTTAAGGTTTTTTTTGCTCAACCACTGCTGCTAACATAAAATTAGAGAATCGCATTGAACCTTACATGTGAAACAAAGAACATCCACAATAAGATAATTTGTAATTAGTAAGGTTCAATATTATTGAACTACCCTTAGACATAAGATGAAAAACATCACAGCTAGCCCATGTTGTTAAGTCAATCTTGAGCAGTGGAGTTGATCATTACATGTGATGCAATTGGACTCCGGGCATATTGGGACCACTATGGAAATAGGTTTCAAACCAATGATGTTTACATTTGGAATTACACGATTAGTAATCCCTTTTCATAGTAAGATGCAAAAACATTTCATACCAGTCCCCACTGAGCCATAAGAAGAAAAACATCAATTCTAGCCCTTGCTGTTATGTCAATCTTGAGCAAACCATCCAAACGCAAGAAATGATGGGAAACCCCCCATCACTTAACCCTTATTGTGATATTATGCTGGACGGGGGCTTGTCCCTGATACTGAATAGATTCTTTGCAACAAATTACGTTGCATTGCTATGGCGGTGTCAGTGGGGTGTAACTTTATCCTGCCATAAAGGCAAAATTATAATTAAAATATTTGAAATAAAATATACTACCTGAAGCTACTGTTCTTGTTCTTTTTAATTATGTTTCTTTTGTAGATATTTCTAATAGTTTATATTAATTTTGATCAGTGTAAACCTTAAGTTTTGTAGAGACCATGCTGGTTTTGATTTATCATTAATGAAAAATCAGGTTTTCAAAATGCATTAACCCAAATTTAACCTTAGAGTTCGCAAGTTTTTCATGAGTATTTCTTTTCAAAAATGTTATATTTAGAATCCTTATTAAAAACTGATGCACAATAGAAAAAATAGTATTTGTTTATTTTGTCATTTAGCGATCCTAAAGCAAAGGGAATGCAAGTAAATATTGGCTAGAAACGAATTCTGACAGCACATCAAAAAGAATTCTATAAGATCAACTTCCTCAATGTTAGAGCGCTACAAACCAATGAAAATATCAAACGAAAAACATTAATATCTATTATTATTTAAACCTGCTCAATCGATACATATAATTTTTATTTAGAAACGCTCGTTTTGCACCACAAATCAACAATTGAACACGAAAAGCAAGTGTTGATTTGTGGCCGCCATTTTGTGACTCCCAATTTCGCTAACAACTCAGAGTTAAGATTCCCATAGCATTAAAAATCTACAATAGAAATAAAAATAAAAACATGTTTCGATTGCCTACCTTGTTATCCTCCTTATGGTGTCTTTATTATGTGTTGTACCATCAGTTATAGCCTTTTTCGAAGGCTTCAAACATGATGGTCCAACACGTTGTCAGGCACTGTTTACGGCGAATTCGATTCCACAATCAATTAGCCGTAGACATTGGACCTGTTTACTATCAAGTCTCTCTCCTCTAAACCGCACAATGAATAATTTCTAAATCGATATAATCTAATAGATTTCTTTCCCGGCTTTAAGAAAATAAAAGAATTATGAAAATCTATCAACGAAAAGTATTTCTTTTTATTGTGTAAAGTGCGGTGAGGAGACCGCAAAAAAAGCCGAAATGCCGATTTTCAAAATGACGGCTTGAAAAAAGTGCGAAGAAATTTGCTTCGCACTTGTTTTAAAACAAACTTTTCACATACTAAACTTTTTTTTTCCAAAAATAAACTACTTATTCTTATTCCCTGAAATCCATTTGATATAAAACCTATCCCTTGACCATTGACGTAAGACGGAATCCCCAAATAAAAGCCAGGTCTAGGTTTCCCCAAGAAAATCTCATACACTACGCTCCAAAACAGCCATCCAAAAACAACCATCGCCTTCAAAACAACTACAAAATAATAACAAAGCTGACAACAAAACAAACATAACTCTCAAACATTTCGAAATTCCCACAGATACTCCCCATAAACAAAAACACGATCTTATGAAACCAAATCAGACACCGCTGACGGGAATCCCCAACTGAACCACGTGACAAAACACAGGATTCCCCCAAACTTCAACGTCACGGCAAATCACTACGCTGACCCCACGACTGAACGAGAAATATACAAACCCCATCGACAAAACACTAAACTCCCATGACAATAAGATGCCAAAAAATACAAATACACCAAACTACCATCAAACTACATGCTCAAACCACAAAACAAAACCGGCTTACGACAAACCGCAAAAGCAACGGCGTCTAACGCCGATGCGCACTACCAAATCAATATGCAATACCCGTCGCGCGCATGCGCTCCAAATAGCACCACGTCATTCATGAATGAATAATTACGCATAATTTATTCAATGCATGCGCATACCACCAAAAACGCCACAGCGCCATAGAAACCACAATAACCACGAGCACAAGAGGATCGACTACTGAGAGCGTAAAGAGATAAACATTTGCCCAAACACCCTGAAATATCTCAAGAACTAAACGAAATTTCCCTTCAAACCCCTAATAAGTCCAATATACACCATCATCCAAACAAAAACCCTACAAAAAATAACTAAAAAACCCAACCATTACGAAGTTTACTGGAATAAACGAAGACGAAAATCTATGCTGGACGACATACAAAAAATGGGGAGCGCCTCCACCCTGATGCTGGACGACCAAAAATGCCTAAACTATATTAATAGAGATGTCCTTCTTTGAAGGACAATCTCTAAAAAATAAAATTTAATCCATTGCTATTAGCCCCACTTCTTTTATTTTGTATTTGTTTCATTATTGTATTGCTGAGAAATATGAGAATTTTACTCTATTTACGCCACATATTATATGGGGAAATTGAGTTGGTTACTTAAAGTTGAGAAGTTTAATTCTACTTATTCTAGTTTGACATCTCTGGTGTTTTATGTATATGATATATGTAATTTCAAACATTTGATACACACTATATACAGGTGAACTTGGATATGACAGACTCAATGGGACCAGGAAAATTGGTCCGTCATATGCAAAATCTGTCGTATACATATGACGAATACTAGATGTGCATCGGACTGGGACCAAGCATATCGTCCATCATATGCAAAAATCCGTCGTACAGTGGTCCGTCATATCCAAGTTCACCTGTACTTCAAACTAGAAAATAATTTCTGAAGTTAAGGTCAATGAGACATATAATTTGACTCTGACACCAGTATTTTTAAGTGCCTAGTCTTAGTTTTATGAGAAACGTGTTAGTTTTCATAGAGTGACCAAGTTGTAAATGTGAGGAGAATAGAAATAATAAAGAAGAATGAAAGGTTGCATTCAGTATAATTCATAGTTGTGCAGGTTGATCTCATTCACCTTTATTCACATGTACATTGGACAGTATTCTCCTTTATTCATATTCATCTAAATAATTAACCTTCATTCACATGCGTTCCCCCTGTACAATTCATTTATATTTGCCTTGATAAAAGATTGCTCCATAAAACAGATCTCGTTCACTTATATTCCCCTAATCAAAAGACCTTATTCATCTTCTTATTCACCTGAATAGTGTCTCATGTTTACTAGCTTTCATAATGAATCTCAGCCACTTTCATTCAGCTGAAGAATGAATCATATCAACTTTTATTCACCAGAACAATGGATCATATTCGTCTATATTCAACTCAACCATTGTTATATTCTTCAATAAAAGATCACATACACCTCTATTTACCTGCACCATGAATCTTATTCATTTGTTTTCACCTGAATAAAAGGATCTTATTTTCTTTTTATCTAAATACACATTCTCATTCATTTAATTTCCTCACCAATAGCCTTCCTAGATGTCAACAAGAAACTAACATTGTGTTTGGGATGATAAGGATTTGTTGGTTTTATGAAAATGAAGTGATTTTTTCTTAAGTCTCTTTGTGATTATACCAACTCCTATATCCTAAATGAATTTGATGATTATGCATTTTTTTATGAAAAAGAGCCTAATTTCAAATAGGTAGTCTCAATCTCAAGTAGCTACATAAGGTTCATCGACACTATCTAGTTGGATGTAACTTTGAATAAATTTCATGAAGGATGGGAAAACACTAAACGAAATGTTTCGATGAGCATAAAACACATTCAAATTGCATGGTGATTCATATGAGTATATTATCTCATCATCATATCCTGTTTATAAAAACCTATAACGGCGTAGTTGGACACCCCTAATCATAGGATACAATGCAAAGATCCTCAAAACTGAGGTGAATCCCATAACATCTGGGGCAAACACATGACCTGGCTATGACAAGTAATCTTGATAACAAAGTAATATTTTGAGAAATATTCGGTTGCAAATTACTGTTGGTATTGACATCACCCTCTTCAAATATTTTTCCAATCTTGGTGTATTTGCTAAGTTCTACCATGTGAGCACCCCAGATATCAGTATGTGAAGGAGTGTCTCAAATAAAATAATCCACCTTCAACTTTATTTGAAATGTTGCCTTCATTTCGAGATATATCCTGCATTACCAAAGAACCAGTGCGCTGAATATAAATATCTCAAGAAGGGAGAACATAGCCAATATGGCTGCCTAACTAACTAATCCACTGTCTCTGGGTCCTGTACAAAGTTTGACCACCTGAAGACCATGGGGGTACTGCCAATATAACAAATTGATTGAAATTCTACTGTCTAGTTATCAAGTGTTAGAAAATATTTGAAGTGGTAATTAACTGTTTATGAGCAAAGACTTTGTGTAAGTTGGTGGTTTTATGGGGTACCTCAGTTTCTACACTGATGGACTAGTGGCTGCTCACCAGCTATGCATCAATGACAGTTTTCAAAGATATTTGCAGTCTTGTGTCTATGAGTTAGCATCAGCATCATTAGGTCTGATAAAGTGCACCAGTTCAAGGAAATATTTTGATCTTGCTAGCATTACAGGCACCTGTCACATAGCAGCATAACAGGATCAAAGTGGATACTGAAACAAAGTAACTAACCTTTTATATTACACCTCTAATTACCCACAGTGTCTTCCTTAGCTGATATGACTTCTCTTAGTGATCTACTAAAGAACGTTAATGATATTGTACTTGTGAAAATGAATACTATTTTTGTAATCATGGCAACACATTACTAGTAGCATGTGTAAATGGTGAATATGTTTGTAAACTCTCCCCTCCCTATCACTAAGAACAGTATGATGAGTAAGAGGTTGATACATAAAAGTTTCAAAAATAAGACATTCATACTTTCAAAACACCAATTTGCATTTGAAATCTTTGAGATGGTTTTCTATATTTGGCAAAAATTTCATCATGATCTTAGTATATATAAAATGAAACCACATATAAGAAAGGTATTTCATCTAAATATAATCCAATCACCATCTCCACAGATCATTGGAAGCTGTCCTGAACACCACTTCCATACCTTGGAGCTGATTTAACCCGGCCAAAAGAAAATGATTCAAAAAACAGAAAAATGACTGAAACTCTGGCACATGAGTACTCAAACTGGGGAGAATATAACCCATTCACACTCAGAGGTGCTCTAGAAACTATCGTCTGCTACTCTCATACTTTTGAAAACAACTTGGGAATAAAGTGAAAATTCACAAAATATTTGAAGGAGATTTGTTGTTTAGCTTCTGATCAACATTTCTCCTTCAACTGTTTTGTCAGAATATGCTTTTGTAAGTTAAATATTTCCAAAATCGTCAGGCCTGTTTTAGCTGCTATGAGTGTTAATGAGATAAACACATCCTCCAGTACTTCACCTTGGTATCTTGGTGCTCATTCAATGATATAGACTAGAGGATTTGAACACCTTATTGGGACTATGAAGAAAACCTGAAAACTGGGGAGAAAATAAGGGTTGACACTTCTTCAGAGATGTCCAGTAATTAATATTCACTCTACAGTATTATACATTTATTATTTCACAAATATCTTTTATTCTCAGAACATATATTTTACATTTCTCTTGAATCACAGCAATTTGTTGATTTGTTTTAGAGATATTGTTCAATATGAAAATTTTATTTGATATTTTGTTGATTTCACTCTAATTTTCTAAGTGTCCAAAGCCTGAAGCATATATTATGAAGTGAGGAACCTTGGAGATCTGACATACCCGATGCTCGTCTCACTGTTCTAAAATCAGTTTGGCTTATTTTTTCAATGACTGAATAGAGTCAAACCTGCTTCAAAAAGTGTTCCAAAATTGTACCAAAACATGTTACATTTCAGCAATTACACAACCTCTGAACTTCGCCGACACATCACCCATTGCTGATAAAAAAGTGACCCCATGAGCACCAAAAATCCATTAGGGTAGCTTCCTGTTTGAGAGCTTAAAAATTCATCATGCCTGTGGCGCATATGTGTTTAGACACAAATGAATTTAGCTCCTGCTTGGGAGAATTTTAAAGAAATCAAATAGATTAAATAGTCTTCATCACATTCTTCTGAACAACTTTAGCGAAAATATTTTAGACATTTAACTTTTGATTTGAACATATATACACATATGTAAGAGCACCTAGGTATTATAAGAAAGCTGAAATTATGTAGGATCTGAAAACAAAGGTCAACTTACTCTTAGGGCAAGCAGGTTTAGGAAGTTATGCCTGGCCTATAAAATTGATTTGGACATGTACTAACTATTCAGAAGTGAGCCCTTAAACATGCATCAATAAAGCAGAGTCCACAAATATGACTCAGGGATCATTTCATAATATATGCCAGCTTATATAAAAGAAAAAACAATTTTTAGGATGAGTTCATCTTGGCACCTGCACTGGGCTGCAGGATGTCTGAGATTAATGGCCGCCCACAGGGAGAAAATCGGCTACTGAACTATACACTATTTCTGCCCAGTGGGGCCTAATTAGATTGGGTCTTTATGATTAATGACTTTAAAGGTGTTTTTCTTTCATATAAGCTGGCATGTATTTCAGGGTTAAGTGCCCCCTTTAAGAACTGACCACTGGTTCAATTACCTGATATTGATCTATACACCAAAACCATAAGGAGTCAATCAAGAGAGATTAAAAGACATCATTCATAGCTACCAATATTCCCACACAGTCCCTGTTAAAAGCACCACACTCAATTTCTTTAATTTCATGAGTAATGCAGAGTGGCTAGGACAAGAGAACTGCTCGCCAGTGCTGACCATACTACTATACATCATTCAGTAGGTATGAAAAGATACCTTAAAGACGCACTTGCTTATTTGAGGCACCCCTGGTGGCAAGTAGAGGAACTAAACAATTAACCACATTGTACACAAAACACCCTGTAGGTGGCGCCACTCGATACTAAATTTAGCATGGAACCCACCTTCGTAATGTAATTTTCAGGTGGGGCATAATCGAAGGGCCCTTCATGAGAAATTGAAGAAAAAAATGGTAACATCAGAAATTAATGAACAGGTGTGTCCTTAAACAGTTAGGGCCTTTGCACAATCCACAGCTGCCATTTTGTAGTAACAAGTTGTTGATTCACTGTTATGGTATTGAAGGCCCCTAATTTGCATACATGGCAAGGTATTAGATGAAAACAAAAAAGACTCATTCCACAATGCAAATTCATAGTCATGGTCGCTAAGTCGGCCATTTTGTTTGCAGGTATTGGCTGCAGAATACACTTCTGCAACTATGGTGATAGAGTAAAGAACGGTGAACAGTGACTTAAGACAGCTTCTTTTTTTTATGTCTAGTGATATGAAGCATGCTGATCTTTTTAACCTTTATGCTGCTGGTGGCTAATTTGGCCAATACAAAATGATGTAAAAAACCTGAAAAAATTACTGAGACCCTGGCATATGGGTACTCGTCTGAGAGTGCTCAGCGAGAGCTATCCAATGAATACCAACATGACATGGTTTGGATATTTTTCAAAGATCTTTGTGTTTTTATGCTTTGAAGAGAAGTAGCCTCAGCATGGGAAGTGTTAAAAAGTTTCTAGGGTAGCCATATGTCAAACAGGTGGGTAATTTACTTGCACACCAATAAAGACTACCATAGATCTTCCACTTATTTGTGATGAGTACTCAATCTCTGAAAATCTAGTATCTTTTATCAAAATTAAAGATTTAGGTGATGTTGATCTTTAAATATGTCTCATTTTAAGCATGATCTGTGCTTTGCAGCTATTCTGGCAATTGACTGAGACTCTAGAATTACCCTGATAACTTGTTGATTTCAATATTTCTTTTCAACATGAACCAGACTGACTACATTTTCTTCCACGCATAGAACTAATAGACTCAATGAGAATACCCGCCTTTGGTGAGCAATCATATCAGGAGAAGATCCAATTTTCTGTTTTAAGTTTCCTTTGTCATAAAAAAGTTCAGTTTTGAAAGTCAGTTTTGTCTAGAAAAAGTTCCCAAAATCCAGTTCAGGCAAAATGATTTGGGTCCACTTTTCAACAAATACAAATTTTGTGAATAACCAATGTTTGTATCAAATGCTGACTGCAGCAAATGGGAAACAGAAATAGAATAAAAATATTGGCCTTAGACAAACTATAATGATCCTGCCTTGTAGTTGACCATGATAAAGTCTCATACATAAAACGAAGCACACCATTTCAATTAAAATCTTGGCTAAGCATTATTTATAGCATATAATATATAATACAGTAAGCTCCCAGAAAAAGGCCTTGTCTAGCCTCTATCGTTTCCAAGAAAAAACTTAGGATTACTCAGACTTCTTTGCAATAATACTTTTAAACAGATATCCTCCTCTAATTGAAGACATCCCAGGGATATGATAATGTCTGAATTATGCACAATTACATTTAGGCTGAAAGATAAGTGTTTCAGGTATTTCTACTCCAGGAAAAAACAATCATTTTCCTGCTATTATTACCATTATACAAATTTGTGATTGAAATCAAATATGAAAGTAAGCAAAAATCCTTTCCTTTTAAAAAGTAGAATTAACAGAAAATACAAACAAAATCTCTAAAAATATGAAATAAAATAAAACTAATTTAATCCTACTGCCAGATTTTTCTCAGTCAGTAAAATGAAACACGCTTTTTTGATGTTTTTTTCTTATATCATCACACAACGTAGGAATCAAATGATATTGCAGAGGTCTACTTTCCCGTCAGTACAGACTGGTTAATTTATGCCTCGGAAGGACATATCCTAATAAAAGTCCTTCTGAGGGACTGGCAGGAATTCAAGTATTTCACAACCTCTCCTTGTGGTCATCAAGTGACAGAACTGTCAAAGAGCTGCAGGACCTGCATAATCTGGAAGAATCAGTTGTTCGACTTGGCAAGAAAATATTTGAAAGTAAACCTCTGAATATCGTATTGATCAATTGATGCTGTTGCATAGAGAACATATATTTAACCTGCATATATCCATGCACTCAAACTGGTTAAAAACTGAAAATAATGTTTCTGCGAATGTGTAAGTTAAATTTACCCATCGAGGTTAAGAGGTCAAAAATGATGACTAAATGACACATCAATCAAAATAAATCATTTTTGAACTCAATAATAATTTCATCATCACCGAAAATGACATCCAATTTCAGTTCAAAGTATTTTTTCTATTGAATTTAACACATGTTTCCTATTCAAGACTAAAAGTATGTTACAGTCAAGCCTGTTTAAAAGACCATGAACAAGATATTAGAAGAGCGGTCTCTTAAGACAGGTGGTCTTTATCAACAGGTGAAATACATTGCAATTTCTTTGTGAGGTATAACAGGATTGGATTGGATTGGATTGATAGGTTTGACTACGTTTGCATTACAATAAAACTCACAGCTGAAAAACATTTGAGGAGCTTTTTCCTTACAATTAGGAATGGAACAGTGAAAAAAATGTGACTGCTTCGTGCTAATAAATAAAGCAAACAATTAACTGTTCCGTCTGAGAGATTTAACCCTTGTGATGCCGGTGGCTAATTTGGCCAATACAAAATGATGCAAAAAAGCTGGAAAATTGCAGAAACCCTGGAAAATGGGTACTCATCGGATAGTGCTCAAAGAGAGCTATCCAATGACTACCAACATGGCAAGGTTTAGATGATTTTCAAAATCTTTGCTTTCGTGTGTTTTGGACAAAAGTATCCATAGCATCGGAAAGGTTAATCAATACTGTTGCTAAGCAGCCTCTCCTGCTGCAGTACTTGTAATAATGGTTTTATTCACATCGCTGACCACCTAAAATGCATGATTTATCTCAGTACGGCATGGAGCCTATTCGAGATTAAAAGTCCAGGCCACAAGTAGATGAAACACATCCGCTTAATCCTGAATAAAAATAGTCTTTCATCCTCCAACCAGACGTCGGCTGAACTGGGCCGCCGATCCGTGAAGAACTGATAAAATATATATTACAATTAATTTTCCTAAATTCGCCTAGATTACGTCATTCGTAAATGTGGCGGCCTCTGTTGGGAGATTGGATAAGCTTTGGCGTGGGTGTCGTTCTTGGTTGCGATGGCGGGTGATCTAGGGGGCGGGGCCCGCGGCAGACTGGAGGAGGACGTGTCCATGGCTTCCTCGCCGTTTGCCTGGAGAGTGGCGCCCTCTGGACCAAAGTGAAACGCAGAGATGGGGTGGCCTTTCATCGGGCTACAAAAATAAAAGGAGACATCAGCAAGACAAGACAGGATCATCAGCATGTGTTGTGAGAGAGAGAGAGAGAGAGAGAGAGAGAGAGAGAGAGAGAGAGAGAGAGAGAGAGAGAGAGAGAGAGAGAGAGAGAGAGAGAGAGAGAGAGAGAGAGAGAGCGAGAGAGCGAGAGCGAGAGCGAGAGCGAGAGCGAGAGCGAGAGAGAGAGAGAGAGAGAGAGAGAGAGAGAGAGAGAGAGAGAGAGAGAGAGAGAGAGAGAAAGAGAGAGAATAAACAAAAATACAACATAGAATAATAAGAGTGACAACTCGGACATGTCCCTGCAAAATAATCTAAACAAAAACCTAAACATAATATTTAAATGGACTAAATGATGATGTTTAAAATACAGAACAAGAAAAAAACTTCCTACCAAAAAAGCACTTTACCAGACAGCACTGGCAGCATATGTTAAATAGTTAGAAAAAGCTTCTTTTTTAGATATTTGTCTCACACATTGGGTTATGTTCATAGCACAACACAGCACAAGGGAAAAGCACAGGGGGTGATCATAGGGGGTGGCCATATGTTGCCAAAATAAAATGGTTGTTCGTACCAATGCAATGGGCAAATGAGTTTGGGTATATTCAGGTTTGCCATTGCTGCTTAGAGCCTGAGGCAATAGTTCTGCAACGAGAGAAAAATGTCAATTGCGAAATCAGTGTCTTAGCCAGGATTTAGAAACTGGGTGCCTAAAATTGGCAGTTGTAAAATTTTTGGGCGTCCAAATTTTTGAGGGGGATCACAATATACTCATATTTCAACCATAAACATGTTTAAATTCATCAAAATAAGGCATGATATCATTAAACAATGTCATGGGAGTTGCAAGGAGATGGAAAAATTAAATTATAAGCTTGAGATTGAGATTTTTAGAAATTCCACACAAAAATATTTGGGTGTCCTGAGGGGTTCTTTTTAAGGGTTTGGGTGTCCAAAAAGGCACCCAGACGCCCTGCTGGCTAAGACCATGTGTGAAATGAAAAAAATATATAAATAAACATCAGGGGCAATGCACCAGGCCTAATGATATAAGTGAAAAAATATGTATTTTCTCCATTGCTGGACAGTAGACTACACTATACAGTGTGTATAGAGTCCAAGTCCCGTCAAAAGGTTAAGTTATTCTTTTCTGCTGTGGATGTGGATGTTAACCATTGCTATATTTAATCCTATCATGCTGAAGAGTTCATCTAGAAACTATCATCTGGATATTACTTTTGGTGATAATTTTTTAAATAAGGTTTTACTTAAGGTGTGAGGGAGAGTTGCTGGCAATGTACTGGTTAACATGCTTTTGCCCGAAAGATTTCATCAAAATAGCCAAGCAGATTTTGGCTGCTGTAAGCATTAATGGGCAATACCTCAAGTTGACAGAGAATATACTGAATGTTAAGAGGTAAGTAAATCTGCTAAAAAAAGGAAACTGCAAAATTAATAAAAATGAAATAAGTAAGGACTTCGAAAGTGGCTTATTAAGACAAGAGCAAAGAGTGGTGTTTATTTCTAAGAAGTTTCTTGTTTATTTTGACCAGCAAGAAAATATAGTTGTAATTCTATAGGACAAATGTATTCATTTCCTCCTGAATCAGATTTCCAAATGAAATTTGATTGATTTGAGTGGAAAATTGACAAACCTATTTAATAGAGACAAAACAGCAGATTGTTATGGACAGGGTCTTAGCCAGGATTTAGAAACTGGGTGCCCAAAATTGGCAATTGTAAAAGTTCTGGGCGTCCAAATTTTCAATATACTCAGATTTCAACTATAAACAGCTATAAATTTATCAAGGTAAGGTATGATATCCTTATACAATGTCATGGGAATCATATGAAGATGAAAATAATTCAATTATATGCTTGAGAGTGACATTTTGATAAATTCCTCAAAAAAACTGGGTGTCCTGAGGGGTGCTTTTTAAGGGTTTGGGTGTCCAAAAAGACACCCACATGCCCTGCTGGCTAAGACCATGGGTATGGATGTAGATGTTAGGATATGTAATGGGTTATGCCACCATGTTGCACAAGGCACCTCAGAAAATCTGGACCAGCAGATTCCAACTTAACAAATCCAATGGCAGAATCAGATCAGAATCTTCAATAGAAGACTGCCACTGACTTTATACTAGCTAATTGATATCACAGGCTTTAACCTTACAATTGAATTGATCATGGACAAAACCCAATTTTTTTCAAAGTTACTAACTTAACCAAAAGTTAACCGTTCACAAATCAACTTGAAGATCAAAATAAAGAATGCCCCAAAAAATATATTTCCTTACGAAAAATGGTAAATGTCTGCAATTTCTTTTTGGATTTAATTAAAATTGCTTGGCTTCATGTTGGTCATCACAAAAATTAACATCTGACATGCTGTTATTACAATGCTATAACTAGTTCCTCCCTAAGTAGTCTATATAGTAAGGCTGTTAGTTCTACTAAGTGGCAGCTACCAAATCAGTTACCCACTTGTATGATCAAACCACTACTTATACTTCTCTGAATTCTTAGTATTTAGCCGTAGTCAATTTATGCTCTGACTTCCTCCAGTATGGATCTTAGATACTCTTGACATTAACTAGGAATTGAGGATGATTATACAAAATATCTGAAGGAAAGTTATTGGTAATGTTCTTATCAACATATCTCAATCAACTATTTTCCCAACAGTGCTTTTGTCTGCAAGATTTCATCAAAACTGTCAGGCAGCTTTTGGCCAGTGTGAGCATTAAGTGGTTACGAGATTATCCAATTACATGTTTAACCCTTCCAACGCTGAGGCTACTTTCGTCCAAAGCACAAAGATGCAAAGATTTTTGAAAACCATCTTAAACATGTTTTGTTGGTATTCATAAGATAGCCCTCACTGAGCACTTTCAGATGAGTACCCATATGCCAGGGTTTCAGTCATTTCTCGGGTTTTTGCATCATTTTGTGTTGGCCAATTCAGCCATCAGCAGCATAAGGGTTAAAGTTAGCATTGAGAGAAAGAAGCTATTAAGAGCAAGTATGAATGAAGTCAAGAGATGAGCAAAAGTTGCAAAGAAGCTAATAAAAAAGAACAAAAAGTAAATCAGTTTTACCACACTCAATCTATTTTTTCATGCTATGTTTTGAATACTTGGAGTCATAACACATTTTCGAAATGAGTAGATACTATTAGTTATAAGTTGAATCATACTCCAAAACAGTTGATAACGAATTTATCTCATGATTGCCCCTCGACATCTGCATAGGTAATAAAAATGAATATACATACATAAATACTATTTGGTTCTAGCAGCAGGGCATTGTCTGCTACTGGGGCAGCCATCCTGCAATGTTTGGTAGAATCGGTGATTGCATCATGCACTTGGGGGGTAGGGAGAATTGGAAATTGCATCATGGGCATAATCATTTGATGCAATGCTCAACTCACCCTAACCTATAAAGCAGCTGGTTAGTATAAGAATACTGGGAGGTTAATATAGGATTCTGAGAGGTTAATACAACCTCATATTAACCTCCAATTGACCAATCAAAAGCCTAGAATTTTGCCAATCATGAGATACAGGCTGACAACTGCTATTGAAGCATGTTGCTTTACCGTTCATAAAGATGCTGCTGCAATCAACGACCCTTCCAATGCTCAGGCGACTTTCATCAAGAGCACAGGGACGCAACGATTTTTGAAAACCATCTAAACCCTGTCATGTTGGTATTCATTTGATAGCACTCGCTGAGTACTCTCAGATGAATACCCACATGCCTGGGTTTCAGTAATTTTTCAGGTTTTTTGCATCACTTTGTATTGGCAATATTAGCCACCAGCAGCATAAGGGTTAAAATAGGCATTCATTGAGTGTGGTAAAGGCAAAGGAAGAGTAAAAGAACATACACAAACTGTGCTGAATCCATGTCCCGGGGAGGAGAGAAGACTCCAGGCCTAGATGAATGGAAGTTTGAGGTAAACCAAGAGTAACAAAAAACATAACGAAAGTCCATAAATGTACATAAGAAATGCATGCAAAGAAGTAAGATAAAATATTTTTGACATCAACAGAATCAGAAACTTAAGAAATTATACACATTTTTCCTATCCAAAAAAACTTCAAAAATGATAACAGAATTGCGAAGAGTAAAACCTATATCTAACCCTCAATAAAAATGTTGAACAAAAACATTTGTACTGTTTGATTTCAAAGCATTTGGCAAGAGGAATGCTTCCAATTACTAAAAGGCCTCTTATCAAAAAGTGATTAACAATTTGGCTGGGAATTCTAAGCTTTTCTTTGCAAAATATCAGGATTTAAAAAAAATTTGAATGAAATCTCTGCTTTTATGAAACGATACAAAATTAAAATCAAACTTTTTTATTTTGTTTTAACCCTTCCAATGCCGAGGCTATTTTTGCCAATAGCAAAAAACGCAAAGTTTTTGAAAACCATCTAAACCCTGTCATGTTGGTATTCATGGGATAGCTCTCTCTCTCTCTCTCTCTCTCTCTCTCTCTCTCTGATATGTGTCCATGTGCCAGGGCTTCAGTCATTTTTTTATTATGGTTTTTTGCATAATTTTGTATTTGCCAAATTAGCCACCAGCAGCATAAGGGCTTAAAGAAATTCCATTTGCTCAGAGTTGACTTACCTCATTGCGCCCCCTCGAGGACTGAGTCCGATCTTTCTGGGCGAGCGCGGGTCCCTCACGGTCAGCCAAGGCTTGTTCATCTCTTCCAGAACAGACGGTGCGATATACGTAAAACCCTACAGGGGAAAACACGAACTAAGCGTTAAGATCCGCCACAACAGGATCTAATATGTATACGAAAGATTTTGCATATGAGGAAAAAATTTTCCTGGTCCCATTGAGTCTGTCATATCCAAGTTCACATGTATAAATTTGGGGATGGCTAGGTCCAACTAGACTGCAATATGAGTTAAGTAAAATCCTTCATAAATAATTCATAGTAAACATTTCTCAACATAAACGACATAGATTATGATGACAGATTAATGAGTTGATTCAGATTCAATGAGTTCCTACTAGCCTATATGTGATAGTGAATGTATTTTGTTGTTTTCAGACCCTGCAATATGATAAAAGTAAAACCCTACATAAATAAATAATTCATGATAAAAATAATTCAAAAAAATTATACAGATTGTGATTCCAGTTTTATATGAGTTTATTCAGATGCAATCCCTTTTACTAAATGAAAGCCTTGAATAAACACTGAAGTTTAGGCCCAGCTCTAACCAGAAAGATTGGTTTATGCAGATCTTGAACACACCTTTTGTTATGGTTTAACCCATTCACACTCAGAGTTGCTCTTAAAGGTATCGTCTGCTACTCTCATACTTTTGAAAATAACTTGGGAATAAAGCAGAAGTTCACAAAATATTTGAAGAGTTGTTGTTGTTTGGCTTCTGATAGCCATTTCTCCTTCAAATATATTTCAAAAAAATGCTTTTGTTAGAAAAATATATTCAAAATCGTCAGGCCTGTTTTGGCCTCTTTGAGTGTGAATGGGTTAAATGCAATTCCTTTCACTAACAAAGATAGATTTGAACCTTCAGTGAAGGTCTTGGTCTTACCAGAAAGACTTGGTTTGCGCTCTCACTGAGAGTGGAGTCATCCGGGGAGTCGACGGGTGTCATCTTTGTGAACTTTGTGTCAAACTGACTCACATCTTCATCTCCAGCCTGAAAAATACATATACGATAAGGATAAAGCAAAGTTCATATTTTTTTGTTAATGAGTCTTTGTGTATGAAAGAGTTTACATGTATCACAAGTATATTTGCTATGTTTTTGATGTAATATGTTAAGCAGGCTACAAAATTTGTTACTTCTAGTTGGTCAGTCTGAGAAGTGAAGCAAATTCCCAAGGAGCAAAATTCTTCAGAAAGCAATTTTCTTTGAAAACATGACCCCCTTGGGTAATGAGAGGATGGTGATGAAATTAATTAACTGGGGGGGGATTGACCTACTTAGGCTCCTGTTAAACCAGTAAATGGATATATGATACAGGTGAACTTGGATATGACGGACCACTGTATGACAGATTTTTGCATATGACGGACGATATGCTTGGTCCCAGTCCGTTGCATATCAAGTATTCGTCATATGTATACGACAGATTTTGCATATGACATACCAATTTTCCTGGTCCCATTGAGTCTGTCATATCCAAGTTCACCTGTATATTCAAAAATAACCTGAAAATGAAGTGACTTCATGTAATAGTTAAGGAGTTGTTGAGCTTCAATCCATTTAAAAGGTACGAGTAGATAACACATTGTAGCACACTTACCAAACATGGTTTAAATGGTGGTTCTACCTTCCTGTTAAATACATCATCCCAGTTTATATGTCGGAAGAAACCATGGCTCTGGAAATTAAACAAATGTATATCACAAGCAGCACAAAATTGCTATTTGAACATTGTCCCGTCCTCCATGATATATGACTATAGCCTAAGTTTTATGATAGCACATTTTGGCTTATTTCAAATTCCAGACAGATCTGTAACATTTCATAAAATTTGAACCATGCATGGTGGATGCAATATACAACCTTACAAAAAAAATCAACTGTTAAATTCACTGTTAAATTCAAAGTGTCACCTGGCATTAGTTATGTTCCAGTTTTAAAAAATAATAGTTCTACGACAATAACTACATTGCACGATAAATGTAATTCTTGAGAAGTATTACCTTTATTAACTTTCCATCTTCTGGACCACCACCCAGCCGATCTTTGTAATTTTTTTTCAGCAGCTGAAATGAAATAAAACAAAAGAATGAGGAAAAAATATTTTTAAGTATCACATGAAATAAGAGAATAAACTTAGCATTTACTAGAACCAGTATTGACAAAAGGTCTACATTTTGTCATCAATCACATGAGGTAAAGAGAACAGGGTAGACTACACAAGTATCCAGACTCGGCTGCCTGCATCTTATTGGCTAAGCAATGATACTGGTCCTCTAATTTACTATGGATGAGTGTCCAAATGAGAACATACACTTTCTATACTCCTCTACCCGACAGTTAAAATAAGGAGACAGGCATATAATTTAGTACTTACCCTTTTGATAAGGCCCCTTGCTTCATTGGTGAGATATGGAGGTAAGTTGAGTTTGGCCCTCATAATTTTATCTATGGTTTTCTTTCTATTTTCTGCAGTAAAAGGTGGCTGAAATATAGAAAGTTCAAGGAAAATGAATAAACAAAACTGAAATACTATCATAAAAGATAAAATTGGCACATAATAGAACAAAATGAGAGCAAAATACTTTTCCAATCATCTAAACACAAGTTTTCTTAAGAAAAAACATTAAAAATCTTCAATTGGGACTTGCAAACAGAGAGGGTTACCATTGCCATAGCAAATATCCAGATTCAGTAATTGACCTATTATCCAGGTTGGATAAGTGACCTATTATCCAAGTTTGCTAATTGACCTAATTATCCAGGTTTGATAATTGACCTCATTATTCAGGTTGGATAACAGACCTAACTATCCAGGTAGGATAATTGACCTCAAGGACAGTAAAATACTTCTCAAAGTATTGCTTTATCATAGAGATATTTCCATACAAGCAGACCAGATGAACTCAATGTGAATGGTAATGGTCATATGCAAAAATCTGTCATACAGTGGTCCGTCATATCCAAGTTCACCTGTATTAGTTAAATATAAGTTAAACTTATGAATGCGAGTAAAGGCTTTTGAGACACTTTACCCTTTCTTAACATAT
Source organism: Maea johnstoni (assembly GCA_963942565.1). NCBI lineage: Eukaryota > Metazoa > Annelida > Polychaeta > Spionida > Magelonidae > Maea > Maea johnstoni. The sequence continues at coordinate 23,231,048 of OZ012691.1, forward strand.
TGATACCATGCATGCATGTCTGGCCACTACAAAAGCTTGAGGCAAGTGAGACAGTCACCAGTGACTTGGGTTTAATCATTGCCCACCCCCCCTCCCCCATTTGCATCTATATGGCAGCAAAACTGACAAAAATCAAACTTTCATTCTGCACCTAATATATTTCCACAAGTTCCAAATCAAATGACCTAAAAATGTAAGATTACCGGCTCCCCCTATGGGTGAAAGTATGCATAATTGTGTACTTACTGCCCCTGTGAGCATATCATACATGAGTGCCCCCAGACTCCACCAGTCCACTGCCTTACCATGACCGCTCCTCGTCAGGATCTCTGGGGCCCTGGTGGTGGAAAGTAGAACTAATATTCATATCCAAATCAAATAGGCGACAATTTTTGGTAGGAAATATGAATGGCAAAAAATAACGAAAGGTAAAAAAAGTTATTTGTTACAGGATCAAATAGGCAACATTTCCTAAAGCAATTAATGGCAAATAATGCTGAAAAAATTCATAACCTGAAAGAAGCATTTCAATGACTGTAGATTGGCACCTTAGATAAGAACAAAGTTCCATGAATGTTTAAACTGATATGGATTCCAACCTTATTCTAGTAGCATTTACTATAATGCAGCTTCCTTTGCAGATGGCATCAAACAAAAAGTGTACAAATCTTTGAGCAGTAGGATGCTATTTTAATGTGAAGTGGCCTTATTAAAATCTGATTTGCATGGTCTACTTAGATCCACTTAAATTAGAGGAAAAAGAGAATGACCTATGAAAGTGAAGAAAGTAGAAGAACATTAAGTGCAACTTTTAAATGAAATCGGAAAGCCCAAGATGTCCCAACTAATAACTGCAAAACAAGTCACACAGAAGTCAGGGTTTTAGCCAGGATTAAGAAACTGGTGCCCAAAATTGGCAATTGTAAAATTCTGGGGCGTCCAAATTTTTAAGGGGAACCACAATATACTCAGATTTGAACCATAAACATGTATAAATTTATCAAAATAAGGCATGATATCCTTAAACAATGTCATAGGAATAATATGGAGATGAAAAAATATATATTATATGCTTGAGATTGACATTTTAAGAAATTCCTCACAAAAATTAGTGGGTGTCCTGAGGGGTGCTTTTTAAGGGTTTGGGTGTTCAAAAATACACCCAGATGCCCTGCTGGCTAAGACCATGCAGAAGGTTTTATTTAATTCTACAATTCTTGACATACCAGGGCAAAATAAACCATTTTACAGATGAAGAATTCAAATATTTCAACTTCTTACCCATAAAAATGACTGTGAGCAAAAGTTTAAGACAGCCACAAAAACATTCTAGATTGGAGGCCCAATGGTTGACTCCACTGCCATTATTTAGCTACTTACATGTATTCTATAGTTCCACAGAAGGTGTGCGTCATTAATCCATCGTGGATTGATTCCTTACATAAACCAAAATCTGTCAATTTGATATGCCCTGGAAAAAAACAAATCAAAATATTTGATTAATGTAACTATTAACCAATACTTTCACTTCACAGGTGCCACCTGGTTGCTCCAAACCTTTCACACTCAGAGATCCTCTAGAAAGTATCGTCTGCTACTTTCATACTTTTTATAATAACTTGGGAATTAAGCAAAAGTTCACAAAATAGTTGGAAGGAGAGTTGTTGTTTAGCTTCTTATCAACATTTTTCCTTAATAAGTTTTCAAAAAATTGCTTTTGTTAGAAAAAATATTTCCAAAATTGTCAGGCCTGTTTTGGCCGCTCTGAGTGTAAATGGGTTAAAACGAAACTGGCTCAGGTAAATATTTGAAAAAAAATTGTCAGCGGAGATTGGGATGGTATTTCTGAAATAAACCAGGAAAGGAAACCAAAATATGCACATTTAGCAGCTGTAATTATTAACCCATTACTTTCACTTCACATGTGAGCATATTTTCATTGGGAGGGTAGTCCTAAAATAATCCAGTTTGAGGTACTTGAAATAAGTATGTGTAATTTAGGATGATAAATTGTTAACCCATTCACACTCAAGAGTTCCTCTAGAAGTATCGTCTGCTACTTTCATACTTGTGGAAATAACTTGGGAATAAAGCGAAAGTTTGCGAAATATTTCAAGGAGAGTTGTTGTTTATCTTCTGATCAACATTTCTCCTTCAAATGTTTTCAAAAAAATGCTTTTGTAAGGAAAATATTTCCGAAATCGTCAGGCCTCTTTTGGCCGCTCTGAGTGAAAATGGGTTAACTGGTTCAGGGTCAAACCACATTGAAAGACACTTGACAGTCTGGGCAAATAAAGAAGTTGAAAAATTGACCCGTTATCCGAAGCATCTAATCTCTATAGCTGTATGACTTGATATGTTCCTCAAGTGTCACCTGTATCATTCTTACTCGAAAAAATACTTATGTAGAGAGCAACACATATTTTAAGGAAAGTTATTGGTTTGATCCTGATAAGCATTTTCAGAAATATGCTTTTACTTTTATGCTTCTAGGAATGAATTAGAATTAGGAATATAGCAATACATAATATTTGAAGGAAAGTTATTGGCTTGATCCTGAGAAGCATTTTTCCATAATATGCTTTTTATTTTTATGCTTCTAGGAAATATTCCAAAGAAATCTAGGGCCTGATCTTAAATTTAGGGCATGAATGTGTTTAAAAAAATACCTTTTTCCTTGGTCAGGAAGTATAATTGGTACATGGGCCATAACACAGGACTTGGAAAAATGAATCAGTCTTGATTAGATTGGTGTGATATACTTCCAAGCACACATTAAATTCTAAACGATGACGTATTTCCAACCATGATTGTGTTACTCCTTCCCATGCTAAGGCTACCTTTGTCCAAAGCACAAGGATGCCAAGATTTTTAATAACCATCTGAACCCTGCCATGTTGGTATTCATTGGATAGCTGTGCCAGGGTTTCGGTCATTTTTCATAGTTTTTGCATTATTTTGTATTGGCAAAATTAGCCACCAGCAGCATAAGGGTTAACTCAATAGCACTCATAGTAGCCAAAACAGGCCTGACAATTTGGGAAATATTTAAATTACAAAAGCATATTCTGAAAAACATTTGAAGGAGAAATGTTGATCAGAAGCTAAACAACAACTCTCCTTCAAATATTTTGTGAATTTTCACTTTATTCCCAAGTTAATTTCAAAAGTATGAGAGTAGCAGACGATACTTTCTAGAGGAACTCTGAGTGTGAATGGGTTAAGTTCAGTTCCCACTTGACTCACCTTGTGCATCCAGAAGGATGTTTTCTGGCTTAAGGTCGCGGTAGATGATACCCATTGAATGCAGGTGCTCTATCGCCAAGGTGATCTCCGCCAAGAAGAAGCTGAAAGTCACACAAGATCATTTCAATTAACTATCATTTCATTTTAAAATTTCATTTTTTAATACTGAAACATGCTTTGCTGAGAGTTGTGCATTCGCTATCATTTCTATTTACTATCATTTTATTTTTAATTCTGAAACATGCTATTGCTGAGTTGTGCAATATTATTTCATTCACTATCATTTTCTTTTTAATACTGAAACATGCTTTTGCTGAGAGATGTACAATATCATTTCTATTTACTATATTATTTTCTTTTTAATACTGAAACATGGTTTTGCTGAAAGATGTGTTATGTCATTTCTATTTACTATCGATTTTCTTTTTAATACTGAAACATGCTTTTGCTGAGAGATGTACAATATCATTTCTATTTACTATATTATTTTCTTTTTAATACTGAAACATGCTATTGCTGAAAGATGTGCAAGATCATTTCTGTTAACTACCATTTCCCTTTTAAAACTGAAACATGCTTTTGCTGAATCATGTGTAATATCATTTCTATTTACACAAATATGGCATATTTACCCTATATAATGCTATATTGAGGTGACAAATGTCAATTATATGCTTGAAATTGACATTCTAGACAAACTACTGTGGGGTATTTATATTGGGGTGAAACAAATTTTGTTATATGTCTGAAAATAAAATTTTACAAAAAAAAACTCCCCATGATATGTGGGTGTCCTGGGGGTGATTTTTGAGGGTTTGGGTATCCAAATGATGCCCAGACTCCCTGCTGGCTAAGACTATGCTCACCATGCTGTGTCCTCCATGAAGATGCCCTCCCTCTCTAGCTGCATGAAGAGCTCGCCGCCGCTCAGGTACTCCAGGATGAGGTAGAGTTTGCCACCCGTTTGAAAAGCGTAGATCAGGTCAACCAGGAATGGATGCTGCAAGACGGTCAATGAGAAAGATGTGTAACAAACGCTGTGATGAGAATGGTGCAAGCAGTTTTGGTGGGCCGAGCGGCATAGGATAGCATAATATACACACTCACAATGACAGATACACACATGCACACACACAAAAATATAAACATATATACATACACACACACATATATATATATATATATATATATATATATATATATATATATATATATGTAAATATTTATATATATATATATATATATATATATATATATATATATATATATATATATATATATATATATATATATATATATATATATATATATGTGTGTGTATTTACATACATATATATATATATATATATATATATATATAAATATATATATATATATATATATATATATATATATATATATATATATATTAATATATACATATATATATATATATATATATATATATATATATATATATATACATATATACATATATATATATATATATATATATATATATATATATATATATATATATATATATATATATATACATATATATATATATATATATATATATACATATATATATATACATATATATATATACATATATATATATATATATATATATATATATATATATATATATATATATATATATATATATATATATATATATATATCATATACATCAATGCTTAGTATCTTAATGAAGTGCCCGAGCATTTATTACAAAGTGGTTGTTTTCCATTATTAATTTTGAGTTGACATTTTTAGAAATACCTGACCAAAGCAATAAGTAATTGTCCCCAGTGCAGCAACCTTAAGAGCTTTTGTTTATAAATGATATAATCTCTCTAAGGAAGAAGAAGTGTCACTTACCTTCACTCCCTCTAAGATATTCCTCTCAGCTTTTGTGTGAGCTGTATCCTTGGCATTTCGTACAATAGTTGCCTAAAAACAAACAATAATAAATATAAATAATCAAATATTAGGTGTACATAATCTTCCATTAAATCAAGGTTCAGACAATCAATGCACTTATGTCCTAGCAAGTCTGTTTAAAAAGCTGAACCCTTACTCGATTGGGGCAGGGGATATTTTCATAGAAAACTCAACACTGAGGAGGTGAATTTTTATTTGGGGGGGGGTGCAGATTTCATGTCAAACCGGCATCACAGATCAGTTCTTAAGAGAGTTCTTAAGTGATATCAGATATTCAACTTCATTTATACATCACAGTGAGAAAACCTGCGATGATATAACCATTTTTTTAATTTTTTTTTACAAAACAAAGAAAATCATATATCTTACCTTCTTTAAAACTTTCATAGCAAAGATTTGGCCTAAATCCTTTCCTGATATTTTTCGTACTTGAAAAACCTGAAATAAGATAAACATGTTATACAGGACTTCAAGTAGGGGATGTCATTGATTTTGAAGGTTGCTCCCAACCTCTACCTAGGCTGGAATAAAGAACATATCTGGACATGCTTGATTTAAACCAATTGCCTTTAAGCTATTATCAGCTAGAGTGACCCTTGAAAACTATGAGCTGGATCGACATAACTTATGACTATAACTTTAGAATAACAGGGATGTAGTAGGTTGGGTTCTAATTGACAATTCTCTTTCATATATTTATAAAAAAAAATATCCTTCTGTTAGAAAAGCACCCTGCAATATGAACGGAAGACCTTTTCTTTTTTTTTCATTTTTTAAGAATTTTTAGGTCTATGTTTATTTTCTATCTTCACATCAACAACAATATCAATACACAGAGGCAGTGGTATATAGATACACACACACACATTGTATATCAGACTGAGATAAAATTACACAGTTGTAAGAAAAGGAAGACCTTTTTTTACCTTTCCATAGCCGCCTTTTCCTAAAACCTTTAACAGCTCAAAGTCGCTGGGTCCACATTTCTGGTGTCCTGGGTTGACGGTCATCTCTGACAGTTCCAACGTCTCCACATCCTCATCACTGTTGCAAGACATAAACATTAGTGTTAACCCTTTCATGCTCAGAGCTCCTCTAAAGTGTTGTTTGGTAAATTTATACAAAACATTTCTGTGAATATTCTGTTTCATGGATCAAATTATAATAAGTCCTCCTTTGCAGCATGGTCTTAGCCAGCAGGGCGTCTGGGTGCCTTTTTGGACACCCAAACCCTTAAAAATAACCCCTCTAGACACCCAAATTTTTTTGTGTGGAATTTCTAAAAATCTCAATCTCAAGCTTATAATTGATTTTTTTCATCTCCTTATAATTCCCATGACATTGTTTAATGATATCATGCCTTATTTTGATGAATTCATACATATTTATGGTTGAAATATGAGTATATTGTGATTCCCCTTAAAAATTGGGACACCCCAAAATTTTGCAACTGCCAATTTTAGGCACCAAGTTTTTAAATCCTGGCTAAGACACTGCTTTGCAGGATTCCACTTTAAACTATGTGAATCAAATACATTTCCCAATGTGCTTCATTTAACATTTTTACTCCAGTCTGATATTGGTATTTTGTAATGTATTGCATACTGGCTCTATCTTCATAAGTAGCTCCATTGCATTTCTATCATTGGAAAATATTAACTACTGATTACCAATTAATAATCAATTTTCATTAATTTAGGGTTGGGCAGTTTTATCTCTTTCCTCAATAAACAATCAGTACTTGTTTCCTAAACTTTAACGTTATCATTCTTCCTGGACCGGATTGTTATTTCAATATGGAAGCAACATGTCTTTTTAACCCATTAATACTCACAGCGGCCAAAAGCAGCCTGATAATGTTGATGAAATCTTTTAATCAAAAGCAAGATTGTGAAAATATTTGAAGGAGAAATGTTCATTAGAACATCATCAACAACTTACCTTCAAATATTTTCCAAAATCATTCTTATTTCCTAAGTAATTATCAAAATTACTAAAGAACCAGACACTAATTTCTGGATGAACTCCTTAGCATTAGGCCTAAAAAATAAATTGTTTGTTTCCTGTAATGGTCCAAATAAAATAGGGTAGGTAGGTCAGTAAAAAAATTTATTTTTGCATTATTTTTTGGTCAAAAATGTGTGTTTTATGCATGTTTTACGTTGATTGGGAGTTGGATGGGCGATAAAAACTTTAGGGTAGGGATTTTTTTGAATAAACAGGGCTCGACATTGCCCCGGGCAAGTAGAATTTGTAAATCATAGCTGTGGGGCAAGTGAAAACTGCATCTTGCTTGCCCCACTGGGAAAGTATGCTTTGTATATTTCAGGTCTACTTTTGAGAATGTGTGCAAGTTTCGTGGTCTGCCATTCAAGCTTGTCCTAGAAAATATGCTTTCATATGCCAGAACCATGTTCTACTTGGTTTTAAATGAAATATTTAAAACATACTATTTTCAAGGGCAAGTGAAAGTTGGAGTGGGGCAAGTGAAAATTGAATCTCACTTGCCCTACGGGGCAAGTCGCTGCAAAAGTTAACGTCGTGCCCTGATAAAAACTTGTTAGGGTAGGGTTACAGGAAACAAACAACTAAGTCATGCAGGATTCAGCAGGAAGAACATACTGATGTAACACTTACCCAAAATCAAATGATGGTCCTGATTCTAGAAACTGATTCTGGAAGAAAATAGAAAATTCCATTAAACACATGTTAGTTACATACTAATTCAATACTAACAGTCACACATGCTTGAAAAGACCACAAAGTTGGATGAATTCAAATGCAGTCATTGAAGAGGGGTGTTCTCTACTAAGATATGCAATATTACAATTTTGGGCCATGCCAAATTTCAAGAGTGACCACAAAATACTCAGATCGAAACCATGAACATGTATTTACTTATTGAAATAAGGCGTAATATCCTCATACAGACTGTCATAGGAAAAATTTCAATTAATGCTTGGAATTGACATTTTTTTTAAAATTAATCAAAGAAGATTTAGGGTCACAGTATTGAGGGTTTTTATTTTAGGGTTTTGGTGTCCAAATGAGGCTCAGAGGCCCTGCTGGCTAAGACTATGAAATACTGTCCATGGCAACAGCTGTCTCTGACAGACCTGTGTCTGTCTGTCTGTGTGTGTGTGGGAGTATATGTAGTGTATATCACACAGCAACCACTGGCTGCTCTGCCAAGAAGCAGGTTATTAAAGTTAACACATTCAGTTCCATGCTCTTGAAACTAAGATCAATCCTTCCAATACTTTCATCCAAAGCTCAATGACGTAAAAGCCTGTTTAGTCAGCCATCTAAACCCTTTCATGCTAGTATTCGTTGGATAGCTCTCAGTGAGTAATCTGTTATATATGTATATATATGTATATATATATATATATATATATATATATATATATATATATATATATATATATATATATATATATATATATATATATATATATATATATATATAGATGTATATATATACATATATACATATATATATTATTTTATAATTATTTAATTTATATTTTCTGGATCTACTTAAAAGAAGATCCAGAGGAAGACTTCATGGAGGATGAACTCTGGAGAGTAAATGGGTTAAAAGGCAAGCACTAAAAACTGTCTTAATACCCTGGCTTGAAATCTCCACTCAGCTGGCTGGCACTAAAACTCATGTGCTGAGGCTTTCCATCAACGCCTACTCCGCTATTTACAGGCTAGAAACAGAAACTGCCTTTACATACTGCAAGGGGCTTGCAGGGACCAATATACCTATAGGTATCTACTTGTCAGGCAGTACAAGTTCATACCAGTTTCTACTTGCCAAGCAAAACATTAAGGACTGTTCCATTCAAAAATGTGGGGAGAGTGTTGAACTGATAAAATTTCTGGGAGGGGGCCCCCCAAAATTTTAAATTATTCTAGAAAATTAAGTTTCTATCTCTGTTATTTGTAATATATGGGGGGGGGGCAATTTTTAAATTATAGTCCATTCAACCCCTCACACACATTTTTTAATGGGACAGCCCTAACCTATAATAAGCTAAACACTTGTCCTGCTGAATTGCTGGATGTAACCTAATATGGGGCAAATTCTGATTAATGTTTTTGAATTCCCCATATTCTCACCTTTATGGTATTTCAGTAACAAATATTTTCCAAATCAGACCTTTTTTTCCCAGGTGAACATAGCTTTAAATATTTACACGATCACTAATTTACTTTTCCTCACTACCCATATTCCTCATATTTCATAACTAATACATCTATATCCATTCCCCTTGAGACATGGATCCGTGCGCCGGCCTACATATTTTGGCGCACGGATCAATTCCTCTGCCATACCTCCCTAACCTTTGCGCTGTGTTGCGCCCAGCGCCACTAGCTTCATGCTACTTTCCATTCCTTTCATTTCCCCTCCTATCACCTTGTATCGGACTTTCTCTGGGTTCGGTAGGACCAGGATTAATCATGATTAACCTTTCCAATGCTGAGGCTACTTTATTCCAACGCAGAAGGACGCAAAGATTTTTGATAACAATCTGAACCCTGTCATGTTGGCGTTCATTGGATAGCTCTCGGCGAGTACTTTCAGATGAGTACCCATGTGCCCGAGGTTTGAGTCATCTTTCAGGTTTTTTGCATCATTTTGTATTGGTCAAATTATGTACCAGCAGCATAAGGGTTAAGAATCCATGAAAGGTTTCAATGTCCAAATGATAGTCTGTCAGCCTGGAGCCTGGGGCCCAGATCCCTGTCTTTATCAGTACTGTATTAGTACATGATATCATATTGCTACTAAAACCATGTACAATATAGGTACTGCCAGAGATTGACATCAAAGCAGTCTTCATCTTTTCACAAAGGTTCATCGCATCCTAGAGATATCAAAGATCAAACAGCGTGGCAGTAGTATCAAGTGTTGTAATAAGTCTTAGTGGAACAAAATGAAACCGAGACAGAAGACTTCTAAAGCCAGTGCTCTTCTATAGCTGTGGAGATACCACACCCTGCAAGGAAACACATGAAGAGTTTAATACTAAAACCTAGCCTTAGTAATATAATACTCTCTACTTCTATAGGGATTGACATTAAACTCGTACAATCCGGTGTCTTAGCTAGGATCTAAAAAATGTCTGTCTGAAACAGCAATCACAAAACTCCTACCCATCCAGATTTAGTTACTCGTCTTCTTCAAATCCTTATACCAAATATATTCAATAGCCTTTTAGTTCAAAAAGAGCAAATTACACTGACTTTAATCCTGTCTATCAATCTTTAATAGAAGGTTTCGCCACGCCTGAATAGAAGGTTTACAAGAAACTGACTGAGCATGAGACAGACAGAAAAGGTCCCGGCCATGGTCTTAGCCAGCAGGGCGTCTGGGTGCTTTTTTGGACACCCAAACCCTTGAAAAGAACCCCTCAGGACACCCAAGTTTTTTTGTGTGGAATTTCTAAAAATCTCAATTTCAAGCTCATAATTGAATTTTTTCATCTCCTTATAATTCCCATGACATTGTTTAATGATATCATGCCTTATTTTGATGAATTTATACATGTTTATGGTTGAAATTTGAGTATATTGTGATCCCCCTTAAAAATTTGGACACCCCAGAATTTTACAACTGCCAATTTTAGGCACCCAGTTTCTAAATCCTGGCTAAGACACTGGTCCCGGCTAAGTCCCTAGTCCAATCCCTAATGACTATTTAAACTATATATGAAATAAAAAATGTTTTATTTCCCTTTCCACAGCTTAGGTCAAATGGCTGAGAGGCAACAAGAAGGACGCTAATAGCGTCAAAGGTGTATTTCAGGAAATATTAATAAAGAAATATTACATACCATTGTTGTTCAATATTGATGGTCAAGGTGCCTTCTATTGCCGGTCTGTGCTGGGGTTCACTGTGCTAGTTGTTGAAGACTGCTATTAAGTCGTGGTCTGAGTAATACGTTGGAATAGTTGTGGCGGTTGCGGTCGTCATGTTGGTGTAGACATGAATATGGCAGAAAAAGCGAATAAAACACGAAAATCCATTTCCTGTACAGGGGCTTGATACTTAGATAATTAAAATACCTCTCGGTCATTCAACCTTCTGGTTTTCCTTCTCTGTCATTTGACCGCATTCTGACAACATGTCATCCAAATCAAATAATAGGGATGGTAGAATATATATACATATATATATATATATATATATATATATATATATATATATATATATATATATATATATATTTATCATGCTGATTAATGCTATTGTGGTTAGAAGCTCTTTTTTAATATCAATATGAAATTCCTATATTAAAAGGGACATGACTTGTTAATACCATTTTTATGTAAATTTATACTAAACTGATCTTTTTTTTTTATTAACTGAATAAGTATGGTGGTTAATACAGAATACATATAGTTTCAAGAGTCATGCATATTTCAGACATCTCATCCTTATATCACCATCTCCCTTGAAATTAAAGTTAGCCCTTAATATCCTGCCTCTTCTCATCCACCTAAGATTCTTCCTCGTGAAGGGGAAAAGAACAGCCACCATTTTATAAGTTGAACTGCCGTCTGTATAACCTACATGTCATTAGAAGCCCAATGTGGTTGTGGCCGACTTTAAGGTTATGTTCTCGTTGCGTCGGGCTCAACCCCATCGCAAATAAAACCGCAGGCTGGGACATGCACCACCTGCTGTTTGAGTTTTATACTTAGGCTTCTAGACCTAATGTTCTGCTTGCGTCGTCGCAGCGGTCCCGCGCAAAACAACCAACCGTCTTACCGCTGGGCCACGACAGGCGTCACAGAGGTGCAGTCAAAAATAACATATTTAAATAAACTTTCGGCAAAATCGATCAAAAAAAATAATAAAAATCGCCCCACAACCCAGACATATTCAATTAATCAGAGGAAAGAAATTCCACACAAAAATAATTGGGTGTCCTGAGGGGTTCTTTTTAAGGGTTTGGGTGTCCAAAAAGGCACCCAGACGCCCTGCTGGCTAAGACAATGAATTATACCCACTTTTCCAAAGTTATTGTTTTAGATATAAAGAGATATTCCAGGAGAAAATTTTGAGCATCAATGACTTCTAGTGCATCTGCTTGACATAACCCTGCCTATGGCGAAGCATTTTTTGCTTCAATCTTATCCACCACGGAAAATACTAGATCTGAGACTATTTGTATATAGTTCTAAAACTGCTCCCCAGGTGGCCAGAGTCAAATTACCCCTAGAGTCTGGAAGGTGGTACATTTGGGTATATTGAGTTCATATTGATTAATTCAGTAGGTGCATACTTTTGTCTGTTACACCAAGTGTCATTAATGCATATCGTGGCCAAAGGCAGCCAGTAAACTTTGATGCAATCATAAAGGAAAAAAGTGAAGTTGGGAAAATATTTGAAGGATAGATGTTAAACAGAACATTACCATCAACTCTTCTTCAAACATTTTGCAAACATTTTGCAAAACCGTTCTCAATTCCAAAGTTATTGTCAAAAATATCTTGGATCCAGATGACAATTTCTGGAGGAACTCTTAAGCATTAATGGGTCAATCTGCACTTATTTTGACCTCTGGTGTGGCATAGTCTTGACATTGTATCCTATGTTCACGCTTGATTTCACGTTGACAGAATGGAATCGATTTAAATGTAACCTAAATATAGGGAATAAAGGGTCCACTGACACATGATGAATACTCTATGTCTATCTTATGTTGAGGGGATCTCCAAACAGGGACTTTCCCAGGACCTGTCTAGCCTGTCTTTTGGACAAGCAGTTTCCTGGAAGACCCCTCCTTTTTGGACAGGCAATAATTTCTATGGAGAATTTTTTAATTTGACTTTTTGGGGGGTAATAACCAAATATTTTCATGAAAAAACACCTTCGATGACATGGCTGAAGTGAAATTTGCCCATTTTAACACAACAGGTTATTAAATGTAGAGTATATCAGTAGCTAAATCTGGGCGGGGAGAAATTTTGGAATAGTTATTTTGGATGGGCATTTTTAAAATCCTGCCAAATGAGTTGTTGACCAGCCTGGCCAAGCTGTATCCTCTCTAAAGCCTTATATTATCTTTTATTATTTTGTCAAATAATTATAGTGGCCCATATTTCTGAGAATTTACAGTATATCATTGAGGAAGCTTTAGTTCCTATGTCAACTTTTAAGCAAATTGAGGTGGACTCCAGGTCCCATTCATAAACCACAGAATATATCGAATTAAAGTTATTCTTAAATTAATACAAGATAAATGAGTGCTGAAATCGCGATTCAAAAATTTACTACTTCCAGTTTTTCAAAGTTCATTTTTTACGATTGTGAGGCACAAATAAATTCCACAAATGGGCAGGATGTATTATTTAGAGTCTGCTTTCTTGAAGTTGAAACTTTTTTTTCGGTTCTAGTGGCGAAATTAATAAGTAAATTGAGAATTTCGCCAGGGTTCCCAAATCAACATTGAAAAAAGCCGTTTTTGCCGGTTTTTTCCAAAGTCGCCATTTTTTTCAGAAATAACAAACAAAACAAACAGGTTATGATAATAGGGTAAAAGCCCTCTTTCTTGCGAACATTTTGATGGGTCATTTGTAACTTTAGACCCAGAAACGGCGACTTGACAATTTTTTGAAAATAGTATGTTTTTTGTGTGAAATGCATATCGAAGGGAAGCCGTAACATCGCCATTATCAAAAAAGATCAACGCCATTTTATTTCCAAAATAACAATCATAACAAACAGGTTATGATAATAGGGTAAAAGTCCTCTTTCTTGCGAACATTTTGATGGGTCATTTGTAACTTTTGACCCAGAAACGGCGACGTGACAATTTTTTGAAAATAGTATGTTTTTTGTGTGAAATGCATATCGAAGGGAAGCCGTAACCTCGCCATTGTCAAAAAAATCAACGCCATTTTTTTTCCAAAATAACAAACATAACAAACAGGTTATGATAATAGGGTAAAAGCCCTCTTTCTTGCGAACATTTTGATGGGTCATTTGTAACTTTTGACCCAGAAACGGCGACGTGACAATTTTTTGAAAATAGTATTTTTTTTGTGTGAAATGCATAACGAAGGGAAGCCGTAATCTCGCCATTGTCAAAAAAATCAACTTCCGGTTGTAGCGAATAGCTATTTTTTCGCTTCCAACCTGAAGTTGGAATTAAAAAACGATTGAATCAGATAGATGAGGATCTCATCTATCCAGGTAGGTACTCATATTTGGATCGGGGGGCGATAACTTGATAAAACTGAAAGGAATCGGCGAGGTACCATGAAAAATGGACTTATCGCCTTGCACACACCACAAGTGCCAATCAAATATCTCCGACGATATGAATGGTTAACCAAGATAACAACCCCACGTGGCACAGCACCACGAAAGATAACTGCAACAGAAGATCCACATGATTGGATCCCAGTGCGTGACACCACAAAACAAGCACCGCCCCCACGTGCCAATCAAATTTCTCCGCCGAAACAACAACCCCACGTGGCAGACCCACGAACAAAGGCACAAGATATGCAAAACCGACAAACACCGCACAACAAGCGCCGCCCCCATGCCAATCAAAAACCTCCAACGAAATGAATGGCCAACCAATAACGGCCCCACGAGGCAGAGACCCACACAAAGGCAAAAAGACATGCCCACCCGACACGCGCCAATTTCCAGAAATGACAGAATTTCACGTCCAGGAGAAAAACCGCAAACCACATCCGTCGAGTAGAAACCGCAGACGATATCATCTGATAATGTATCTCAGTAAACTGAAATACATAAAAACCAAACCGGGAGGCGGGAACTGCATCTGGTTTGAGAACTCCTCTCCATCAAAGATGTTCCAAATATATTCTTTGTCAAAAAAGATTTTGTTTAAATGGAGGATTTTTTAGCAATCATCCCAGGACTCTAAGGGTTAACGTTGAGAGTTGGATAACAGGTGAATATGTTGCAAGCTGGCGACATGTACGATATTGCATAACATTATACAGCGGCACACAGCGCTACATACATCCTGAGAGAAGTAGACAGGGAGTGGGCACTGCCGCACTGGTCATGAATCATCGAATTTCGCTGCCTCTCACTATCTGACCTAGATAGGATGATATCCCCTAGCCAGCCAGTGCATGTTTACTGCACAGATCACGTGACCAATACAACCCCAGGCTACAGCGCGTAACCCGAGGCGCAGATGCCGTAGAGGCTAGCACGCAGTACCTATGGGGTTGCGGATCAAGGGGATGTATTTCTCTGATACATCTGCCTTCCAAATAGCCAGACACTAACTCAGGGTCTGATTTAGAAATTGGGTGTCCAAAATTGGCAATTCTAAAATTGTTGGGCGTCTTGTTTTTCAAGGGAGAATATATACTGAGATTACAACCATAAACACAAATTTACTTATTGAAATTAGGCGTGAAGTCCTTACACAATTTCATGGGAATTAAACTGAGGCAGAAAAGATTCAATGTTATGCTTGAAATCAACATTTTAAGAAATTACGAAATAGGATACTTTACATAGAATTTCGGGCCCCTAGTCAGAAAAATCTAGGGGCCCACAGCAAAATATAGGGGCATATGCCCCTGGGAAAGTCTAACCCTGAAGCCTGAACGAGAATTTAATGAATGAAGCACTAAAATCTCAGTCCAACAATTTGCTGAGTCCCACTTCTCCTTTCAGGGGTATATTTGCAGACACGTCAGACAGCCAAGAAGCGGCAGAATTATATGAATGGTTTAACTGCTTCACTACAGAAGCCACCAATAACAGAATTTGAACTGCTTAAAACTACTTGATATCTATATCTATTTAAATATGAAATATGAATCACAACAAACCCTAACACTCTCCCTCACTTACTTGGTACAAAGTCCATGGATGTCTTATTTGTAAATCACATATATATATATACATTACCAAGAACCCCAACAATATCTTTCCAGGGGAATGCTCAACATGAAAGGGTTAAACATATTTTTCTGAGCCTCAGCTGTATCCTATTTCTGTAACCTATGAAAGCCTGGAGTTCAGCATGACAAAAATGTTATATAGATTTATGACATTTTTTCAAAATAACCAAGAAACAAAACAGAAATTCATGCTCTTTTTCAAGGAGCTTATGGTTTTTAGAAAGCTTATGGTTTTCATGTTTACTGAATATTTTCCAAAATTTGCTCCGGAGTGTGAGACTTTTTTGAGATGTATGTATATTTTTTGAAATGTGTTAAGGAGCTGGCTGCCGCTGTCAGTCACCACCAGATGGGGTTCATGTCAGGTCGTCACCACTTGGCACTCACTCTTCGCTCTTCTCGTGTACCGGGCAATATTTAACCCTTTCCAGTAAGAGCACAGCTTCCAAGCCATAGGCAAGGGGTCGACTAGAACGTTTTGCAGAATGGGTAGATTTTAGGCCAGTAATTGCTTTGTGTGTCTTATATAAGTGACACTACAGCTTCTACATCTTCTAAGAAAAGTCATCATCAGCAAATTCTTACATAAACTTTTGGGTGTCCAAACTGTCAAAAAACAGCGTTCTGGATGTCCAAATGACACGCTGGACGCACAGTAGGGCATAGTCTTAGCCAGCAGGGCGTCTGGGTGTCTTTTTGGACACCCAAACCCTTAAAAAGCACCCTTCAGGACACCCAAAAAATTTTGTGAAGAATTTCTTAAAATGTCAATCTCAAGTATATAACTGAATTTTTTCATCTCCATTTTATTCCCATGACATTGTATAAGGATATCATGCCTTATTTTGATAAACTTATACATGTTTATGGTTTAAATATGAGTATATTGTGATCCCCCTTAAAAATTGGGACGCCCAAAAATTTTACAACTGCCAATTTTAGGCACCCACTTTCTAAATTCTGGCTAAGACACTGCAGTAGGGATTAGCTTTGTAGGGAATTGGGGCCACTGGGTTGCCTAATCATCAAAGACTTCATGTAATTTGAGATATAAGCTTTCGCTGGACTAGTGATAATGATGATTTAACTAGGGCTAGTGCATCAAATCTAAAATAAAGGTTAAGGAACTTAAGGTATTCCGTTTATAGTCTTGTATCCACCGAAGTGCTCACACGGCCTTCCTCCCCTAGCAGGCCTGTACTGTCAATTTGAGCTAAGGCTGGGATTGTGTATGATTTATCAACTATTGAAGATTCTATAGATTCAGATAGGGCTAGTAAAATCTAAATATGGCAAATAAATGTTATAATGACTACTTGTAAACTCAACCAGATCACTTAATAACCTTTTTGACTGTGGTTTGATATTGAGATTACAAAACATATTGGAAGAAATATATCATATGGCCAAAGGACAACAATTCTCTATAAATATTTGCACTACAAGAAAAAAATCAATTCCTGGACATTCAATGATTGAATTTTCCAATATAGCACCCAGCTCAGCAGGCTAAAAATAGCTCAAGAGGTCTTATTTCCAGCTATCCACTTCTGGGCATCTCTGTGTTAAGTGCATCCTCAGCATATTGATCCCAATATCAAAACAGGTTAGTTAAATAGATTCAAGATTGAAATATGCAGACCTGATGATGGGATGAATTATTTTAGGCAGAAAATGTCTTGAACTGCGTCAGCCATCCTCTAATCTATTTAAGCCTAAGAGAGACCAGATTAACCTTCCAATGCTGAGATTACTTTAATCCAAAGCACAAGGATGCAAAGATCACCTTAACATTGTCATGTTGGTATTTATTGGATAGCTCTCATTGAGTACTCTGAGATGAGTACCAATGTTTCAGGGTTTCAGTCATCTTTAGGTTTTTTGCATCATTTTAAACTGGTTAAATTATATATAATATACAACCAATGAACTAGATATGTATTAAATAGCCCACTTCCTACTCCTCTGATCTATCCTAAGCCTGAGAAACACCAGATTAAGATTAAGATAAAAGATCAAGTGGCTCCAAACACAAGTCCATTATTTAAAGCCATTTGCACAGCATAGGCAATCCCGCAGACATCATTTCTTACACTTAAAGCCTATTGATTGGGAGGGGGGGGGGGGGGGGGGGGAGTACAATTAACCCTTTCCTGCCTAAAATACTATTATGTGGCATCAGTTCTGTGGCATGCAAGTAACAAGTTGGAAAAAACTAGCAATTTGCAATTGAAATAAATGTTTCCATAATCAATGTTTTCTGAAGAATTTCCATTATTTTCCTGGTACAATAACCAGCCATTCCACCTATAAATAATACTGCGTCCCTTACAGTATATAGTGCAGAATGATTAAATATGAGGTTTTGTATATATCTATTACACAATGCACCAGCTAACAGATCAATATAGTGCAGAAAGAAAACCTGCAGTACTATGGGAGCGTTATGCATAACTCTATAGCTATTGATGTGCATACATAACAGCAGCATGAGTGGGAGTATTTATAGGGCAAATTTAAGCTCTTATATGTTGTGCTAAGGCCTAAAAAAGGAAATTGTTTGTTTCCTGTAAGGGCACGTCTAGTTGATTATCTGTTTCCCATGTCCAAGGTACTGAAAATTAGGGTCGGTCGGTTGGGTAAAAAAAAAAAGGAAAAAAAAAAGGCAGAAGTACCTATAATAGGGTATCAAATTTCTTTATTTGTGACAGAAATGCTGCCAATGCCATGGCAAGAAGTACAAATATGTGTACATGATGTTCATGAGACACATTTCCCTCTGTATTATTCTTCAGCTTGTTCATACAGAAAATTGTGCAGATTTGAAAAATGTTGAATTCGCAGGCTCCATTATAAGTAAACGATGTCAAAATCTCAGTTTTTTGTACCCTGAACTGATGGTATTATTCAGACTTTTTTTGTTTATTTCATTCAAAATGCAGTTCTCAGAAGAAAAAAAAGCTCCTCTGGACAGGGTCGGTCGGAAAGTAAAAAAAAAAATTTTTTTTTTTTAGGGTCGGGCCCAAAAATAGGGTCGGTCGGGACATGGGAAACAGATAATCAACTAGACGTGCCCTAACGGTCGGAAAAAAATAGGGTAGGTGGGTCGGTAAAAATATTTTTTTTGCATTATTCTTTTGGTCAAAAATGTGTGTTTTATGCATGTTTTACGATGATTGGGAGTCGGGAGGGCAGAAAAAACTTTAAGGGTAGGGATTTTTTTGAATAGAAACTTGTTAGGGTAGGGTTACAGGAAACAAACAACTTTTTTAGGCCTAATAAAACTGTTTCTAGGATAGACAATTTGTACAAATAGCTTAATGTCATCGTCTTAGCCAACAGGGTGTCTGTGTTTCTTCTGGCCACAAAAACCCTCAAAAGAAACACCAGGATATCTAAATTGTGTGTGAGAATTTTTTCAAATGTTGATTTCAGACTAATAATTGAATACAAGCATCTGCTAAGTGTGCAACACATTGTAAAATGGTGGCTTGAATGCCCATTAAAATTAAATCCATGGCCAGGTTATAAAATTAGGACTCAAAATTAGGGGGTGCCAGGAGCCCAGGGCTCCCTAGTATTCTCCTGTGGCTCCCTCAAATTTCTTCAGGGAGCCCAAAGATGTACTGGTTTCTATACAGAACACATTTAACTAGCTTTTTAAGATGCATTTGGGCTCCCCCAGGGCTCGACGCTAAGGGTGAACCTATGGCCCCAGGCCAGTAAAAATTCCCAAAAACAGCTACGGGCCAGTAAAAAAGACCTCTACTGGTCCTACAGGGCCAGTAAACATTTGGAGACATTCTTGTTAAGAAGTTTCCCCCTGAGAATGTCCCCAATTGTTTTTGAAATAAATGAAGATAAAATTTATAAAGATAAATGTTGTGGTGAATCTTATGCAATGTTCTTTCTTGTTATGTTAAAGAAAAATGTAGGACCAGTAAACATTTTGCAGGACCAGTAGATGCTAGGTGTTACTGGTCCTACAGGGCCAATATCTTTTTGAGTTAGCGTTGAGGCCTGTCCCTGGAAAAAAGCTTAATTTCGAGCCCTATTAAATCCATGGCCAGGTTATAAAATCCTAGCTTAAATACCATGCTATATTTATGCATGATTGGAAAATATGGGATTGAAGTGTTTGATCATCTAATCCCATCAGTGTTAGGTGAAAATGGACCAATACAAACTTTAACCCATTGATGCACACAGCAGTCAAAAGCAGTCTGACAATTAAATTTTTATGAAATCCTACAGGCAAAAGCATACAGGGCTCGACGGTCCTCAGAAGGACTTATGCTATGTTAGTAATGGTACTTATGCTTTTCTTCTATTTTGTAGGTTGCATGCTTAAGGAATGCTATATTTTTCTTTTTTCCGCTACCATTTTGTAGCATTTTAATGGGGAACTTCCTCAGGATTCAGGTAGTCCAGCGGGACTACCTGAATCCATCTTTAGGTAGCCCGAGAGGGCTGTTTTTGGAATTCAGATCTCCCAGGAGATGGGACTATGCTATTTGTTGAGCCCTGACATAATTAGAAAATTATTTGATGGAGAAATATTAATAAGACACCCCTTCAAAAAAAATTTGAACTCAATTTCTAAGTTATTGTCGAAAGAATCCGAGATCCAGACATACTCTTAATCAGTTAAGGTAGATCTCGACCTATGGCACCAATGAAAACTGTGTGAACTAGTAAAGACATTGTGGGAGCAGAGAACATAATCTAAAATGTTTTGTTTTTATGACTACCCATAAGAATCAGAAGCCTACATAAAGGTTTAACCCTTGCGCTGCAGGAGCATAATTTGGTCAATTATAATTGATAGAAAATGGTGCGAAAAAAGCTGAAAAATGATTGAAACCTTGGCAAATGGGCACTCATCTGATAGTTCTCAGCTAGAGCTATCCATTGTCAAATAACAACATGACATGGTTTAGATAGTTTTCCATAATCTATGCGTCTGTGTGCCTTTGATGAAAGTAGCTTCAGCATTGAAGGGGTTAAATAATAATGTGTTCTTACTAAGGGATCCCTATCTAGAATCTAGTTATCTAATGGGTTTGCTACTACCCAGGCTTGGCTCAATTAAGTAACCTTGGGCTATGACTTACTTTCTCTTAATCTTACCAGTGTGGTCAGAATGGTTGTATTTGGATGTAAACTCTGGCCTGGGGGACCGACTAGGCTTAGCAAAAGGGGTTTTGCAACAAGGCATGCATTAAGACTCTGGGTGCCAAGAATATAATGGACAACATATTTTCTTTTGAACGACTAGCGCAGGGTGACTTAAGTGTGATATCATTATTTCAAAATATTTGCTGAAATCGATATTTTTAGAAAACCTGTCCAAAAGGATTTGGGTGTTATCAAGTAGGATTATCAGGGGTTTGGGGTGTGTGTTATATAGGATGCCCAAAAACCCAACTAGCTTAGGCCCTGTTTATAAATAGGACCTTCGGTGAAGTAGCAAGCTATCGGGACTTGGCCTTTCACTGAGCACTGTTGCACACTGGCTCAACCTTAGTGATGGGGCATATTTTCTCTTAATAGCAAAAAGACACTTTTTAGATAGATTTAGGATGTATAATGGCAACATCAGACGCTTGACTGCTCGATTGACCCAGGTAAAACTAAGTTTCATCAGGGCAAGAAGCCAGTATTAGAGTTACCGGTAACTGACAATCCCCAATCATCCTTTTTTGTCATTTCTCTTCCTATTTTCCACCTAAATCCACTAATTTTAATCCTATGCTGCATAGTATTTTCACTTTTGAGCTTCAGCAACAGCACATGTCCATATGCCTCCTACATCTTCCAGATATGAGTGTACATACAGGGCTCTAAATTAGGGGGTGCCAAGAGCCGAGGGGTCCTTTGAATTCTCCTGCGGCTGCCTCAAACTTCTGCAGGGAGCCCAAAGATGTACGGTTATATACACATCTCTAGGTAGCTTTAGGACATGCAATTGGGCTCCCTAGATAAAAAACTTAATTTCGAGCCTTGACATATATACATATTTATTTCTGCTATATTTTCCTGAACATTTCCAAATAGTTATCTTATCTAATCATCTTGAGGTAAAAAATCAATTTCATGCTTGAAATTAACAATTCAAGCAGTTACTCATACATGTATATGAGTGTAAGATAGAAAAATGCCTCGCAAAGAGGAGCCTGGCTCACCAATCTAATAGAACCATAGCTCATTAGACAATTGACTATAAGATTGTTGTGCTCGATTCAAGGTTCACTTTCATATCATATGTCACATGACTATGGTGGAGCAAGATTGTCAAACATGAACCTGCTAGTGAATTTTGGCCATAACCCCTACTACAATTAGACATTTATGGGGAAAATTACAATTAGTACTCGCGAGGGTATTAAGGGTTAAAATGTGACTTGGCATCCTGTTTCGACAATATCCTAATGTCTCCAGAATAAAAACAAACAATTGCCGAGTGTATTTATGAATAAATCTGGCACACATCTGCAATATGAGTTCTATTATTTGAAACATGTCAGACAAGGCTGTACATAGTTAACAAAAAAATATATAAAAACCCCTTATCTCTAAGGGACAACACACAAGTTCATACCAGATAGAATCTAGTGTCTGATACCACTTTTTGATCCAATGATCAGAGCTCAACTTCTATTACTGGGATGTGTCAAATATAAATCCAGGCCAGAGTAAATATAGATCACTCAATATGCTCCAGAGGGCTTATGTTTGGCTTCACAATAAAAGAAAAACATGTATCACTTTTATTTCTCATTTATTCAAAAACCCAGTTCTGATGCAGTAAAGGAAAACCGCTAACAAATGAAAGTTGAACACATGTATAGTGCATGTGCACTTGCAATTTATCAGACGTCTTTTTAACAAAGGCCCTGATTCTTTTAATGAATAAGTATGTACAGTTAAGTACATAAATCTCAATACCAGGCATTGGTTCAGAATGGGCAGCACATTTAAATGCACTTAACCTTTGGGTTTAAGAAGTGGGCAAATGGCCAAAGGGAATAGAATATTTTAGTGTGAATGTTTAAGCGGGCCAGGGACTAAGCCAGGACCACTATTTCCCTACACAGTTGTGTGGTGCCTTAAAATCTTTAGTTTTCTGTCATAAATTTGTTACCCCAGGGCTTGACATTAAGGGCTGCCCTACTTCCCTGGGCAAGTAAAAAATTCCCAAATGGCGTAAGGGCAGGTAAAAATCAGAGTGTGTCTGACTAGGGACAAGGGAAATCCAATATTTTTTCAACAGTACAGATAGAGCTATAGCAGAAATACAGTTAATTGGTACAAGTTTGGTACAAGGGTCATATCACAGTATCCGAGAAAGAAAAACTTATTTTATCCAAAATATGGCAGAATTTAAAAAATGGTTTAGAACCTGTGTGAATCTTTAGTTAGAAACACATCTTTTACAAAAAAGTTTGTTTGAAAATATTTTAGTTTGACTGAAATAATAGCAAATTTAAAAAGGGTCTGGACAGGACATCATTCAGACATGGTTTTCTGGTACCAACACATAAGTAAAAATTCCTTCTTGTCTGAAACTTTCTTCTTATAAACACATAGTGCCGTTATTTAGAGAAGGTTTTAAAGTCAACTTCAATACGTTGAAAAAAATAAAATTCCTAGGCACTCATAGAATTTTGCCACATTTTGTAACACTCTTTAGGGGTCTGGACAGGACATGAGGTCTGGATCTGGACAGGACATATTTGTCTGGAGCAGATAGTTATCTAATAAAAGAGGAAGAGAACCTTTTTCCCTAATAAAATTACTCTATTCAACATTCAACTTAGGTTAGTAGAACATATAAAGATAAAAAATCTGCTATTACTGGAATAATCAAGTACCAAGAATATGTTTTATTAGGCGATCATTTAAGTTGAGAAATATGCTTAGTCAGTTCCTTTAACTGAAGTTTTTTCACCTTTGCCTTCATAACAGTGCCTTCTAATTAACATATTTGAGATAGATTAATATAATTTCAATGGAATACACATACAAATCTATATTTCATTGCCATTGGTAATGGACTTCAGAAGGACTCAACATCTGAATCAAAATTAAACATAGTAGCTGGACATGAGAGCTGAATATAATCATACGGTAGTTTAAAGTGCATGTACTAACTCACTACCATATCATTCAGCCATCATGATCTGCTTTATGAGTGTTTCACATCAATTCACAGTACAATATATTTAATGATTTGTAAGTTATATTCTGGTTAATCCTGCTGGTAGGAAGTAATGATGTAAAACTCCCATATGGGAATTGAGTCAAGATAGGATACTGAGATACACGCAACTTCCTAAGAGGAAGTCAGTCAGGACAGGAAATACACTTCAGTCTAGACACTAGTAGACGGGATTAAAAACTACTGTCAAATGGAAATTTGTGACTTATCAAGGGGTCTTTAACGCTCACCTTTACAGGTGTTATGGTGGGGATAGGTCAGAGAGTATGTACACATGACTAATAATATGTAGTTTTACATATTGATTCAAGTCCATAGCCTAAACCATCGTCATGAAACTCCAGCTTTGTCTAAATTCTCTGTCTCCCTGTCTGCTTGCTCATTCCATGTTCAGGTATTTATGTACAACATAGAGGATTGGTCAATTGTAATTAACAAGTATCCACTAAGGGTGGCACCCCTTCAGTTAGGATGGTCAATACATGTTACCTACATAGGAATGGTAGATTGCAATAACAGGTAATTGACAGATAATCATTTAGGGTGGTGAGCTGTCACTCTAACAGCTAAAACCTTAATAACAAAATAGACAAACATTTAATGAACTATTTGTCTGATGTAAGGGGTTAAAGTACTTAGTAACTTTCTAGAAACAGATATGTTCCCTTAGTACTGCACACAAACTGCTTAATTACCTCCTTGGTTTCCATAATTCGGCCTGAGGAACCCGATTAACAGTTCTAAAATAAACAGGATCCTTGTAGCGAAATCAGTTTCTCCAGTAATGAGATACTATATGTACACTGCTATTACATTTTGGATCTGAGTAATGCTTCAAACAATTCCAAGTGGTCAGTTGATTCCCAAATTTGAAAATGAACCATTTTGCCATAATTAGTACTATACAAACAATAACTATGTGCATTAGCACCATGCTAGAGTTCCAAAATTATGCTGCACTGATATATTTAGTGTTCCCCTCTCTTCTTGCTGCTCAGTTTTCATGGTTGCCTCTTCAAATCTCTCTGTTTCTTTTTCTTAATTTTATCTTTTTTCTTTTTGTCTAGTGTTTTTAAAAATCTTTTTTCTGGTTTTCGCTTTTCCTACTCTTCTCTATATTAGCCGCCTTGATGATAATGAAATAAATGACTTCTAAGTTCTTGCAGGATGTTACCAGCCAAATTGAGTCAATGAATTTTAATATGCACCTATTCCAATTTGAAATAACAATATGAATCCATATATTGAGACTAGATGTAACTGAATAACCTATCCCACCTGGCATTTATATTTAGTGGGAATTGGGTGTACGGAAAATCATATTTCCTAAATTTCATTTAGCAACTTTTTTGGTATTGTTTGTATCTGGTTATCTGCAAACATTGTCATAATTCAAAATATAAGATCACCTTAAAAGTACAACATTTATGTTAATCCCATTCAGTAGTGTGTTCCTATGTCAATTATGGAAAAGGAATTTCTACATTTGCTATTTATTTCTAAACATAAATGCATATCAGTTGTCCTGTCCAGACCCCATTTTTCCTGTCCGCACCCCAGCAGGGTCTGGACAGGACAAATGTCTAGGGGGGCGGTAGCATCCCCCATCATGACCTTGGTGAAAAAATTTCATGCCACATGGAAGACACTGGTATAGAGAGGGTAGGTTGTGAAAATTATGATTTTATCATTTGAAATAAGAAAATTAATGAAAAAATAGCATCTCAAATGTAGCAGCCTGGATTGTTCCAATCAAAAATGAACAATAAATCAATTACTTATGATTAAAGGACACACTATAACATATCAAATTTTACTAATGGTATACATATTTCTAATTTGTAGAAAAAAAGTTTGATTTTAATTACTAGATAAAAAATAGGGGCAATTTTCTAATTGTCCTGTCCAGACCCCAAGTGAACATAACTTACAGGTAATTGGCTAGTCCCCGGGGGGTTGGCATGACAAAATGAAAAAAATCCAAACTTTTCCACACATTTTGAAAGGTCTATTTTCAGAATATATAAAGTTTTCTAGTCAAATACAATATTTTTTTTCGAACTTCCATGTCCTGTAATATCCTGATATGACCCACAAAGAGAAAAGTCACTTTCATATTCTATCACATCTTTTGCAGGGCAGGTCAAAACTGTGTCCGGCAGGTAGAAATTAAAGTCTCCCTGCCCTACTTGGCAAGTGCCTTCAAAAGTTAATGTTGAGCCCTTTGCCCTCACCTATTTATATAGCAATCCCACAGAAGAAACTTAAAAAGTGTTATAAATACATGATCTTATGAATCAAAGACACTTCTGCTAAGACTAAATTAACCATTAAGAGTATTTGAGACATTGCCAACAATTAAAGGCAATGAGGTCTGCACTGTTAGAAGCACCAGGCAGGACTCGCAGGATCATGGACTTCACAACACAGCTGCCTGACTTGATAAACCTTTGATTATCACTGAGCCATACCTGTGATATATGTAGTATTGTACACTACATATAACACAAAAAGTGCCAAACCTACTACTATCAAGAGCAGGGGCTTAGCCACCTATACATCCAGCGTGTCATTTGGACACCCAGAACACTGTTTTTTGACAGTTTGGACACCCAAAAGTTTAGGTCAGGATTTGCTGATGATGACAATTTTAGAAGATAGTGCATGTAGTGTCACTTTTACAATACAAAGAAAGCAGTTACTGGCCTAAAAAAGCAAAATCTGTAGATATATCAGGGCTCAACGGTCCCCAAAAGGAGCAGGTAGGCTGGCGGGGCTACCTGAACCCAAGATCAGGTAGTCCCGCCAGCATTTTAGGTAGCCCAGCCATTTATTCCAAAAAGGCAAAATAGTTCTTTTTCCCCCTTTTCATGTTAGTAATGGTACTTATGCTTTTTTCTTCTATTTTGTAGGTTGCATGATTAAGGGATGCTATATTTTTCTTTTTTTCTGCTACCATTTTATAGCATTTTAGTGAGGAACTTCCCCAGGATTCAGGTAGTCCAGCGGGACTACCTGAATCCAACTTAAGGAAGCCCGACAGGGCTTTTTTTGGAATTCAGATCTCCCGGGAGATGGGACTCTGCTATATGTTGAGCCCTGTATATAGCCAAATATAGGGTTTATTAAACTTTATTTCATTTGTAGTGTGAACTTCGTACCACACTTTGGACACCCAAAAGTCTATGAAACCTCTGTTTGGACACCCTGTTTCCAAAATCCTGGCTAACACTATGCTGCCTGACTTGATAAACCTTTAATTACCACTGAGCCGTTCCTGTGATATATACAGTTACGTATAATGCAAAAAGTGACAAACCTACTACCATCAATCTTGAGAAAACAATACTTACAGAAACTAGCTTTAAACATTGTAGTTAAAATTAACATAATTAATAGCTTGGCCAGCAACCGTTCTGGATGACTTTAGAAGTCTCTGGGGTTCAAGCATATGCTGTTTAGTTACAAGCAGGAAGTTTAAAAATGTCTGTTCAAAACAGCAAACACAAAATTAATGCCCATCCAAATAAGGCTACTCAACTACTTAAAATCATACAAATAGTATACCAAGTACATTTGATAGCCAACTGTCCAACAGATAGGCTGGAACGGTCTTGGTCATAACTATTGGGTTTCCTCAGTTTTTACTTTTGTCAATGGAGAGAAATGATAGTTGCATATATGATAATATGCATGGCCCTTTTCAGTGGCCAGATGAAGTTGTTTGTATGTATGGAATGCTTACTAATTTACAAACCAACACATGATTCTTATATCAAGAAGAGGGAATTTTTTTGATATTTGATTTTTTTTGTTTATTCAGTCGCATGGAAAATAGACAAGAGAAGAGGGAACTTAAGGACATGGTCAAGACAAATGGTATATGGAGGAGTTGATAGAAAATTACAGCATTCTGGCATAGCTGGACAGGCAGAAATTTTGTAATTGCTGTTTTGGAGTATTTGGACAGGCTTTTTTGAAATAGTGGCTAAGACCCTGGGTCCAGGCCATCCAGCCACTAGCCACATAGCCCAAGACTTAAGAGAATTGTGTGGGGCTATATAATATTTGCCTTTGTAGCCATGGTCTTAGCCAGGATTTGTTGACAGGGTGTCCAAACAGAGGTTTTATAGACTTTTGGGCATCCAAAGTGTGGTGCAAAGTTCACACTACTAATGAAATAAACCCTATATATCTACAGATTTTGCTTTTATAGGCCAGTATCTGCTTTGTTTGTATTGTAGGAGTGACAAGTTACAAGCACTATTTTTCTCTAGAATAGTCATCAGCAAATCCTGACCTACACTTTTGGGTGTCAAAACTGTAAAAAACAGTGTTCTGGGTGTCCAAGTGACATGCTGGACACATAGGTGGCTAAGCCCCTGGGACGGGTTGGCAGCAGGTCCTCAGCTTAATTCGTCACCCAGCTCTTAAATACCTATAATGCATTTGTTCAGAGTTGACTCTATTTATAGAAACATACTCCGGGACTGACCTCCGAAGGCCACTTGTCACCAGGGACCACAAGGCCAAGACTGTATTATCACTCAAACCATATTCCCAGGCTTCTAATATCTGGACTTGTCAGTTGTCGATGTTGCCAGCTTCTTTATGAGCACCCTAACTTTAATATAGCCTACAATATATAAGAAACTGATCTTGTTCCCACCAACCTTCCAAGACCTAAGCATTTCTTGACGTTGGAACATTTTTAATGGTCATCAATGATCACTACAAATACCTACTTAGTTTTCTTTAAAGCTAGCCCATCTTCTACAGGGGCAATACAACAGCTACGTAAAACCTTTCGGATGGGTATTACAGAACTAACGAACTACAAAATCAATTTTACTGTACTCAAGAAAGGTTCATATTGAGTTCACAGTCAGTGCAATATGGTGCAAACCTATGGTCCCATCACTGATGGCAATTCACTTCAGACTCATAGGCAGTATTTAACAAAATCAACAGGACAAAACGCACTGTAAGACCACCAAATGTTCACCGATTACATTTTTTTTCTTATAAAGGTGTTTGTTTATTAAAGCAAGACGGGGAAAACCTCAATTTATGTGGTTTCTTAGACTACTGCTACACTGTAACTGAGTCTTGAGGCCAAAGTCTTACCTCAACTTGTTCGTCAGTCTCCAAAAAATCGTCCTCGCTAGACAGGTTCCCGCTCTCATTCGGCGTCTCATTAAGTTCCAAGTCGAAAACCCCTGCCATCATGGGTTCATGTAGATGCCGTTTTAGTTACATAAAGCCAGAAAAGTGTACTTGAAATTCTAAAATCCGTCTAGTTTTTGACGGGAAACCGGCAATTTCGTACTACGTGAAGAGAGAGGGATTCCAAGTGACGTCACGAAAGTCATGTGACCGAGGGAATCTTGACATATTGGCCAATCAGCAATCGGTTTACAAATAATTTTGATGCTACCTCCGAAAAGTTAACAGTAATTATACTCACATTGCAAGCTTAATACTATAATCAAAGTTAATTTTTAACTCAGAGGAAACCAGTTTAACAATTCTAATAGGTGCAATTTCATCAAAACTGGTGCCTGAATTTTCTTCCACCATGTGAATTTGGGGGAAATCCATTTAAGACGAAGGCTCTAATTGGTCCATATCCAGGGCACCTGCACGCCATTAATTTAGTTCATCTGTCTCCTGAAAGGTGGCAGCACATACTAATTCGGCCCGTATAATGGCGGGAACGGAGGGCCCCTATTCTGAGCGTAGCATCTCAACTCAAGGATGTATCGATCATCCTTTCGAATTCATTCTCCCTTTTATACACAGTATCTAGCTAAACACCCCTTAATAGCCTGAAAACACTTTATACCATTTTTGGAAGAAACACACAGTTTGTAATGAATTACTGTTTGAGTATATCTGACATGTTTTTCTTTTGGACCTTTTCTTTTCTGTGATATTTATGTCTGATTTGATTATTTTTTGCTACTGATGATTTGACTTGATTATGGAGAAATAAAAATCCTTTTGCACACGAGTGCAATTACAAGAATCAAAGTGAGAAGGATAAGTCGAGCATCAGATAAAATACATCCATATTTCGCTGCCTTATAACTTTCCGACGCTTTATATTTACGCTTGAACCAATTTTCTGAAATATTTGCATTGTTTGCAGAAATTGAGGTCTAGCATGGTGATACGGCTAGAAGATCCAAGCAAATGAGACACATACCGGTACTACCTGGCAGGATCGGACCGACGTGTGACTTAATTTGTCAACATATGAATTAATATCAACATCTAATCTAAATTTCAAAAGCACCATAAGAAGATAACTTATGTAGTTTTATCTTCTAAAAAAGTTATGTTTGTGTATGAAATTGCAGTAGGGATTTAAGGAGATGAGATAGTAATGCGACGGGATACGGTAATTGAGCACAAATGTAATTTATGTTTAAATCAGAGAAATACTCATCTCAGGTTTAAATATAACGTATTTCTGCAACTTTTTTCGGAACGTACATGTTTTTATTTTTTCCGGATTATTGGCCACAATTATGACACAGCAAACTTTTAAACTTGATTAAAGAGCTACTTACAGGAGGTCGTCCAAGTTTTGACTAAATTACTTAGTGGCGGATCTAAGGGGTTGAACGCCCATTCCCACTTTCCTGCCCAGACATCTAATGTACCACCACGCCACCAATGGTACACTTTGGAACTAAAATTGTGTCTTCGACTGCTGGGCCATCCAGTAGGCTAAATGGAAGAGTTCTGTTCCTTATGGTTTTTCAGTATATATAAAGAATGAATGAATTAAACTTGTAAATAAATATTTGTTTTATATATGACTCAACCAGTGGTCAACCCCTGAACTTGTACCTTCCACCACCTAATCAATGGTCGCAAAAGTAGGTGTAAACCCCCCTTCATAAAACCGCCCTTGAAATCTTAATAATGGCACCATGCTGTTGAACTATAATGTGGCGGATGTAAGACTTTCATGTCTCATAAACGAAGAAAGGGGATCCGAAATGCATATCTAAGAGAAAGACTATTTTCTGAACTCAAACATTTGGATGAAACCACACAACCTAGTTCACAAAATAATGCAAGAAGAAGGTTTAGGAATACCTTAGATGACCAAAATCCAAGAGAATACGCATACTCTGAGCTATTTCATCAGTTTATATGTTAAATCATATCAAGATGTGACATTTCCCATAATTGCCATAAGTGTAATGTTTTAATAGCTAAACACATTTCTGATAGCAAGGGTGTATTTTGGGTGTATTTTTCAAGTGCCTACCATCCGTCTATCATCTATATTCAATTTATTAGAGCCAAGATATAAAAAATGCCATCTTTTCATATTAATACATTTCATCAGCCATTTAAGAATTCAGAAATAATGTATTCCTAACATTGGTCGAAACAAATTAAACTGTGGTAAAAAAAAATGCAGCAGATCTCCGTTAGCGACATCTAGCAAAAATTGTCATGTTGCACTCAGTCATCCATGCGATGAAAAAAAAACACCGTTAGTCCCACTGGTTTTATTCGTTGTTTATTATGTAGTCATGCATGTGCCTAACAACCAGAGCAGAGACAGAATTTTCTTCTCTAGCAGAGGTAGAATCATTTTCCCCTCTCACAGAGCCTGATATTCTCAATTTTCAGGGCCAGAGTATTTTTTTCTTGTCCCTCTGAGCCAGAATTTCATGATTTTCAGGGCCAGACTTCCCCCCAAGAATATCAAAATGTCCGCCCTTATAACTATTAAGAACGCAACTTGACTCAGTAGTTTATTTGTAAATCATAGTAGATGGACAGATACTAGTAGATAGAAAAGCAGACAGGTAGATAGATGTTAGATATTGGTAGATACACATATAACTAAATACATGTTTCCATTATTGATAGGGTCGTTTTGCTTTAAGTAAAAATGATATTCTATGATCTACTGAAAGGTACGCATGTGGTCTTTGTTGGGACTCTCGCCAATGAATAGGTTCGCTTTGCCAGGAAAACAACCAGTCATATTGAAATATATTTACCTTCCTTCGTCCCTTCTGTAGAGGGACGATAAATAGTTTTATTTACCCGGCCTCCCTCTAGTACGATGGTCAGCGTGCAACATAACCACTTGCCCCGTTGCAACTTGCAAGTGAATTTGGCAAAAAACGGCAATCGGGCAAGCTGAACAAGACACTGACTTGCCCCGCTCGGCAAGTAATGTTTTGGGTAAAATCCAATACAACCTTTGTTTAACAGAGTGGCGGGGCAAGTGGAAGTCCCGGGGGGGGGGGGGGGGGGGCACCTGGGTATTTAGGGGGGTGCATACGTTCGTTATCAAAATCAAAATATACCCCTAAAGCACTGATTTCTGGCCAAAAAAGCACCCTTATTTTAACAAAACGCTGATTTTTTCCACTAAATAAACTACCCTTCTTTTATCAAAACACTGACATTGGATGAACGGGAACACGTATTTTAACTTAAGATTTTATTATCTTCTACTTGTTTAGCAGCAGCAAGTGGCGGCAGCAAACTCGGAAGCCCAATCACTTCGGGAGTCTCTCGGCGTCAGAGCCGCGTATATTTCGTGGATTGTAAGGGGATTTTGACCCCCATACTTCGTACCTGGGTACAAAAAAGTACCCTTCTTTTACAAAATCGCGGACATGCGGAGGTCTTAAAAAAAGACCCCTTCCTCCGCGAAATACGTAACGAAGGTGCGGCCCCCCTCTGTACTTGAGTGCCCCCCCCCCCCCCCCCCCCCCCCCCCCCCGGGGTGGAAGTGCCGGCGGGGCAAGTCAACTTTAGGGGCAGCTTGCTCCTCTCAGCGAATAATGTTTTGTAACCTATGTTGATGGTCCAGGTGTGAATGGCAAAAAAACATGAATTATTTTCCGCTGTATTTCTGGAAAATGACAGAAAGAAAACAAAATGTTCCCCTGTTTTTAAAAAAAACCCCAGAGTTTTAACAATTTTTCCACGGATTTCCAAACACAGCAGAAAAATAGGCGACAAAACATTAAAAAAATTCTGCTTTTTTTCCAAAACAGCAGAATTTTTTCCCGCTGTTTTTGACAAAACAGAAGGATTTTTTTGAGAATATTTTGTCGCCTATTTTTGTGTATGCTGTTTTGCAGATGCACTAATCAAAAATTAACATTATTTGCGTACCGGGATATGGAATCTCACACCATGGCAACAGGCACAGAATCCCGACCGTGATGCATTGCTTGGAAACTGATCTCTCAACCCTGGCATTCTTTTACCTAGTAAACCCAAAATTTAGTGCTGTGTCAACGCCATGTCAAAAACTATTATAATCATTCAAGTACATGTATATACTGTTATTGTATCCTTATAGAGGAGATAACGTATTGGAGCGACATGATTTTGAAAGGTCTAAAACACCATATATTGATAGACAGAATATTTTCTAAATTATCCGTGCTCTTAATATTTGAAATATTTCTAAATATATGTTGTATATAATATCTAAGATAGATCTCTGATGTTAAATTATATTTACATGGGCTTTTATGTAGATTTTCTTCACAAAAAGTATACTTTGACAAAATACTAAAAAAAAATGAAAACAATGTTGACATAGTAGCGTTCATTTCTACAATAAAGACATAAAACTTCCTAAAATGCCTTTGCTTTAATATATTTCTATTAGATCTCTTTGTTTAAATGCATCTTGTGAAACTGTTGTGATTTCTCTACCATGGTCTTAGCCAATATTTGGAAACAGGGTGTCCAAATAGAGGTTTCATAGACTTTTGCGCGTCCAAAGTGTAATACAAAGTACATACTACCTATAAAATAAACCATATATATTTACAGAGTTTGCTTTTTTAGGCCAGTAACTGCTTTGTGTGTCTTATATAAGTGACACTACAGCTTCTACATTTTCTATCTTCTAAGAAAAGTCATCATCAGCAAATTCTGACATAAACTTTTGGGTGTCCAAACTGTCAAAAAACAGTGTTCTGGGTGTCCAAATGACACGCTGGACGCATAGGCGGCTAAGCCCCTGTTCTCTACCCACATGTCCATATCTCTATTCCAAGCACTAACTGAAATGAGATTATTCGCACTGATCGTTCCTTTCCCGGTACGCAACTAACGACTAGAAATTTCTGCCTGCATCGGAGGAATTTCCGAAGCTGTTTATCACATACGGTGCTCGAGTTGAAACGATTCGCAGACATCTTGTATATTGTGTAGAGTTTTCACGAATAAGGAAAGAATACTAGCCAGAGTTATCTTTAACACGAAGATTTTATCTTAATTTCGGACTCTGATATTAAACAGTACTTTTTCATCGTCGCTCAACACAGATTTGTGAAACTCTTTCATTCCCTGGACGGTGCCACTCAGTTTACAGAATACAGTTGTGAGTTGACTGCGTGAAAGTCGACGGCGTTGCTGGAAATTTTGGGAGACGCTCAGTTAAAAAGGCGCTCTATTTGTTTCTTCTCAAATAGCAATTTCCATTTTAAAGTTTGGAAAGGGAATGGCAAGCTTCAAAAATGTTACTCTAAGTGAGCTAGGTAAGAAATATTTATTCATTTTTTCACAAAGATGTTTTAATTTAAGTATAGATAATATATATATATATAGATATATGATACACAGTAAAATTACAACCAGATATTTAATCAACTTTGAACTTATCAAGAGATCAACATCTATACTTGTAACTTACAAATTCACATGACTCATGAGAGAGAAAAAGCAGATGGTTGTTGCTGTGTCATGTCATTGGAAATGCCCTGTTTATGAATTATTCATGTTTTATTACATTACATACATGTATTATACACAAATAACCAGTCCAGTTGTTAATGATTATGGTAGCCTGTCACACATAACACTATGTTTACATATTCCTCTTTTGTACCCTCCCCTTAGTGATATTGAATTGTGCTATTGTCTATCATTGTAAAAGTGTTAAATCTGATGTTTTTGTAATTCTCAATCATGTTCAGGAAGCATGTAGGGTCACATGGACCTGATCATATCCATGTAGCTTTTTAACATGCTAAATAGTTGTCTCAATCTACATTTATAACCTGTAAAGTGAAGTTGTATATTGTCTGGCTGAGAAGTCCTCATATATCAAGGAACCTATGTTCCCTGAAAGCAGGGACCTTGAAAAGTTTCATCATCCCCAATTACCCACTTGTTTTTGGTACTAAGAGTTAATTCCCCCGCAGTTGCCAAGTGGGTGGTTCATGACTACATGCATGTTTGCATGTACACACGCCTTGTTGACGGTCAGGCTCAGTCAGACGTGACGTGTGGACATGTAGGTACATAACAAGGTAGACTAGGCGCCTACTCCCTAACAGGGGCTTAGCCGTAATGCGTCCAGGGGCATTCCACAGTAAGCCCACCGTCTATCACGGGACAAATCTGACAACTCAAAGGCAATTTAGTCTTTAACCCCTTCATTGCTTTAGACAGTTTTGCTATATAATACAACCTGGCAGTAAGGCGTATCATTTGAACTGTTTGCGTGAAAAATTCCTTCATAATTGAAGGAGATAATTAAGCAAATACAGTCGTCTATCACGGGACACAAAATGGAAGTGGATTTTTCAAAACATTTTTCTCTTGCAATATTCTCCTCAAATACATGCACTGTGGCATTCATGCTTAATACAATCCGATACCGAAATACTTGGCTTCTATATGATATATTTTAGATGTTAAAATATTCTGTAGTTACAAAGAAAATTGAGCTTTTGTGAAACAAGGTCCGTCTATCACGGGACAGTCTATCACGGGACAAAAATTCCACAACAGCTTTAGGGTATCTGGTAAGAGTGTCAGCACTCCTAACCTTCTAGAAACTTGTGAACAAGTAGAATATATGTATTTCTAAGTGATGATGCATTTACAATTTCATTTTAATTCTAATTTATAGTGTTTGTGAGGCATTTCATTGGCATAAAATGAAAGATTTTTTATTTCTTAAATATATATTTTTCTAAAATGGCTATCACCCCATGCAAAATTCAATTGTACTTATAAGCATTTGTGTAATAACTTAGAATAACTTAGAACAACTAAAAACTACTGTGTTAGCAGAAAAACAACTTTATATGAAATTATGTCTGTCTATCACGGGACAAATTTGACAACTCCAAGGCAATTTAATCTTTAACCACTTCATTGCTTTAGACAGTTTTGCTATATAATATATACTGGGATTAAGGTGTATCATTAAAACTCCTTGTTCAAAAATTCCTCGATAATTGAAGAAGATAATCATACGAATAGAGCCGTCTATCACAGGACACAAAATGGAAGTGGATTTTTCAAAACATTTTTCTCTTGCAAAATTCTCCTCAAATACACACACTATGGCATTCATTCTTAGTATTATCCATTGCAAAAATACTTAGCTTCTACATGCCATACTTTTAGATGTTGAAATATTCTGTAGTTACAAAGAAAATTGAGCTTTTATGAAACAAGGGCTGCCTATCGCTGGACAGTCTATCACGGGACAAAAATTCCACAACAGTGATAGGGTATCTCATAAGAGTGTCAGCACTCCTAACCTTCTAGAAACTTGTGTACACGTAGAATATATGCATTTCTAAGTGATGATGCATTCATAATTTCATTTTAATTCTAATTTATAGTGTTTGTGAGGCATTTCATTGGCGTATAATGAAAATAATTTTAATTTCTAAAGTATATATTTTTCTAAAAAGGCTATCACTACATGCACAATACCATTGTACTTATAAGCAGTTGTGTGATAATTTAGAATAACTTAGAACAACTTAAAACTATTATGTCAGCAGAAAAACAGTTTTTTATGAAATTATGTCTGTCTATCACGGGACAAATTTGACAACTCAAAGGCAATTTAATCTTTAACCACTTCAATGCTTTAGACAGTTTTGCTATATAATACAAACTGGCATTAAGGTGTATCATTTTAACTCTTTGTTTGACAAATTCCTTCATGATTGAAGGAGACAATTAAGCAAATACAGCTGTCTATCACAGGACACAAAATGGAAGTGGATATTTCAAAACATTTTTCTCTTGCAAAATTCTCCTCAAATACATGCACTATGGCATTCATGCTTAGTGTAATCCATTGCAAAAAATACTTAGCTTCTACATGATATATTTTAGATGGTAAAATATTCTGGAGTTACAAAGAAAAATTGAGTGTGATGTCAGGGATGTCCCGTGATAGACATTCAGTGTCTATCACGGGACAGATTTTAATTGTCATTTATTCTTGATTCTGAGAGATTTTCTATAGGAAAACTGCATCACTCTATTCATTTTAACTCATAGGAGGAGAATATGTAAAGGCAGCATTCTATGTTTGTGCATATAAGAGATAATAAAACTTTTGGATGTTTGACTGTCCATCACAGGACAGCAGCAAAAGAAATCATGCTAAACTGCACATTTTCTTTCAAAAATGTCAAAAACTTTAATATGGGCTATGTAAAAATGAACGATTAGGGCTCATTTCCACTTTGATATTTAAACAACAAATTTGGAACCTTAAGAAAATGAGCAATATGTCATGTCCCGTGATAGACACAATTTTCCCTACAAATTCCACTTTCAAAGTCAATAACTTAAGTTTGGGCCATCATAGGGAAAAAACAAAACCAGTTCTGAAAACTTTGGAAAGTTCCCCTTCAGATGCATGTAAATTGAACTTTAGTTTCAAAGGATGACAAAATGAGTAGTCAGGACCAAAATACTGTGGAATGCCCCTCCAGCGTGTCATTTGGACACGCAGAACACTGTTTTTTGACAGTTTGGACACCCAAAATTTTATGTCAGAATTTGCTGAAGATGACTTTTCTTAGAAGATAGAAGATGTAGAAGCTGTAGTGTCACTTTTATAAGACACACAAAGCAGTATCTGGCCTAAAAAAGCAAAATCTGTAAAGGTATAGGGTCTATCTTATTAGTAGTATGTATTTTGTACCACACTTTGGACACGCAAAAGTCTATGAAACCTCTTTTTGGACACCCTGTTTCCAAATATCGGCTAAGACCCTGCTCCCTAAAGAGTCGACATTCCCTTCTGTGTTGACCCAGCAGTGTGTTGTAGCAGGGTCTTAGCCAGGATTTAGAAACTGGGTGCCTAAAATTGGCAATTGAAAAACTTTTGGGCGCCCAAATTTTTTAGGGGTACCCCAATACACTTAGATTTCAAATATAAACATGTATGAATTTATCAAAATAAGGCATGATATCCTTATACAAAGTCATAGGAATAATATGGAGATGAAAAGATTTGATTATATGCTTGAGATTGACATTTTAAGAAATTCCTCACCAAATATTTTGGGTGTCCTGAGGGGTGCTTTTTAAGGGTTTGGGTGTCCAAAAAGACACCCAGAAGCCCTGCTGGCTAAGTCCATGTGTTGTAGTATCAGGTATGGTAGATAGATTGCACCATCTGATCCTCCTATCTCTAGAGGTTTGTATATCAAACTGAATCCCCTGGTGAGATAAGTGTAAACTAAAATGACCACTATGGCGGCCTAGACTATTTGGTTCTTGGTAACATAAAAAACATGACAAAAAATATGTATGACATTTAAGAAACATAGGCTATTAGATAACAAGGCTGACCAAGATACAGACCAGAACAGAGAATGGCATTATTTATTTGCATCATCTAGACTACTAAAGAGCATGTATAATTGATTTCAAGGCTGACTAAGCTCATAGGCCTCAAGCCAAGACTGGAGAGGCACATTGTTGTACATTTAATACCTAGTGAGTTGATATTATGTCTCTAGGCAGTTGCTGCAGGCTCTTACAGGTTATTTAGTGCATCCATGTTAAACATAAGGTGGTGCTCTTAAGTGTAAGAATTAGAATGAGCTGAATGAGTTATTGAATTGGATTTCAGAATGTCTGTCACCATAGCAACCCCATGAACTTTGTACCAAGACTGAACAATGATTGGCTTAAAAATTTAAGGTGATTTTGTGTCACAAGAGACTGGAACATTCATGTATTTTTAGAACTACCTTTTCTCAATGAGTAAATATGTGTAAATGAATGCTATTAATATCTACTAGGGTCTCCCATGAGAAAAAGGATATGCCTTGCTTACATGCAGCCAGGGAAATTATATGAGAAAAATATAGAAGTTTAACACATTGACAACTGGAAATGTCATTGACAAGTGTCGTCTGGACTTTTCTTATTTTTCCAAATTACTTTGGAATCTAGCATGAATTCAAAAAATATTTGAAGGAGAGTTGTGTGTGTGGATCTGAAAAGGCATTTTTCCTTGAAATATTCTCAGAAAAAATCTGTTGTCACAAAAAATATTTCCCTGATTGTGAGATGTTTTGGGAGCCACAAATGACATATATGAATAGATTAAATAATTCTTGTCCTTTTTTTTCTTAGTTTAAGCAAATGATGCATTCTGTGCAGCTTCTTGTAGCCTTAGTTTGCTCACAAGTGCTTCTCCTGACGTCAAACATGTTGTTGGGCAAGTGAAAATACAGGTCAACTTTTCCTTTTTGGGCAAGTAGCCATAGGTACCTAGAAAGGTTTTGTCATTCCAATTGTTATTTGTTCATGATATTCCTGGAACCTGAACTTCACCTCTAATCTTCTTACTTTCTATAAATGACCACTAGGTCAATCTTCCGCCTGATCTCCCTCTACTATATTCAGCTAATCTTATATGGTATGCTGCAGCCAGTGGTCAATGGCCGTCCACAGGGTCTATTCCTGATGTAGCCCTTGGTACCCTGATGACGGTCATGGGACGTAGGGATGGGTTAACTACAGCCTTGGTACTTAGGGAGGGGTTAACTACAGCCTTGGTACTTAGGGATGGGTTAACTACAGCCTTGGTATGTAGGGATGGGTTAACTGCAGCCTGGGTACTTAGGGATGGGTTAGCTACAGCCTTGGTACTTAGGGATGGGTTAACTACAGCCTTGGTACTTAGGGATGGGTTAGCTACAGCCT
Source organism: Maea johnstoni (assembly GCA_963942565.1). Classification (NCBI taxonomy): domain Eukaryota; kingdom Metazoa; phylum Annelida; class Polychaeta; order Spionida; family Magelonidae; genus Maea; species Maea johnstoni. Next base: position 23,271,360 of record OZ012691.1, read on the forward strand.
TGGTACTTAGGGATGGGTTAACTACAGCCTTAGTACTTAGGGATGGGTTAACTACATCCTTGGTACTTAGGGATGGGTTAACTACAGCCTTGGTACTTAGGGATGGGTGAACTACAGCCTTGGTACTTAGGGATGGGTTAACTATGTAGCCTTGGTACTTAGGGATGGGTTAACTATGTAGCCTTGGTACTTAGGGATGGGTTAACTACAGCCTTGGTACTTAGGGATGGGTTAACTACAGCCTTGGTACTTAGGGATGGGTTAACTACATCCTTGGTACTTAGGGATGGGTGAACTACAGCCTTGGAACTTAGGGATGGGTTAACTACATCCTTGGTACTTAGGGATGGGTTAACTACAGCCTTGGTACATGTAGGGATGGGTTAACTATGTACAGCCTTGGTACTTAGGGATGGGTGAACTACAGCCTTGGTATGTAGCCGTACGGATGGGTTAACTACAGCCTTGGTACATGTAGGGATGGGTTAACTATGTACAGCCTTGGTACGTAGGGATGGGTGAACTACAGCCTTGGTATGTAGCCGTACGGATGGGTTAACTACAGCCTTGGTACTTAGGAATAGGTAGGGATGGGTTAACTGCTAGGGGAGGAAGGTCGTGTGAGCGCTTCGGTTGATACAAGACTATAAACCAAATACCTGCTAACTATGTACCGCCTTGGTATGCAGGGATGGGTTAACTACAGGTTTGGTAAGTAGGGATGGGTTAACTATGGGTTTGGTAAGTATGGATGGGTACACTACGGGTTTGGTAAGTAGGGATGGGTAAACTACGGGTTTGGTACGTAGGGATGGGTTAACTATGGGTTTGGTAAGTAGGGATGGGTTAACTTTGGGTTTGGTAAGTAGGGATGGGTTAACTATGGGTTTGGTAAGTAGGGATGGGTAAACTACGGGTTTGGTACGTAGGGATGGGTTAACTATGGGTTTGGTAAGTAGGGATGGGATAGCTACGGGTTTGGTACGTAGGGATGGGTTAACTATGGGTTTGGTAAGTAGGGATGGGATAGCTACGGGTTTGGTAAGTAGGGATGGGATAGCTATGGCCTTGCTTTTTTGAGCCAGCAGACTAAGTGAGTTAGTGTGTAAGTTTTCAGTTGGCTGCAGCTTCAGAGCTAGATACATGGATGGAGGATCGAGGCCACTGATCAGCGTCCCTGTGCTCAGCTGAACTAGTTCCTGCGCCTGTCTCGTAAATCCTCATCCTACTCATTGGATACATTCCAGGCGGAGAGCTCCATGGAAACTAGGTCTTTGTGTGACTTACAAAAAACTGTGTTAATTTACTCAGGCCTCAACGCTAACTCAAAATGTTACTGGCCCCGTAGGACAAGTAACGCCTAGGATCTACTGGTCTTGCAAAATATTTACTGGTCCTATATATTTTTCTTTAACATGACAAGCAAATAAATTACATAAAATTCAACACAACTTTTATTTGTATTTATTTTATCTTCATTTAATTCAAAAATATTTGGGGACATTCTTGAGGGGAAATCATTCTTGAAGGGAAATTTGTTTAGAAGAATGTTCCCTAATGTTTGCTGGCCCTGTAGGACCAGTTGAGGTCTTTTTTAAACTGGCCCAAAGCCGTTTTTCAGAATATTTACTGGCCTGGGGCCATAGGTTTACTGTTAGCATCGAGCCCTGTTAGTCATAGATGGTTAAACGTGGCACAGCAGCAGCTAGTATGTACATGGCTCAGCATTAAATAGGTTAAATGTGGCACAGCAGCTCAGCATATCTAGTTAGACTAGGCTCCTAGTCCTTGAAAAGTTTACATTCCCTTCTGCGTTGACCAAGCACTGTGGTGTGGTACCAGGTATGGTAGATAGGTGGCACCACCTGCTCCTCCTATCTCTATATAAGTTTACAGGTGTCATGCTCAAACTGAATCCTGGTGAGATAAGTGTAAACTAAATTGGCCACTCTGGCCACCTAGAATATTTGGCACTTGGTAACAGAAAAAAACGTAACAGAAAAATTAGGGCTGGTATCGAGTAGTACCGAACAGCTGTGATTCGAATTATGTAACATTGCTCGAATCGGCAAGGGCATGTTAATACAACTCGATCCTAAGATGAGTACTTCTAAATGTGCTTAACACTCAAGGGAATATAAAACTCCCATTAAAGACTGGTAGCTACTGACATTTCGACATGCTGGTAAACAGGAACCTATTGTTTTCCCACGCTCTGCCGAGGCACTCACTCCGGGAGACCGGCAGATAATCGGCTCACCCGGCAACCAATTAGTGGTTGCCATGTGCTTCAGAGGCACATTCGAGGCACTCACTCCGGGAGACCGGCAGATAATCGGCTCACCCGGCAACCAATTAGTGGTTGCCATGTGCTTCAGAGGCACATTCGTTTTCATGCTGCGGGCATTCATTTACTTATCATTGCATAATCACTATTATTTACATAGAACTTTCCCCAAAGATGTGAAAATGCCCATGCCTTGAAAAAGGATTTACATCCATGTAGACTAAAATGTATCAGATATACATTTTCCTATACATTAACCTAACCATGTAGTTTACTGTATTAACTTCATGAAATAAAGTTCATTGTTATTACCATTATTATTATGATTATGATTATTATTATTATTATAATTATTATTATTATTATTATTGTTGTTATCATAATTATTTGAATAATTTGATACCCATATGCCCTGTAACACCTGACAAAAGAATTTTAAATGTATATGAATATATATAATATGAATGATAACATAACTTAATTAGGATTTAATTGAAAATTAAATTTAATTGAAAATTGAAGTGGCACCTTCTCTCTTGTCATTCAAATGAGAATGCCTTGAGGAAAAATACATATCTGTAGTATGAGACCCACAATTAAACTGAAATTATTCTAGTGGATGTAAATAATGCATGATGATGATGTATAGATGTAAATAAATCCCAGCAACTTCAAAAACGACGCTAAGGCTCGGAATTAGGATCGGTATCATAATAATAGTGATGCCAATCTCGAGCCTAAAAATACCAAGTCAATACCAGTCCTAAGAAAAATACATATATGACAGCCTAGAAATCTAGGCTACATATCTAGTATATACACAGGGTTCGACTTTCCCAGGGGCATATGGCCCTAGATTTTGCTGTGGGCCCCTAGATTTTTCTGACAAGGGGCCCGAAATAGTATATATGATAACCAGAAATCCTATTTTTTACCACTAATTTTTTTATCAAAATACCTTCTCTGTCCCCTAGCATGGAATCTAGGTGTCAGACCATGATGCATGTAGAGAAGTGTACTGCATGCATCCACACAATGTAAAATATATAGGACATTAATGGGAATGCACAGTTGAAAGTGGCACAGCAGCACCTAATATATCTAGTATATACATGTTGAAAAGTGCACTGCATGGACCCCTACAATGTACATATAGGACATTAATGGAAAGTGCAGTATTGAGTGCTTTTATAATATGTACTGAAGTCTGCCTTAGAAAATCAATATGTAACCTATATGTTGTGTAATATATACAACATATTTAACAATATAAAATCAATATAAATTCTGTAGGCCAAGAGCCTTGGCAGCTTGTGTTTACCATTGTAAAAAAATATTTCAACTTCAAATAAAGATTAATTTACTTTACCTAGAGACTAGTACATCTTTGAACATTTTGAATCATAACTACAGGTGAACTTGGATATGACGGACCACTGTACGACGGATCTTTGCATATGATGGACGATATGCTTGGTCCCAGTCTGATGCATATCTAGTATTCGTCATATGTATACGACGGATTTTGCATATGACGGACCAATTTTTCTGGTCCCATTGAGTCTGTCATATACAAGTTCACCTGTATTCAGTTTTCCAGCCATATTTTTGTAAATCATGTTCAGTATTGATTTGCAATTATATTAGATATTCTGAATCTTTTTAAAGATGTATATATGCATAATGGTCATTTTCATAGTTCCTTTCTTGCTTTTAAAACTGTATGTATGACCTTGTTGGCTGGTTCATCCATCACATTAACCCATGGGGGGGGGGGGGGGGGGCTCGAAATTAAAATTTTATCCAGGGAGCCCAAAAAGCATCTTCTAAAGCTACACCGAGATATTGTTTAATAGAAACCAGTACATCTTTGGGCTCCCTGCAGAAATTTGAGGGAGCCGCAGGAGAATTCAAGAAAGCCCTCGGCTCCCGGCACCCTCTAATTTCGAGCCCTGCCCATGTAAAGAAAACAAGAAGAATAGCAATTATATAGTCAGACCAAGCATGGGATGATAAAGTTATAGGTAATAGAAAAATAATAGGTAACAAACCGATTTTCAAAGTTAGCATGTAATAAGTACTGGTAATAGATGGTCAAAATCTTAAATGTTCTCACTGCCAAGGTTCGAGGTACCTCAATTTAGGTTAGAGGCCATTTGATGTAATTGCAATTTGGTAAAGATTAGCATAGCTGCCATTAGGTGTACGATGTTACTTGGTTCACAGTGTAGTGTAATCCCCCATGAGAACAAGAAGGCTCTAGATTAGCTGCCCATCCTTACTCTCAATTCCTCTCATAGGATGAGTATAGATGCCATGCCCTGTTGCCAATGGAAATAAGAAGAGTTAAAGTACATGTAATAGCATATAAGCTGATCTAGGTCGACGAAACCCTAGGTGATTCAAATTGCAATTGTAACTTTCTGTAGCTACAGACAGTCAATCCTCACCTATACATACATGAACACGAGGATTTCTTTTAGCATACCCTGAACTCAAGGAGCACAAATGTTATGCCCAATTGAAAGGCTTTTGGGATGGGTCAGCGAGTTGTTTATCAGGTATGTTTGAATATCAAACACATTTTCTCATTTTTAGATATGAATGAGGACATCCACTTATAGAATGCCATTTTAAAAGCTTTAATTAGTGATCAACTTATACAGACTATACTGTAAATTTTGAATTGTGGGTTTGGTATTTTTCAGTATTATTAATATAAACACCTCAGTAGGTTTAAAAATTTCAGAAAGCCCTCCTTGAGGTACATGTACTTTCTAATTTTAAAATGCATATTAGACCTCGATAGGTGGAACGTTTTCTTAATTAAATGTGACCAAGCAACTGGCAATGTTCTTGAAAACATTTCTTCACTGAATAACTCATTATGGACTTGTGCATCAGTCTTTGCTCCCAGACTTGAATACTAGGACACCCCCGTTTGTCTTTACTAATCAGTACCAAATTCTATTCTATTCTATTTTGACAACTCCTGGTTTAGCCCCTGGTTTAGTTGTGAAAAGTGTATACTGTATACAGCATGTGGTTGTTTGCAAAAGTGATGAAGGCATGGTCTTAGCCAGCAGGGCGTCTGGGTGCCTTTTTGGACTACCAAATCCTTAAAAAGAACCTGTCAGGACACCCAATTTTTTTTTGGGTGGAATTTCTAAAAATGTCAATATTAAGCTTACAATTGAATTTTGCCATCTCCTTATAACTCCCATGACATTGATTAATGATATCATGCCTTATTTTGATGATTTAATACATGTTTATGGTTGAAATATGAGTATATTGTGATTCCCCTTAAAGATTTGGACACCCAAATATTTTACAACTGCCAGTTTTAGGCACCCAGTTTCTAAATCCTGGCTAAGACACTGGATGAAGGTCAAGGTGACTGGGAGAGTAGAGTAGGTGTGTGTGTGTGTACGTGTGGCGGTAGTGATAACAAATGCGTCATTTGTCGACTAGAACTGCTACCATGAGGTTGTATCCAGAACACCACCAAGCTGGTAGGTAGTAATGTTCAGTTCGTTCAGATACTATATGTAAAATACTGTATATATTTTCACACCAAGCTGGTAGGTGCCTATTAATTCAGGCCATTTGGATAGTATGTATACTTTCACACCAAGTTGGTAGGTTCCTATTAATTCAGTTTATTCAGATAGTATGCATACTTTCACACCAAGTTGGTAGGTTCCTATTAATTCAGTTTATTCAGATAGTATGCATACTTTCACACCAAGTTGGTAGGTTCCTATTAATTCAGTTTATTCAGATAGTATGCATACTTTCACACCAAGTTGGTAGGTTCCTATTAATTCAGTTTATTCAGATAGTATGCATACTTTCACACCAAGTTGGTAGGTTCCTATTAATTCAGTTTATTCAGATAGTATGCATACTTTCACACCAAGTTGGTAGGTTCCTATTAATTCAGTTTATTCAGATAGTATGCATACTTTCACACCAAGTTGGTAGGTTCCTATTAATTCAGTTTATTCAGATAGTATGCATACTTTCACACCAAGTTGGTAGGTGCCTAGTAATTCAGTCCATTCAGATATTTCATGTATACTTTCACACCAAGTTGGTAGGTGCCTATTTATTCAGTTCATTCAGATATTATACATGTACATACTTTCACACCAAGTTGGTAGGGGCCTGTTATTTCAGTTTATTCAGATAGTTTGCATACTTTCACTATATATTGCTCTACAGGTTCTTAGCCAGGATTTAGAAACTGGGTTCCCAAAATTGACAATTGTAAAATTTTGGGGTGTGCTATTTTTAAAGGGATATCACAATTTATTTGGAGTACAAAGATAAACTTGTATTTGCTTAATAAAACAAAGCATATTGTCCATAGACAATGACATAAGAACTATATTGAGATGAAAAAAATCAATCGCATGCTTGAACTTGACAATTTATTAAATTCTGAAATTCCTCAAAATACTTTGAGTGTCCTGTCAAAGGGTGATTTATGAGGGTTTGGGTGTCCAAATGTCATCCAGACGCCCTACTGGCTATTAAGACTATGCTGCTGTATGTTTCATTTATAGCAGGGATTGACCTTAACATTTTCAAGCAGGAGCAGATTTGGCTCCCAGGCTTTGAGATATAGGAGCAAATAAATAGATAGATGTATAGATATATCTATATATTACAGGGCTCGACATTGGTGCTTGCCCCATTGCCCTGGACAAGTAGAATTTGTAAATTATAGCTGTGGGGCAAGTGAAAACTGCATCTTGCTTGCCCCACTGGGAAAGTACATTTTGTATATTTCAGGTTTACTTTTGAGAATGTGGTCTGCCATCCAAGCTTGTCCTAGAAAATATGCTTTCACATGCCAGAGCCATGTTCTACTTGGTTTTAAATGAAATATTATAAAATCATTATACACAAATTTTCAAGTGCAAGTGAAAGTTTGAGTAGGCCAAGTGAAAATTGAATCTCACTTGCCCTACGGGGCAAGTCGCTGCAAAAGATAACGTCGTGCCCTGTATTATAGATAGCTAGATAAATAATCTTTATTTCAAGTCGGTAATACTTTTACATAGTAAGGGCTCTTGGTCGACTACAAAATAACAATTCAAAATATAACATACAGGGTGTAACAGCAATATATAGATTATAAGTATAGGGGAAGTAAGTTCCCAGCATGTGTGGCCCTGTAACAGTGTGACCGAGTTACATTGTCCTGGCAGGGGGGTGAGGTCTGGGTCATGCTCTTTATGAGGATTTTGAAACTGTCCTGAGATGCACGTTGGGGCACTGTTACTTCGGTAAAATAAAAATTGAATTTTTTTTTTAACATTATGGTCGCAAAATCACGTGAACTCCAGGGGCAAATGCCCCTAAATAACCATTAGGATGAATCCCTGAATTGGATTACAAGTATGTTTGTACTATCAAGCCTGTTAAGAATGAATACTGTATTACTGAACACATAAATGTATGCATGTTATATTTACTAAATGGATAAAACAAATTATGCAAAAAACAAATAACAAATTTTAGGGATGAGTGCAAATAACAAGTATCAACATTTTGGGATGAATGCAATTGATATATTATTTTTTCTATGTTGCAAATTCAAAAGTCCCCAAATTCGCATTATTTGAAATATTCAAATTCCACTTTCCAGAAGGGCAAATCTCAAATCAATTAGAGCAAAAAACTCAGAAGCATTCTTATACCTGTCTATTTAATCACATTATAATGGGGACAAAGTAGCTCAGTTGGTTAGTTGTTGGACTAGTAATCAGAGGGTCGCTGGTTCGATTCCAGGCTTCTGCACTTTGGTCTGTCCTTGGGCTAGACAGTTTATTCCATATAGCCTCAGTGTACCAACCTGCAAAATGGGTACCTAGCATTAATAAGGAAGTGCTTAGAGCTTGTGCTCTATATGCTGCCAGCTGTTCTGGAATATCCCTCGGGGTATTGAAATGGTTTCTGTGTGTACAGGCCTGCTAGGGGAGGAAGGTTGTGTGATCATTTCGGTAGGGAATGAAAAACAGTCTGATCGAGCTAGCAGATGTTCAAGTTCACTTATTCGTAAAGTTCTGTCGAAGTAGTTGTCATTGGAAATTCTACAATTAGGCTATATTTCCTGATTGTTTTGGAAGTAGACAAGTTATTGTTCTCTACGAGGCCGTGGGTCATGTCCCAGTTGTCTGAAAATGGGAACATTACGATGGCAGGTGTCTGTTTTACCATTATTGATGGGAGTAGTCAAGAGGGAAAAATAACTTTTATGCATAGTACAGGGGACTACAGACCATAGTCCATGTGTTACATTGTTTCATTTTTCTACTTTGTAACCCTTCACATTTCACAGGGATTGACCTTATCCTTTATGCTGTTGGAGGCCAATACAAAATGATGCAAAAAAACTTAAAAATGATTGAAATCTTGGCACATGGGTACTCATCTGAGAGTACTCAGCAAGGACTATCTGATCAATAACATGACAGGGTTTAGTTATTTTTCCAAAATATTTGCTTCCTTGTTCTTTGGACCTTTCACCCAAAATCGCCTCAACATTGAAAGGATTCAGTAGAGCTGTGCTCACCGCTCGCTCACGATGCATGATGCAATAGTAAACGTGAGTTGCAGACCATGGTACGATTATCAAGCAAGACCCGAAACAAACGTGAGAGCATCGCAAATAACTGAACATGTGAAATGTCAACATAACTTATCAGAAAACCTTATCACAGCCCGGTAAATAAACATCTTATCACGGTAACTGAAGATGGCAGCACTGTCATCAGGGGGGGGGGGGGGACTCTTCTTTGAGGGTCAAAATATTAATGATGTTCAACAGAATAGGGATAGTAGTATTAAAGTTAAAACATGATATATCAGTGAGACTCAGCGTTAGGAGTGTAATCGATACCAAGGAATCGGATGGTATCGCCGATCCCATAGAAAAGATCAATATGAAATCTCATAGCGATCATTCCGATTCCGGAATCGGCAAAATGTTGATACTAATTGACGCTTACTTTGTCATATTATTGCAATGCAATACGATAACAAAGTAACGAGAAAACGCCAGTCAGTAGCTCAGTTCGCCAGGTAATCTAATCTACTACCTAAAAACAAAATTATTATCATGGGAATGTTAAAACAGTGAGCATCTGATACACTTTTAAACCTAAATGCTATGATTCTTCCCCCTATATACGTCGGTAGGAATCAGAATCAGAAAGAATCAGATTTTTTTTACAGATTCTGATTCCAAACCTTGGATACCGATCACACTCCTACTCAGCGTAGACTTCTGAGACAGGCTTTTAACACGGTCTCTAGGCAAGCCTCTTTGCTTCCATGGATTTGAAAATTCATGTGCTTGCAGAATTATGAGCGTCAGAGCTAGGAGAAAGGGTGTGTTTTCCATTTTCCAGGGCTCTGTACTAAGTTGGTGTGTCCTCTCTACTCCACAGGGAATCATGGCAGCCATCTTGGTGATGTAGTACCACCAATGGCCCATAGATGGCGCCATATGGTTCTGCTGTCTTCAGTGGTTCCAGGATACTCCAACAGAGAGTCCTATATATATCCTCCTAGTGAGATGAATGCACACTTATTTGGCCCTTCTGACCGCTACATTGACCACTTGGCGCCTGGTAATAGAAAAAGCAAAACATAGACAAAAGTATGCATGTATTTCACCTAGAATCTAGGCAAGCAACCTTCCTATTCCTCCATAAGTGGTTTGAGCTGAATCCCAGTTAGCCTAGTCCTAGGCCAAGAAATTTATTTCACTTCTTTAACAACTTACATAATGTTTATATACCATTCTAAAATGTCAACCCATATTTAGTTAGATATATTGTCTTAACCCTGGAAGCGGACAGCATGGGTTCATTTGGATTTCTTGTGATTCTGACTGACTAGTGTGACCACCCTTGGTGCCATCTATCACAAGCCATTGGAACTAACACCTAGACATTAATCAAAAGATAGAGACCAGAACAGAGAAAAGCATAATATAGTGAAATCATTGGGTAGGAGCTAGTCTAGATCCTAGCCTAGATTTCTAGGTGGTCATGTGTATTTTTTTGTTACCAAGCACCAAATAATCTGGGTGGCCATAGTGGTGCTATCTATCTACTATATTATACTGATACTACACCACACTGCTTGGTCAGCACAGAAGGGGATGTTGATTTTTAGAGACTACTTTAGGAACCTAGTCTAGTCTAGAGATCCCATCATCACAGTTAGCTGCATGGCTGGCTACCTGCTGTTTATCCTCATCATCAACATCATGTGGAGCAGCCGCATGCATTAAATAGCAATTCCTATGCTAATTTATGAATGTCTAGGCAAAACAAATATGGCCGCTCTCAGGAGGTGATGTCGTCTCTAGCGCTGGAATGTAATTACTCGTCTTCCTTAGAGAAACATTGACTGAGAATTACTCCATTGATCAGTGATACTTAGACACAGCCACTAGAAGAAGCTTCACTACATATATCTGCTAGCCAGGCTTCGTAACATCGCCTGCTAGCCGAGAGAATTGAAATGCTGCAGCCAAGTGATTTGCTAGATCACGGTAGGTACAAGTAATCATCATGAACTAAAGACTAGTTCTAGCCAATGTAGGACTACTAGTCAGGGTCTAAGATAGGATTTAGAAACTGGGTGCCAAAAATTTACTTTTGTAAAGCAATAAAATAGGCAACCTATATTTTCAGGGAGACCACAATCTACTCAGATTACAACTACAAACATGTATTTACTTCTTGAAATAAGGCATAGTCATTATACAATATCATGGGATTGATATTGGGGTGATAGGAATTCAATTCTAAGTTTGAAAATGACAGTTTTGTGGTACTTAGGAGCAACCCGGGCTCCATGATTGTGGACCCTCACTGGACCAGCCAAGATGCCTACATTAGGAGGGTGATCATAATCATGATGATGAAGAGCTTATATTGTATAATATTTGAAGACAGGTGGGGGGGATCCCATTGAAACACGTACAACTTCACAATACACATCTCTGCTCTGCTTATAGAGCCCGTAGCCTACTGGCTGGATTTCTAGGCTGTCTTATGTATTTTTCCATCATGTATTTCTGTTACCAGGCACCATATAGTCAAGTTTGCCATGGTGGTCAATTTAGTTTACACCTATTTCACCAGGGTTCAGTTTGAATAAAATGGTGCCATCTATCTACAATACCTGGTACCACACCACACTGCTTGGTCAGCACATTAGGGAATGTCAACTCTTTCGGGACCATGATCCTAGTCTAAGTCTGACTCTGCTCAGTGACTTCCAACTCAAGTATATAGGCTTTTACATAGATCTTTGTTCTGCTATATAGCAATAGCGCCAGGGTCTTAGGCAGGATTTCAAAAATGCCTGTCCAAAACAGCAATTTCAAAATTTCTGCCCGTCTAGATTTAGCTACTAATCTACTTTAAATCCTTATACCAGCTACTATTAATAGCCTAGTGTGTCAAAAAGGGCAATTTACACTTCAGCTATGTCCTAGAAGATGGTTTGTTAGGACAATATTTGGTTATTACACCCAGAAAGTCAAAATTGATAAATCATCTTAGAAGATTTTGCCTGTCCAAACAGGAGGTTTTTAGGAAACTACCTGTCCAAAGACAGGTAGGACGGGTCCTGGCTTAGTCCCTGAATAGCGCCGCCCGGTGAATAAGTGCACTCAGGTCGTGCTAGGAGGTAGACATGTGCTTGCCTGTTTGCCATGACATAAAGATAGTTTATGTTACACTGGGAAACCAGACCACAGCAACCTGTTGGCTGAACGCTTCATTTCACGAGATTTTGTCAGACAACAGCGTGCAACATAACCACTGGCCCGTTGCAAGTTGCAAGTGAATTTGTCAAAAATTGACAACAGGGCAAGCTAAACAAGACCCTGACTTGCCCCGCCCGGCAAGTAATGTTTTGGGCAATGTCCAATCTCACCTTTGTTTAACAGAGTGGCAGGGCCAGTGAAAGTGCAGGCGGGGCAAGTCAACTTGAGGGACAGCTTGCCCCACTCAGAAGATAATGTTTTGCAACCTATGTTGCACCCTGGACAAGTTCACAGTTCAAGGTTTCCCAGGGGCATATGCCTCTAGATTTTGCTGTGGGCCCCTAGATGTTTCAGACTAGGGGCCCAAAATAGTATGTAAATTAACTAGAAATCTTTTGACCACTATTTGTCATTGAAAGACCTTCTCGGGCCCCTAGCCTAAAATCTAAGTGTCATACCCTGCAGTTTTTATGAGTACCGTAATTTCGCGTGTATAAGACTCACTTTTTTACACTAAATTTTACACTCAAATAGGGGGTGCGTCTTATACACAAAGCTAGAAATCTAGGGTGTTTTACATCGAGTTACCAGGCCACTCGGAGATCGCCAATTACAATTATAATGCGGCGGCCAAGACAATGCCCATCGATGTTTGCCTCGTCATTGATGAATTGTAAATACCGAACCACTCTCCGCTAGAATTTACTTATTACAATCCATGTGACATGCCTAGGACAATGGGAAGTGAGTACCGACACAGGGTGATACACATTGATGTCACGGTGATGTCACATTTCACTCATCTCAATATGCGTTTTACTGGGTTTCTAGCGTTATTCATGAGGAGTTGATATCCTACAATAATTCCCAAAAGGGGGTGCGCACTATACACAAAGCTAAGGTCTATACAACATTTTAAAGGCCTGGACAAGGGGTGCGTCTTATATACGGGTGCATCTTATACACGCGAAATTACGGTAATAATATCAATAACCAGGGTCTCATACCTTTTTCTGAATAAGGAATTTCATGTTTATGGTATCTATCTGAATATATTGTGGCCTCCCATGAAATAAAAACGGACGCTCATAAGTTTTACAATTGCCAATTTTAGGCACCCTGTTTCTAAATCCTGGCTAAGTCCCTGGACTGTGAACTTGCTGAACATGTCAAGTCAGTTACAATTATTGAGTGTGTGGGTCCGGGTCCCTAGGTGCTTGTTTGATCGTTGGTGAACGTGTTTGTTTACATGTTTATCGCATTGTGCTGCTGGCTGCCTGAGTTTGCTGTGTTCAGCAGGAAAGAGCTTATCTTTTTATCACTACATACCAATTGTGTTTTTATGAATACAAGTGATATACGTCACTGTAGAAAGAGGTGAGTGACCCAGATTGCCATATGTAGATATATGACTATTTACATGTAGTTAATGTCTATACAAACAACTACAAATAATAACATATGTTATGTAACAGTCTATGACTAGGAAGTGCAAAAACAAATGAAAAAACAAGTTAAAAAATAATTGGTTATCCTAATGTGTGATATTATGATACCTTGATGCCCTGCTGGCTAAAAGCCCTTTATAATAATCTTGAGAGAAAAATGTACCAAATCTGCAAAATAACTTTACTCTATTTCTATAATATTGTGATAAGTAGGGATTCGAGTTTGCAAAAATTGATAATTGGAAACCTTTTTTCAATTGGTAAATTGTTCCAAGGAATAGATAAGCAAGAATACCCCTCATTTATTGTCCATACTGGGCTAGACAACAGGGATTGTTGGATTTAAATATTGGTGAGTTGCATTCTCTGATCCTCATGCTTGATATTCAAATTTCCTTTTATAGGAAAAAACCCAACATATCTCCTCAATGATGATGAAAAGGTGGCCAATATATTTCATCAGTAAATTCCATTTAAGGCCTAAAGAAAGAAATTGTTTGTTTCCTGTATTAACGGTCCTAAAAAAGAATAGGGCAGGTAGGTTGGTAAAATATATATTTTTTTGCATTATTTTTTTGGTCAAAAATGTGTGTTTTATGCATGTTTTACGTTGATTGGGCGTTGGGAGGGCGAAAAAAACTTTAGGGTAGGGATTTTTTTGAATAAGAACTTGTTAGGGTAGGGTTACAGGAAACAAACAACTTTTTTTAGGCCTTATGCACAAGAATGTAAAGGTCTCATGGATAGCAGGTTTGCTATTAGAGACCTGTTTATTCTATATAGCACTTACGACAGGCCAGGCACCAACATAATTTTCAGAACTAACTTGCCATGCCGGGCAAGTAGTTAATAATTTTCAAAGGCGTGTATTGTTTATTAAGGATTTATTTGTATTGTTTGTATGATTCTGGGTATTTGGGCCATTTACTATAAAAAAAAATGTGTTTAATGTTCAGAAAATCAGCTTGCCCATTCGGGCAAGTGAAAACTAAAATGTACTTGCCCGAAAGCCCTTTTTTCAAAAATTCACTTGCCGGGGCAAGCGGGCTAGTACTTATGTCGGTGCCTGCTCAGGCAATGATAAATTAGGTGATAGATCATCACATGACTCTTCTATAGATTTAAAATGACAAGGAAACAGTTTCTATTGTAAAGAATCTGATTCATGAACTGATAATATAAAAACCTGTGAACCTAAATACATCATAAACATTTGTATATTATTCAATGTCACTTCTTTTTGTGTAAACCCATGTGTTCAAAAAAAGGAGTCCATGAATATGAATATGAAGTTTGTAAGTCAAGTGTGTCAACCATTTTTCAAAAGGTTGACGTGTACTTTTCTGTATTTATATAAATTACTTATTTTTTTTTTGGTTTGTGCAAAGATGTTTTAACCCTTACAATGCTGAGGCGACTTTCATCCAAAGCACAAGGATGCAAACATTTTTGAAAAACATCTAAACCCTGTCATGTTGATAATCATTGGATAGCTCTCACTGAGAACTCTCAAATGAGTACCCATGTGCCAGGGTTTCAGTCATTTTTTCAGGGGTTTCAGTCATTTTGTATTGGCCAAATTAGCCACCACCAGCATAAGGGTTTAAGTTAAACTATGATGAATGATGCAACATGACTTCCAGGTTCTATTTGTGCTAGATAAGACCAGAAAAAAAGGTGTTTGGTTCCTATTACATCCTAAAAAAATATAGGTAGGGTAGGTTGGGATTTTTATTACCATTATTATTATTATTATTATTATTATTATTATTATTATTATTATTATTATTATTAGTATTATTATTAGTATTATTAGTATTAGTATTATTGTTATTGTTATTATTATTATTATTATTATTATTATTATTATTATTATTATTATTATTATTATTATTATTATTTAACTCACATGATTCCTTGGAGTTGGATGGCTTCAATAAAAGTTTGCCCTGTTGTAATTGTCTTTATATGCAGTAATTGTACTTCTGTTCATTCAGAAATTGAAAATAATGGTTGGAAAATCAATATTTAGGACAGCTAAGGCTTCCGTTGGTCACCCTACATATTTAGTTAACCTGTCTCTGAATTTTGTTATTGTTTTTGTCTAGGAACAATTCATATTTCAGTAGAAAAAAAACACAACTTTAGGGTAGGGGACAAAAATTAGATAGGGTAGGGTAATAGGAACCAAACACCCTCTTTTGGCCTAATCGGTATTTAATGAGACGAGTAGCTTTTTTCTACCTGCGTAGGTTTCAAATGTCGACATGCTGGTGCACATGACGTCATGTCAGATACAATGTGACATTATTTTGTTCTGCCCTAGGTCAATCCCTCCTTTCATGAGGGGTGTAAGCCATGCATACCTAGACGCCACTGTACATACAGGGATCCAGCCACGACCCAGCCTTGATTACCTGTCTTTTGGCTGGGCACTTTCCTGAAAACCTTATTTTTTGAATGACGGAATGGTGGGGGGGGGGGGGGGGGGGGGTGATAGGGTGATAAGATAGTATGCCTCTTGACCCTCATGCTCGCCACTTAGGTTTATCTTTACCCAGATACTATAGTTAGAACCATAGATATCACACTATCAGGGATCAGAAAGTCCAGTTCTCATATGGGACTTGATCACGTGTGGCACCATGTGTGGCAGTGTGGCACATACACCAAGTGGTCAGTTGTCCTAGTGTCTGTTTGCAGTCAGTGGTCAAATCACTTAGCTGATCCATGGGTACTGTAAATAGTGTGTTAGATATCACACTATCAGGGATTAGAAAGTCCAATCCTCATATAGGGCGTGATCATGTGTGGCACCACGTGTGGCACGTACACCAAGTGGTCAGTTGTCCTAGTGTCTGTTTGCAGCCAGTACCCTTACCGAGCACAGGCGGTAAGAGTAGTATTTAGGTTGTACAACTCCCCAACCTGTATACCACCTGATACTGCATTCTTTGCACTGAACCGCCTATATACAGCTCATTTACATAGAGAGTCGATATCATTGCATGATCAATACCACCTAAAACCAACTGTGAAACAAATTTCTCTAGAGTCCAGGAGGTTCACACAGCATGGAGACCGCCCATTTGACTTGTGATTATATGCCTGAGATTCACACCACATGGAGACCGCCTATGTGACTTGTGATTATAAGTCTGAGATTCACACTGCATGGAAACCGCCTATGTGACTTGTGATTATATGCCTAAGTTTCCCACCTCATAGAGACCGCCTATGTGACTTGTGATTACTGGCCGGCGTTTCACACCACATGGAGACCGCCTATGTGACACACAAACACAATATGTATGGAAATTAGCATGAAAGGAAGGTGCTGAACCCCAGCTCATTTCATTGGTCAATTCTGGGCCACCCAGAATTGACCAATGAAATGACACTGCTGAGAGCTCTAGTATAGACAGATCTTAAAAGAACTGCCAGCCATCAACATGTTTGCTTTGTTAGACAGGGGTAAATGTAGCATTGTGAAAATGTCTTCAATTTTAAGACAGCGGAAGGAATTTACACAATAGAAAGTTGGGGAGCAGGTGGAGGCAAGGTGATCCACCAACATATACCCAGCAGAAATACCTCGGGATTAATGGTAAGTAACTTTTGTCTTATCTATTCTTATAAAGTCTTTGATTATCAAGCTGTTCATATAGACTCCATACTGTGTTAAACTTAGATTTTGCATAGTGAAACATTAGCAATTGTGCAATATGACCTTCAATCTGCTTAAAATTGAATTAGAACATTGATTAAATAAGCACTTTCTTATGTTACCTTCAATCTTAAAATGACTTTATGCAATGCTATATATCTATTGATATGCTGAATAATCCAAGCTATTATATTTCAGAAAACAAAGCAGTTCTCAATGCTATCACTGGATAAGAAAATCCATCCTAAAGGTAAGTTTTTCATTAGAATACTCTTTCTAAGATGCCTATACTTGGTTATATTATAGTAGATGAATACTACTCTAAACTAAAAGGTAGCAAGTGGCCGGTGATCTTCATCAGCTATAGGGTTTATTTCGTGACCTAGATTCATCCTTCCCCCTGTTCTCCCATGTTATCTAAATACTATCTGGCACTTCCAGCAATATTCAGGGGTCAATGGCACTTCAGCCAACTGATTACAGCAGCACTCCATACATTCAAACAATTTGGTTCCTGTGATCTCAACATGTGGTCAGGACCATGAACCAAAGGTGGCAGGATGTTAGCAACCAACAGTGTATGGCATCTTGCTCAAGTATTTCTAACTTTCTAACTGACTCCCCCATATTCTACAGTTCTACAGACATAATGTTAACCCTGCACCCCTAAGATATATATATATATATATATATATATATATATATATATATATATATATATATATATATATATATATATATATATATATATATATATATATATATGTGTGTATGTGTATATATATTTATATACACATATATATATATATATATATATATATATATATATATATATATATATATATATATATATATATATATATATATATATATATATATATATATACACACACATTGCATATATATATATATATATATATATATATATACATATATAAACACACAAACATTGCATATATATATATATATATATATATATATATATATATATATATATATATATATATATATATATATATATATATGTGTGTGTTTATTTGTGTGTGTGTGTGTGTGTGTGTGTGGATTTGAAGCAGCATCTCTCACACCTAAATGATATCTTTTCACAACAAGTGATTTAGAACAAATTACAATTTCCCTTGACAATGTATCATGCATATAGTGCACACAGAAAAACTATAGATTCATAAGATAGAAATACAGAGATAGGACTGTACCTCATGGACATCTTTACAATTTTGAATTAACTCAGTAGACATGAATTAGAGAAATTAAATAAATCAAGCATATCACAGCAAACATAATGCAAGACTACAGTAGCTAATATGTCTATTCTTCTATTTCAGCTACTGCGGCAACACAGGATGCTCCTTAACCTAAAAAGGCAAAAAAAAACACAAGCATCTAACCCCAAGTCGCTGGAAACTTGCTGATATGCCCTGGCCTGGATTTGAATCTGGGCAGTGGTTAGAGACAGCTACAAATGCAGGGACTTAATTAGCCAGGACCTGTCCAGCCTGCCTTTTGGACAGGCAGTTTCAGAAGAATTTTCAATTTGACTTTTTTTTCACTTTTGACTAGGGCATGGCTGAAGTGTAAATTGCCCGTTTTGTTGCAATATGCTATTTGATATAGTTGGTATAAGGATTTGAATTAGATTATAAGCTGAATCATGACAGGCAGAAATTTTGGAATTGCTGTTTTGGACAGGAATTTTAAATATCCTGGCTACAAGCATTTTAGATTTTAGGGGAGTGTGAACTGGAATACCTGTAAGTCACTGGCAACTTTCTCACATGCACTGGCTGGGAATTGAATTTTGGCATTGTTGAGTGGCAGCTAGTAAGCAGTCAGTGGCAACACAAGACCACATGGCCATAAGGGCAGGTCCTAAGAAAATTTGAAAGGTTTTTGAGGACACCTTTATTGTATGAAGCTAGGTTAGCAATATGGATAATAAAGGTATTTGAACATGAATTCTGATATATTTTGTTTGAGTATATTAAACATGTATTACATCAAAATACTATATATATATATATATATATATATATATATATATATATATATATATATATATATATGTGTGTGTGTGTGTGTATTTGCATGCATATATTAACTGGGCATGCTATTACTGGTATGGTATCTGGAATGGCATCAAACACCAAACATAGCAAATAACAATGGCAGGATTAACATCATGATTACTGACAACATGTCATTTAGTATCTTGAGGTGTGGTTTTTGTATCAAATCAGATATCAATTTGTATTCAATTACAAATGAAGGACAGGTTGTATATGTTTTCTTTCAAAATATTTCAACACTTCCTCGTAAATCATGTCCAAAACTATCTTTTGTGGCTTTCCAATACAGCTTTTTTACTATTGTCTAGTACCACATGAATACCACTCATAAACAGCTTAAACACAGCCTTCATATACTACCTTAACACTGCCTTCAAATACCACATATTCACCACTGTTGATACAGCATGAATACCGCCTTTTCCTACTGCACTGGTACTGCCGTCTAGTGCAGCAGCATGCAGTGACCTACATGATGAATACCACCTGGATCCAGCCTTTCATACCACCTGGATCCAGCCTTTCATACCACCTGGATCCAGCCTTTCATACCGCCTGAGCTAATTACCACCACACAAAATGCGGTGTCCAGGCGTCCTTTAGGCGTCTAGACTTTTTGGTAGGCGGGCAACCTCTATACCGCAAAAAGACAGCTTTTTGAAAAGGCGGTAATAACCAGGCGGTATCTTCCCAACCTTAACACAACCTTATACCACCTGCAGACCGTTGAAACAGCAGCGGCCTTTAGGTTTAGATGGTGTACCCAATACCGCCTTTGAAAGGTTGTATACCACCATATCATTGTTAATGATACAACCTTTACGATCACCTGAATGCTGCCTGACAAAGGCCTGTACACTACCTGGCTACGGTAAGGGTAGTCACTACACTTAAGCTGTTCCATGGGTACGTGTACTGTAAATAGTATGATAGATATCACACTATCAGGGATTGAAAAGTCCAACTCATATAGGACTTGATCACGTGTTGCACGTACACCAAGTGGTCAGTTGTCCTAGTTTAGGGTATTAGCCAGGAATAATAAACTGGGTGCCTAAAATTGGCCATTGTAAAAATTTTGGGCGTCAACATTTTTAAGGGGGAGCACAATAAACTCAGATTTCAACCATAAACATGTTTATATTTATCAAAGTAAGGCATGATATCCTTATGTTAGGTCATGGGAATTATATGATGATGAAAAAATTCAATGATATGCTTGAGATTGACATTTTAAGAAATTCCTCTCAAAAGAATTTGGGTGTCCTGATGGTTGCTTTTTAAGGTTTTGGGTGTCCAAAAAGACACCCAGACGCCCTGCTGGCTAAGACCATCCCTGGTGAAATGAACATGGGGAAAACATGTTATAACATGTTTTTACCATGTTATAACATGTTATTTTGGTAGTGTTTTGACATGTTAAAACATGTTATAACATGTACGGTAAATGGCGGGCAAAAACATGTTTTCACACGTTTTAACATGTTCTTGAAATAACATGGTTTTAACATGTTTTAACATGTTATTTAAGCAAATATTCCCATGTTTTGCCATGATCCACCGCATTTAGAAATAACATGTTTTAACACGTTAAAACATGTTATTTGCCCGCCATTTACCGTACATGTTATAACATGTTAAAACATGTTCTACAAAAACATGTTATAATATGTTATAACATGTTATTTGCCCGCCATTTACCGTACATGTTATAACATGTTAAAACATGTTCTACAAAAACATGTTATAACGTGTTATAACATGTTATTTGCCCGCCATTTACCGTACATGTTATAACATGTTTGAACATGTCCTAATTGAACATATTAAAACATGTTATAACATGTTATTTGCCCGCCATTTACCATACATGTTTTAACATGTTTAAACGTGTTCCAATGAAACATGTTATAACATGTTATTTACCTGCCAGGTACTGTACATGTTAACACATGTTATAACAGGGTATGATTAAAACATGTTTTAACATGTTATAACATGTTATTCAATGGCCATTTACTACTATACATAATATAAACAATGGCCTGTAAAAATCTTTAGCGGTAAGGAATCTGAAATTTACTTCTTATTGGGCACAGTCAATGATATCCCTGAAGTAATTCTGAACCTGCAGTGACTATTACCTTTGAAAGTAATGAGACTATGTCATTTGAGTGAAAAGTTGTTAATATTGAAATGATATAGAATATGGGTTGACAAAGGACGGTTGGCTATGATATTCTATACCTGATAACACTCAAGAATCTGGAGAAATACATTTGTTATATGATAATGGTGCTGTGAGGTGTGTTTTGGGATTGGGCTTTTAACTAGCTTGCAATGGTACTGATCACCTTAACATTCTATTCAGAACAAAATTTTACACAAAATATTTGTTCATCTGAGAAATATAAACAATGTATAGAGAAATAGGGACACTGTTTCCTCTGAGAAACGGAAACAATGTTTCAAACTTACAAAGTACAATGTAAAGTTTTTTTCTGCGTCTCTATTGAAATTCCAGCCACATGTCCAAGAACAAGTTTGAACATAGCTAGACAGCCCTTGTTTCGTATTTAGTTTATTTGCAAATTATCCTCAGAAGAATAAATGATTGCTCAAGAAAAAAATGCCTTACTTAATTTCAGAGTGAGATCTAGGTTTGAGATGTATTTATCTTTTTTTCTGGGCTAGATTTTTGGATTAAGTAGGGAAAATTATGTGGATTGAATTTGGTGATTCCAGTTAGC
This sequence comes from Maea johnstoni, assembly GCA_963942565.1. Classification (NCBI taxonomy): domain Eukaryota; kingdom Metazoa; phylum Annelida; class Polychaeta; order Spionida; family Magelonidae; genus Maea; species Maea johnstoni. Next base: position 23,293,401 of record OZ012691.1, read on the forward strand.
TGATATCTTGTGGCTGTAAGTATTAGGGTAGGTATGGTAGATAGATATATTTATCATAATGGTTTGAGCAATTCCAGCCAGCACATCAAAATATTACTGAATAAAAGTGAAATAGTCTAAATTTCTTTAAATCAAGTTAAGTTAAATTACATACATGTGTTGAAATACAAATTTATGTAACATTCACTAACCTCAAGATACTTGGGAATGTTAATATCTTGTGTGGTGATTATCCTCTTTTTCCTTAATTGGAAGATTGATCCTCTTCTTTGATAATGTCTATTACAAAGTCATTATTCTTAAGCTAGCAGAAAACAGTTCTATGTTCTCAATTAGCAGAGCTACATATAGCATAGTATGGTTCTGTGCTATGATGCAGACTCTCAGACAGTTCTAGACTTCTGGTGTGTACTGGCAATTTCAGTTATAAGTTCAAATGGGGGATTTTAAAAGTCACTTGTCGGATAGGGGTGGAGCATGTAAAGTGTGTCATATTCATTTGTATATTTATAACTAAATCCAGTGTACACTTTTCAGTCTCACAGACCATTACTTATTATACTCAATTCTACATTTTAAATACTAAGAAGCACAAGGAATCTGGGTAAAATTATTCGAAAATTGTACAAAACTGCCCTCTTAGAAAATGGATAAGCCCAGGGCAAATAAGGAATGAGTTGGATACTTTGTTTATTGTTAGCATGTATTTACTTATTGACAATTTTCAAAGCCTTTCTCAAATTACAATGTTTCAATATCGCAACTAAACATGAAAGGCACCAGACATCTTCTTGGATTTCACTGGACTTAGAATTAAAAAGTACCTCAGGGCCTTTAACCCTTCCAATACTGTAGCTACTTTTGCCCAAAGCACAAGGATGCAAAGATTTTTTAAAACCATCAAAACCTTGTCATGTTGGTACTCATTGGAAAGCTCTTGCTAAACACTCTCAGATGAGTACCCATTTGCAAAGGGTTTCAATTGTTTTTCAGGTTTTTTGCATAATTTTGTTTTGGCCAATTAAGCCGTCAGCAGCATAAGGGTTAAAGAAAAATCTAGCTTTGTCCATCCTCCTTAGATTCTGAGTTATGTTATAAAGCATAAATAAAGCTCAGTTACGAGCACAAAATTAAATTGCACCTTTAAATTGAATCTTCTGGCCTGTCAACCCTGCCCAACTTTTGTGCTATAATGTAACTTCATGCAGTTAAGGAAAAATTGGATTTGTGGGGACTAATTTGTCCATGGAATACCAAACTTCTCTGGCAACTGAGACCTCCTACTGAGTGTGGATTTTCTTGGATATCATTGGATTTCCATTCAGAATGCAATGAGCTGGGAATAAGTTTTACAAGGGATGTCTTCAAACATGGTGGGGCTAATGGCACCTCCCATCTACTAGTCCTACCCCAAAAGTTTTAGGATAAGAACGTCAGGCAGTATTCACCCAAAATGGACTAGCCCAGGGTTTAAGGGCTATGAAGAGTGTCATTGACTAGCCTTGATCTAGGTTTTGGTTATTTCTACTAGCTCAGGGCTTAATAATGGGGCTACTATGATTGTTGAGCCCTGCACATTTGTTATAAACACATGTTTAAACAGGTTAAAACAATTTGTAAATTTCATCATTTTTTACTGCTAAAGAAAAATTATGCATTTCCTCTGTGATTTTTAGTGAGAAATGTCAAAACATGTTTTGATTCCAACTTAAACCAGTCAATGGCCTTTTTTTCAATTTCTGGAGTTGAGGGGGAAACATGTTATAACATGTTCCATAGTCTGGGAATAACCCAAACATGTTTTAACATGTTTGACCATGTTCAATTTTTTTGACTCAGCCAGTGACCATTTATTCAATAATTGATGTTACGGAAAAACATGTTATAACATGTTTCAGTTTTCAGAACCCTATTGGATTACATGGCAAAACATGGTATAACATGTTTCAGTTTTCAGAACCCTATTGGATTACATGGGAAAAATGGTATAACATGTTTCATAGTCTTGAAAATAAAATAACATGTTTTAACATGTTTTAACATGTTTAACGTTATGGCTTATAGAACTATCATGTTTTTTCAACATGGGATTTCATGGTAAAACATGTTCTAACATGGTAAAACATGTTCTCCCATGATAACGTGGTTTACATTTCACCAGGGATGTCCTAGTTTCTGTTTGCAGCCAGTAGCCACATCACTTAACTGCACTGGTACTGTAAATATTATGATAGATATCACACTATCAGAGATTAGAAAGTCCAAATCTCATACTATTACTAGGAAATGATCACACATGGCCCTGATCACATGTGGTCCAGACAGCAGCAAAATTGACAATTATAAATTTTTGGGCATATTATTTTTCAAAGGAGACAAAAATATACTGAAGTAACAACCATAAACATACATTTACTCATTAAAATCAGGCATAATAGCATTATACAATTTCATGAGAATTATATTGAGTTGGAAAAATTTCAATTATATGCTTGCAATTGACATTTTAAGTAATTACCTTCCAAAATATTTGGGTGTCCTGAGGGGTGATTTTTGGGGGCTTGGGTTTCCAAAAGACGCCCTGCTCGCTAAGACTATTGCTGGGCATCACATGTGACATCAGCATGTGATATCCCTTCTCTGTTATGTTATCCATACAATCAGATGTACACATTAGTGGTCGCGTCTGATCTGTGGGCTTTTGTTAAAGGGGAACTAAAGGCTCACATACATATTAGCTTATATGATTTCAAGTAATACACTTCAAGAATAGGATGCTGTCCTCCTTTTTCTCTCAGTAATCCCATGAGGGGAGAGTTTTGCATATTGCCACCAGCCTACACAGCCCCAAGCAGCCCCTGGTAGCAGCCATGTTCTTTAAATGCTGTCAGCTGTGACTCAACAAGTGGCAGCCCACTTCCTGTCCCCTCCTCTCTGAGCAGTGCATCATACACTGTAGTGCTCTACACACCAACTCTCTTCGAAAGTTGCATAAAAACTTGTAGGAGTATCAAACAGGTAAATGGTGAAATCACTAATTCTTATAAGCTTGTATGTATGTGAGCCTTTAGTTCCCCTTTAAAGGAGCTTGTCATCTTTGACATCATCTTTGATGGCAGTGATATTTGACCGAAATATCACATTCATTTGATTTGGATTTGGAAGCAAACTTAAGGAACTTGTGACTACAACTTATGGATGCCGATAGTGCTCTAAAACTGATGTAAATACATGCCTATAATTCTACAATGTATGTTAAGATGAACTTATGTAGCTATGACTTTTGAATGTCAATTCTCACTGACAACATGGTCTTTGGTTGGTGGTATTTCCCAAGCTTAACATGTAAACAGACTTCAGGCAAACCCATGCTGCAAAATAAAAGTCACCTTTCATTCTATGTTGGGCAGGAACTGAGCCAGGACACGTCCGGCCTGTCTTTTGCACCTGAAATCCACCTTTTCGGACATGCGTTAATCTTAATGAACAATTTTCAATTTTAACTTTTTGGGGGTATTAACCAAATAGTTTCCCAATAAACCATTTTTTAGTACATGGTTGATATGTTAAATGCCCTTTTTGACACACGTGGCTATTAAATGTGGTTGTTATAAGCATTTGAAGTATATTTATAGTCTGGATGGGCTGAAATTTTGGAAAGCTGTTTTGGACAGACATTACTCAATGATGGCTGAGACCAGATGTTGGGAAATAAAAGATATAGATATTTAGGAAGTAGACTGCATCTCAGATCAGAATCTGACGTAACATCTTAAATATTTTACAGATGCCAGAGGGTGTTGTGACTTTAATTGCTTATCAAATACCCGTTATTTGACAAGAGGATTTTCAAATAAGTAGCCTTACAACAGATAATCATGCCCTTGTGGATATATATATATATATATATATATATATATATATATATATATATATATATATATATATATATATATATATATATATATATATATATATATATATATATATATATATATATAAACACACACACACACACACACACACACACACACACACACACACACACACACCACAATGGGTGATTCCAAATGTATACACATAAACACATACATGTATGTTTATAACTACATGAACATAGCATAGTGAACTCATAGATTTTACATATGAAGGATTGGAAAGTCAAGTCACAAAACTATGAGCAATGATGGTGGCAGGTGTCTGGTCAAAGTGCCCGCCTGTGACTGGTGATATGAAGAGGACCAGTGTCAGTGGTCAGCCAATGGGATGGCCAGGCAGACACTAGTGACCATATAAGCTCAGGCTGTCACCCTGTGTTCCTATCCTTTTGTCATTTATCTCAGATGAACTCAACTACGAAAAACAGGTCAGCTTGAGCATATGTTGCATGCGGGATTGACACACTTATCTACCCACCTGTGTACTATTCTAGGAAGAGTGCAGCTAGCTCCAGTTCCTATAGGCTGTTTTGTTTTGGTCACTTGTGGGTCATTAGAACATTTTCACCTGCAGTCTACCTGTCTATCTAATTAGCTAATTAATGCATTGGATGGTCAGGTAATGAGTAGTGTTCCAGATGGCATCCAGAGGGCAGGCGCGGGGAAGCATGCTCAACTTCAACCTCTGGTACAGAAAGCTTGTTTTGAGACGTGAGTATTCAGTTCAGTAGCTCTCTGTTCATCCATATATCAACTGATGTAGGTACAGGCCTCATGTTTTGTATTATTATCACACAACCCAGTGCATTTTCAATTGAACACTACATGGGGAAATACTAGTATGTGGAAAACATGAATGTTTGCTTGATTAATCTGAGTCAAAACATTGGAGGAAGTGTTAATCTGAACTCCAGCCAGTTTCTCCAATTTATATTATCACTCAAACCAGTGCATTTTCAATCAAACACTACATGGGGAGATATGTGAAAAACATGGATGCTTCCTTAATCAATCTAAGTCATCACATTGTAGGAAGTGTTAATCTGAACTCCAGCCAGTTTCTCCAATATATAGTACTCAAACTAGTGCATTTTCAATCAAACACTACATGGGGAAATATGTGAAAAACATGGATGCTTCCTTAATCAATCTAAGTCATCACATTGGAAGAAGTGTTAATCTGAACTCCAGGTATATTTCTCCAATGTATTTCATTGATATATATGCTTCATTCCAAAATTATATTCATGTATCATAGTATCTGGTCAACTTGTACTAGGGCGACTACAGGGGAAGGGTGGTCTGCACAAGATGGCAGGAGTCAATGTTCCATGGTTTGGGATTTATGTGGTGCTCAAACAAACAGCTTAAATGTAGGTCACAACTATAATGCTATCTAGCTTATTAAGGAAATGATGCAACATGATTCTGTCGGCAAAATTGATCTCCAATGCAAAGTTCACTCTGACGACATATGAGGCCAGTGTCTGTAGGACGAAGGTTGACTGAAAACTTGTCTAATTAGAGGCCATTTTGTTCTTGTTTTGAGTCGCACACCCTTTCACGTAGAGCCTCTTAGTAGATTGTAGAATAGTTCATATCCAGTAGAATCTCAGCAGATAAGAGTTATGAGAATACGCCTTCTGCAATGTAATTTGTACAATGGGCACCACATAATGGGCCCCTAACTTAAAACAGAAAGAGTTTGAACTGAGTGTCGCCTTTCCTGATATTGAAGTGCAAAAGCCATTGTCTGGTGATCACCCTGGCACTTTGTTTTGACTAAGAATTGGAGGCCAACCATGTCACTAACTTAGGAAAATTAGGGGCCCTGTGGAATGTTTTAGTTATGTCAAGATACTTATCCAGAGGTTGACTGTAAGCTTATGACTAAGGAATTCAAGCATTGGAAGGGTTAACCCTACACATACCTTATATTCTACAATAAAAGTTATGTAGTGATACTGTGACACAGCATTCAATAAGTATAGGAAAGATACAAAAAAACTTGCCAACCATGTCACTTTTTATATGTCCACCACTGGAAATGAACAATTTATTTTTATTTTTGGCTGTAGTGAATAAAAAAAAATTACAATGTATTTGTGGCAATTGCCAATAACCTTTAGGATGTTCAGGTAAATTATCTGATGTCCTATTAAAAGAATTCTTGTGATGTCCTACTGTTTACCTCTCTCTGTGGTATACTACACATGCCAAGAAACTGAAGGACCAACTGCGATAAGACGCACTAAAAGATAAGATACTGGCGCAAATAGATTGTCTGCGCTGGCACAAATAGATTGTCTGCCTTAGAAATAAATAGGTTGACAATCATGACTCATGTTTTTCACCACATGGACATGCTGACGTGGGTGTGTCAGTTTTCAGCCAATCAGTGGCCGGTTGCCAAGGTTTCTGTTGACACGCCTCCTGATGGCCAAGGTCAAAAGCACAACATGGGGAGAGCCTCCTCCACAGTTTACAACAATACCTCCAATCAGACAAACACTTGTAAAAATAATGAAGTATAATTGAAAAAAACATTTCAGGCTTTGAGTCTATTTCCTTTATATGGGATTTACCTTAATATTTTCAGGCAGGGGCAGATCTGGCTCATATAATTTGGAATTTTGGAGCAAATAAATCCTGTTACTGCGAGGAACTACGTTCAGTAACCACCAAGGAGCGAAAATACCTTCCTTATTGATATATCAAATCAGAATACCAGTTTCACGAATAACCAGTGTATAACATTCATGCAAAATGCAAAAACGATAATCTCAAACAATGTCTGGTCCATCATGGTTGATTTACAAAATGCTCCATAGATGTTGTTTTTTACAACGTGCGCCAGAGTACAAGGGCCACACCTTATGGTGTGCATAAGGCCTAAAAAAAGAAATAGTTTGTTTCCTGTAACGGTCCAAAAACAAATAGGGTAGGTAGGTCGGTAAAACAAAATTTTGCATTTTTTTTTTGGTCAAAAATGTGTGTTTTATGCATGTTTTTCGTTGATTGGGAGTTGGGAGGGCGAAAAAAACTTTGGGGTAGGGATTTTTTTTGAATAAAAACTTGTTAGGGTAGGGTTACAGGAAACAAACAACTTTTTGTTAGGCCTAATAGGAGTTGGCACCTCCCGTGGAACCCTACACTGGTGGGCACCCTACTCGCCTTATAAACGAAGGGATGTGTGCATCTGTCTATGAGGACCCAGCATCTAAGATATCCCTTGGTCCTCTTTGAAACTGAAGGCTCTGCTCTTACTCTCCCTCTTTCTTCTTTCACCTAGAATAATCATGCTTTGTCGTTGTTCTTCAACAATGACAAAGGACCACTTTTCAATAATATTTCATGGCAAATAAATCCTGGTGTGTGCAGCGCAACTGTACACTGTCCAGGCTAGGGGTGGGGTGTGGGTTCTGAATTTTTATTAAAGAATATATGCTCAGGGATGTAATATGGGGCACTATTAGGTAAAATAAGGAGAAATAAAAATTGGAAAAAAAATCTCAAAGCGCTCCTGTCGATAAATCAAATTGTCGCAAACTTGGCTCATGTATTTTAAAATTGTGTCACAAAATCACATGTTCCAGTTGTGACTGCCCCTAAACGAACATTAAGGTCAATCCCTGCTGCATGGGGAAATATGTGAAAAACATGAATGTCAATTTCATTAAATATATAACTGCAGCGCTTCTTGATATTAAGTCAAACACCCAATCCTAGCAATTCTGTATATGGTCTCTGATTAAGTAGGGCTGTGCTCACCGCTCGCGATGCTCGATGGTTCGCGATTTTCATGCCATGCTACGATTATCGAGCATGATATGAAACTCATGAGCATCGCAAAAAATAAAAACTTCAACTACCTTTTTAAATAGGCTTGAGAAGCTAAAAAATCCGGCGTCGTGTTGGCGACATCGATGTCGCGATTCACAGCGGAACTACGCAAAATGCGTAAGTTCGATATACGCTAACCCGTTAGAGCGTACTTCACACTCTAACGGGTTCAGAATCACGAGGTGTAGTTGCATGTTTATACCGCTAGCTTGATATGGCTCTGGCTAGCGGTATCGACACCTCGATCCAATGACAGCAATCTACACTGAAAAACAAAATGGCCGCCGTTTTCATGCTCGTGAGCAGCTCGTGAGCATCGTTTAGGTTTTTGGTGATGCTCGTGAGCTGAAAAATTTTGGTGAGCACAGCCCTATGATTAAGTGATGCTGAACTTGTGCCCCTTGATAGCTATAGAGGACAAGGATAACCTGTTCCAGTCAAATTAATGTTAGTGTGGTATGCAGTCCATAACATAGGATAACCTAACCCTTATCCTGCTAACCACAACAATTGTTGTGGTGTGCAGCAGTGCTCACAGGTTTCACAGCAGGATAAGGGCTAAATATCGAAAAAATATTGAACCTAGATGGATTGAGAAGGTTGTTTTGGCCAAATTAGTCACCAGCAGCATGAGGGTTAATTAAGGGGTTTTGCCATAATTAATCGGCAACACTTTAGAGATCACCTATTAGCAGGGCAATTATTGGAAGTTTATCTTGCCCTTTTTGCATAATTTGGTTTATTACAATCATGAAGCACTTGAGCCTTGTATCCTACTTTGCAGTTGTCTGATAGAAGAGGTGCTTTAAGTTAGTAGCGTTTAAAAGTGCTGATTGACTTACATTTACTGATTCTTATTTGATAACCTTCATGTGAACAATTAATTTATACCTTCAAAAGTTTTTTTTAAATTTGATTATAGCAACACTTGCATGTGAAGAATTTCTCATGACATTATCCTATAAAGTGGGCGTGGCAAAATTATATATTACTACATCGAATTGGATATCAATTCTCATGTGGGCGTGTCTAAATTGTTACAATATAACAGTCCCAAACATTGTTTTCTGATAATTGATATTAGGACACTGGTACTTTTCAATCCGTTGACTTTGACCACTATTTAAAGTGCAGAATTCATTACATTTCCTATATATATATATATATATATATATATATATATATATATATATATATATATATATATATTTATCTCTTTAGAAATGAATTAAAATTGCAAATTGTTAGGGCTTATGATGGGAAGATGGGCAGGTAGCTTGAACACGTGACTTGTGACAATCAGGTTACCTAATTGCTTAAAAAAGTTATTACTTCTCGTAGCTGTGGTATTTATGATAGGTGTGTGACATGTATAGATCACAATGATACATTGGCACAGAGTAACGAATGTCTCGATTCGTGACTTAGGCATAAGACTCACAAACAGCACAGGATGGTACAGAGGGACGCCTTGGATCCCGGCTTGGCCGGCTTACCTAGTTCTGTTGAGATAGGTAGGAAAGCTTAACTCTTATGCTGCTGATGGATAATTTGCCAAATACAACATGATGCAAAAAACCTGAAAAATTGCTGAAACCTTTTTTTTTTTTTATTGTTTGTTTATTTTCCTGCTACAAAAATTGCTGAAACCTGGCATATGGGTACTCATCTGAGAGTACTCAGTCAGAGCTATCCAATGAATACCAACATGACAGGGTTTACACGTTTTTCAAAGATCTTTGTGTTCTTGTGCTTTGGATGAAAGTAGCTTTAGCATTGAAAGGGTTAACCTATACATATGGCTGATTTTTATTATTTTTGTTATTATTATCATCATCATCATCATCGTTATTATTATCATAATTATTATTTCATTATTATTATTATTATTATTTTTACTGCATCTCTAGTCTTTCTGATGCATAAAATCACAGTACCCAATATTTATCCTGTAAAGGGTGTGAATTACTTCCACTTGTGAACTATTCCCATACATTGGCTTACTTGGTAGTTAATATTTAGTTTTGTCTGTTTCAGAACAAGCTAACCTGATCGAGGAGTTGCGGCCGGTGCGTAGTAACCCTAACCTCCTCAAGGCCGGGCAAGAATCCTGGACCTGCGCGTGGTCACCCGATGGCTCATACTTTGCCTGGTCCTGTGGAAACAGAATTGTCAAACTCGTCCCCTTCAACAGAGACAAACATACTTTGTAAGTACAATTCATTATTTGTGGAGGGGAGAGGGGGGGGCAGAAGTATTGGACAGTTGTAATACCTCTTATCTCACCATTGTCTGTGGAAATAGCATTCGCCCCATTTAACAGAGACAAACATACTTTTTAAGTACATTTCATTTGGGTATTTGTTGAGAGGGGGGGGGGGGGGGGAGTATTGGACAGTTGTGACAGCTTTTATTTTACCCTGTCCTGCAGAAACAGAATTTTCAAACTCACCCGCTTCAAGAGAGATAAACATACTTTATAAGTACATTGCATTTGATGATTTGTGGAAGGATTTATTTTTCCAGCAGTTGCCACATGTTTTTACCCCTAGGGACACTCTTTTCTTATATAATAGTACTGTTAACCAGATTATACCATAAATAACACAGTGACACCCTCTTCAGCATTGTTTTGTAGAGTATGTGATACAATGATGCAAGAGTAGGATGTCAATATATCTTATTAACCCTTTCTTGCCCAGTGTGCTCTGATGGACATACTTACAGTGTATATTTTGTTATTAGAAATAAATATTTGTATTGTATGTTCATGACTTGGGTCTAAATTAAAGATTTATTCCAATATTAATGTCATTCACATGCAGTATCTTAACCAGAGTTTAGAAATAGGGTTTTCATAATTGGCAATTAATTCTGATTTATTTGTATTAGTTTTCAAGAGAGACCGGCACTATGTTTATCGAGAATAGGCATAATTCCCTTTTGTAATGACATGGAAATAATTTTGAAATGAAAATATTCTATCATTTGGACAAAATTAACATTTTTCGAATTCCTTCCAAAAGATGGTGTTTTGATGTGTGATTTTAGAGGGTTTCGGTGTCCAAATGATTCCCAGACAGCCCCCTGGCTAAGACCCGGACTTTAACACGCTCTTTAATTAGGCATTGTTGAGTACACAGGGCTCGACGCTAAGGGTGAACCTATGGCCCCAGGCCAGTAAAAATTCCCAAAAACAGCTTCGGGTCAGTAAAAAAAGACCTCAACTGGTCCTACAGGGCCAGTAAACATTTGGAGACATTCTTGTTAAAAGGTTTCCCCCTGAGAATGTCCCCAATTGTTTTTGAAATAAATAAAGATAAAATTTATAAAGATAAGTGTTGTGGTGAATCTTATGCAATGTTCTTTCTTCTTATGTTAAAGAAAAAATGTAGGGCCAGTAAACATTTTGCAGGACCAGTAGATGCTAGGTGTTACTGGTCCTACAGGGCCAGTATCATTTTGAGTTAGCGTTGAGGCCTGGTACATATGGAAATAGATGTGATACAATGATGCAAGAGCAGGAGACTGATACTTGCATTAACCCTTTCATGCCCAGAAGGCCCTAATGACCTGACACACTCATGTACGTGTAGATGTTTAATTGAAGATGACTATTTCGATCAGAGTTGGGTAACTATCTTGGTTAATGATCCTATCCACATGTAAGGTCATTCTTTCATGTGCTTCAAGCTCTTGTGGAAAATCATCTGGAGCTCTGTCTGCTAGGCAGGGTCTGACTCTTAGATTTTTAGTCTAGGGGCCAGAAAAAAGGTCTTTTGATAAATTCAGTGGTCAAAAAACAGGATTTCTGTATTTTATACTATTTTGGGCCCCATGTCTGAAAAATCTATGGGTCCACAGCAAAATCTAAGGGCATGTGGGCCCCTGGCAAAGTCGAACCCTGGCTAGCAGGAAGATGAATACAATGAAGGTAGCCTCAGTTCTAGGCTAGGTTCTGTACTGCATGATATGACATGATGCAACATAGCTATGTAGTTACGTACCCAGCGGCGACGTGGCACTGTGGCCAGGCAGGGTCGGCTTGGGTCAAGGCAATGCCACCCATTATAGTGATAGATGGTCTGATACTATGTTTCAACTGTACGCAGCTTTGATAAGCCAGGTGGGGTAATGACGCAATAATGTGCGCAGTCACACGCACATACCTGGCAACCTTGCCGTTGATTCAATCATTTATCAAGCCTGCGTTTTATCCCTTATGCCGCAGGGGTAGACGATTTGGCCATTACAAAATAAAGCAAAAAATGATTAAAAGCCTGGCGTAAAGGTACTCAACTGAGAGCAACTCGGCGAGAGCTATCTAATGAATACCAACATGACAGGGTTTAGATGGTTATCAAAATTTTTTGTGTTCTTGTGCTTTAGAAGAAAATAGCCTCATCCAGTGTCTTAGCCTGGATTTAGAAACTGGGTGCCTAAAATTGGCAGTTGTAAAATTTTTGGGCGTCCAAATTTATAAGGGGTATAACAATATACTCATATTTCAACCATAAACAGGTATAAATTCATCAAAATAAGGCATGATATCATTAAACAATGTCATGAGAATTATAAGGAGATGAAAAAATTCAGTAATAGGCTTGAGTTTGAGATTTTTAGAAATTCCACACTAACATATTTTGGTGTCCTTAGGGGTTCTTTTTAAGGGTTTGGGTGTCCAAAAAGGCCCCCAGACGCCCTGCTGACTAAGACCATGGCCTCAGCATTGGAAGGGTCATGCAGAGTTCCCAGTGCCAAGTCCTGTGCAAAAAGCCATCAAAATACAGGACTTGTGTCCTTCATGCGTGGTTAGTTACCTGTGAAAAAGTGACATCACAATCTATGTAATTTTTGAAAATAGCTTGATGATAAAATGTCAACGTTAAAAATCATTTGTAGGGGAAATGTGATTTATCTATAATTGACATTTTTCCTTCAAAACCCTCTGAAAATTGCTTGAATACTTTCATAAGAAAGTTAAAATCTAGGCCTCCCATTTTGGCTTAATTATATTGAATATTAAGTTCGACTTAAGCAACGGTATATCCATCAAATAGAGCTGCTTTAAGCACCTGATAAGGCCTAAAAAAAGTTGTTTGTTTCCTGTAACCCTACCCTAACAAGTTTTTATTCAAAACAATCCCTACCCTAAAAAGATTTCCGCACTCCCAACTCCCAATCATTGTAAAACATGCTTAAGTCATACACATTTTTTACCAAAAATATTTTTTTTTACCGACCTACCAACCCTTTTTTTTTCGTCCTGTTACCGGAAACAAACAATTTTTTAGGCTTAAGGTACCGAAAACATTCACACAAGTAGGGGTCTTAGAAGTCAATACAAGCCACTGATTCCTTCAGAAATCAAGGTCACAAAACATTTCGATACCAGTAGGGTGAATAGATTTCAATGTATACATTTAAGGCCACTGAGTTCTTGAGGATCTGATGTTATAAGATGTCTCTATAGATGATCATCAGAGCATGAAGATCAATGGTTCAGTTTGTGCAGTGTATTATAAACTGATGTGTTTACGGTGTCTCAAGGTTAGGCTTGCATCATGCTTGTTTTTCTCACCTTGGTGGTGCAGAGTAGGATTAACCTTTTAATGCCCATTTAAGGGTCTTAGCTAGCAGGGCTAATGTACACACCAGGACACCCCTTTTGGGGGGGGGGGGGGGGGGGGGGGGGGGGGGGGGGGAGAGTTGACTTTTTTATATATGTGAATTTAAAGTAATTAGTTGAACATCTTCACCTGAATGTAATTTCCATGAAATCACATATAAGTTAACTATGCCTTTGTTTATTATGTTCTATCCCAGTTTTCCTTAACCCTTATGCTGCTGCTGGCTAATTTGGCCAATATAAAATGATGCAAAAAACCTGAAAAATGACTGAGACCCTAGCAAATGGGTACTCATCGAAGAGTACTCAGTGAGAGCTATCCAATGAATACCAACATGACAGGGTTTAGATGGTTACCAAAAATCTCTGTATCTTTATGCTTTGTATGAAGATAGCCTTAGCATTGGAGGGGTTAAGGTATATTCTTCAACCAGAGCTACATCAAGTCGAATGTATCAGAGTGTAAATGATGCAAATCTTTTCAGAGGCTCTGGATACTACCCACAAGCTATAATCTGTCTGAGCTATATGCTTGGCAGACTGTTTTCTCCTCCTTTGTAACTAAGTGCAAAATATGACATATTTACAGTCCTGATATCAAATTGACGAAATAGGTTATCTTTAAAATTTATTTAAATCATTGAAGCTCAGTACGTTTTATACACCGCAATTCCACTGACTCTAAGGTACTGTAAGCATATATAGGTTAAGTGCCATATTACTAGTTATGATGTGAAGATTTATTGGGATTGAGATCTTAATTGTGGCTTAGTTATCTTTATGAAGTTGGTCGTTGACCCCCTTAAGATATATTTTCAGTTCACTTCTGGGTGTTAGCCAGGATTTTAAAATGGCCAGTCCAAAATGGTATTTTGAAAATTTCTGCCCGTCCAGATTTAAATAGGTACTCAAATTTCTAAAAATCCAAATACCAACTGTTTTATCAAAAAGGGAAATTTTCACTTCATCCATACCTTAAAAGGTAGTTTGTTAAGAAAAGTTATGTTTATTTATCAAAAAAAGTAAAAATTGAGAATTCTTCTTCAAAATATTTGCCTGTCCAGAAAGAAGGTTTTATGGAAACTACCTGTACAAAAGACAGGCAGGATGGGTCCTGACTAAGTCCCTGGTTCAGAAAAAAAGTGAAATTATGGATGACAATGGCATAATTGGCTTCTTTTTTGCCTTATTTTCAGAGCGAAAATTCATACTTAAGATTTGTGTTGCCTTATTTTCAGAGTTAAATTCATACTCAACAGGTTTAGAAAAAGTAAGTGAAATCATGAATGGCAATGGCACAATTCGCTATTAAAATTTGTGTTGCATTATTTTCTGAGTTAAAATTCACACACAACAGGTTTAGACAAAGTAAGTGAAATCATGAATGGCCGTTGCATAATTCGTTATTAAAATTTGTGTTTTGTTATTTTCAGAGTGGACCAGGACAAATATGACAACCAGGGTCGCGAGCTGTGCCAGAAGGGCATCTCTATAGACGCGGGAGAGCTGGTCTGGGCGCTCGCCTTCGGCTCCAGGACCTCCACACAGAAACCACATTCCGTCAATCTCAACTGGTTCCGCTACCATGCGCCCTCTGATCTCATCCTGGCCACCGGGCTCACCAGCGGCCGCATCAGGACCTGGAACGTCAATACAGGTTAGTGGTCTTAATCTATACTCCTACTATAGCTTTATTATTATTCATGTAAAACAATCTCAACTGGTTCCGCTACCATGCGCCCTCTGATCTCATCCTGGCCACCGGGCTCACCAGCGGCCGCATCAGGACCTGGAACGTCAATACAGGTTAGTGGTCTTAATCCATACTACAACTAAATAGCTTTATTATTATTCATGTAAAACAATCTCAACTGGTTCTGCTACCATGCGCCCTCTGATCTCATCCTGGCCACCGGGCTCACCAGCGGCCGCATCAGGACCTGGAACGTCAATACAGGTTAGTGGTCTTAATCTATACTCCTACTATAGCTTTATTATTATTCATGTAAAACAATCTCAACTGGTTCTGCTACCATGCGCCCTCTGATCTCATCCTGGCCACCGGGCTCACCAGCGGCCGCATCAGGACCTGGAACGTCAATACAGGTTAGTGGTCTTAATCCATACTACAACTAAATAGCTTTATTATTATTCATGTAAAACAATCTCAACTGGTTCTGCTACCATGCGCCCTCTGATCTCATCCTGGCCACCGGGCTCACCAGCGGCCGCATCAGGACCTGGAACGTCAATACAGGTTAGTGGTCTTAATCTATACTCCTACTATAGCTTTATTATTATTCATGTAAAACAATCTCAACTGGTTCTGCTACCATGCGCCCTCTGATCTCATCCTGGCCACCGGGCTCACCAGCGGCCGCATCAGGACCTGGAACGTCAATACAGGTTAGTGGTCTTAATCTATACTCCTACTATAGCTTTATTATTATTCATGTAAAACAATCTCAACTGGTTCTGCTACCATGCGCCCTCTGATCTCATCCTGGCCACCGGGCTCACCAGCGGCCGCATCAGGACCTGGAACGTCAATACAGGTTAGTGGTCTTAATCCATACTACAACTAAATAGCTTTATTATTATTCATGTAAAACAATCTCAACTGGTTCTGCTACCATGCGCCCTCTGATCTCATCCTGGCCACCGGGCTCACCAGCGGCCGCATCAGGACCTGGAACGTCAATACAGGTTAGTGGTCTTAATCTATACTCCTACTATAGCTTTATTATTATTCATGTAAAACAATCTCAACTGGTTCTGCTACCATGCGCCCTCTGATCTCATCCTGGCCACCGGGCTCACCAGCGGCCGCATCAGGACCTGGAACGTCAATACAGGTTAGTGGTCTTAATCTATACTCCTACTATAGCTTTATTATTATTCATGTAAAACAATCTCAACTGGTTCTGCTACCATGCGCCCTCTGATCTCATCCTGGCCACCGGGCTCACCAGCGGCCGCATCAGGACCTGGAACGTCAATACAGGTTAGTGGTCTTAATCCATACTACAACTAAATAGCTTTATTATTATTCATGTAAAACAATCTCAACTGGTTCTGCTACCATGCGCCCTCTGATCTCATCCTGGCCACCGGGCTCACCAGCGGCCGCATCAGGACCTGGAACGTCAATACAGGTTAGTGGTCTTAATCCATACTACAACTATATAGCTTTATTATTATTCATGTAAAACAATCTCAACTGGTTCTGCTACCATGCGCCCTCTGATCTCATCCTGGCCACTGGGCTCACCAGCGGCCGCATCAGGACCTGGAACGTCAATACAGGTTAGTGGTCTTAATCCATACTACAACTAAATAGCTTTATTATTATTCATGTAAAACAATCTCAACTGGTTCTGCTACCATGCGCCCTCTGATCTCATCCTGGCCACCGGGCTCACCAGCGGCCGCATCAGGACCTGGAACGTCAATACAGGTTAGTGGTCTTAATCCATACTACAACTATATAGCTTTATTATTATTCATGTAAAACAATCTCAACTGGTTCTGCTACCATGCGCCCTCTGATCTCATCCTGGCCACCGGGCTCACCAGCGGCCGCATCAGGACCTGGAACGTCAATACAGGTTAGTGGTCTTAATCCATACTACAACTATATAGCTTTATTATTATTCATGTAAAACAATCTCAACTGGTTCTGCTACCATGCGCCCTCTGATCTCATCCTGGCCACCGGGCTCACCAGCGGCCGCATCAGGACCTGGAACGTCAACACAGGTCAGTAGGTCTCTAACTTGGACAATTTATATTGAATTAGTTCTTGGTTCATTGATTATAATTATACAATATTAATACTCAAAATTTTAAACGACCTCAGACATTCTAACCACTTTCTAATTTATCAAAAGACAGTAATTTTAGGACATAGAACATCAACACTGGTCAGCAGTGCCTTTTACTTTGACGATTTATAAAGAATTAGTTATTGGTACTTATATTGATTATTACTATAGAATCTCAATACTCAATAATTTAAACGACCTCAGACATCCACATATTCCCGAGACTCCTAGCCGTGACTTCTGCGCCATCTGGGGGGTGGACTTGTTTGATGCTGACGCTGCGTTGTTTGTTTTCAGGGCGTCTCATGCTGGAGCTGGTGGACCACAGAGAGGTGATCAGAGATCTGAAGTTCGCTCCTGACAGCAGCCTGCTGATGGTGTCGGCGTCGCGGGACGGCATGCTCAAGGTCTGGGATCTGGCGGACGATGGCAACATGATGAAGACGCTACGTGGCGTGTGCAAGTGGCTCTACGCCTGCGCCTGGTCGCCCGACGCCAAGATGCTCGCCAGCGTCGGGGACTATAAATCTGTGAGTCAAAATAAACTTTATTTGATCATTTAAAACCTTGTCTGGACTATAAATCAGTGAGTGAAAATCTCCCTGTTATATAATCATTCAAAATCTGAGAGTAAAAATAAACTTTATTTGATCATTTAAAACCTCGTCTGGACTGAAAATCAGTGAGTGAAAATCTCCCTCATATTTGATCAGTCATGCTAAGATTTCCTCTTACTATTTCTTTTCTGGATTTAATAATAATAATAATAATAATAATAATAATAATAATTGATATTTGAGTTAGCGCCCTTTCCACCTATAATGTTCAAAAGCGCTTTTGAGTCATTGGACAGTTGTCATGGTCCATATAGTCAATTAAACTCCTTTCGAAATAGCAATGTTTCTTGAAGTTTTGCACACTATCAGCAGCCTTGATGTTATCAGGGAGCTCATTCCAAAGGCGTAGTGCATAGGCACAGAATGCTCTGTCACCAAACCTTTTCAGATTATTGAGTGGTATCTGTAAAAAGTTCTTAGTGTTTGATCTTAGGGTCCTTGTATTGACTTGTTTGACTAACAGTTCCCTCAAGTATAGAGGGGCACATCCTTGCATGCATTTGAAAGTCAAAAGCAGAATCTTGAACTCAATCCTTTTCCTGATGGGAAGCCAGTGAAGATCTTTTGAATTTAAAATCAATAAGTAAAAATGCCCCTGTTATTCAAAATTTTGTCTTGACTATATATCAGTAAGTGAAAACCTCCCTCTTAGATCTGCCCTTACTTAGCCTTGTATGGTGTATAAATCAGCGAGTGAAAATGTCCGTCGTAGGACTAGTACCTAGTCTACCTGCACTGAAGGTCTGAAATGAGGTTAATATATTCATAGTGTGGCCTTGGTAAGGTGATCCCACCTCCTGGCCTCAGTGTCATAGTTTATCACCTCCAACAAATCTAGAAAATAACAAATGTGTTGTTAACCCTTCCAATGCTGAGGCTACTTTCGTCCCAAGCACAAAAACACAAATATTTTTGAAAACCATCGAAACCCTATCACGTTTGTACTCATTTGAAAGCTCTCGCTGAGTACTCTCAGATGAGTACCCATTTGGTAGGGTTTCGGTCATTTTTCAGGGTTTTTGCATCATTTTGTATTGGCCAAATTAGTCACCAGCAGCATGAGGGTTAACCTTTCCTGTCCACATTGCCCATGTTACTCAATGTCCCTCTTATTCAATCAGTCATGCTTAGAGTTTCTCTTACTAGTCTTGTCTCGGCTATAAACTGGTAATGAAATTGCCCCATGTATCATTAATCTATTCACCTATTTATTCTAGATGTAAGATTATACTAATATATCCAATTAAGTATTTGTCAAATATACTCAAATATGTGATACATTTTACCTTGATAATAACTAATAAGTCAAACTAATTGAATATATATCAAGCCATATTCATATATGTCTTGAGTCATTCAAAAGCATATTTACCAAATTGAAATAAGTTGCTACAGATAAAGATTTATCGGCCCTTTTGCATATGGGAATGCAAATATGGTTTGACAAACATGAAATAGAACAATGAATGAAAGCTATTTGAAGAGGGGGACTGGGGGAGTTTGATCCTAGTAGGTAAAACACCCTCCAATATAGTTCTGAGTATGTTATTGCGTTATCATTAAGATACATCCATGTGTGTTAGACCATGAGTATGCTTCAGATATGAATAAGTTAAAACCCTTATGCTGCTGGTGGCTAATTTGGCCATTACAAAATGATGCAAAAAAAAAAAAAATTGAAAAATGTCTGAAATCCTGGCACATGGGTACTCACCTGAAACTACTCTGGGAGAGCTAACTGATGAATACCAACATGACAGGGTTAAGATGGTTTTCAAAAATCTGTGCATCTTTGTGCTTAGAATGAAAGTAGTTAAGCATTTGCAGGCACCGACATAAGTACTAGCCCGCTTGCCCCGGCAAGTGGATTTTTGAAAAAAGGGCTTTCGGGCAAGTACATTTTAGTTTTCACTTGCCCAAATGGGCAAGCTGATTTTCTAAACACTTAACATTTTCTTTTATAGTAAATGGCCAAAATACCCAGAAATATGTAAACAAAGCAACAAATCTGAAAATGAAATGGTTTTCAAATCTTGAAATCCATGATAAACAATACATGTACCTTTCTTGCATATGTTATAACTAATTTCGGACAAGTCTTAAATTAGTTCGGGCAAGCGAAAATCATTAACTACTTGCCCGGCATGGCAAGTTAGTTCTGAAAATTATGTTGGTGCCTGATTTGAAGGGTTAAGATATTTCCATGTGTGACAGACAATGAATATGCTTCAGAAGTATTGGTAAAATACACATTTTGAATGAATTCATACCTAGCATGTTTTTCTTGTTTTTTTCTAGATTTTGTTGTGGGACATGACCACATTCACTCGCATCAGGAAGTTAGAAGGACATCACCACGATGTTGTAAGCTGTGATTTCTCCCCAGATGGCGCTCTGTTAGTGACATCCTCGTACGACACGCGGGCCATCATCTGGGACCCACACACTGGCGACAAGCTCAAAGAACTTGGGTAAGATAACTAAGCTATACTGTATACGCCTCTTATTTGGAGTGCTAAAGATTTCTCTTTACAGCCCTGGTTTACAGCCATTTGCGCTACTTTGAATTTGTGCATTCAAGCACGCAAACTAAACCATATATCTATTTGGTATTTATGTGAAGGATGTTATTTTGGCGCTATTATGGGGAGTGCAAAAATAGTGAAAATTAAATACCAGGGTTTCAGTAATTATCCAGCTATTTTGTATCATTTTCTATTAGTCAAATTAGCCACCAGCAGCATAAGGGTTAAAAGTAGTTGTTTAACCCATCCAATGCTGAGGCTATTTTAAGCCAAACCATGAGGATGCAAAATTATTTGAAAACCATCTAGACCCTATCATGTTAGTATTCATTGGATAGCTCTCACCAAGTACTCTCATGTGAGTACCCATGAGCCAGGGTTTCAGTCATTTTCCAGCTTTTATGGATCATTTTCTATTAGTCAAATTAGCCACCAGCAGCATAAGAATTAAAAGTAGTTGTTTAACATTATCTCATCAAACATTCTATCACTACGACATTGAGAGTAATTGCAATAATGAAAGGGTAGCTATTTTTGAGAGGACTCAGGTACCCAAGTACTTGAGTCTCTTGGTGCGATACCCTCGCGCCGTTATGCCTGGGGGCTGCCATTGGTGAACTAATCATAATGTCTTTTTAATGGGCTTGGTTAATGGCAAAATTCTTGGTTGTGTGTTGGTATATTTGTTTGTTTTGTTTTACAGCCACTTATTCCCTCCTCCCAGTGCAATCTTTGCTGGCGGTGCTAACGGTTCATATGTACGGGGTGTTTCTTACTGCCATGATGGCGTCCACATAGCCACAGTGGCCGACGATTCGTAAGTATTACTTCTTTCATTCCTCTTAAGTACCTTTATGCCATACTTCAAAGTGGGAAAATCCATCTAAATTCCGCCACTCAAAAAATGTACTACTTCATTGTCTCCCCTACTCAGCTGCAAAATGGGTACCTAGCATAAATAAGGCAGTGCTTAGAGCTTGGGCGCTATATGCTGCCAGCTGCTCAGGAATATTACTCGGGGGATTGAAATGATCTCCGTGTGTACAGGCCTGCTAGGGGAGCAATTTGGTGGATACAAGACTATAAACCGAATACCTTTACCTTAATGCCATTCTTTATAGTGGAAAAATCCATCTGAATCGTGGATTTATTTTTTGAATGGTTGAGGATGTTCTTGTATTATCTGATTGGATTGTTTCAAGTGGTAGAGAATTTTGATGCTTTCAACCCCTAAGGTCATGGTGCTGATGTCACAAGAGAAACCGTGTACTGTAAGGGATTTACTTCACTTGACAATCACTCCAAATGGGTCTAAGAGTGTACCATAGACAGCCATTAATAACTACACTCAGGCGTTTTATAGCAACCAGGCTAACAAAGCTTGATTCTGCTTTGGAACATATCCAAAATGTTTGTTTTTGTCATCCGGCTTGTGGAAGGCAGTAAACCTATGTCTGCCAAGACTAATGGGGTCATTGACCTCATTTATGTTCAGAGTTGGATGTGACTACTGACTAGGTTCTGAATACATTATGTTTCTCAAAATTACTTAGGAATACTTTTAAAACATAAAGTTGCAACATTTGTGACGGAGACTGCAAGCTAGTCAAATATTTTCAAAAGATCCTTTCATTCAAAAAGATATCTCAAAATCAGGCCTGTTTGGGCTCCTATAGGCATAAATGATTTAAGAATGAGGTTGGTGACCCCATGTGTAGTGCACGTACCATAGATATTCTTTTTACAGAACTAGGTTGAGGGGTTGTAAGTAGCAATACAGTGTATTTCAGTGCTGCAGGAGATGGATTTGTGACTCCATTGACAGGTTTAGATAACACAGATGGAGGTTCTCTGGTTACTCCTTCCTGGTATTCTACAGCCAGGGACTACGTGGTACCCTACACACATGGTACCCTCCAAGGAGGGTCCTGATAACACAGATGGAGGTTCTCTGGTTACTCCTTCCTGGTATTCTACAGCCAGGGACTACTTGGTACCCTACACACATGGTACCCTCCAAGGAGGGTCCTGATAACACAGATGGAGGTTCTCTGGTTACCCCTTCCTGGACTAGGTGCCCTACACAAACAGGGTCTTGGTACCCTACAAACAGGGTCTTGGTACCCTGCAAACAGGGTCTTTGTACCCTACAAACATGGTCTTGGTACCGTGGAAACAGGGTCTTGGTACCCTACAAACAAGCTCTTGGTACTCTACAAACAGGCTCTTGGTACCCTACAAACAGGGTCTTGGTACCCTGTAAACAGGGTCTGGGTACCCTACAAACAGGGTCTTGGTACCCTGCAAACAGGGTCTTTGTACCCTACAAACAGGGTCTTGGTACCGTGGAAACAGGGTCTTGGTACCCTACAAACAAGCTCTTGGTACTCTACAAACAGGCTCTTGGTACCCTACAAACAGGGTCTTGGTACCCTGCAAACAGGGTCTGGGTACCCTACAAACAGGCTCTTGGTACCCTACAAACAGGGTCTTGGTACCCTACAAACAGGGTCTTGGTACCCTGCAAACAGGGTCTGGGTACCCTACAAACAGGGTCTTGGTACCCTACAAACAGGGTCTTGGTACCCTGCAAACAGGGTCTTTGTACCCTACAAACAGGGTCTTGGCACTCTACAAACAGGGTCTTGGTACCCTACAAACAGGCTCTTGGTACCCTACAAACTGGGTCTTGGTACCCTACTAACAGGGTCTTGGTACCCTGCAAACAGGCTCTTGGTACCCTACAAACAGGGTCTTGGTACCCTGCAGACAGGGTCTTGGTACCCTACAAACAGGGTCTTGGCACCCTACAAACAATGTCCTGGTACCCTACACACAAGGTCTTAGTACTGAACTAACAGGTTCCTGGTACCCTTCAGACTTGGTCTTGGTATCCTACCAACAGGCTCCTGATACCCTACAAACAGGAGTTTATTTGACTATATGGACCATAAACATCTGTCCAATTCATCTCTGAATTTCACTCTTCTTTGCATATTGATTGTATCAAATTGTTATACAAAATTTAGTTTATGCACATTTGTCTTTCTACATCACCTTTAGTTTAGGTCAGTAGCTTGAAAAATTTGGCAAATTTTCTCTTGTCTCTGTCATTTTCTTTGACAAATTAATGTATGTTTTTATTTATATAATCTTCTCTTTCTAGCATTAGTAGTTATAAGCTAGTACCTACCATTTATTTCCAAATTTACATTTTATTTGTGTTTTGTTTTGATCAAATTGATATTCAAACTTTAATTTTTGCGCTATTTATTGTCTCTCTGTAGCACTGGCAGTGTAAGTCAGTACCTAGAAAAATACAAGGACTTATCCAATAAGACGGATATGAGGTAGGGAGAGATATGTCTGTGTGAGGGTCTGGGAGGGCTCTCAGGGTGTTTTAATATATGCAGGGAGGACAGAACTAAAGCCAAAACAACACCATGTTGACCTAAAAATGCAATGTCTTATGGGCATACTGGATCTCAAATTTTTTTGTCAGTAGAGGAAAATTGAGTACCTCGAAAAAAATCACTGCTTACTGTTTTATGTGTTTGAAACTCTTTTGTAAAATCAAAATTTAAGAAATTTTCCATGGAAATGTACGTGACATATGAGCTAGGTGATTGCACTATGAAAAGAAAATGTGTAGGGAAGGATTGATCCTGCTCAAAATTCTTTGCATGCAGCAAGCATGGTGTAAAAGGGTTCATATCTATCAGTGATAAGGCTCAAGTGCTCAGATCAGATTCATGCTGGGCACTAAGTGGGCAGTCCATGATGTCAACCCTCACCAGCATGCTGTCTGTGGCTTCTAGATAGCAAGCTATCCCCCCCCCCCTCCATCCTACCCTATCCATCCCACCCACACACACCAATAACACTAGCTAGTTACAATATCTGGTAATGGAAGCTGAAAGGATGATTAACCCCTTATGATGCTGGTGGCTAATTTCGCCAATACAAAATGATGCAAAAAAACCCATGAGGGCTTTCCAATGAATACCAACAAGACAGGGTTTGGATGGTTTTCAAGGATCTTTTCATCTATATGTTTTGTAGGAAAGTAGCCTTAGCATTGGAAGGGTTAAGTGAAGTTCCAAGAATATTCAGTGACCTTCCAACAGACTGTTAATTTTCTTCTATCACAATTTTATGGATTCAAAAACAGATAAAGTAAAAGCCAATCCGAAAGCTTCATATTCATAAGGAATTGCCTTGCAGGCTCGCATAACTAAACTGGTATAAACAAGAGATATAGAAAAAAAAGAACATAGGCCATCAGCAGGGTCTTAGCCAGGGTGGGTGCTCAAAATTGACAATTGGAAATTTTGGGGCATCCTATTTTTCATGGGAGACCACAATATACTTTGATTACAATCTTTAATATGCATTTACTTATTGAAATAAGGCATAATACCCATATACAATGTCATGGGAATTATATTGAGGTGGAAAAACTATAATTATATGATTGGAATTGACATTTCAAGAAATTACTCGCACACATTTTTGGGTGCCCTGAGGGATGTTTTTGAGGATTTGGGTGTCCAAATGACACCCACATGCCCTGCTGGCTAAGACTACTATTTCATGCAGTTAGGCACACACGTTCTTGGAACCCCAACTTCCTGAGGATATGAGTTTCCTTCCAGTGTAATGTTATCCTTTCCTGCTGTAATATCCTTCTCATTGGACTTCCCTTTATGGAAGTAGGTTTCTAAAAAGAGGATCTAATTCAGACATAAAAAGCATCAGGGTTAAGCTAGATAATACATCTCTCTATCTTGTCATCGGAATATGAACCCACATTTTTTGTTTGGCTTATTGTGCATTTTGGTCAGTAGCATAGCTATATTTATTTGGCTGTATTGGTTTTCTCCGTTGAGAGTCTGTACGCCATTGTCTCCCAGCATCTTGAAGCGCCCTGAAGCTCCCCGGACCCATGACATTGTTCACTCTTCGTCTTACGCACATTCTGTCTGTCTGTCTTTCAATAGATTCAAAATGACCACCAAGGGATTTATTAGGACCCATTTCACTATGGGGTAAAAAGCAGATGTGAATGGAGTTGGGGGGGGGGGGGGGGGAGGGGGTGGGGGAGGGATTAGGTAAGGCTGAAACAATTCTACCCTAATGCTGCTGGTGGCTAATGTGGCCAATACAGAATGATACAAAAAACCTAAAAGAAATGACTGAAACCCTGGCATATGGGTACTCATCTGATAGCACTCAGCGACAGCTATCCAATGCTTGCCAACATGACAGGGTTTTAGATGGTTTTGGGAAATCTTTGTGTCCTTGTGATCTGGACAAAAGTAGCCTCAGCATTGGAAGGGTTAAAAACAAAGCCTCAATAGCATAGCCATTCTTGCCATGTATTTCATCATCAGACTGTATCCAGTCTTTTAGCAGTCCACCACCTTCACTATCGAGGATGTCAAAGCAGGTGTTAGACTGGAAATCAGTCTACAACTACTACCCCCTGGTGGCCATCCTGAATCTATGCACCAGCTTGCATGATTTGTACATCCTTGTACGAATGTATGGTTGGGTCCTCAGTTGTTATTGTATCCTTCTTTGTCTTTTCTGTCAGGTCTGTTTTCTCTAGAGAGTTGCTATCAAATGTCACTTTTTTTGCACCAACGCACTACTCCTCAGTTGTTAATGTATCTTCATTGTCTTTTCTGTCATATCGGTTTTCTCTAGAGAAAAAGCTATCAAATGTCACTGTTTTTGGCACATAAACACTACAATTGAATCTTATGTTTTATGTATTGAAGCAAGAGTTTTTACTGCAAAAAAGCAACTAATGT
>OZ012691.1:23324592-23375709 GCA_963942565.1 Maea johnstoni
CTTGCTTTAATTAAGATATTCAAAAACATTATGTAGATCCTTTTTTTTTTTTTTGAACTATTTTTATCTTTATTAATTATATAGATCCTGACAATGTTTTTAAAGTGAATATTTTTGTAAATGATCATTTAAAATGTGTAATGACTTTCATTCAGATATCAAAAACATGGCTAGATTTTAAAATTTGCTTTTTAGATATCTGACTTGTCGTGCTCTCGGGACTTTGAACTGTTATCCAAGGAATAGTTAAACCATTTACCCATTCATTTCTTTGGCGGACAGGAAAGCCTAATATTCTTGGGATGTATTTCAGTCAAAGCACTCTTTTTAAAATATATCTGCTCTTAAAGTGTTAATCAGCACTCTGCTATTGACGTCCCTTTGAATATGTTGATACATAATCGTCACAAATATCCAGATGACATTTTAGGGGACTTCTAGAAGCATGAATGGGTTAATCTGAATATCTCAGAAAGGACCAGGCACTTTCACATGTTTCATAAAGGGGCTTGACAAATTACTCTCTAAAAAACCCCAACCTAGAAACCAAAGAGCAAGTTTGATTAAATAACCCCCAAATATTTCTGAAGTTAAATGGTTATTTAGGGACCGGCTTCTTAAGTCTATTGGGTCTAGGGCATTACCGCTCACCACTGTGTGCCTCAGATCTGACTCTTGGCATATATAATATTGAAGTTGCCAGTGACTTGATGATTTTGGATTTATCCTCAAATATGAAACTACCAAATTAAGGAAAAAGCCCTTCAACTTCAGATGTATTTGTCACACCAAGTTATCAGTTTCTATGGCTTGTGGATTTGATTTAAGGCAACTGAATTTAATTTGCATTTCTTAAGTGTAGAATAGTATTTTTATTGTTATAAAAGTAATGGATGATAGCTATTTTGTAGTGATTCTTTCTTGATGATTACTCAAGACTTTGAAAAAGTTGTTTAATCACCAAAATATGCTTTATTGGTTGTTCCAATTTCCTTATTTGTTCTGTTTAAGTAACAGGCATTTCTTTTATTAAAATATGATTTATATTTTTAAAGATCAAAAAGAATGATGAAAAAAATGTTTCAAGAACTCACTAAAATATGCATTTGTTATTTGCAAAGATGTGGTTGAATAGACATTATTTATCTAATGTTTTGCTGAAATTATTGAAAAATACAAATACTGAATGAAAAAATAAATTTATCCAGCTACGTTATGAATCAAATGCACAAGCCATACAAACTCATTTTTTGTTGTTAAGGTCAGAGGTGTACTTTCATCAATGAATCCATTAGATTTTTTATTGGTCCATAAAAGTTCTTTTTAATGATTTTCTAATGGAATTTATATATATATATATATATATATATATATATATATATATATATATATATATATATATATATATATATATATACATATATATATATATATATATATATATTATATATATATATATATATATATATTATATATATATATATGATTCAACCACTTTGCAACTTAATCTTCTAGTTAATTTCTAAATTTCAAACTGGATCTATCCTGACACTACACCTCGGAGAGATAAAATAAAATTACATAGAAATCCTCTAATTTTCTTGCCATTGGTTATCTGGTTATTAATTAGGCAATCAGTGGGTTGACTCATGTGGGCTGCAATGACCACGGCCTGCCAGCACATCATCCTGTCAATGTCACAAAGCCATAGCCACCTGGTGGCCAGACATGGAACTAAATATGTATCTTACATTTAGCAATAGGAGGGATTTATAACTATGGTAAAAATGCTTAATTTTACATTTCATACCCAAATTTGAATAGGCCATTCAAGTCCCTGGATTGAAAATTGTTTTTTTTTTTCAATATTTGAAGAGCTCTCGAATAATTTGTATCAAATTTATGAGTTTTTTGGGAAATGATATACATCTCAAAATTTAATTGAAATATCTGAAGATGAGTCAGAAATTTAGGGTGGCAAATTTGATTGACATCCACTGGGTGGAAAATTCTATATTCAGAGTTATCAATAAGGACAAAATATGTGATTTATGTAATTGATCATAATTGATTTATTTACTGGTTTAATAATGTCCATTTCCTCCTGGGTGGCAGTAAATTGATTGCTATGCTGACAGTTGGCAGGCCTGTAGCAATGATTTGATGATGGTAACCCTAATTGTAAAGTTTGATGGATGGACGGACAGTGGGTTAGTCTAGGGAGGGAATAGTTAGCCTGCTGGCTGGCCCGCTGGCCGGTTAGTCTATAGGTAACTTGATGGCTGGAGGGCTGGCGGGTTAGTCTATAGGTAACTTGATGGCTGGAGGGCTGGCGGGTTAGTCTATAGGTAACTTGATGGCTGGAGGGCTGGCGGGTTAGTCTAGGTCCCGCTGGCCGGATGCCCTGTTTACATGTGCTAAAGTCCTGTTGTATTGCAGTGGATAATGAGTCAGATCACACTCCCAGAGCCGACAGGCCTCATCGTCATCGTCGTCTTACGGATCTCGATCCAGAGAGGAGCCGGACCGTGCGCTCCATTCACGCTATAGCAGCGTAATAGACGGCCACCAAAGCGTAGCTGCTTTAGGGGCCGCCCCCGAGATCTTATAGGGAAAGGGTGGTGAGCTATAGTAGCGTGCTGCAGCTGAGCCACCACCAGCTAAGCTTGCCTTACATGTGGACACAAGGTTTCTCCTACACCTTCCTACTACTCCTCCTACTCCTACCACTACTCCTCCTCCTTTTACCACTTCTACAGAAACAAAACAAATGTACAATTACATTTAATTGCAAAAACTAATAAAAAAATTAATCTTAATCAAAAGTAGACCTTGGGATAGACTTGGAAGACCCCTTTGAAATATGAAGTAGATAATAGCATTTTTGTTAAAATATTAACAATATTATGTAGAATGCAGTGCATTGAAGGTACAGTACATGTCTGTCCTTGGTCACTAGAAAGGAAAAAAGGTTAACAATATTCAAATTATCAAGTTTTATTTTATCCTTAGATATTTCAAAAAATGTATGTTATAGTGCTCTATAATTTATTTCTAATACTGATGATGCACTTCAAAGTATTTATATGAACTATACTAAATATATCAATATCGTTTAAAACTATCAATTGTTTTCCTCCATAAACTTATTGTTTTAGTCACTTGCCAAGTCTATCCTAGGATTGCTGATGATAAGGAATGAAATGTACTGGAATGTGAATAAATTTCAAGAGTATTAATGATTATTTTCAATATGTATCAACTAATAAAACCTTGATATCATGATAAAGGCCTGAATCTACCATCAAGATGAAAGATACAACAAGGACACTCATATTGTGCTCATTTCATTTGGAAATGTCTCTTTAAAAATGTGTTTTACTGAAATCAAGTGCAAAACTTACTTGCTATCTCCTGAAGGGCATATTTCAATTACTTCTGGATCAGTTCTTTGCTTGACACATTCATGCTTGCAGCAGTCAAACTCGCTCCTGGCTATGACAATTAGTTTTTTATTTTAGCAAACACTTTTTCCAAAAATATATTTTTTTTAAATGTCAATCACAACACAACCTACAACTCTCCTTTTAATATCTCAAGATTTTATGCTTTGGAATTATATTTTTAGCAAACACTTTTTCCAGAAAAATATCTAAAGAAAAATGTCAATCACATCACAACTAACAACAAGTTCATGCTTTGATTTAAATTATTTAAGATTTAGTTATTGAAGATCTTCTTATTCAGATGACACGCCAGGTATGAATGAGTTAATGTAATTGAATGTGCGCACAAAGGCTATAAAATACTGTGTATTTTCATACTATCTAGATAACTAATATGTATTTTCATGCTATCTAGATAACTACTCAAGAGTAAGCGCATGAGATTCCCAGTCTTAATCAGTTCTCTTTGTTTCTTGGCAGGACCCGTAACGGCAATGTTTCCATGTGGTTGGCGCCCATGCAGGTTGAGAGTCTGCAGCACTTGTGCCGAATGGCCATCCGACGAGTCCTGCCCTCCACCAAGACGGACAGCCTATGCCTTCCCGTGCGCATCAAGGACTTCCTCAAGTACAAACTGTAGAGGAAATCCAGTGACTTTTTTCAACCCTTTTGATATCAAACATATGCATTCTGGTGGTGTGGAAAATCTAGAGATACATCCTGCCTTTGACCAAGACGCACAGCCTCTGCCTACCCGTGCGCATCAGGGAGTTCCTCAAGTACAAACTGTAGAGGAAATACAGTGACTTTTTTCAACCCTTTTGATATCAAACATATGCATTCTGGTGGTGTGGAAAATCTAGAGATCATCAGAGAGCACCCAGCGAGAGCTTTCAAATGAATACCAACATGACAGGGTTTAGATGATTTTCAGAAATATTTGCGTCCTTGTGGTTTGGACAAAAGTGGCCTCAGCATTGGAAGGGTTATGTACAAACTGCAGCCGCATCGGCAGGAATTCCAGTGACATTTTTTTTCATCTCTTTTTTGAACATATGCATTTTGGTGGTATAGAGGGGCATCCTGCGTTTGACCATAACGACAGCCTCTGCCTCCCCATGTGTATCAAGCATTTGATATCAAACATATGCATTCTGGTGTTGTTGAAATCCATCCTGCCCTTGACCAAAATCACCTTTCCGTGGGTATCAAGCATTTGATATCAATTATACCTATAGCTACTTTGGTAGGAACTCCAGCGTTCATTATATATCAAAGATTTGCATTCTGGTGGTTTAAGGATATCGCCTACCTTTCACCAAGACCAACAGCATCTGCCCTTTTATGCTTGTCAAGGAATACAAACTTGGAACCAACCGACACACCATGGCTAATTTCAGTATCATTTGTTATCGTTACAACTTTACATTCTGGCAGTGTGATTTCGAAATCTGTTGCCCAACGGAAAAGTCTAATCTCATTTTTTTCCCAATTTCAAATCCAGTAAGCGGCAGAGACTGTGTACAGTACAAAAACTCACATCAGGGCAACCAAATTTATATCTTGGTTTGGAACTTCCACTTGCAACAATTCCATGTAAAGCAATAAACATGTGAAGTTTTCCTTCAAAGTGAATGCCAGGGACACTACTTATAAGCAGCAAACATATTTCTTGTAAGTAGAAACATGTTCATAAATATTTCTTTATGTTGGGGGTGGGGGGATAACTTGCTGTCTCGGCAGAAAATTATGATGTTTAAGATTTCCTGACAGGCAGTTTGTAAGTAAGGCCTGGCGGAGGTTCAAGCTTTTCACATATCCTTGCCCTGAAATGAAAGACTGTGTATATATACTGAAGCTAATAGATGTACATGTCAAATTTCATTGGTTGTGAGAATTGACCTCGCCTGTTCATATGAATTATTATAACTCAGCCAGAGAATATCATTGATAGATATCTTTATCTGCTCAGAAGATATTGCTAGGCTCAGCGTTACTACTATTACCACTGGTATTCTCAGCAAATCATGACCAAGCTAATTCCACAGAGGAAAGAATAGTATTCCAGCTAGAAATTTGTAGTAACTATTAGTGACTACTGTCTTGCTAACTTGTCAATTCTGGTGAAAGGAGTCTGGCTGTATGTAAGAGCATGCACAGGTCATCATTCTAAGCCATACATGTTTAAGAGTTCCCATGGAAAGTGCCATCTGGATCTAAGGCCCTATTGTGGTCCTATTGAAAATAATTTGGGAATTAAGAGTCTTTACAAAGTATTTGAAGCAGGGTTGATGTTAGTGTTCTGATTAAAAAAAAATTCATAGGTTTCATCAAAATTGTCGGGCTGCTTTTAGCCGATGCGAGTATTACTGAATTAACGGATAACATTGGCTCTTTGAAGAGAAGATTTGTTTTCAGCAAAGATTGGAGAAAAATGGTATTTCATTATGAAGATGGTATTGTGTTACCCCTTCAAAAAACCTGTGTCTGTGCATGGAGAGAGGTGATTATTATTTCAAGAAAATTGGTTGCAATTTCGTCCATATTTTCACAGCTTGTGTCATATCCTTTCATTTATCTTGTACATTTTTTCCTTTCCTGCATTTGTTACTTTTGCTGAAGAACATTGTTTAGTGTTTCCCAAATGTGATACTATTACGTGCCATTTCCAGAAAATGCCAGCCATATGGTTTTGGCAGCCAGACATATTAGGATGGTTAAGCCACATTCAAAATAGCCCTATTGATGATAAACAGTATTCATAAATTCAAACAAAGCCATACTTGATTCAAACATAGTTGAATCCATGGTCAGAGAGTTATAAGACAAGAAGATATATTTTGCATATACATTGTAATTATATATTTTATTTTGTATTGTCCTTCACTAACCAAGTATAAGTATTCAATGACACTTACTTATAAAGATCTGCAGCACTAATTATATCATTCTAATTTAATTAGATGTTACCCTCGGTTATATAACCTGTACCTCTTATGGGGTCTTGAAAACATTTCATCAAGGTTGATATGGTAGCCACTGTTATATACTATTCAGTGCTGCTACTTTTAAGGCTTATAGGGGTTTCATTCAAGGACTAACAATTAATAGCAGTTACTACAAGTGTACTTTGTTTTGTTACATACTGTGACCATTACTAAATACGATCATTGTACGATTGTTTGTGGTACTTACATGTTGGTGAATTGGTTGCAATAGCTCAGTGGCAGAAGGGAAGGAGAATTGTTCCAAAGAGCGATTTTTTAAAGCCATATTTTTTTATTGGAAAATGCTTGACAGTTGTAGCAGTTCATGGATTGCTATTTGAATTTCTTTAAATACAAATCAAATCTGTTTTATAGTAACAGTAAGACAAATAGTGCCCAGATGTACAATGCAAGTATACACACCCACACACATACCCATAAGGGTGTGCTTACTGGTATATATATATATATATATATATATATTAGGGGTGTCATTGATATGGGGCATATCGATATATCGATAACTCTCCTTAAACAATACAGCCTGCCTTCACTTGTCAATACGTATCGCAATGTATCGAAATATCAAAAACATGAAAATGGACACTTAGAGAAGTAATTTAGAGCTGAATATTGCTGGTGTTGCTAGTCACATACTTTCTAAAAGCATTTCTCTACATGGTTATGCCTCACTTTTCTTGTTGCATTCCAAGAAGCAGTAAAAAGAGGCAGGACCCTCATAAAATGGTAAAAAACCAGCATAAATGCTTCATGATTTTCCATCATGGCATAGATAGCATTTCTATGGATATATCAATGCATCGTATCGAAATAATCGAAATCGAAAACAATTTATCAATATATCGAATCGAGAAAAAATTCTAAACAATGACAGCCCTAATATATATATATATATATATATATATATATATATATATATATATATATATAACCATGCGAAAGAATGAAAACACAAATTTTGTTCTACTTTCTGATGCAATTAATTTTATTATCAAGAGGTCTGTTTATATAGGGTGTTTGAGCTCATTTGGAGGTGTGTGCATATTCCCTGGTAAGAATTAAAAAGATAATTTACTGGTCGGTATTATGCAATCCATGAACTGAATTCTGTTATGATTGTAGAGAGTGAGGCATGAGGTAGAATCGGACATGTAAATAAGTGATAAGCAGTCATAATGGAGGATCATCATGGTCGTTAACATGACCATTATTGGATAATGTTTGTTGTATAAGTTCATACAGATCTGTCCATACTAGAAAGGCCTTATATTGGAAATGATTTGGTGCAGAAGTGGAAGAAAAAGGAAGTTGAGCAAGAAAAGGCCCAATTGGATTGTATATTCAACTTCAAGAAAATCTATATATTATGTTTATTTTATCTATGTGTTTTATTTCCTAGGGTTTTTGAGTGAGAAGTAAATTAGAATGAAAGTGTGCAAGTTCGTTGAATCAGAATCCATTGGTTTTACACCTGTTGGGAACAGGTTACCTGACAATAATGCAAAAATAATGCAGAAAGTAATGTTAGAAAGATTTACCCATGGTCCATTCATACCTGTAGTCCCCCAAAGATAACTGTACACTCTAGGAGATAACTCTGTCACAAAGTCATGTTTCGGGAAAATATTGAAGGAGAAACACTCATCTGAATTCTGCATATATGTCTCCTTCAAATATGTTGTGACTCTGAAGCCAAAGTTACTTTCAAATGAATCATAGTTTCACACTCTGACGGAAGCTTCAGGCATGAATGGGTTAGAGAGAAGTCTGTGATCATTTTATTTTCAAGTCTGGTGCTACATATCAGGACTTTATTTTTTGGCAAATGAATTTTATATAGCATGTGCATCAACAATGCTTTCAGTTAATCTTATTAAACTTATTATTCAGGAAACAGCAAAAAAGAATATTCGCTTTGCATAACTTAAATGTTATGGTCACTAATATAAAGGACAAGTTTTATCTATGAACAGCTAAAAATTGTTATCTGGCGCCAATGAAAATAACTTCAGTACTGTGCAGAATGTCTTAAATATTTGGAGGAGTGTTTTTGGTCTGGATGTAGTTATTACCTGATTAACATTGCCCCTTCAAATATTTTCCAACCTATGCAGTAGTAAGAAACTTCTCACCAAAATAGTCTGACCTTTTTGGCCCTACAAGCATGATAACCTTAATTCTTTTTGTCGAGTCCTGTGCGCATCGCAGTTAGATATGGCAGGTAATCTAAAGCAGCATAGACTGTGTGGTTCTGATGAGTTACGAGTATGAGAGAGTGTGCAAATGTGTTTTCTTCATTCATGGTGTGACAATCTTGTAAATATATAAATAAACTATCGTCTGACATATATACTGTTAATACCCTTGTACACACACCTTGTTGAAAATAAACAGCTGTGAAGACAATTGTAAATTTGAAGTTGTGTTCTTTTACCTCGTCAACTAGAAATCTGTGTACTTTCTATTAGAACTGAATCATTGAGGAAGACCTGTGTTTACCCTTATGCTGCAGGTGGCTAATTTGGCCAATACAAAATGATGCAAAAAATCTGATAAATGCCTGAAACCCTGGCACATGGGTACTCATCTGAGAGTACTCCGCGAGAGCTTTCCAATGCATACCAACATGACAGGGTTTAAATGGTTTTCAAAAATCTTTGCATCCTTATATTTTGGACGAAAGTAACCTCAGCATTGGAAAAGTTAATACCTGATGTTTTAATCCGGTGATCCCCTCTCATAGATATATATTTTGAAGTAGCAGTACTTCACTCAATTGAATAGCCACCCAGGCCAGTTTAATACTTATGCTGCTTGTGGCTAAGTTGACCAATAAAAAATGTTGCAAAAACCTGAAAAATTATTGAAACCCTGGCACATGGGTACTCATCCGAGAGTACTCAGCAAGGGCTTTTCAATGAATACCAACATGAGAGGGTTTGTGGTTTTCAAAAATCTTTGCGTCCTTATATTTTGGACGAAAGTAACCTCAGCATTAGAAAATTTAATACTTGACGTTTTGATCCTGGTTGCCTCTCAAAGTTATCTATTTAGAAAGCAGCAGTTAAAAAATACCATCCCTTTAGAATATATGGCACTGCAGTATATTACAGTGGTCAGGGGTAACTCTACTGCATGAATACTTGATTACCCAGTTTAACTACCTTAAAATCTGAGTCACTGGCAACTTTCTCACTCCCGCAGCAATTAATCACAGGGAACAAAATGATTCCATGAATGATGTGAACCACTTCACGGAGGAAGCCCCAACTACAGGGCAAAAAGCTCTGATGAACAGTTGAAAGGTCACATAAAATATTTTTATTTACTGAAAATTACATCAGATTAATTATCTCTCTGGCAATAATGATGATAATAACTTATAATTATAATAATAACCCTTGTGCGGCTGCTGCTTAATTTGGTCTATAGAAAAAGATGTGAAAAAAGCTGAACAATTATGGAAACCCTGGCACACACACAGCAAGAGCTTTCCAATGAATACCAACAAGGCGGGGTTTAAAAGATTTTCACAATTTTCTGCGTTCTTGTGCCTTTGATGAAAGTAGCCTAAGCATTGAAAGGGATAATAACTAATAATTATAATGATAATAATAACTGTAATGATAATAATCTTTATTTCACAAGGGTAACATTCAAGCAAACACAAGTTTCACTTCTCCTGACAGTAGACAATCTTATGCAACATACGTTTAATTTCAAACTTGTGTTCAAACAAAATATAAATAAATATAAATACTATGTACAGTATTATCTTGTCTCATTTCACCCAACACCTGAGATGGTGGCGAGATGAAGGGAGAGGCACGTGCCCAAATGACAATGCAATGTTTGAAAGAAACATTAACCCTTATGCTGCTGGTGGCTAATTTGGCCAATACAAAATAATGAAAAATGAAAAATGACTAAAACCCTGGGAAATGGGCACTCATCTGAGAGTACTCAGTGAGAGCTATCTAATGAATACCAACATGACAGGGTTTAGATGGTTTTCAACAATCTGTGCGTTTTTGTGCTTTGGATAAAAGTAGTCTTAGCATTGGAAGGGTTAAATCTGAACCCTGATTTTCAAGTGTAATGGAATGAAACGTAACACCCTCATCACATGGTTATTGTCACTATAGTGAGATGAATTGTCATGAGGGTTATACCTTATAAGGCCTTCTCAAGTTAAAACACTTCTAATGCTTCAATTGTCATCTGATTCTATGATACTTCTGACAATAACTTTGGAATTAAATGATTTCACTATCGTTTTGAAAGAGAGTTGCTGATAGTGTCCTGATTAACATTTCTCCATCAATTTGTCTTCTCAAATGTGCAGGTGGCCGTGTGGTCTAAAGCATTGTCGCTGACTGCTAGCTGTCTCTCACCACTGAGGGCCTGTCCCGATGGCTGTGTGGTCTAAGGCATTGCCACTGACTGCTAGCTGTCTCTCACCAGGGTCTGCCCTGATGGCTTAGGGTCTGATGGCTAAGGGTCTGCCCTGATGGCTGAGCGGTCTAGGGTATTGCCGCTGACTGCTAGCTGTCTCTCACCACTGAGGGCCTGTCCCGATGGCTGTGTGGTCTAAGGCATTGCCACTGACTGCTAGCTGTCTCTCACCAGGGTCTGCCCTGATGGCTGAGCGGTCTAGGGTATTGCCGCTGACTGCTAGCTGTCTCTCACCACTGAGGGCCTGTCCCGATGGCTGTGTGGTCTAGGGTATTGCCACTGACTGCTCACTGTCTCTCACCACTGAGGGCCTTCCCTGGTGGCTGACTGGTCTAGGGTATTGCCGCTGACTGCTAGCTGTCTCTCACCACTGAGGGCCTGTCCCGATGGCTGTGTGGTCTAAGGCATTGCCACTGACTGCTAGCTGTCTCTCACAAAGGTCTGATGGCTTAGGGTGTGCCCTGATGGCTGAGTGGTCTAGGGTATTGCAGCTGACTGTTAGCTGTCTCTCACCACTGAGGGCCTGTCCCGATGGCTGTGTGGTCTAAGGCATTGCCACTGACTGCTAGCTGTCTCTCACCTGGGTCTGTCCTGATGGCTTAGGGTCTGATGGCTTAGGGTCTGCCCTGATGGCTGAGTGGTCTAGGGTATTGCCGCTGACTGTTAGCTGTCTCTCACCACTGAGGGCCTGTCCCGATGGCTGTGTGGTCTAAGGCATTGCCACTGACTGCTAGCTGTCTCTCACCAGGGTCTGCCCTGATGGCTTAGGGTCTGATGGCTTAGGGTCTGCCCTGATGGCTGAGTGGTCTAGGGTATTGCCGCTGACTGTTAGCTGTCTCTCACCACTGAGGGCCTGTCCCAGTGGCTGTGTGGTCTAAGGCATTGCCACTGACTGCTAGCTGTTTCTCATCACTTAGGGTCTGCCCTGATGGCTGAGTGGTCTAGGGTATTGCCACTGACTGTTAGCTGTCTCTTACCAAATGCATAGTACATGGTTCATAATGAATAAGGTCATGCCAATAATCATGATTATTTCTGATCATGGTTCTTTTCATGGTGTTCATCTTTTCTTCTTTTGATAATATTCTTTATTTCAAATGATGCCCAGCTCTTTCTCCCACTCTTATTGTCAGTCCTTTTTATCCATTCTGAGCCTGAAAATCTCCAATTCTGCTACATCCAGGTCTTATCGGCGTAAACCTTTGTTGTTCTGTGTCTCTCTATTTAAGTCCTCTTTCTCATTCTCATTGCCATGGGCAACTGAAAGAAAACAAACAGCAAATCAATGAGACATCTATAAGCTATTTAATGTGATAGTGCTGCACCATTTACAGATTTGCAAAATTAAATCAGGTCTGGTACCTACCAGAATAGTTGAGATAATTTTGCAATTCTAGTACGTACCAGAATTGTTCCCTGCAAACAATTCTAGAACGTATCAGAATTGTCAGAACAATTCTGATATGATAAGTGTACCAGAATTGTTGATTCCGGCAATTCTGGATGGTGCCGTTGGTCACATACTTCGTCGTAATTTATCGAGTAGTTCCGGAAGAAATGAATATTAGTGGCAAAGTACTTAACCTACGACGTCATTCAGTAAGCAATAGGAAGATAATTCACAGACAATTCTGGTACGTCCCAGAATTGTAGAAACAATTCTGGAAGAAAACGTCCACTATACAATTCTGGTACGTACTGGAATTGCACAATTCTGGTACGTTCTAGAATTGCTACATGTGATAAACAATTCTGGTACGTACCAGAATTGCACAATTCTGGAACGTACCAGAATTGGGGTCGCAAAGTACAACATGACCATGTTTCATGGCAAACTGGTGCTCATCTGAGAGTACTCGGTGAGAAAGCTATCCAATGAATACCAAAATGACAGGTTTAGATGGTTTTTAAAGATCTTTGCATCATTGTGCTTTGGATGAAAGTAGCATAAGAAGGGGTAAATTCGTCAGATAACCTCAAATGGGCTTTTGGGCCGCAGCTGGCATGAATGGGTAAATGATGGAAGCAACATATATAATTGCTAGACCCTTATGCTGCTGGTTGCTAATTTGGCCACACAAAATAATGCAAAAAACCTGAAAAATTACTGAAACCCTGACACATGTTTACTCATCTGAGATTACTCAGCTAGAACTTTCAAATGGATACAACATGACCTGGTTAAGATGATTTTTATAATTTCTGGTATTTCTTGTGCATTGGACGAAAAGGTCAAAAGGGTTAATTTAAAACTTACTTTGGTTAAATCCAGCTGCCACTTTCTTGAGGAAGTCGAGGATGGCTTCGTCAGCCGGGGTTGGTTTCTCGTCCTCCTCCTCGGCAGCCATTGCGGGCGTCTGTGGGGCGGGACTGGCAGGCGTGGGAGTCGGACTCTCAGGGATGGGTATAAAGGGTGCGGGTACAGGCAGCGATGGGGCGATGGAACTAGCGACCCTGCTAGCAGCTGAGGGTGGGGGTGGCACCAAGTTGTAGCTGTTTGGGGGAGTAGCGAAAGAACAACATGAGAAAACTGAGCATGTTTGACCCTTTTAGCCAGTATGTTCTTTCAGAGAGTATGATAAGATTTGTATCAGATCAGCAAGAAATAAGGTTTGTATTTATTGTAGTATATATATTATG
This sequence comes from Maea johnstoni, assembly GCA_963942565.1. NCBI lineage: Eukaryota > Metazoa > Annelida > Polychaeta > Spionida > Magelonidae > Maea > Maea johnstoni. The sequence goes on from OZ012691.1 coordinate 23,338,142, forward strand.
GGATAGGAAAAAGATTCTCTAACCCCATTTTCACGAAACAGGTTTTTCAAAAAAATTCAATACAAGAAAATAGTTATTTTTATCCTAGATGGATAAATCAGTAATTACGGTTATTTTGTATTAAATGCCAATACTATGCAATAAACCTTTTTCCAAATGAATTTAAAGCTATGAATTTTGTTATGTAGAAAAGGAGATTTTCTGAAAATATTCAACCTTGTAAATACTATGAGTACATGCATCAAAAATCAGACATATATCTAAACATATGTAATAAGAGCTTTCAAACTTCTCTACATTTTTACATTTTATTTCAAAAGATAAAAATTATTCTTTTCAATTTCTTCTTATCTATGATTGAACAACTAGTTCAATTTCAATAAATCAACAGTGAGATAAAAAACAAACCATGGTGTGTTTATTAAAGAGATATTGGGTAGTGTTAATTGTAAACATAACTTACCTAAGGACTGAGCGCCGAGAGGGCACAGGAGATTCCTAAAAACAAATATAAAAGAAAAAATTTAAAATGAGATCAAAGTTTTGAGTAATAATTTTGTTGCAAAGTTTTTATTCTGATTCTTTTCTACAGAGGTAATGAGAAGCATAAGAAAGTGATAACAATAATGCATAGATATAAAACTCATAAACAGCAGTAGTTTTCAAGGCATTTTTATCCTGCTACCTCTATTCATTTAAGATTTTTATGAATAACTTCAGGCAATCCTTAACATAACGCACACTACTTTTCGAGGTCAAATATGTTTTTATCTTTTGGATTACCTTCTTTTTCATCCGCTGGATTTCTTATCTCACACATGGTCAATCAATCACCTTTCTGCTGACGATGCAGAATAATTAGTAATTTAGTACGCCCATAAATTAGATCTCGGTCACCTAGATACATAGTCAGGGTTAATTTTTCATGATTCGGAAGGTAGTAAAAACGTGGCGTGCTTTTTCATAGTAAATATTTTCTGTATTTTTTCTTTGCTTTTTTCCATCTTTTCTTTGCTTTCTTTTACTAAATTCAGAAAAATTTAAACACCCTTGTCCACGGTTGAAAAACTGTCCTAAATTTAAAAAAAATAAAAAATAAAAACAAAATGTATATTTGATAAATTGTTACACAAGAAAGTACCTGTTGTATTTTCTTCATTTGCTCGATCTCTGCTCTGAGGCGCTGTATCTCTGCGGCCGCTGCTCTCTCACTCTCCTCTCTTCTCTCCCGCTCCTGATGAATAAGACAACAAACTCAGACCGTTTAATCCTTATGCTGCTAGTGGCTAATTTGGCCACTACAAAATGAAGCAAATAACCCTGGAAAATGACAGAAACCCTGGCTGCTGGTGGCTAATTTGGCCAATACAGAATGTTGCAAAAAAACCTTAACATTTACTGAAACCCTGGCACATGGGTACTCCAATGAATACCAACATGACAGGGTTTAAAAGGTTTTCAAAATTTTCTGAGTTCTTATGCCTTTGACAAATGTAGTCTAGGAGGCTACTTTCGTCTGAAGCACAAGGACGCAAGGATTTTCAAAACCATCTAAACCCTATCATGTTGGTATTCATTGGATAGCTCTGAGTACCCATATGCCAGGGGTTCAATTACATTTTCAGCTCTTTTACGTCATTTCGTACTGACCAAATTAGCCACCAGCAGCAAAAGGGTTAAGCCTAGAGAGCCTACATTCTCTGACAACTTTCTTCATAACTCATCATGTAGAGGAATTTTTGATGAGTGATTACTTAAACCATCATGAACAACTTTCAGTCAAATAGTTTTCGATCCGCTACTTTAGGATCAAGATATTTTCATACATGTCAGACTATGTGTATGCTCCAGGCTTCTTTTTTTTCCAAAAACATAAGGTAAGTTGAGACTGCACTTGTCAAGGAGATCCCCAGGCATGAATGGGTTGATCCATTCCTCCTTACAGTTGCTGAGTTTAGCGATAACTTTCCAACCAAAGCATCTTCTCTAACAAGAGCAATGTTGATGAGATACCTTAAATAGAACTCATTGAATTTAATCATAAGTGCCACATATTTGCAAATGTTTTGTAAATTTGCCTTTTGTAATCCTATGGAGTCTATGTCTGGACCATATTATAATAGCCTTTAATCGCTAATAAATCTGATATTCCAGAGCGAGACCACTTGCAAAGATATTAGAGATACTGTAGAACACACAATGTTAGCGTCTGTTTATATATAGCGTACATAGCGTGTGGTTCTGCTTCGCTATATATAAAAACGCTGTACTTTTTTCTTACTGTACTGGCGCTGTCAGCGGCGGCTACCGTCGCTAACATAAAGATACGCTATGATGCGAAAGTTCCACAATTCGCTATATTTGGGACACGCGTCATATATGTGTTCTACAGTACCTCTATACCCAGTGCCCCCAAAAGTGCTCGATTTCTAGCAATATAGTTTTGACCATATGTAGCAAATTTCCACTACACCCCACTTTCTTTGAATTCATGCTTTGTGTCTATCGTTTTTAGAAGCCTCAAAGATACCGGTGCTATTTTCCATGGGAACTCCATGCAAGCATGATTGTGTACCCTTAACTTAACATACATTATGGAACCAGTACAGACACTCTAATAGCATGAATGGGTCGATCAGATTCTAAAGGAAAACTTTCCTTCAAATAATTTGTGAACTTAAGGTTTATTCCAAATAGTTATCTCCAAATTCATCATAGATCTAAACAACATTTTATAAGACCCTAGAGGACAACTTTCCTTCAAATCATTTATGTACTTGATACTTAATGTGCTTCATTCAAAGATATTTCCTAATTTCTCATAGATGGAGACAACATTTATCAGGTGACTTCTAGGCAAAGTTGTTTGCTGATCGTACCCTCTCCAGCAGGTCCTCCAATGTCTGTTTCTCCTCCTGTATCTGCTGCTTCCTCTCATCAAATTCTCTGGCTTGTCTCTTCTCTGATTTCCTACAGGGAGAAATGAAGACCATTTACCCAGTATCTTGAGTTTCCCGATGAAGCCGGCATGTTCAAATCTAGACTAGACCCCAAGTCCCTGTCGTGAAAAGTTACCATTCTCCTCTGAGTTGACTATAACTTGAGTGTGGTGCAGTCCCAGATATGACAGTTATCAGATAGGAAATCAATTGAGAATGAATAAGGTACATATTTAAGGAAAAAAACATTTCAATCATCAGTTGCATGTGAAACAGAATACACAAAAATCATCTCTAATATCAGACTTTCAAATCATTAGCATTTTAACATATTTAGTATGGGTAAAACATACAATATTGTTGAATTCTTGAATTATAAATCAAAGCTGCTACATACCTTCTTTCATTATCTTCTAACTGTTTCTGTTTGGCTTCAGCCTCCTCTTCTAGATCCTTCATCCTGAAAAATAACAAAAACACATTTTAGTACATAAATTACTTAACCCTTATGCTGGTGGTGGCTACTTTAATTGCCAATACAAAATGATGCAAAAAACCTTTAAAATGCCTGAAACCCTAGCAAATGGGTACTCATTTAAGAGTACTCAGCAAGCGCTATCCAATGAATACCAACATGACATGGTGTAGATGGTTTTCAAAAATATTTGCGTCCTTCATGTGCTTTGGACGAAAGTAGCCTCTACTTTGGAACTTGGTTAAACTTAGCTGAACTTGAATTGACTTAAGATCATAATCTTGAAGGAAGTTCTAATGGACATTTAAGTTCATAGAAGTCCATCACAGCCTCATTGAATAGTAAGTGACTTTTATGAAGATTCATGAAGATTCATGGACAAACAAGAACATTCGCAAAAAAAAATTTACATTAGTAAATGAACACACATGATCATTTTGGAACATTCATGAAATATCTTTGAATATTCTATTTAAAGAACTAATTGCATCATAGGGCTTCCTACAAAAAGTTGTGAGTGTGAATAGGTTAGATATTGCATTTACTTTGTATATTTCATGTATCTGTTGATGAAACATAACAATATGATATGTTCTTTAAGATAAATGAGTAAAAAGAAAATCACTGAAAAGATACGGAGTGAACTTTTGAGAACTAGATACTCCTTTGTTACAGACTGACACCAATACTGTTGTTTCTGGTATGACTCAACTCCTTTCCCTCTACTTTTCATTCGCTACAAACGGTCACCTTTGTAATATGAGTGCATTGGCTTTAACCCTTATGCTTCTGGTGGCTAATTTGGTCATTACAATATGATGCAAAAAACACTGAAAAATGACTGAAACCCTGGCACATGGGTAGTCATCCGAGAGTACTCAGTAAGAGCTATCCAATGATTACCAACATGGCAGAGTTAAGATTGTTTTCAAATATCTGTGCATCCTTGTGCTTTAGGTGAAAGTAGCCTAGGCATTGTAAGGGTTAAGATAAATGAATAAAGATATACAGTGAATCTTTGAGAACTGGATACTCCTTTGTTACAGACACCAATACCATTCTTTCTGGTACAACTCAACTCTTTCCATTCCAATTTTCACACGCTACAAATGGCCACTCTTCTAATATGAGTACTGTAGAACACACAATGTACGAGTCTGTTTATATATATAGCGTGTGGTTCCGCTCCGCTATATATAAAAAATGCTGTACTTTTTTCTTACTGTACTGGCGCTGTCAGCGACGGCTACGGTCAATAACATAAAGATACGCTATGATGCAAAAACTCCCCAATTCGCTATTTTGGGACACGCGTCATATGTGTGTTCTACAGTATATCAAGTCACACACTGTATTGGGTTTCTATTGTGTTTGCCTACCTCTGTCGCTCCATCTGCCTCTCCATGCGCGCCTGCTGACGATCCTGGGGGCGGGTGCGATCGGGTACAATATCTGCAGACCAATGATCCCACGGGGCATATTGCACTACAGACAAAATAAATATGTTTTTTGTTTATATATATTTGTATTTACATTTTAAGGCTAAATAGTAGCTAGATAATTAACAAGACAATACACTAGAAAGATGTCCTCCTATCTTTTTCAAATACAAAATTATAACCTATTCATGTCTACAACCAAAGAAAGACTGCACTATTCTGGTGATATCTCTCTAATGATAGCAAATACCTGGAAGCAGAAATAGAGAAATTGATTAAACAAACAGAATCAATTAAACAATCAATTATTACTTATGTAAGTGAGTGCTAGTTACATTGCTAAGTTCAGGTGAAATTTTCCCCTCTTTTTATCATAAACCACATTTCATCTATTGTAATTAGGAACGCTCTTTCTTATTCAACCCAGCTCTGTCCTTACATCTCTCAGAATATGTACAATTGAAAATAAAAACAAGAAAATAATATTAATTTATCAATATAATATTAATAGTTTGTTGGCTCACATATGATAACTTATCATAATAATATCTATATCACAACTGTTGACACAAACAAATATTTTCATTTGGTCATGTTTTGTGTGATTTCCTAATTATTCATACATCCTGTTTATACTTGTTACATTACTGGAACAAAAGTCTGATTGCACATTAATTTAGTACAATTTAAGATTAAAGAAAAAACTCTTTCCTTCTAACTCTAACATAGGCCTATGGGTTAAACCAAAGAGGCCTTACCTTGTGTAGGATCTAATGCAGGTTGAGTGGTACGGCCGTCTTTGTTAAGTTCCTCCGCTAGAGACCGGTAAAAATACCTATTTATCTGAAAAATATAACTATATTCTAGATTCAAATATCAGAATTAGTCTGTTAAAAAGTCTAGTGATGGGATAACTTAAAAGTGATCTTTGGAGAAAGGTAGTCTTTGTCAACAGGTGACATATTTTAGTATTGACTCTGGCCATCTAATTGGGACCAATTTTTTCAGAACAGGTACGTGTTCTCTTTAAAAGGTTTGAATATACATATCTTTATTTTCTGGGGTTATTGAAATAGCTATTTAAGCCTATGCAAGCTTATTCAACCCTTCCAATGCTAAGGCTATTTTTGTCCTAAGCACAATGATGCAGAGATTTTTGAATACCATCTAAACCCTGTCATGTTGGTATTAGGTATATTGGATAGTTCTCACAGAGTACTCTCAGATGAGTACCCATGTGCAAGGGTTTCAGATATTTCTTTTTCCAATTTTCTTGCATCCTTAGTTTGTCTTGGTCAAATTAGTTACCTGCAGCATAAGTGTTAAGGTAACTACACCAACAAGGCCATATTAGGGAAAATATAAGTCACCACATAACCCGGAGGAGCTACTGACAACACAGGAGAAACTGGACAGAAGAGAAGAAAGAAAATGCCATAAAACTAAACACATATCAACTAAAATCACTGCTATTAAAATCTTTCAACACTTCTGCAAAAATTCTCCTTCAAATATTTGGAAAAAAATTAATTCATAATAGTGAGTTTGGTATTTTCAATTTTCTTACATATGAGAGGATTTGAATATTGGAATTTATGAAAATGAACAACGAACAGGTAAAACCTTTATATACATGCAGGGTTCAACTTTACCTGGGGCACAGGGGTATATGACCCTAAATTTTGCTGTGGGAATTTTTCGAACTAGGGACCAAAATAGTATGTATAATAACCATAAATCCTGCTTTTGACCACTTATTTTTTTTTATCAAAAGACCTTTTCGGGCCCCTATTCTGAAATCTAAGTGTCAGACCCAGAGTTCATGCAAAATTATTTTTGTAAGTGATGAAAGATTGTCTTACCATATATTGCACCTGTTCTATGCTGATCTTGGGTGCTCCTTGTAGCACAACATTCATCATTTCACCACTCTGAAAGCAAATACAAATTCCAAACTTAATCATGTAAATCAACAATTTTACACTCAAAGAAAAATTGGAATATTGACCCTTATCCTGCTGTGAAACCTAAGAGCACTGCTGCACACCACAAAAATTGTTGTGGTTAGCAGGATAAGGGTTAAGTGCCACACATAAGACTGAAACTAAGTCTGATATTGATGGTGACTGACAGTTCAATACTTGAGATTTCTCTCTATACAGCGTACATGTATTTCTCTGTATGTTATGTACCCGTAAGCTATTTGGTTGTTAAAGTGTGGAGTACATGCTAACAGCTGCTGGGACATCTACTATGTTTCTTAATCAAATTTGTGTTCGCTTTTTTAGTACTTAACTCATCTATTAACCATATTTATTTTGTTACTATCATCATAATTATGATGTATATGTATTCTATGCTCAATCATAGTATAAATGAATGTTTACCTATCTCAGGCCAGCAGAGCAATACTTGCCCCGCACTATATGCACAACTATCAGCAATATCTTTCGCCACGTTTCCCTACATTACAGTGAAACCTCTAATATGTGAACACCTCAGGAATGGGCAAAAGTGTTCACATTAGGAAGTGTAAACACTGCAGAAGTCTTGCGACAATCGATAAGGAATAAATGGAACTTTTTTTATTTAAATTTCAAATTGCACACATATGTAACAGGATTTTTATTTTTCCAATTTCTAATTTCAGTCAAATATCGATTGAATTTTGCACATAATATACTTTTCTACAATAGTGAGAAAATAAAACAATGTTATCTCATGCATAACAAGTACTCACAAGTTTACATTTTTTGAGAGGTTCTTGTAATAGCATCAGTAGCGTTGCCATGGCAGCTGACAACCATTCGCTATGGTAACCAGGCACATCTGAGCCAATGATGTACTGGTCCCACATAAAGCGTGTTACGGATGGGTTAAGAAAACCTGGAACCAAAGGAACGATTATTTATCTGGAGTTGTTGACTTCCACTTCGCCAATACCAAAGTAAATTACATATTCTTTATTTACAAAATTGTGAACTGAATCTCTAAGATTTAAGATTAAAGATTCTAAAAAAATGTCAAGAGCATATTAAATACAGTTTATAAAATTAATAAAATCACATGAAGCAAGTTTTACAAAAAAGGTTTAAAAACTTTATTTATTTGGTAGGTTGATGTCTCTTAACAGCATCTAAAAGAATGGTGATTTTAATTGAAATGGTGGTTTTTTGGCGCGTACTCCTGTTTCCTCTACCATTCACAACTGTCTAATCAAGACTTAGTCGTAATATGGCAGAGAAAGTGACAATAAGCAAAATTCCCAACTTCCTTACCTACAAACACTGCGCGAGTGATAGGACGTATAAGAGGAGAGAGGCTGTCTGCAACCAGGGATTGCTTCGCTGTCATTGTGGTCACAATCTCATCTGAAAAACAACAAATATACATCTCAATATAGGTGTTACATTTCAAAGTGAAAGGCCAATCTTGTGACCAACAAATCTTCATCTCAATATAGGTGTTACATTTTAAAATGAAAGGCCGATCTTGTGATCAACAAACATCAATTTTAATAAATATCACTAAAAGTCATCCTATGTTGAGATTTTCAAAGAAAAATTGTATGAGTTGAATAGACAGTTGAAAAAACATGATGAACTGAGGAAATAGGGTAAGTTGACATAGTCTTAACTATTTAAGTGTGGCCAAAATTTCAACTAAAAACCAACAGATCTACATCTAAATAAAAGTGTTACATTTCAAGATGTAAGATCAATCTTGTGATCAACGAACATTAATTTTGACAAATATCACCACAATTCATCCTATTTATAAGAAATCTCATACAAGTTAAATATAAAGTTGAAAAAACATGATAATTTGAAAAAATAGGGTAAGTGTAAGTGTAAAATTCCCTTAGAAATTGCCATCTGGATCAATTATACTTATGTTGATAACATAGAATTAAACAGAACTTAACAAAACATTTCAAGGAGAGTTGCTGGCAGGGTACTGATTAACATCTCTCCTTCAAATATTTTCAGCAGTAAGATTTCACCAATTGGCAGGCTGGTTTTAGCAGGTGTGTCGCGTTAGGCATAAAAAATGAACCTGTAACGGTAAATAGGGTAAGTAGGTCGGTAAAAGATTTTTTTTTGCATTATTTTTTTGGTCAAAAATGTGTGTTTTATGCATGTTTAATGTTGATTGGAAACTGAGAGGGTGGAAAAAACTTTAGGGTACCGTAGGGATTTTTTTTTAATAAAAACTTGCTAGGGTAGGGTTACAGGAAACAAACAACTTTTAGGCCTTAGTGGGTAAAAATCCGACCATTACTTCTTCTACATCTACCAAATCTCTCATTTTTACTAATACAACTACTATTACTCTCTTATCTCTATTAGCAGTGTTTGAACAGTAGACTTACCTTCAGATGGCGAGAATAACTTAGACAAAGAGTTGAACATTTCAGGGTTTTTATCACAGATATGCTGAATCACCTTCTTCACAAAACCTTTCACCTCATTGCTATGTTCCTGCAAGAAAAACACATTGGGTAGTTCCTAGATAGATATGAATGACATTAAATATGAACAAAATTAATGAGCTAATTCAATAAATATATGGGTGAACAAATTCAATATGTGAAATAAAAAAATAAGATCGGGAAATTAAATCAGCAAACTAACATCCTATAAGAAAAATGATACAAACATCATTAACGCCATCAATGAAAAAATCAAAATCAAAAAGAATATACAAAATGAATAATATAAAAATCTAGAACTGGTTGAGAGAATCAAAAAACAGAATCAAGGAAGACCAACTGCAGCACTGTCAAAAACAATCTCTATGCAATCTTTATGGGATTCCTTAAACATCCCCAACTCAACATAACTCAATATCCCATACTTCTAGCTTTTTTGCTGGTGCTTTAATCTTCAAAGAAATTAGTATGTACACAGTTAGAAATGAAAGCATCGACATATCCCTTAGTCCATAGTTAAGGTGGTATGTATGCATTAATCCACAAAGAAATTAGTACTAGTATTACTAAGCTAGTGATGACAGCATCCACATATCCCTTTATTCATTTTATGGTATTAAGTGGTATGAATGCAAAGGTGCCATATGTCTGTGTCCACTTTGATGCATGAGACCCCCATTGAGAGCTCACTAATTACACTTTCATGACAACTTTATTGCTATCACCAGCTCATTATGAACGCATATGCAGTCAACACAGGTAAACACATTGGGTAGTTCCTTATATGGCTAGATAGGCCCTAGACATAGTACAACCCCTAGCCAGTCTGGCATCCAGACAGTCTGGCAGTCCAGCTTCCATACAGCCTGTGGTCCAGTGTCCGGCATCTGTTGTTTTCAGTCTGCCATAGAGAAATCAATCCACTTACCATGACTGATGGCACGGATAATTAACACCTTTTTGAGGCTCATGTACAGGATGCAAGATTTTCCGAACCTTAGCATGAGAGTGGATGCAGTTCATTTTTATTGCTATGCTTAACCCTTCCAATGCTAAGGCTACTTTCATCCAAAGCACAAGAATGCGTCAATTTCTGAAAACCATCTAAACCCTGTCTTGTTGGTATTCATTGGAAAGCTCTCACTGAGTACTCTCGGATGAGTATCCATATGCAAGGGTTTGAGTAATTTTTCAGATTTTTTGCATCATTTTGTATTGGCCAAATTAGCCACCAGCAGCATAGGGGTTAAGAGCGATGTATGTATTGTCTTACCTGAGATCCTGAGTCCACCATGTAGCCCGGTCTGCCATTGACAAACGAGATGAATTCCTCCACAAGCAACGCTATCACTCTGCTAGAAGCTGGCTCTGTCCTGGAGGCAGAGGATTGAATATTTACAATAAAGGCTCTTTGACACATAGAATAAACAAAGGTAGTAAATAAAGTAAGCAAAAAATGATATCATGGTATGGGTAATCTTTTAAACATTAAATATTGAACAAGGACAGACTTTGTTTCAGTTATCTTAACCTTTTTGCTGCTAGTTGATAATTTGGCCCAAAACAATGATGCAAAAAAAATGACCTAAACCCGGGCACATGGGTACTCATTTGAGTACTCAGCAAGAGCTATCCAATGAGTACCAACGCGGCAGGGTTAAGGTGTTTTTTAAAAACCTTTGCATTCTTGTGCTTAGGACATAAGTAGCCTTAGCATTGGAAGAGTTAAAAGATGACACTTTGAAACCCTTTATGAACCCTTCCAATGCTAAGGCTACTTTCATCCGATTCACAAAAACGCAAAAATTCTTTGAAAACCATATAAAACCTGTCATGTTGGTACTCATTGGAGAGCCCTCACAGAGTACTCTCAAATGAGTACCCACATGCCAGGGTTTGAGAGCTTTATCAGGAGTTTTGCATCATTTTGTATTGGCCAACTTATCCAGCAGCAGCATAAGGGTGAACAGCCTTCACACTCTACATACCTTGGTATATTAGGTAGAGCCACCTGAACAAATGGTACAATCAGCATGTAGTCCACATCAAGGAGGTTGGACTTGGGGGATTTCTGGGCGTGGTGGTAGGAAAGAACAGCTTTCATGGCATAGAAAGCACCTACAAGAAAACAGCAATGTGGGATTAGCTTTCAGGGGGCTACTTTTCTTCTATCCTGAACATAGCTATTGTGGCTGCAGGGTCAAACAGGAAATCTATTTCAGCAAAATAAAATCCTGTATTTGACTGTGTTAGCCTTGTGAAATAAAGATTATCATTATTATCATTATTATTATCATTATTATTATTATTATTATTATTATTATTGTTATTATTATTGTTATTATTATTATTATTATTATTATTATTATTATTTTTATTATTATTATTATTATTATTATTATTATTATTATTATTATTATTATTATCATTATCATTATTATTATTATTTTTATTATCATTATTATTATTATTATTATTATTATCATTATTATTATTATCATCATTATTATAATTACTATAATTATTATCATATAGTTCCACCAGACCAAAATCTACTAGCCATCCCTGAACATTACATGGTAAGAATGGGAGTCAGGCCATTTCTTAGTTTCATGAATGCAATGCGATAACTCAATTGACAGCGATTGGTCAGTAATGAACAATATCTATCCTATAAGCATAAAATGTTATAAGTGGAGTTGAGTAATACGTATGATCAGAATTACCAAAAAAATGCCCGATTCATCCACTTGTAAAATTCTGAAAATGACTACTCAAGCACTCCGAACAGTAAAAACAACTGGAGGATAATATAAATATAACTGTCAGAGAAACACTATGCCTTTATTCTGTTGCAAGCAATGAGTAGAAAGTAAAGTTTGAGAGTTATAAGTGAATCATATTCCATACCAACATAAGTACCTTAATTGTGCTTGGGGAGGAAGAGAAAAATGGCAGCATTTTTCCAAACATTCTATTCTTCTTCTACACCTTAATTTGATGAGTCAAAATATTAAGGTGATTGAAATGGTCCAGCCGGCCGGCCTGCACTATAGCAAGTACTTGACCTCTGAGAAATCTGTGGACATATACTTAATACTATCCAGTAGAACCAAATATACCACTATCTATGTAAAACACTATCCAGTAGAATAGAATATCCATAGTATAGCTCCTAATGAGACTTACCTACAGAGCCTTTGAGCTCCTGTAAAGCAGGCTGGGATTTAATCAGCTGTTCACATCGACTTGTGATATCCACATCTTTGCCTGAGATAGCTTTCTTGGGATTATTTGATAAAACATCTACATATTTCTTGCGAACTGAAAAACATGAAATATGTACATAAAAGGCTGATGTTGAATACAAAAACCTATTTAGTCTCCTTCAGGAATTAAATTCTCAAAGCTCTGACCTTTGCTTTCATTTTGTTTTAAAAATTGAACAATGAACAAAATTATACTTATGTCTTAAGGTATCCATCAATAGGTCAAACTGAGGATCAAGTCCAAAACTGTAGAATTGGCTGGAGCATATGGTGAAAACAAACCATTTAAAGCGAAAATACTGAAATTGTACTGAAAAACGCTATCACAGTGGACAGGTAACAACTCAAAGCATTCATCAAATCATGTTCAAGTTTCTTTTTACTTAAAATAAAAGCAAACACTGCATATCTACATTTAGAAAAAATTCTACAATATAAATTTTCAATTATTTTAATAAAGGGTAAAAAAGGTGAAGTAAAAGAGCCATCATGATATCCTACTCACTCTCACTATTTTCTACTAAGAATAATCGCCATGCCAATTGTCTTAGAGCTTTTGGAAGAGGTTGATTTAAACACATGTGTAATTTTGATTTCATCATGGGCCATTTCCGTAGTATAGCAACAGTAGCTTCGTTGATATGATCGAGAAGAAGATCTGTTTTTGTACTAGTTGGCGAATCCTCCAGGAGAGTTCTTGAGATTTCATTGTTGAGATGCTGGTCCAGCAGAGTAGAGACTTTTTTGAATAAATTACCATGGACATCACCTAGAAATTATGAACAGAAATAAGCATCATGCGTAATTTAGAAAATAATATAGACACAGTATGGGCCCCTGATTAAAGGATGACCACAAGAAAACTCCAATGGAAAGTCCACTTCGGATTGGGGACTACATACTGTTATTTAAATAAGAATACAGAATAACAATTCTTTGATGGGCAGTTTTGAATGGCAAATGGTAAAAAAATAAGTAAAATAAATAACAAATGCACCGATAATTATCAATTACTTTCAATTATCAATTCATTTCATATATGAGGATAAACCTACACTTCACATCCAATGAAAGAAGAGAAGCAGTAATGATCTTTTTGGCTATTTATTGCAACAAATGTAAATCTGCTGTTATGAATAGGTACAGTCCAGCATGAGAGTAAGATCGAGTAATGCTAAATGTTAATATACCACAGCTGATTGTTAATCTTAACCCTTCCAATGCTGAGGCTACTTTCCTCCAAAGCACAAGGACGCAAAGATTTTTGAAAACCATCTAAACCCTGTCATGTTGGTATTCATAAGATAGCTCTCGCTGAGTACTCTCAGATGAGTACCCATGTGCCAGGGTTTTCAGTCATTTTTCAGGGTTTTTGCATAATTTTGTAATGGCCAAATTAGCCACCACCATAAGGGTTAATACAAGTAGAATTCTGTTTATGGATTACTTTATCCATATAAATCCAAACCATTGTAACAGTTGTACTTTGGTGTATAATATGTAATATAACTCAAACCAGGAACTATATAATTTAATTCTATACTTCCTGCTCAAACTGCTAAGACTACTTAAAGACAACAAATTACTGCAGATTGGCTTGAATATTCATGAAAATGCCTCAAATGGCCAGATGTGACATGGCATTAACTTACCTTCCCTTATAGCATTTGATGCCCTCTCCACAAATAAAGTTTTCTCAGCATCAGAGAGGTCTGAGAAGTGCTGGACATGACTCTCCATCAACTGCTGCTGGATAACATCATGTAACTCATGTACATAGCCATTCCATTCCTGTAATATAAAATAGAAGGGAAATGACTCAACATACTGTATACTGCTTTAATTTGGGGTGTTAAAAATTTCGCTTTACATCCCTGCTGGAAAATATTTGTGCTGCTTTAAATTTGTGTATTCGAACACTCAAACTGTATCTATTACTAATGTTTTATCCAACACTAACAATACTGCTGTTGCACCTTTAAAATATGATTACCTGTGTTGTAAATTCACCTTACTTGTAGGTCAGCAAGAGGATGACAGCCATTTTCCCCTTCAAGAGATGCTGGCTACATGTGTTTTTCACTAGAAGATACCCCTGAAGGTCTATCAAACAACTGCACAGAATGTGGGATTCAAACTGGGATTTTTATACTGTTCAGCTTGACCTGCCTTTACTCATACAGCAAGCGGTATTCAACAGACTTCCGATATGCCTTTGCGATGGATTCTACTAATAGGGCATTCAAAATGGCGGCCTGCGAAGCTTAATCAAATCTATCGCCACACAGACGTTATATGTCCAACATCGTGACATGGCTGATAAGTCAAATATGGTGTGTTAGCCAGTTGACAGGTCGATAATTGAATAAGGTTTATTTCAAGGAATAAGTGTCAGTAGATCGATAAGCATTGTGTGGTGAAAATATTGGCGTAATTATATGCCAGCCAGAGCTACTGATCAAGAGATAGCCTAGCTGGCACTATTTTTGGAGTGTCCACTCAGACAGACCACCAGACACCTAGAGGCACGCACATTTGTTGTCTGTCCAATTTGGGGATCTTTACATAGGTATCTCGCACACATAAGCGATACTACAAGCACAAGCTTGTCACCACAGCAGTTTACCAGGACTCTTTTGCTGCTCACTGAGCTGACAGCTTACAGGTCAGTCTGCAAAAACGACAACTAGAAAGTTTCACTACAATTGCTTTCTTCAAATCTGCTTACTTCATGGACAGTACTCGAGAAGTCTGTGGAAGATTTGTGTTGATAAAAGGTAAAGAAAAATTTAAATGGTGATAACAATGTCCAAAAATGACCATTCAAGAAAACAACAAACATATACAATCAAAAATAACTATATAAGGCCTAAAAATGTTATTTGTTTCCTGAAACCCTACCCTTACAAGTTTTTAAAGTTTTTTTCTACCCTCCAAACTCCCAATCAATATCAAACATGCTTAAAACACACATTTTTGAACAAAAAAATAATCCAAAATTTTTTTTCTCAGCCTACCTACCCTATTTTCTTTCAGACCGTGACTCACGTTAGAGATTATTGGGATTACTATTATGAAGGACAAGCAAATTTGTCATAAATGTATTCTATAGTTAGGCCTAAAAAAATAAATTATTTGTTTCCTGTAACGGTCAAAAGAATAAAAAATGTGTGTTTTATGCATGTTTTACGTTGATTGGGAGTTGGGAGGGCGGAAAAAACTTTAGGGTAGGGATTTTTTTGAATAAAAACTTGTTAGGGTAGGGTTACAGGAAACAAACACCTTTTTTAGGCCTTATTTTTTGAAGCACGCTCTTGTGATCTAGCCATTTTGGTGTCATTTAGAATCAATATCTTCATCTGACCAGACAAAACACCTCTCATTCCAGAAGATGTCTTAAATTGCAAAACAATATCAACAAAAAGTTAAAAACAAGCAACTGTAGTGCTTGGAGATCTCTTCGGTGCTACCATTTCTGATGATCACTCACTTAATCTCGACACAGGGGAGGAGTTAATCGCCTTAATTACTTGGCTATTCACAGCACCTGTTTTGACAACAGTCATCAGATTCAGAGGTGGACAGCAATGTCACTGGTCACTGTCAGGAAACCTTAATCAGGAGACTTCGTAACCAAACTGGTTTGTAACCAAACTGATGCGTACCCAAGTAGCTTCGCACCCAAGAGGTTTTTTTACCATTGCATAATAAAACCATCTACCAAAGTCTCGCAAATATCGGACACTTTTTATTAATTACGATTTTCTTTTGGCTGATGGTGGCTGAATTTTTTTCGAAAATAGCGATCAAAGCTCAGACACTGTGGCCGAAATTCGCCAATATTATCAATTGAAACGAAAGCTATAGTCTGTCTGACTTGATTTGGCTAACAGCTTTTTCCTCTTTTTTCCACAAAAAGTTTTTTTATGCCATCCAAACTTGGCAAACCTCTTAGGAGCACTACCGCATGTATCTATATGTATACACATACTTTCTGTCTCAACTCCGCAATGGGACCTAATGGACAAAATCAACATTTTGCGGAGTTGAGACAAGAAGTATGTTTATACATACACGCGGTAGTGCTCCTAAGAGGTCTGCCAAGTTAAGAAGGCAAAAACGAACTTTTTGTGGGAAAAAAGAGGAAAAAGCTGTTAACAAAATCAAGTCAAACAGACTATAGATGGAAAAACCAGCGGAAAATCGATCGCTAACTTAAACTTTGCACACAAGAACACAATTTTCCCCCACAAATTCCTTATTGTCCACCTATCTATACCTGACTTCAATTATAGCGAGCGAAGCTGGAAAGGCCGTAGGCCTTTTGCGAAGCCTCGCAGTCAGTCAATTGAGCGTGAGTGTATATGAGTGTATATGACGTCACTATAAGAAATACATACAGGGACCCAGAAAGTTGTCACCGTCCAACAATATCACTCAACGTGCGGGACAACGTGCGGACGACTTCCGTTCTGGAGGATTTCTTTAGTAGGTTAAGTAACGACCGATTTCATTGGTCGACAATGACGTAATGTGCAGTACAATAACAAACACGCCCTCCCATTGGATGAAATGTACGAATGCACGTGCGTGAATGAAAGTGGCCGCTACTACATGTATATCCATGTTAAAACTTAATTTCTCGCCCGTCCGTGGCTCAATTCTAATGCAGTTTAGAACCGCCAGAATTCATTCTACTGACCATTGATTTCACTTTAAAATCGGCTCGCTTCCTGGCCATACCACGCCGTGGCCGCTACTTTATCCAAGATAAAACTGAATTTCTCGCCTGTCCGTGGGTCAATTTTAATGCGGTTTAGATCGATAGAACCGCCAGAATTCATTGTACTGGCCATTGAATTCTCGTCAAAATCAGTTGCGAAATATGAATGAAAGTGGCCGCTACTACATGTATATCCACGTTAAAACTGAATTTCTTGCCCGTCCGTGGCTCAATTCTCGGCTCGCTTCCTGGCCATACCACGCTGGGCCGCTACTATATCCAAGTTAAAACTGAATTTCTCGCCTGTCCGTGGGTCAATTTTCATGCGGTTTAGATCGATAGAACCGCCAGAATTCATTCTACTGGCCATCGAATATTCGTCAAAATCAGTTGCGAAATATTAATTTTTAAGACAGTTTAAAATCGTAATGTTTTGTATGCCATTAATTTACAGTCAATCAATGCTGTATTTTGGTCAGAAGTAAAAAAAAATTATCATCCAAAGCTTCGCTCGCTTCCTGGCCATGCCAGCGTCATATTAAAGTATGTGATTTATTGGCCATTATCCAATTCAATCAATTTACTTTGGGTACGAAATCGGGAACAAGTACAGAATACTGGTCCCCAAGATTTTCGTCCTATGTAGCGCCGCAGGCGCTTCACGCGCCTACGGCGCGTGAATGCACCGCAGGTGCATTATCACGCGCCTACGGCGCGTGTACTATTGTTATACAATGCAATGACACCAAAGTAAACAGGGTATGTACTGTCATTCTGTGGGGGGAGACCCCCCACACCCCCCCTCCTTTTTTTAATTTATCGAAAATTTCTAATTCATATTATACTGTATATATTTTCTCTCATTGTAATATTGCCTTATCTTCTAATCTAAACTGACGCGTCATCAATTGTTGTTGTGTATGACGTCATCACTTTCTGGGGACCAGTATTCTGGATTCTACCCCGAAATCGTGGTGACGATAGCTGTTGGGTACGCATCAGATCGGTTACGAACCAGTTTGGGTACGAAGTCTCCAGCTTGCACTGTCAGTACATTATTTACCATAACAACAATGGATATTGACTGCTCACAAGAGCACAAAACATTTGATCGATTTGAAATTTTCACCAAACATTGTCAACATAACTTGAATCAATTCTGCTTGTTGTGTTTTAATCTACTCACCTTGGATTTTGTGATATCCTCTTTGCTCTCCAAGAGCCACATCGCATAGGCTCCGGAGGCGGCCATTTTGACGCACTTCACTAACCAAGGACGATATGTTACAAGCAATTTGATTGGCCAATATGAAACTAACATCCAATCAAAACGCTCGTTCTACAGACTTTTTATGGGTCAACATGGCGGTGAATGCAAAGCTGCTGAAATCTGTGCTTGTCATAATTTCACTGTTCTTTGGTTAGTATCATCAATATGCAAAAATGTTTTCAGTGCAAACATTAGATGGAATATTCAGCAATAACTTTTGTATGACGCGAGCTAAAATCAATCCACTTATTTCTGTTTTGACAGGTGTTGCTCTGCAGGATGAAGCCACATCATCAGCATCTTCTACCAGTAGCCCAAGCAATGATGGGGAGGGTCGCCAGGGACTTGATGTTGGTGAGTGAAGAAGAATGAGGCATTGACCATAAGATATCCAGGGGGGGGGGGGGGGGGGTGTATAGAATTAGCGCACAATTTTTTTTTCGTTTAGATTTAGGGTTCGAATATTTTTTTCATCATTTCAGGGCTCAATTATTTTTTTTCGCAGATTTTGAGGGCTCAAACTTTTTCATCACTTTCAGGGACTGAGGGTGTCCAAGTCTGTATGTCATTTGCGCACAGGTGCCGTCCGCCAGTGGCGCACTGCCATTGCGGCTAGGGGAGTGGGGGCTGCCAGAAAAAGGGTTGTAGATGCCCTGAGATGCATTATCACCCTTATCTGAGGCCCAAATGAGTAATTCCAGATGATGAACTTCGTTCCGTTTTGAGAAAACAATTTTCCATTTTTTACCCTTTTTTGGTGTGCAGGGCTGCCAGATCATTAAATGAAAAGATCAAACATTTTCGATATAGGGATTAAGATTGGGCAGATGGCCTTGTGTTGATTTACAGTTGAGGCCTGAGTGTCCTTTGGTCGGCTGAGGCTGCCTAGGCCGAAGCCAAGCAAAGGACATTCTGTCTAGGGCGCCTCTTTACTTTTAAGTCTTGCAAGTACTTGAGTGCTTCCACACTAGGAGATTCCTATATGCTGCACAGATACTCTGTCCTGGCAACATTCACATGCATGCTTAAATCACTCACAAGGCCTGAGTAATTCTGGAACATACCAGAATTGTCAACAATTCTTGTAAAGATTAGTGTATCAGAATTGTAATTGAGTTCTGGTACATACTAGAATTGTACAATAGAATTAGCGCACAATTTTTTTTTCGTTTAGATTTAGGGTTCGAATATTTTTTTCATCATTTCAGGGCTCAATTATTTTTTTTCGCAGATTTTGAGGGCTCAATCTTTTTCATCACTTTCAGGGACTGAGGGTGTCCAAGTCTGTATGTCATTTGCGCACAGGTGCCGTCCGCCAGTGGCGCACTGCCATTGCGGCTAGGGGAGTGGGGGCTGCCAGAAAAAGGGTTGTAGATGCCCTGAGATGCATTATCACCCTTATCTGAGGCCCAAATGAGTAATTCCAGATGATGAACTTCGTTCCGTTTTGAGAAAACAATTTTCCATTTTTTACCCTTTTTTGGTGTGCAGGGCTGCCAGATCATTAAATGAAAAGATCAAACATTTTCGATATAGGGATTAAGATTGGGCAGATGGCCTTGTGTTGATTTACAGTTGAGGCCTGAGTGTCCTTTGGTCGGCTGAGGCTGCCTAGGCCGAAGCCAAGCAAAGGACATTCTGTCTAGGGCGCCTCTTTACTTTTAAGTCTTGCAAGTACTTGAGTGCTTCCACACTAGGAGATTCCTATATGCTGCACAGATACTCTGTCCTGGCAACATTCACATGCATGCTTAAATCACTCACAAGGCCTGAGTAATTCTGGAACATACCAGAATTGTCAACAATTCTTGTAAAGATTAGTGTATCAGAATTGTAATTGAGTTCTGGTACATACTAGAATTGTACAAGACATAGGAGGGGACATGGACCATGATATTGTATAGTTTTTATTCAGGTTGCCTTGTTTTAAGCTTAAGACTGTAAGTGTTTAAGACCAGATGTTACCAGTTTATTTTCAGTGAGTGTGTTTGTTATTTCAGATCTTTCCGACTTGATAATCATTGTAATCACTCAGCCCAACAAATTCCACGTCAAGAGAGCCACTCTCTTCAGTGACCTCCTTCAGGAGCAGGTCAAGACGGCCAACTTGGTAAGACTGCATACTCTCAACCATAATCTTAGCCAGCAGGGCGCCTGGGTGTCATTTGGACACTCACACTCTCAAAAATCACCCCTCAGGACACCCAAAAGTTGCTGTGAGTCATTTCTTTTTAAAGTGTCAATTTCAAGCATATAAATGAAGTTTTTCCCCCTCAATATACTTTCCATGACCTTGTGTAAGGATATTATGCCTTATTTCAATAAGTAAACACATGTTTATGGTCATAATCTCAGTATATTTTGATTTTCCTGAAATATAGGACACCCAAAAATATTATAATTGCCAATTTAGGGCTCCCAGTTTTAAAATCCTGGCTAAGACCATGCTCTCAACTTTCTAACCAGTTTGTATATTTAATCAGGGGTCAGGCTTTGTTTAAAAACTTTGGGAGACCACAGGACTTCCAGTTGTTGAATCGCCATAGCCCGACCCAAGATCTTGTAGCCCTATCTTTGCTAAATCCTGCACTCCTTTCCCAAAAACAATTTTAGTTTCAAGCTATTTTTTCTGTTATATTTCATTTTGGAGCTATACTAGAGGACAACTGATGTGTCAAATGGTGTCCTTCCACTCCTCTGAGCATGATCTTAACCCTTATGCTGCTGGTGGCTAATTTGGCCAATATGAAATCAAATGGTGCAATGAAACCTGCAAAATGACTTAAACCCTGGTGTGTACATGGGTACTCATCTGAGAGCCTTCAGCGAGTGCTATCCAATGAATGCCAACATGACAGGGTTTAGATGTTTTTTCAAAATACTTTGCGTCCTTGTGCCTCAGCATTGGAAGGGTTAAACATGTCACTTTTCCTATAGCCAGCCGGGCTACAAAGACAAATATTATTATAGCCCCAGGCCACACAATTTTCTGTAGCCTTAGACTGTAAGGCTATTGGGTAACTGGATCCCTGATTTAATGCGGACTTTCCATCAACAACGTCATATATTATATCATAATGAAGGTTTTGATGTCCCACAAGAAGAGTTATTGAACCCATAATTGCCTGTAGTATCTCATTCCAAGTGTCGTGTGGACCTACACTACTTTTGAAAATAATATTGTTATTAATCATGAATTCACAAAATTTCTGAAGTTATGGATTAGATTCTGGTCAACATTCCCTGATACAAATATTCTACAAAGTGCTCCAGTAGGACAGCAGCTTGGCAGTCAAATACCGATTTTGGAAAAGCTGCTGTCCTACTGCTCGGTTCATAGATATAGTTCGGGGACAAAGCAGCTCAGTTGGTTAGGTGTCGGACTAGTTATCAGAGGGTTGCTGGTTCGATTCCTGGCCGGGGCACTTTGGTCTGTTCTTGGGCAAGACAGTTTATTTCATATTGCTTCAGTCTACCCAGCTGCAAAATGGGTACCTAGCACAAATAAGGCAGTGCTTAGAGCGTGTGCGCTATATGCTGCCAGTTGCTCTGGAATATCCCCGGGGGATTGAAATGGTTTCCGTGTGTACAGGCCTGATAGGGGAGGAAGGTCGTGTGAGCTCTTCGGTGGGTACAAGACTATAAACCGAATACCTTTACCTTTAAAATCATCAGGGCATTTTTGGGCACTACAGGCTTATGCGACACTAATTGTACCCAGTTTCAGAAGCCTGTTTGTTGAAAACAAGCATAGATGTTTCCAGCATGACCAGGGTTAGAATAGCACCATTCTTAAATAGAAAAAACAATACTGAACAAGGAAGTTCAGATAACAAATAAAATTGTTCATTTGCTCACAATTTTGAGAAAACTAAAAAAAATGTATATTTTTTAACTTGGTTTTGACTTGAAATGGAATTGTTTTATCTGTTTGTCCTTTAACAAAATATATTTATCAATTCATACCTGGATATCTTTTTTGATGTCTTCTGGCTCTATGCTACTTTTGACAATAATTTAGGAATCAAGTGTAGATTCACGAAATAGCCATGGCATTTTTGGGTGCTGGATGTATGAGTGGGTCAAGTACCAATAGGCCTAAATTTTTTCCTGTAACCCTACCCTAACAAGTTTTTATACAAAAAAATCCCCACCCTAAAGTTTAATAGTTTCAGCCCTCCCAACTCCCAATCAACATAAAACATGCATAAAACACACATTTTTGACCAAAAAAATAGTCAAAAAAAACCGACCTACCTACCCTATTTTTTTTCAGACCTTTACAGGAAACAAACAATTTCTTTTTTTAGGCCTAATCAAGCCTTACCAGAAAGCAACGTGTATCAAAAACATGTATGATTAATCAGATATAAGTTCAGTCTGTGTTTCAGCATTTAATTCTATTGATTTTCGTTTGTTTCCTGATTGCAGCACCTGTGTTATAGACTGGCAGTTGCCTATAGCCTGGCCACAGGTTGCAAGCTTGAATTATTTAGATAATCAATAACAAGTAGGTTGAATCCTCTAACCCTTTCCATGCTGAAGCTACTTCATCCATGGCAGAAAAATGCAAAAAGTTCTGAAATCCCACTAAATCCTGTCATGTTGGTATTCATTTGAAAGCTCTCAATGAGCACTATCAGATGACTACCCACACGCCAGTCATTTTAGTCATTTTTCAGCTTTTTTGCATAATTCTGTATTGGCCAAATTAACCACCAGCAGCCAATGGGCTATGTTCAGGGCCATGGGATTGAGACTAACCCCATCTGTGAGAGTGTAGAAATTAGTTGGTTGCCTAGTTGCTCTAGCCCACCATAATTATATTGGGGTCACCCACAATTGAAATAAGGTGGCCCAAGTTGCTACTATGTTAAATAAATAGACTACTTCGTTGACTCCATATATGTAGTTGAAAATACTCTCTAATATCCAAATCTGGGACTACAGGACTACTGCTTATTTAGGCATAAATACTCTATACCAGAGTCTTATATATTAGCCAGAATTTCAAAAATGCCTGTCCAAAACAGCAATTTCAAAATTTCTGCCCGTCCAGATTTAGCTACTAATCTAATTCAAATCCTTATACCAGCTACAATTCAGGGCTCGAAGTTAAGGCTAGCCCCGTAGCCCCGGGCTAGTTATTGAAAGTCAGGGCTAGTAAATTCTACCTGTGAGTAGCCCTGAGTTGCTAGATAGAATTATAATATCCGTGCTTAAAAAATTATGAAGCCCACCTTTGGCTCTGCATGCCTGGATGATAACTTAACTCAATTTACCACCATACACTGTATTCTTTTCATGTTATCAACAGAGGCTATGATATCAACAGAGGTCACCATTTGAAAAGAGTTGTCATTAATATCAGAGCTAGCAAAAGTGTTTCAGGGCTAGTAAAAGTTTCGGTAACTAGCCCTGCTGGGCTTATGAAGTTGTTTTCTTAATGTTGAGCCCTGCAATTATTAGCCTAGTGTGTTAAAAAGGGCAATTTACACTTCAATTATGTCCTACAAGAATAGGTTTGTAAGGAAAATATTTGGTTATTACACCAAAAAAGTCAAAATTGAAAAATCTTCCTAGAAATTTTTGACTGTCCAAAAAGGAGGTTTTTAGGAAACTACCTGTCCAAAAGACAGGCAGGATTGGTCTTGGCTAAGGCCCTGCTCTATACTCTAAGCCACCACACTACCTTAACTTGTCCAATGCTAAGGCCCAAATAAAAAAGGTGTTTGTTTCCTGTAACCCTACCCTAACAAGTTCTTACTCAGAAAAATACCTACCCTAAAGTCTTTTCCGCACTCTCAACTCCCAATCAATATTGAAAATGCATACAACATACGTATTTGAACAAAAAATATTCAAAACAATTTTTACTGACTTACCTACCCTATTTTCTTCAGACCGAAAAAAACTTTAGAGAGGGGATTCTTCTGAGTAAAATCTTTTTAGGGTAGGATTATATGAAACAAACAACTTTTTTTAGGCCTAAGGGTAAGCTATACTTCATCAAAATTCATCAATGGCCGGTGGCTCATTCTGAATGGTGTTGATTTCATTTAAGTTTAAGTAGAGCTGCACTCACCACTCACAAACTCGAGTGGCTCGAGCCCTGGGGCAAACTCGCCGCGCTCGAGCTGAAATATTCAAATCGTGAGCTTGTCTATGTTGGGAATACAAACGTAACACAGAGCACCTAACACAAATTATTAACATACATAACTGCTTATCGCTGTCATGTCTTCTTTACAATCTCCAATGTAAACATTCAAGCGGTGTTGAGTGTTATACTAACCATCGTACCTCGTCAGCATGTTTTAAAATTAAATAAACATGGCAATGTTAATAAATTTCCGCCAATAAATATTTATTTCTTAATAGCTGGGCTGGAAAATAAGTATTTCTTTGGAAAAGTGGAACGTCCGTGCGCTGACATGAGCTCACGAGTCAAACGGGTGGTGAGCTCATGAGTTGATCTCGCTCCATGAGTGCAGCTCTAAGTTTAAGCCAATTTTGTATCTAACTCATGAAAGGTAGGGAGACCTGAATAATGCTGTTTGCTTTTATATGAGGGTAAGCAGGGTAAGCCCATAGTTTATCTAATTCATGAATGAGGTTGCTTCTCAGGGTAAGCCCATTTTGTATCTAACTCATATGAATAACGTTTCATTTATCTTATGATAAGCCCTTAGTTTATCTAATTCCTGAATGGTGTCTCATTCTGAATGGTGTTGCTTTTTTCAGGGTAAGCCCATCTTGTACCTAACTCATGAGAAGTGGCCCAGGTTGAATGGGGCTTGGACCCTTCAGCCGCTTATGTCAAGGTAAGTCCATTTCTTAATCTTATAGTTGTTGTTTATATCAATTCTTTAATGAAGATGGAGATTGTTTTGGGAATCATTTTGATATGTTCCAATCAATTTAACATACATAAACAATCAGTTGCAGAAATGTAAACAGGTTTGTTATTCCCAGCACAAACTTTGAGGTGCACCAAAGAATTGTCTTTGAATATTCTCATCTGTGTGCTCTAGAACTACACTCACCACGCACAAACTCCAGTGGCTTGAGTACTAAAGCCAGACGAGCCGAGCTGGAGGGGTCGACTTGTCTGTGTAGGGAACACAGGCCTAACACAGAACACTAAACCCTTTTACACTCAGAACGGCCAAAAGGGGCCGGACAATTTTTGAAATATTTTCATTACAAAAGCATTTTTTTTAACCATTTGAAGGAGAAATGTTGATCAGAAGATAAACAACAACTCTCCTTGAAATAGTTTGCGATCTTTCGCTTTATTCCCAAGTTATTTCCAAAAGTATGAAAATAGCAGACAATATTTCTAGAGGAACTCTTACTCTTACGTGTTAATACACACCTTTTCACTGCTTTTCACTGTCAAGTCTCGTTTACAATCTCCATTGTATAGAGGCATTGTTGAGTGTTATACTGATCTTTGTACCTTGCCAGCACATTTTGAATTGAAATAAACATGTTAATCTTAATACATTTTCATCAGTATTTATTTACTTCTTAATTGCTGGGCTGAATGATAGATAGATATATTTCTTTAATTGTGTCTGTGAGCTCATGAGTTGATATCCCTCCGTGAATGCAGCTTATAAAAATGATTTGAACAAGTGTGCAATTTGGTTCAATTTTGATCAGCATTACTCTTATATTATGTGTTCCTCAAGATTTTGTCAGAAAGATATCACCCAAAAACAATACTGCAAGGACAAATGGGTTAACTCACATATGGGAACCTGCACTGAAATAATCTAACTTGACATCAATATCTATAAAGAAAATGCTTATCAAGACTCTCTCTCTCTCTCTCTCTCTCTCTCTCTCTCTCTCTCTCTCTCTCTCTCTCTCTCTCTCTCTCTCTCTCTCTCTCTCTCTCTCTCTCTCTCTCTCTCTCTCTCTCTCTCTCTCTCTCTCTCTCTCTCTCTCTCTCTCTCTCTCTCTCTCTCTCTCTCTCTCTCTCTCTCTCTCTCTCTCTCTCTCTCATTGTATTTCTTTTTCAAATCACAGAGTAGCCTCAGAGCATGGGGACAGTTCCTGGGTGATATTTTGTGAGGAGGAGACGAGGATTGACTTGAAGGGCTTGCTTCGTGTCCTCGGACGTTACGATTCCAGGCATCCGCAGTTCCTCGGGAAAGGTTTACAGGATGAGGAGGCTGTGGTCATCCATCACTATGCATTCCACGAGAATCCAGGCAGCTTTGTGTATCCCGACTTCGCTGCAGGCGTCATATTAAGTCTCCCTTTAGTCAAAAGGTGAGTTACTAAAAAAAGTTGAGGGAAATTCTTTAAAAAAAAAAAATCACGATAGAATCTTTTTCCAATAAGTTATGCCTTATAGAAATAAGTAAATAAATGTTTATGCTTGTAATCTGAGTATATTGTGATTTCCCTCATGAAAAATAGTATATCCAAATCTTTTACAATGGCCAGTTTTTGGCACCCTGTTTTCAAATCCTGGCTAAGACCCTGCACACATTTAAATGCAGAGAGAGATCTCAAGTTGATTTTGGAAGGAACAGGCAACTCTGTAATAATTTAAATGTTCAAAGAGATTTGCGTATATTTAATAAGAAAAGATAAGTACGGGGAACTTGGGAAAATGAATGTATAGGGAGATTGTTTATTTTTTCAATTTGAAAAGTATAGGCAACTCAGCAATATTTGAATTTTGGAAAAAGGTATTGTAAATTTGGAAAATCTGATCATTTGATGTTTTTCGTATTCAGTTTAGCCAAGAGACTGGAGGATAAGAGAGGGGATTTCAGTATAGATGCCCAGCATGAGGTAAGCTATTGCTCCATTGCAACTTAACCCTTAACACGCTGAATTGCCTGACGGGGGCTTGTCCCTCAAACTGAGTTGTTTTTTTGCAACAAATTATGTTGCATTGCTGTTGCGCTGTCAGGGGGTTGTAAGTCTTTCCAGCCATAAAAGGCAAAATACCATCCAAAAAATCTGAAATAAAAAATACTGCCTGAAACTACTGTTCTTGTTCTCTTAAATTATGTTTGTTTTGTAGAAATTACTTTTAGAATATATTATGTCTGATCAGTGTAAACCTAAGGTTTTGTAGAGAGCATGCTGATTTTGATTTAGAATAAATGAAAAATCAGGTATTTGGAATGCATTAGCCCAACTTCAGCCTGAAATTTCTCAAGTTGTACATAAAGATTTCTTTTCAAAAAGGGTATATGTAGAATGCTTATTAAAAACTGATATACATAATGAAAAATAGTGTTTGTTTTTTTGTTTTAATTAGTCATGAGCAACCCTAAAGCAAAGGGGATGCAAATAAGTTTTAGCAAGAAATGAATTCTGAGAGTGCTTCAAAAGGAATTCTAAAGGATCAACTTCCTCAATGTTAGAGCGCTATAAACAAATGAAAATAGAAAATATCAAATGTAAAATATAAATATCTAACATAATCTCAACCTCCTCAATCGATACATGTAATTTTTATTCAGAAACGATCATGTTTTGCGCCACAAATCAACGATTGAACACAAAAAGCAATGTTGATTTGAGGCCGCCATTTTGTCACTCCCAAG
This sequence comes from Maea johnstoni, assembly GCA_963942565.1. Lineage (NCBI taxonomy): Eukaryota > Metazoa > Annelida > Polychaeta > Spionida > Magelonidae > Maea > Maea johnstoni. The sequence goes on from OZ012691.1 coordinate 23,366,267, forward strand.
TTCGCCAACTTTCTGGCGCAACAACACAGAGATAAAATTCCCAGTGCAGTAAAAATATACAATAGAAAAAGAAATAAAAACATACATCGATTGCCTACCTTGTTATCCTCCTTATGATGTCTTTATTTTGTGTTGTGCCATCAGTTATAGCCTTTTTCGAAGGCTTCAAAGATGATGGCCTACACGTTGTCAAGCTCTGTTTACAGCAAATTCGATTTTGAAATCCGTGGGCCGTAAGGAATGCACCTATTTCGAATCATGTCTCCATTATATTAATTGCGCAATAAACAAATACAAAATTGACATTGTTAGACAGATATGTGTCTTGGCTTTCGGGAAATATAATATTTATTACAATCCAACCACGGGAAGTATTTTTTTGGATTGTGTAAAGTGTGGCGAGATGACCGCAAAATCTGCCGTTTTCAAAATGGCGGATCTAAACATGTGCGAAGTGATTTCCTTCGCACTTGTTTTAAAACGATCGATTTAGCAACATAACAAATTTATTTCGAAAAATAAAGTTGATATTCTTGTTCCCTGACATCCATTTAGTCTAAATATTATCTTTATTGAATTTAGGATGTCAGGAATAACGGAATATCAATCGTACAAAAAACTGGAAGTACTCTCTTCAGCGGCGGCGGACACGCTGCGAGCCGGTATCAACATCGCAAAACATCGATTTTCGGCCGCGATTTACCTCTCACTTCATATTTAATGTATACTATTGATGTTTTTCTTTGTCAATCTGACAAAGAAAAACATATGAGAATAGGTGAGATACTTATATCACCTATTCTCAAGTTACTAAGCCGAATTCGATGGATAACTTCCTGATTAATGGAAGTTACCCAAGATGGCGGCGGCCTGCAGTTGCGGTGAATTTCTTTGCGGACCTGTTCGTCCGTCGCTTCAGCGCAAGGTATGAGAATTGCGGACTGGTCCGTCAGCCGCGCGTTAAGGGTTAACCCTTATGCTGCTGGTGGCTAATTTGGCCATTACAAAATTATGCAAAAAAACTAAAAAATGAATGAAACCCTGGCAAATGGGTATTCATCTGAGAGTACTTAGTGAGAACTATCCAATGAGTACCAACATGACATGGTTTAGATGGTTTTCGAAAATCTTTGCGTACTTGGGTTTTGGACGAAAGTAGCCTCAGCATTGGAAGGGTTAAAAAGTCCTATGTTTTTCTCATAATTTTTTAAAGCACTTGTTTTCCTTCATTGTATCTGATTCTCTTCTCATTTTTACTACATGAAAACCTACCTTGCTGAACATAGTAAAGAAAATAAAAGAAGTGGGAGTGATATGTTCTAAGGTATTCCTGTCTTTGTATGTTTAATATTGACATTTAAGTGATAACATGCGAGTATTTCATTTTACAATACAGAATACGAACCTTACAATTACAGTTATTTATAAATGTCCACTGTATATTTAGCCTGGAATATAATATATGTACAGTCAAACCTCTATTAAGCAACCGCTCAAGGGAAATGTCAAAAGTGGTCTCTTAAATAGGTTGTCTCTTAAGAAGGGGTTGGGGGTCTGAGTGAGGTTATGAAAAAACAATTTTTAACAATGATCAGGTATTATTGAGGTTGTTATGTTTGGCTGTGTTTGTTGAAAATGTCTTCATTAATAGTCTAAGAATAAACAATTAAAAAAAAAAGTTGAACTCCAACATTAATTGAGAACATTCAGAAATTATATTTTCTTTCGATTTTACCGATTATTCCATCATTCCATTGTGCCCTCTCCAATAGATAAGTTGCTAGGCATTCAAGTGGCCAATGTATGAAGGGCAATTTACTGTTACGGATACGATTTCATGGCCTTAGGTCGTGTTAAGCAAGTGGTCGTTTGATAAAGGTAAAATATGCAGGGAATAGTCTTGGGGGATCTGAAGTGAGACGGGATTCAATTAAGAATTCAATAAAGACGTGGGTGTTATTATAGCGCATGTGGGCAGAGCGCTATTATCGCTATATTATTGTTCCCGCTATACTTAAGTGATTTACAGTATCCTTTTGTCTTTCAGCTAGCCATGTTGATCTGGGACCAAGATAAGGGACAGAGAATGACAGATATACCAGAACTCTGCACAAATAGCAGAGATAAGCAATGTGTGACCACAAACAATATTCCATTCCCTGATTGTGTAAGAAAATGCCTTTCTCCTCTAATAGACCATACGCAATAATTTAGGTTATGAACGAACCTATTGCAAGTGTTAATTAGACCACTCCAATTTAATTACTTGTCGTACAAGCTTTTTTCAGAAAAAAACACCCTGCCAGACTCAAGAAAAAAAAAAGAAAAAAAGTTGACTTTGGTTTCTTACGGACAAAAGTGAAATTTAGAAATTTTCTGTCAAACTCTAAAAGAAAATGCTAGTTTTTAAGAATATTCATTGTAAGGACAAAGTATTTTGAATGAGATAAACTTTTAAATAATGCACTGTGATTCATGAACATCAAGTCTAGTCATCATCATAATCATCATAACACAGCAAATACCATTAATTCGCAGACTGGTATTGATATGATCATGTTGAGAATAGGCTGTTAGAAACATCTCGCTACCAGTCCTAGTCGGCAGACTCTAAAAAGAAAATGAAATAAATAAAAACAACACATTTTTCAACTTTTTAAAAATTTTCAAAATGGCTCATTTCCTGCCTCCGGAGCTCGTAAGACAAGTAATTAAATTAGAGTGGCCTTATATAAAAAAAATACAAAAGTTCAATTTGATATGGCTACTAAAATATGAAATGTGTATAAGCTAGTGCAGAACTCAACATTTCCATCTGTAAACCACATGTAAATCATCTGCAGATCATCTGCATGTTTTTGTTTTTTGTTAATTACAGTAAATTATACTTTTTTCAGATGTTTTAAACTCACTTCTAGATATACCGTAATTTTGTGTGTATGAGACGCACTTTTGTGCACAAACTTTTACACTCAAATCGGGGTTGCGTCTTATGTACGTAGCTAGAGATCTAGGGTGTTTAACATCGAGTCCCCAGGCAACTCGGAGATCGCCTAATTACAATTATAATGCGGCCAAGACATTGCGTATCGGTGTTTGCCTCGGCATTTACGAATTGTAATAACTGTATCACACTCTGTTAGAATTTATTAATTACAATCAATATAATGCCTAGGACAATGGGTATTGGGCACTGAGACAGAGTAATAAGCAGTGATGTCACGTTGATGTCGCATTGATGTCTCATTTCACTCCTTTCGAAATACGTTTTACTGGTTTTCTAGCATTATTCATGAGTTGATTTTCCACGATATTGTCAAAAAGGGGGTGCGCACTTTACACAAAGCTAACGTCTATACATAATTTTAAAGTCCTGAACTAGGGGTGCATCTGATGTATGGGTGCGTCTTATTCACGCGAAATTACGGTAAGATAGATAAATTTTTAGCCAATCTTGATCATCATTAATGATTAAGACTAAGATTAAGATTAAGACAGCCAAAACTTTGCATCACTTCAATTCCATGTTTAACCCATTTACGCTCAGAGCGACCAAAAGAGTCCTGCCTTTTTTGGAAATATTTCCCTTACAAAAGCATTTTTTTTGAAATCATGAATGAGAAGTGTTGATCAGAAGACAAACAACAAATCCCCTTCAAATATTTTGTGAAATTTTGCTTCATTTCCAAGTTATATTTAAAAGTATGAAGGTAGCAGACAATATTTCGAGAGGAACTCTTGAGTGTGAATGAGTTAAAGTGTTATACATTATGTAGATCAACTATGAGTGCTTCTGGGATGGTGCAATCTCCACTCTGTATTTGATGCCAGGACTTGAAACAAAAATGTTATGGCAACAATTTTGGTCTTCAAGGTCTTATATTCATATAGCAAGTCTTAAACTATGTATGGGTTAGTAAACTTTTCCTGCGGAATATGTTGACTTTAAATGACTGTTGAGCCCTGTATCCATTGATTTTTCTGTAATTATAATGCTCTTGCTTTTTAGGGTCCTCCAGTCCCGGAGGACGACATCTTCATAGCAGTTAAAACATGTGAACAGAATCATAAAGACAGAAGTAAGAAACATCAAAAAATCATCATTGCAATTAGCCATACTCAAATATCTCAAATATCCATGTACAACTTTATATGAATTATATTTAGGTTGAAAAACCTCAACTTTATACTTGAAATTGACATCTCTAGAAATTACTCACAAGAAAATAGGGGAATCCTGTGGGGTGATTTTCGAGGGTTTTGGTGTCCAATTGATGGCCAGACGCCCTGCTTGCTAAGATTTTCCCAGTTACCTTAATGCAGTCACTATCGTTCAATTAAGTCAAGCACATAGAAAGTTACAGTGGTGGTCAGTTTCTCTGCACTTTTAAAAAAATTATTTATTTGTGTATGTTTTAATCCATTAACATAATCCAAATATCCAAGTCTTAGATTGCCAAGCATTTAGGATACTATGTACAGTGAATGATAGTCAGTTTACCAATAACTCAGTTGCTATAGTCTAAAAAAGCCAAACCTATAAAAAATTATAGTGATACTCTGTTTTCCTGTGTTTTTGTATCTATCTATTTGTGTACATCTTTTTCCAGTTCCTAACATTTAGCTGCTATGGTCTCAGTGCTGCAAACTGGTTTCAACCTTTTGGTCTTATTCCTGGGCCACCAAATTTGCAAGTTAGGTGGCCCAGGTCAGTTTTTGGTGGCCCAGCAAATTTCAAGTATTTTCACCCCAATATATGTTGGTAATGTCTTATTCTCCAGTTATCACTAATCAGGTTATGAACATTAAAAGGTCATTTTAAGTGTAATTCTTTCTTATTAATTTCATGGTTTTCTTGCTTTTTTAGAAATGAATGAAGATGGTCGATGCATATAGTTTTTGATTTCCTGCCTGAAATAGAATAGTTCTCCCAGTAGATGCACCTGTCTTACCTATGGTGATGGCTGGCCTCTTACCTGCACCCACATGTTCATGTTATGGTGATGGAAGATTTCTCCTGGCCTAGATCTCTTCACCAAACCTTACCTCTTGAGGCCTTTTACCTATGCATAGTTTAGATAACTCCTTACCTTTCTATATCTCACTCTGTGCTTTGAAATGTTATTTGTGAATGTGGATGTTCTTTGTTGCAGCTACTTATGTTCTCATTGATGAAACCTTTTAAAATCATAGTCTTAACAACATTGAGTGAACTACGCCTACCTAGAACTGGAATTCCCCATAAAAAATATGTGCATTGAATGAATGAATAAAATTGGAGTAATAAAGAAACATTTGTACTTGAAAAGGCCACGAGAGGAGAAGGGCAACCAGTGATGATTCTTATGTAGAGTGACATATTTGGTGTTTTGAGAACATTCTTCAATACCCTAATCAAGGACTTAGCCAGGATTTTGAAAGTGGATGCTTTTTTTGGACTAGCTGAAAATCTTTGGGTGTCCTGGGTTGCGAAGCCCACAATGGCAGGGGTCTGGGTGCCGCTCAAGGCCCCCAGAAGCTCTAGGGGTCTAGACTCTCTGAAATGCATTTTCTGCCTTATCCTGGCACTTGAAATGAGAGATTGGCATTGGGAGCTCTAGCTAGAAACCACAAAGGGAAATGATAATCTTCAGTGCAGCAGGAATAAATATTTTAAACTCACTTTCAAAGTGACAGAAAAAAATTGAAAGAAGAATAAAATGTGTTGTTTTCTTTTACTCTCATGGACCATATAATTTCACACCAAACCTGTGTATATTGAACACCAAATCTGGCCTCATTAATTGCCTGTATACATTGTACATAAGTCATGAACTAGAGATGGATTGTAGCCGAGATTAAATGTTAAATTATTTTTCAATGACAGTCAGACTTATCTTTTTTATCCTCAAACCACTTTTCTTTCTTTCAGCACATCACCTCACCAACATTATACATTAATTATGATTATATGTAGTTTTAAAAGAATTGTTATAGAATTGACAGTCAAGTGACTAAATACACAAATACCAAAGGCAGAACCTCTTCCTTGGGAAATGGTGGACGTTTGCAAGCCGTAATCTGGGCAGTCAAAACATCAGTAATAGACTGAAAGTGAGCGTGACCAGGTTTGACTTGGATTAACAAATACAATACTTTAACTATACCCTGGTTGCATAACTTGTTATGTGAAACCTTAGATATTATCCAGTGCCCTGATAAGAATATACTATAATTGGCTTTTTAGTTATGCTTTGTAAAATTATGAATGGAAAATAAATAGATGATCAGGTTATTTTTTATTCACATTTGTATGTGTACACAGTGACAGTACACTGAGCTCTGACGTCTGAAGAAGTGAATCAAAAGTGCAACCCCAAACTCTCTCAAATAACACATTTTCATTAACATATTCTTGATAAACTATCCATGTAGCATGGTTATGATAGTCCACCAAGGCATAGGCATAAAGAAAATGCATGGTTTTATATTTACAACTCCGTTCTGCTTCCTTGATCGAGTGCCGGTGTTACTGTGTTAACGAAGTGCTGAGCCGTCACCAACCCGTTATAAGCATAAACCCATTCAGCCAGACCCATTAACCCAATTTTTGATGGTCAGCAATCGGTCCCGATCCCCTGGTGTGTGTGTGTGTGTTGAGGTGTGTTGACTGGATGTTTTATGTGCAGGCCGTGAATGAAAGGCAGTGGACTGGGCTCTTATCTCCTGCTGCTGGAGATAAGAGCCGAAGAAGGGAGAGCTGAGACAAAGGCACCAGATGTGGTCGTCATTTCCTGCTCTTCTCCCAGGGAACCCCGGTCTGCTTACGATAACAAGGCATGCCATGAGAGGGGCCAGGTACTGTTGACAGGGAACCCCCTTGAAGGGGCCAAATGGTATGGTCGCTGTAATGGGCGATAAAGATCGTTCATTTTATCGCCCACTTAAAAACTTGGTCGATTTTAGCGACCCAGCGACCATCAGTTTGCACCACTGTGGTCTAAGAAAGCCAAGCATTTAGATTGCTACAGTGATGCTCAATTTCTTGGTGTTTAATTTCTATATATTTTGTATATTTTTCCAGTTCCTATAATTCAGTCACTATGGCCTAAGAAAGTCAGGCATATAGAATATCTCATTGTTGATGCTCAATTTCTTGGTGTTTGATTTTTATATATTTTCTATATTTTTCCAGTTCCTATAATTCAGTCGCTCTGGTCTAAGAAGGCCAAGCACATAGAGTATTACAGTGAGACTCAGGACGCAGGTATTCCTACCATAGACCTTGGCGTGCCTAACACTGAGAGGGGCCACTGTGGAAAAACCTATGCTATCCTCAAGAGGGCAGCAGAGAATCCCAATATCAGCAAGAGACCCTGGTTACTCATTACTGATGATGACACACTTATAAGGTAATGTCAGTGTAGAGAAATTAACCTTACAATGCTGAGGCTACTTCCGTCCAAAGTGCAAGAACGCAGCGATTTTAAAAAACCATCCAAACCCTGTCATTCTGGTATTCATTGAATAGCTCTTGCTGAGTACTCTCTGATGGGTTCCCATTTGCCATGGTTTCAATCATTTTTCAGGATTTCTGCAGCAGCATAAGGGTTAACCCATTTTTTCTCAGTGCTGCCAAAAGGGGCCTGATGATTTTAGAAATATTTTACTTACAAAAGCATTTTCTTGAAAACATTGGAAGGAGAAATGTTGATCAGCAGCTAAACAATAACTCTCCTTCAAATATTTTGTGAACTTTGGCTTTATTCACAAGTTATTTTCAAAAGTATGAGAGTAGCAGACGAGACCTTCTCGAGAAACTCCTTATGTTAATGGGTTAAATGGTTGCCTTGTGACCAGTTGATCATGTCTGGGTCGTATATAACATACTTAACACACACTCATATTTCCTATTCAGAGGAATTTCTTCTTGAATAAGATGTTTATAGCATTAAAATGTTAACTCCTGAGCAAAGAAATGTAAAAAGTGTAAAAATTCCCAACAATTTCATATTGAGTTAAGACCAAAACTTTGCATCACTTCAATTCCATGTTTAACCCATTAATGCTTAAGAGTTCCTCCAGAAATTATCGTCTGGATTGAAGATACAATTGACGATAACTTTTGAATTGATAATTATTTTACAAAATATTTGAAGGAGAGTTGTTGGTAATGTTCTGATCAACATTTCTCCTTGAAATATTTTGCCAATTAAATGCTTTAGCCTAATAGATTTCATCAAAATGGTCAAGCTGGTTTTGGCCACTGTGAGCATTAATGGGTTAATGATAATGTTGAATTGTGCTTTATAACACATCCTTCTCTTGACAAATGTCTTCGTGCTATGGTGTGTTTTGATTTCCAATTTCACTTTTTGTTTTCTTTTGAATTTTTGTGTATTGTGTTTATTTCTATGATTATTATTTTCAGTATACCCCGGTTGCGTCGTCTTCTAGCTTGCTATGACCATAGTGAACCTACAATACTAGGAGAGAGATATGGCTACAATGTTATACAGTATGGCTACAACTATTTAACTGGGGGAGGAGGGTAAGTCATAATACTAGGAGAGAGATATGGCTACAATGTTATACAGTATGGCTACAACTATTTAACTGGGGGAGGAGGGTAAGTCTTAATACTAGGAGAGAGGTATGGCTACAAAGTTATACAGTATGGCTACAACTATTTAACTGGGGGAGGAGGGTAAGTCACCTTTAGTTCTAGGAGAGAGGTATAGAGATGTCCAATTGTTGCACCAGCATGCGCAGAGGCTTCAAAACATGCAATAAGACATTCCCTTAAATTACTGCTTAACTCAGGAAATTTTCAGGAAGCATAACCAAATGATTCTGTTAAATATTTTACTTGTATTTTAAGATACAGGTTGTACTTAGAATAGTGTAAACTCTATTCATTGATACCACCTATTGATAGATATTAAAGCCTTATTGACTGTTCCCCAGGGCGTTATGAGGATTTGTCATAGGCCTGAATACAGGGTTTGTTGCCCTCAGATTTATGGATTATTCTTTTCATGCTTCAGACCACAGAGTGTCTTTGTGTGTAGTGTATTGTTCAGCCTACCTCGTGTTTACCTCTTAGTGCCAGTTTTTCACTTAGATTTTTTCCCATCTTTTTCAGTATGGTGTTCAGCCAGCCTGCATTGCGAGCACTGGTCGAGAGCAACATGTGCAGCTGTCCGTCCAACGACAGTCCGGACGACATGGTGCTTATAGGTCTCTGTCCTCAGAGGCTGGGCATATCTCTTACACACAGCCCCCTGTTCCACCAGGTAAGGTCCAGAAACTATAAGGTAACTCCCCCCCCCCCCTAGTCCAGACGACATGGTGCTCATAGGTCTCTGTCTTCAGAGGCTGGGCATTCCTCTTACACACAGCCCCCTGTTCCACCAGGTAAGGTCCAGAAACTATAAGGTAACTCCCCCCCCCCCTAGTCCAGA
>OZ012691.1:23375909-23450909 GCA_963942565.1 Maea johnstoni
CCCTGTTCCACCAGGTAAGGTCCAGAAACTATAAGGTAACTCCCCCCCCCCTAGTCCAGACGACATGGTGCTCATAGGTCTCTGTCTTCAGAGGCTGGGCATTCCTCTTACACACAGCCCTCTGTTCCACCAGGTAAGGTCCAGAAACTATAAGGTAACTCCCCCCCCCCCCCCTAGTCCAGACGACATGGTGCTCATAGGTCTCTGTCTTCAGAGGCTGGGCATTCCTCTTACACACAGCCCTCTGTTCCACCAGGTAAGGTCCAGAAACTATAGGTAACTCCCCCCCCCCCCCCCTAGTCCAGACGACATGGTGCTCATAGGTCTCTGTCCTCAGAGGCTGGGCATTCCTCTTACACACAGCCCCCTGTTCCACCAGGTAAGGTCCAGAAACTATAAGGTAACTCCCCCCCCCCCCTAGTCCAGACGACATGGTGCTATAGGTCTCTGTCTTCAGAGGCTGGGCATACCTCTTACACACAGCCCTCTGTTCCACCAGGTAAGGTCCAGAAACTATAAGGTAACTCCCCCCCCCCCCCCCCTAGTCCAGACGACATGGTGCTCATAGGTCTCTGTCTTCAGAGGCTGGGCATTCCTCTTACACACAGCCCCCTGTTCCACCAGGTAAGGTCCAGAAACTATAAGGTAACTCCCCCCCCCCCCTAGTCCAGACGACATGGTGCTCATAGGTCTCTGTCTTCAGAGGCTGGGCATTCCTCTTACACACAGCCCTCTGTTCCACCAGGTAAGGTCCAGAAACTATAAGGTAACTCCCCCCCCCCCCCCTAGTCCAGACGACATGGTGCTTATAGGTCTCTGTCTTCAGAGGCTGGGCATACCTCTTACACACAGCCCTCTGTTCCACCAGGTAAGGTCCAGAAACTATAAGGTAACTCCCCCCCCCCCCCCCCCTAGTCCAGACGACATGGTGCTCATAGGTCTCTGTCTTCAGAGGCTGGGCATTCCTCTTACACACAGCCCCCTGTTCCACCAGGTAAGGTCCAGAAACTATAAGGTAACTCCCCCCCCCCCCTAGTCCAGACGACATGGTGCTCATAGGTCTCTGTCTTCAGAGGCTGGGCATTCCTCTTACACACAGCCCTCTGTTCCACCAAGTAAGGTCCAGAAACTATAAGGTAACTCCCCCCCCCCCCCTAGTCCAGACGACATGGTGCTCATAGGTCTCTGTCTTCAGAGGCTGGGCATTCCTCTTACACACAGCCCCCTGTTCCACCAGGTAAGGTCCAGAAACTATAAGGTAACTCCCCCCCCCCCCCCTAGTCCAGACGACATGGTGCTCATAGGTCTCTGTCTTCAGAGGCTGGGCATTCCTCTTACACACAGCCCCCTGTTCCACCAGGTAAGGTCCAGAAACTATAGGTAACTCCCCCCCCCCCTAGTCCAGACGACATGGTGCTCATAGGTCTCTGTCTTCAGAGGCTGGGCATTCCTCTTACACACAGCCCCCTGTTCCACCAGGTAAGGTCCAGAAACTATAAGGTAACTCCCCCCCCCCCCCTAGTCCAGACGACATGGTGCTCATAGGTCTCTGTCTTCAGAGGCTGGGCATTCCTCTTACACACAGCCCCCTGTTCCACCAGGTAAGGTCCAGAAACTATGAGGTAACTCCCCCCCCCCTAGTCCAGACGACATGGTGCTCATAGGTCTCTGTCTTCAGAGGCTGGGCATTCCTCTTACACACAGCCCCCTGTTCCACCAGGTAAGGTCCAGAAACTATAAGGTAACTCCCCCCCCCCCCCCCCCCCCCCTAGTCCAGACGACATGGTGCTCATAGGTCTCTGTCTTCAGGGGCTGGGCATACCTCTTACACAGAGCCCCCTGTTCCACCAGGTAAGGTCCAGAAACTATAGGTAACTCCCCCCCCCCCTAGTCCAGACGACATGGTGCTCATAGGTCTCTGTCTTCAGAGGCTGGGCATTCCTCTTACACACAGCCCCCTGTTCCACCAGGTAAGGTCCAGAAACTATAAGGTAACTCCCCCCCCCCCCCCCCTAGTCCAGACGACATGGTGCTCATAGGTCTCTGTCTTCAGAGGCTGGGCATTCCTCTTACACACAGCCCCCTGTTCCACCAGGTAAGGTCCAGAAACTATAAGGTAACTCCCCCCCCCCCCTAGTCCAGACGACATGGTGCTCATAGGTCTCTGTCTTCAGGGCTGGGCATACCTCTTACACAGAGCCCCCTGTTCCACCAGGTAAGGTCCAGAAACTATAAGGTAACTCCCCCCCCCCCCCCTAGTCCAGACGACATGGTGCTCATAGGTCTCTGTCTTCAGAGGCTGGGCATTCCTCTTACACACAGCCCCCTGTTCCACCAGGTAAGGTCCAGAAACTATAAGGTAACTCCCCCCCCCCCTAGTCCAGACGACATGGTGCTCATAGGTCTCTGTCTTCAGGGGCTGGGCATACCTCTTACACAGAGCCCCCTGTTCCACCAGGTAAGGTCCAGAAACTATAAGGTAACTCCCCCCCCCCCCCCTAGTCCACACGACATGGTGCTCATAGGTCTCTGTCTTCAGAGGCTGGGCATTCCTCTTACACACAGCCCCCTGTTCCACCAGGTAAGGTCCAGAAACTATAAGGTAACTCCCCCCCCCCCCTAGTCCAGACGACATGGTGCTCATAGGTCTCTGTCTTCAGGGGCTGGGCATACCTCTTACACACAGCCCTCTGTTCCACCAGGTAAGGTCCAGAAACTATAAGGTAACTCCCCCCCCCCCCCCTAGTCCAGACGACATGGTGCTCATAGGTCTCTGTCTTCAGAGGCTGGGCATTCCTCTTACACACAGCCCCCTGTTCCACCAGGTAAGGTCCAGAAACTATAAGGTAACCCCTCCCCCCCCCCCCCTAGTCCAGACGACATGGTGCTCATAGGTCTCTGTCCTCAGAGGCTGGGCATTCCTCTTACACACAGCCCTCTGTTCCACCAGGTAAGGTCCAGAAACTATAAGGTAACTCCCCCCCCCCCCCCCCCTAGTCCAGACGACATGGTGCTCATAGGTCTCTGTCTTCAGAGGCTGGGCATTCCTCTTACACACAGCCCCCTGTTCCACCAGGTAAGTCCAGAAACTATAAGGTAACTCCCCCCCCCCCCCCCCCCTAGTCCAGACGACATGGTGCTCATAGGTCTCTGTCTTCAGGGGCTGGGCATACCTCTTACACACAGCCCTCTGTTCCACCAGGTAAGGTCCAGAAACTATAAGGTAACTCCCCCCCCCCCCTAGTCCAGACGACATGGTGCTCATAGGTCTCTGTCTTCAGAGGCTGGGCATTCCTCTTACAGACAGCCCTCTGTTCCACCAGGTAAGGTCCAGAAACTATAAGGTAACTCCCCCCCCCCCCCCTAGTCCAGACGACATGGTGCTCATAGGTCTCTGTCTTCAGAGGCTGGGCATTCCTCTTACACACAGCCCCCTGTTCCACCAGGTAAGGTCCAGAAACTATAAGGTAACTCCCCCCCCCCCCTAGTCCAGACGACATGGTGCTCATAGGTCTCTGTCCTCAGAGGCTGGGCATTCCTCTTACACACAGCCCTCTGTTCCACCAGGTAAGGTCCAGAAACTATAAGGTAACTCCCCCCCCCCCTAGTCCAGACGACATGGTGCTCATAGGTCTCTGTCTTCAGAGGCTGGGCATTCCTCTTACACACAGCCCCCTGTTCCACCAGGTAAGGTCCAGAAACTATAAGGTAACTCCCCCCCCCCCCCTAGTCCAGACGACATGGTGCTCATAGGTCTCTGTCCTCAGAGGCTGGGCATTCCTCTTACACACAGCCCCCTGTTCCACCAGGTAAGGTCCAGAAACTATAAGGTAACTCCCCCCCCCCCCTAGTCCAGACGACATGGTGCTCATAGGTCTCTGTCTTCAGAGGCTGGGCATTCCTCTTACACACAGCCCCCTGTTCCACCAGGTAAGGTCCAGAAACTATAAGGTAACTCCCCCCCCCCCCTAGTCCAGACGACATGGTGCTCATAGGTCTCTGTCCTCAGAGGCTGGGCATTCCTCTTACACACAGCCCCCTGTTCCACCAGGTAAGGTCCAGAAACTATAAGGTAACTCCCCCCCCCCCTAGTCCAGACGACATGGTGCTCATAGGTCTCTGTCTTCAGAGGCTGGGCATTCCTCTTACACACAGCCCCCTGTTCCACCAGGTAAGGTCCAGAAACTATAAGGTAACTCCCCCCCCCCCCCCCCCCCCTAGTCAGACGACATGGTGCTCATAGGTCTCTGTCTTCAGAGGCTGGGCATTCCTCTTACACACAGCCCCCTGTTCCACCAGGTAAGGTCCAGAAACTATAAGGTAACTCCCCCCCCCCCCCCCTAGTCCAGACGACATGGTGCTCATAGGTCTCTGTCCTCAGAGGCTGGGCATACCTCTTACACACAGCCCTATGTTCCACCAGGTAAGGTCCAGAAACTATAAGGTAACTCCCCCCCCCCCCCTAGTCCAGATGACATGGTGCTCATAGGTCTCTGTCTTCAGAGGCTGGGCATTCCTCTTACACACAGCCCTCTGTTCCACCAGGTAAGGTCCAGAAACTATAAGGTAACTCCCCCCCCCCCCCTAGTCCAGACGACATGGTGCTCATAGGTCTCTGTCCTCAGAGGCTGGGCATACCTCTTACACACAGCCCTATGTTCCACCAGGTAAGGTCCAGAAACTATAAGGTAACTCCCCCCCCCCCCCTAGTCCAGATGACATGGTGCTCATAGGTCTCTGTCTTCAGAGGCTGGGCATTCCTCTTACACACAGCCCCTGTTCCACCAGGTAAGGTCCAGAAACTATAAGGTAACTCCCCCCCCCCCCCTAGTCCAGACGACATGGTGCTCATAGGTCTCTGTCTTCAGAGGCTGGGCATTCCTCTTACACACAGCCCCCTGTTCCACCAGGTAAGGTCCAGAAACTATAAGGTAACCCCTCCCCCCCCCCCCCCCCTAGTCCAGACGACATGGTGCTCATAGGTCTCTGTCCTCAGAGGCTGGGCATTCCTCTTACACACAGCCCTCTGTTCCACCAGGTAAGGTCCAGAAACTATAAGGTAACTCCCCCCCCCCCTAGTCCAGACGACATGGTGCTCATAGGTCTCTGTCTTCAGAGGCTGGGCATTCCTCTTACACACAGCCCCCTGTTCCACCAGGTAAAGTCCAGAAACTATAAGGTAACTCCCCCCCCCCCCCTAGTCCAGACGACATGGTGCTCATAGGTCTCTGTCCTTCAGGGGCTGGGCATACCTCTTACACACAGCCCTCTGTTCCACCAGGTAAGGTCCAGAAACTATAAGGTACCTCCCCCCCCCCCTAGTCCAGACGACATGGTGCTCATAGGTCTCTGCCTTCAGAGGCTGGGCATTCCTCTTACACACAGCCCTCTGTTCCACCAGGTAAGGTCCAGAAACTATAAGGTAACTCCCCCCCCCCCCCCAGTCCAGACGACATGGTGCTCATAGGTCTCTGTCTTCAGAGGCTGGGCATTCCTCTTACACACAGCCCCCTGTTCCACCAGGTAAGGTCCAGAAACTATAAGGTAACTCCCCCCCCCCCCCTAGTCCAGACGACATGGTGCTCATAGGTCTCTGTCCTCAGAGGCTGGGCATTCCTCTTACACACAGCCCTCTGTTCCACCAGGTAAGGTCCAGAAACTATAAGGTAACTCCCCCCCCCCCCTAGTCCAGATGACATGGTGCTCATAGGTCTCTGTCTTCAGAGGCTGGGCATTCCTCTTACACACAGCCCTCTGTTCCACCAGGTAAGGTCCAGAAACTATAAGGTAACTCCCCCCCCCCCCCCCCTAGTCCAGACGACATGGTGCTCATAGGTCTCTGTCTTCAGAGGCTGGGCATTCCTCTTACACACAGCCCCCTGTTCCACCAGGTAAGGTCCAGAAACTATAAGGTAACTCCCCCCCCCCCCTAGTCCAGACGACATGGTGCTCATAGGTCTCTGTCCTCAGAGGCTGGGCATTCCTCTTACACACAGCCCCCTGTTCCACCAGGTAAGGTCCAGAAACTATAAGGTAACTCCCCCCCCCCCCCTAGTCCAGACGACATGGTGCTCATAGGTCTCTGTCTTCAGAGGCCACAGCCCCCTGTTCCACCAGGTAAGGTCCAGAAACTATAAGGTAACTCCCCCCCCCCCCCTAGTCCAGACGACATGGTGCTCATAGGTCTCTGTCTTCAGAGGCTGGGCATTCCTCTTACACACAGCCCCCTGTTCCACCAGGTAAGGTCCAGAAACTATAAGGTAACTCCCCCCCCCCCTAGTCCAGACGACATGGTGCTCATAGGTCTCTGTCTTCAGAGGCTGGGCATTCCTCTTACACACAGCCCCTGTTCCACCAGGTAAGGTCCAGAAACTATAAGGTAACTCCCCCCCCCCCCCTAGTCCAGACGACATGGTGCTCATAGGTCTCTGTCCTCAGAGGCTGGCATACCTCTTACACACAGCCCTATGTTCCACCAGGTAAGGTCCAGAAACTATAAGGTAACTCCCCCCCCCCCTAGTCCAGATGACATGGTGCTCATAGGTCTCTGTCTTCAGAGGCTGGGCATTCCTCTTACACACAGCCCTCTGTTCCACCAGGTAAGGTCCAGAAACTATAAGGTACACTCCCCCCCCCCCCCCTAGTCCAGACGACATGGTGCTCATAGGTCTCTGTCCTCAGAGGCTGGGCATACCTCTTACACACAGCCCTATGTTCCACCAGGTAAGGTCCAGAAACTATAAGGTAACTCCCCCCCCCCCCCCCCCCCTAGTCCAGATGACATGGTGCTCATAGGTCTCTGTCTTCAGAGGCTGGGCATTCCTCTTACACACAGCCCCCTGTTCCACCAGGTACGGTCCAGAAACTATAAGGTAACTCCCCCCCCCCTAGTCCAGACGACATGGTGCTCATAGGTCTCTGTCTTCAGAGGCTGGGCATTCCTCTTACACACAGCCCTCTGTTCCACCAGGTAAGGTCCAGAAACTATAAGGTAACTCCCCCCCCCCCCCTAGTCCAGACGACATGTGCTTATAGGTCTCTGTCTTCAGAGGCTGGGCATTCCTCTTACACACAGCCCCCTGTTCCACCAGGTAAGGTCCAGAAACTATAAGGTAACTCCCCCCCCCCCCCTAGTCCAGACGACATGGTGCTCATAGGTCTCTGTCTTCAGAGGGCTGGGCATTCCTCTTACACACAGCCCCCTGTTCCACCAGGTAAGGTCCAGAAACTATAAGGTAACTCCCCCCCCCCCCCTAGTCCAGACGACATGGTGCTCATAGGTCTCTGTCTTCAGAGGCTGGGCATTCCTCTTACACACAGCCCCCTGTTCCACCAGGTAAGGTCCAGAAACTATAAGGTAACTCCCCCCCCCCCCCTAGTCCAGACGACATGGTGCTCATAGGTCTCTGTCTTCAGGGGCTGGGCATACCTCTTACACAGAGCCCCCTGTTCCACCAGGTAAGGTCCAGAAACTATAAGGTAACTCCCCCCCCCCCCCCTAGTCCAGACGACATGGTGCTCATAGGTCTCTGTCTTCAGAGGCTGGGCATTCCTCTTACACACAGCCCCCTGTTCTCCACCAGGTAAGGTCCAGAAACTATAAGGTAACTCCCCCCCCCCCCCTAGTCCAGACGACATGGTGCTCATAGGTCTCTGTCTTCAGGGGCTGGGCATACCTCTTACACAGAGCCCCCTGTTCCACCAGGTAAGGTCCAGAAACTATAAGGTAACTCCCCCCCCCCCCCTAGTCCAGACGACATGGTGCTCATAGGTCTCTGTCTTCAGAGGCTGGGCATTCCTCTTACACACAGCCCTCTGTTCCACCAGGTAAAGGTCCAGAAACTATAAGGTAACTCCCCCCCCCCCCCCTAGTCCAGACGACATGGTGCTCATAGGTCTCTGTCTTCAGGGGCTGGGCATACCTCTTACACACAGCCCTCTGTTCCACCAGGTAAGGTTCCAGCAACTATAAGGTAACTCCCCCCCCCCCCCCCTAGTCCAGACGACATGGTGCTCATAGGTCTCTGTCTTCAGAGGCTGGGCATTCCTCTTACACACAGCCCCCCTGTTCCACCAGGTAAGGTCCAGAAACTATAAGGTAACCCCTCCCCCCCCCCCCCCCCTAGTCCAGACGACATGGTGCTCATAGGTCTCTGTCCTCAGAGGCTGGGCATTCCTCTTACACACAGCCCTCTGTTCCACCAGGTAAGGTCCAGAAACTATAAGGTAACTCCCCCCCCCCCCCCCTAGTCCAGACGACATGGTGCTCATAGGTCTCTGTCTTCAGAGGCTGGGCATTCCTCTTACACACAGCCCCCTGTTCCACCAGGTAAAGTCCAGAAACTATAAGGTAACTCCCCCCCCCCCCCCCCCTAGTCCAGACGACATGGTGCTCATAGGTCTCTGTCTTCAGAGGCTGGGCATTCCTCTTACACACAGCCCCTGTTCCACCAGGTAAGGTCCAGAAACTATAAGGTAACTCCCCCCCCCCCCCCCTAGTCCAGACGACATGGTGCTCATAGGTCTCTGTCTTCAGGGGCTGGGCATACCTCTTACACACAGCCCTCTGTTCCACCAGGTAAGGTCCAGCAACTATAAGGTAACTCCCCCCCCCCCCCTAGTCCAGACGACATGGTGCTCATAGGTCTCTGTCTTCAGAGGCTGGGCATTCCTCTTACACACAGCCCCCTGTTCCACCAGGTAAGGTCCAGAAACTATAAGGTAACCCCCCCCCCCCCCCCCCCCCCTAGTCCAGAAGACATGGTGCTCATAGGTCTCTGTCCTCAGAGGCTGGGCATTCCTCTTACACACAGCCCTCTGTTCCACCAGGTAAGGTCCAGAAACTATAAGGTAACTCCCCCCCCCCCCCCCTAGTCCAGACGACATGGTGCTCATAGGTCTCTGTCTTCAGAGGCTGGGCATTCCTCTTACACACAGCCCCTGTTCCACCAGGTAAAGTCCAGAAACTATAAGGTAACTCCCCCCCCCCCCCTAGTCCAGACGACATGGTGCTCATAGGTCTCTGTCTTCAGGGGCTGGGCATACCTCTTACACACAGCCCTCTGTTCCACCAGGTAAGGTCCAGAAACTATAAGGTAACTCCCCCCCCCCCCCCTAGTCCAGACGACATGGTGCTCATAGGTCTCTGTCTTCAGAGGCTGGGCATTCCTCTTACACACAGCCCTCTGTTCCACCAGGTAAGGTCCAGAAACTATAAGGTAACTCCCCCCCCCCCTAGTCCAGACGACATGGTGCTCATAGGTCTCTGTCTTCAGAGGCTGGGCATTCCTCTTACACACAGCCCCCTGTTCCACCAGGTAAGGTCCAGAAACTATAAGGTAACTCCCCCCCCCCCCCCCTAGTCCAGACGACATGGTGCTCATAGGTCTCTGTCCTCAGAGGCTGGGCATTCCTCTTACACACAGCCCCCTGTTCCACCAGGTAAGGTCCAGAAACTATAAGGTAACTCCCCCCCCCCCCCCCTAGTCCAGACGACATGGTGCTCATAGGTCTCTGTCTTCAGAGGCTGGGCATTCCTCTTACACACAGCCCCTGTTCCACCAGGTAAGGTCCAGAAACTATAAGGTAACTCCCCCCCCCCCCCCTAGTCCAGACGACATGGTGCTCATAGGTCTCTGTCTCAGAGGCTGGGCATTCCTCTTACACACAGCCCCCTGTTCCACCAGGTAAGGTCCAGAAACTATAAGGTAACTCCCCCCCCCCCCCCCCCTAGTCCAGACGACATGGTGCTCATAGGTCTCTGTCTTCAGAGGCTGGGCATTCCTCTTACACACAGCCCCCTGTTCCACCAGGTAAGGTCCAGAAACTATAAGGTAACTCCCCCCCCCCCCCCCTAGTCCAGACGACATGGTGCTCATAGGTCTCTGTCCTCAGAGGCTGGGCATACCTCTTACACACAGCCCTATGTTCCACCAGGTAAGGTCCAGAAACTATAAGGTAACTCCCCCCCCCCCTAGTCCAGATGACATGGTGCTCATAGGTCTCTGTCTTCAGAGGCTGGGCATTCCTCTTACACACAGCCCTCTGTTCCACCAGGTAAGGTCCAGAAACTATAAGGTAACTCCCCCCCCCCCCCCTAGTCCAGACGACATGGTGCTCATAGGTCTCTGTCCTCAGAGGCTGGGCATACCTCTTACACACAGCCCTATGTTCCACGAGGTAAGGTCCAGAAACTATAAGGTAACTCCCCCCCCCCCCCTAGTCCAGATGACATGGTGCTCATAGGTCTCTGTCTTCAGAGGCTGGGCATTCCTCTTACACACAGCCCCCTGTTCCACCAGGTAAGGTCCAGAAACTATAAGGTAACTCCCCCCCCCCCCCTAGTCCAGACGACATGGTGCTCATAGGTCTCTGTCTTCAGAGGCTGGGCATTCCTCTTACACACAGCCCCCTGTTCCACCAGGTAAGGTCCAGAAACTATAAGGTAACCCCTCCCCCCCCCCCCCTAGTCCAGACGACATGGTGCTCATAGGTCTCTGTCCTCAGAGGCTGGGCATTCCTCTTACACACAGCCCTCTGTTCCACCAGGTAAGGTCCAGAAACTATAAGGTAACTCCCCCCCCCCCCCCCCTAGTCCAGACGACATGGTGCTCATAGGTCTCTGTCTTCAGAGGCTGGGCATTCCTCTTACACACAGCCCCCTGTTCCACCAGGTAAAGTCCAGAAACTATAAGGTAACTCCCCCCCCCCCCCTAGTCCAGACGACATGGTGCTCATAGGTCTCTGTCTTCAGGGGCTGGGCATACCTCTTACACACAGCCCTCTGTTCCACCAGGTAAGGTCCAGAAACTATAAGGTAACTCCCCCCCCCCCCCTAGTCCAGATGACATGGTGCTCATAGGTCTCTGTCTTCAGAGGCTGGGCATTCCTCTTACACACAGCCCTCTGTTCCACCAGGTAAGGTCCAGAAACTATAAGGTAACTCCCCCCCCCCCCCCCCCCCTAGTCCAGACGACATGGTGCTCATAGGTCTCTGTCTCAGAGGCTGGGCATTCCTCTTACACACAGCCCCCTGTTCCACCAGGTAAGGTCCAGAAACTATAAGGTAACTCCCCCCCCCCCCCCTAGTCCAGACGACATGGTGCTCATAGGTCTCTGTCCTCAGAGGCTGGGCATTCCTCTTACACACAGCCCCCTGTTCCACCAGGTAAGGTCCAGAAACTATAAGGTAACTCCCCCCCCCCCCCCCCCTAGTCCAGACGACATGGTGCTCATAGGTCTCTGTCTTCAGAGGCTGGGCATTCCTCTTACACACAGCCCCCTGTTCCACCAGGTAAGGTCCAGAAACTATAAGGTAACTCCCCCCCCCCCCCCTAGTCCAGACGACATGGTGCTCATAGGTCTCTGTCTTCAGAGGCTGGGCATTCCTCTTACACACAGCCCCCTGTTCCACCAGGTAAGGTCCAGAAACTATAAGGTAACTCCCCCCCCCCCCCCCCCCCTAGTCCAGACGACATGGTGCTCATAGGTCTCTGTCTTCAGAGGCTGGGCATTCCTCTTACACACAGCCCCCTGTTCCACCAGGTAAGGTCCAGAAACTATAAGGTAACTCCCCCCCCCCCCCCCCTAGTCCAGACGACATGGTGCTCATAGGTCTCTGTCCTCAGAGGCTGGGCATACCTCTTACACACAGCCCTATGTTCCACCAGGTAAGGTCCAGAAACTATAAGGTAACTCCCCCCCCCCTAGTCCAGATGACATGGTGCTCATAGGTCTCTGTCTTCAGAGGCTGGGCATTCCTCTTACACACAGCCCTCTGTTCCACCAGGTAAGGTCCAGAAACTATAAGGTAACTCCCCCCCCCCCCCCCCTAGTCCAGACGACATGGTGCTCATAGGTCTCTGTCCTCAGAGGCTGGGCATACCTCTTACACACAGCCCTATGTTCCACCAGGTAAGGTCCAGAAACTATAAGGTAACTCCCCCCCCCCCCCTAGTCCAGATGACATGGTGCTCATAGGTCTCTGTCTTCAGAGGCTGGGCATTCCTCTTACACACAGCCCCCTGTTCCACCAGGTAAGGTCCAGAAACTATAAGGTAACTCCCCCCCCCCTAGACCAGACGACATGGTGCTCATAGGTCTCTGTCTTCAGAGGCTGGGCATTCCTCTTACACACAGCCCTCTGTTCCACCAGGTAAGGTACAGAAACTATAAGGTAACTCCCCCCCCCCCTAGTCCAGACGACATGGTGCTTATAGGTCTCTGTCTTCAGAGGCTGGGCATTCCTCTTACACACAGCCCCCTGTTCCACCAGGTAAGGTCCAGAAACTATAAGGTAACTCCCCCCCCCCCCCCCTAGTCCAGACGACATGGTGCTTATACGTCTCTGTCTTCAGAGGCTGGGCATTCCTCTTACACAGAGCCCCCTGTTCCACCAGGTAAGGTCCAGAAACTATAAGGTAACTCCCCCCCCCCCTAGTCCAGACGACATGGTGCTCATAGGTCTCTGTCTTCAGGGGCTGGGCATTCCTCTTACACACAGCCCTCTGTTCCACCAGGTAAGGTCCAGAAACTATAAGGTAACTCCCCCCCCCCCCCCCCTAGTCCAGACGACATGGTGCTCATAGGTCTCTGTCCTCAGAGGCTGTGCATACCTCTTACACACAGCCCCCTGTTCCACCAGGTAAGGTCCAGAAACTATAAGGTAACTCCCCCCCCCCCCCCTAGTCCAGACGACATGGTGCTCATAGGTCTCTGTCCTCAGAGGCTGGGCATACCTCTTACACACAGCCCCCTGTTCCACCAGGTAAGGTCCAGAAACTATAAGGTAACTCCCCCCCCCCCTAGTCCAGACGACATGGTGCTCATAGGTCTCTGTCCTCAGAGGCTGGGCATACCTCTTACACACAGCCCTCTGTTCCACCAGGTAAGGTCCAGAAACTATAAGGTAACTCCCCCCCCCCCCTAGTCCAGACGACATGGTGCTCATAGGTCTCTGTCCTCAGAGGCTGGGCATACCTCTTACACACAGCCCCCTGTTCCACCAGGTAAGGTCCAGAAACTATAAGGTAACTCCCCCCCCCCCCCCTAGTCCAGACGACATGGTGCTCATAGGTCTCTGTCTTCAGGGGCTGGGCATTCCTCTTACACACAGCCCTCTGTTCCACCAGGTAAGGTACAGAAACTATAAGGTAACTCCCCCCCCCCCTAGTCCAGACGACATGGTGCTCATAGGTCTCTGTCTTCAGAGGCTGGGCATTCCTCTTACACACAGCCCTCTGTTCCACCAGGTAAGGTCCAGAAACTATAAGGTAACTCCCCCCCCCCCCCCCCCTAGTCCAGACGACATGGTGCTCATAGGTCTCTGTCCTCAGAGGCTGGGCATACCTCTTACACACAGCCCCCTGTTCCACCAGGTAAGGTCCAGAAACTATAAGGTAACTCCCCCCCCCCCCCTAGTCCAGACGACATGGTGCTCATAGGTCTCTGTCCTCAGAGGCTGGGCATACCTCTTACACACAGCCCCCTGTTCCACCAGGTAAGGTCCAGAAACTATAAGGTAACTCCCCCCCCCCCTAGTCCAGACGACATGGTGCTCATAGGTCTCTGTCTTCAGGGGCTGGGCATTCCTCTTACACACAGCCCTCTGTTCCACCAGGTAAGGTCCAGAAACTATAAGGTAACTCCCCCCCCCCCCCTAGTCCAGACGACATGGTGCTCATAGGTCTCTGTCTTCAGGGGCTGGGCATTCCTCTTACACACAGCCCTCTGTTCCACCAGGTAAGGTACAGAAACTATAAGGTAACTCCCCCCCCCCCCCCTAGTCCAGACGACATGGTGCTCATAGGTCTCTGTCTTCAGAGGCTGGGCATTCCTCTTACACACAGCCCCCTGTTCCACCAGGTAAGGTCAAACTATAAGGTAACTCCCCCCCCCCCCCCCCCCTAGTCCAGACGACATGGTGCTCATAGGTCTCTGTCCTCAGAGGCTGGGCATTCCTCTTACACACAGCCCTCTGTTCCACCAGGTAAGGTCCAGAAACTATAAGGTAACTCCCCCCCCCCCCCCCCTAGTCCAGACGACATGGTGCTCATAGGTCTCTGTCTTCAGAGGCTGGGCATTCCTCTTACACACAGCCCTCTGTTCCACCAGGTAAGGTACAGAAACTATAAGGTAACTCCCCCCCCCCCCCCTAGTCCAGACGACATGGTGCTCATAGGTCTCTGTCTTCAGAGGCTGGGCATTCCTCTTACACACAGCCCTCTGTTCCACCAGGTAAGGTACAGAAACTATAAGGTAACTCCCCCCCCCCCCCTAGTCCAGACGACATGGTGCTCATAGGTCTCTGTCTTCAGAGGCTGGGCATTCCTCTTACACACAGCCCTCTGTTCCACCAGGTAAGGTACAGAAACTATAAGGTAACTCCCCCCCCCCCCTAGTCCAGACGACATGGTGCTCATAGGTCTCTGTCTTCAGAGGCTGGGCATTCCTCTTACACACAGCCCTCTGTTCCACCAGGTAAGGTACAGAAACTATGAGGTAACTCCCCCCCCCCCTAGTCCAGATGACATGGTGCTCATAGGTCTCTGTCTTCAGAGGCTGGGCATTCCTCTTACACACAGCCCCCTGTTCCACCAGGTAAGGTCCAGAAACTATAAGGTAACTCCCCCCCCCCCCCCTAGTCCAGACGACATGGTGCTCATAGGTCTCTGTCTTCAGAGGCTGGGCATTCCTCTTACACACAGCCCTCTGTTCCACCAGGTAAGGTCCAGAAACTATAAGGTAACTCCCCCCCCCCCCCCCTAGTCCAGACGACATGGTGCTCATAGGTCTCTGTCTTCAGAGGCTGGGCATTCCTCTTACACACAGCCCTCTGTTCCACCAGGTAAGGTACAGAAACTATAAGGTAACTCCCCCCCCCCCCCCCCTAGTCCAGACGACATGGTGCTCATAGGTCTCTGTCTTCAGAGGCTGGGCATTCCTCTTACACACAGCCCTCTGTTCCACCAGGTAAGGTACAGAAACTATAAGGTAACTCCCCCCCCCCCCCCTAGTCCAGACGACATGGTGCTCATAGGTCTCTGTCTTCAGAGGCTGGGCATTCCTCTTACACACAGCCCTCTGTTCCACCAGGTAAGGTACAGAAACTATGAGGTAACTCCCCCCCCCCTAGTCCAGATGACATGGTGCTCATAGGTCTCTGTCTTCAGAGGCTGGGCATTCCTCTTACACACAGCCCTCTGTTCCACCAGGTAAGGTCCAGAAACTATAAGGTAACTCCCCCCCCCCCCCCTAGTCCAGATGACATGATGCTCATAGGTCTCTGTCTTCAGAGGCTGGGCATTCCTCTTACACACAGCCCTCTGTTCCACCAGGTAAGGTCCAGAAACTATAAGGTAACTCCCACCCCCCTAGTCCAGACGACATGGTGCTCATAGGTCTCTGTCTTCAGAGGCTGGGCATTCCTCTTACACACAGCCCTCTGTTCCACCAGATAAGGTCCAGAAACTATAAGGTAACTCCCCCCCCCCCCCCGCCCTAGTCCAGACGACATGGTGCTCATAGGTCTCTGTCCTCAGAGGCTGGGCATACCTCTTACCTGAGATGAGTAGACCGGGATCGGGCACTGTCCATGCATCATCAAATGTCGCTGCCTCCCATCTCCTTGGCAACTATCTGACCTAGAAAGGATGCTGCATGCTAATTGCACAGATCAGATCACGTGACCAAGGCTACACCGCGTAACCCGAGGCGCACATACCCTAGGTGGTAGCATGCTGAGCCTATGGCGTTGCGGTTCAAGGGGATGTATTTCTCTGCTCTTACACACAGCCCCCTGTTCCACCAGGTAAGGTCCAGAAACTATAAGGTAACTCCCCCCCCCCCTAGTCCAGACGACATGGTGCTCATAGGTCTCTGTCTTCAGGGGCTGGGCATACCTCTTACACACAGCCCTCTGTTCCACCAGGTAAGGTCCAGAAACTATAAGGTAACTCCCCCCCCCCCTAGTCCAGACGACATGGTGCTCATAGGTCTCTGTCTTCAGAGGCTGGGCATTCCTCTTACACACAGCCCCCTGTTCCACCAGGTAAGGTCCAGAAACTATAAGGTAACTCCCCCCCCCCCCTAGTCCAGACGACATGGTGCTCATAGGTCTCTGTCTTCAGGGGCTGGGCATACCTCTTACACACAGCCCTCTGTTCCACCAGGTAAGGTCCAGAAACTATAAGGTAACTCCCCCCCCCCCCTAGTCCAGACGACATGGTGCTCATAGGTCTCTGTCTTCAGAGGCTGGGCATTCCTCTTACACACAGCCCCCTGTTCCACCAGGTAAGGTCCAGAAACTATAAGGTAACTCCCCCCCCCCCCCCCTAGTCCAGACGACATGGTGCTCATAGGTCTCTGTCTTCAGGGGCTGGGCATACCTCTTACACACAGCCCTCTGTTCCACCAGGTAAGGTCCAGAAACTATAAGGTAACTCCCCCCCCCCCCTAGTCCAGACGACATGGTGCTCATAGGTCTCTGTCTTCAGAGGCTGGGCATTCCTCTTACACACAGCCCTCTGTTCCACCAGGTAAGGTCCAGAAACTATAAGGTAACTCCCCCCCCCCCCCCCTAGTCCAGACGACATGGTGCTCATAGGTCTCTGTCTTCAGAGGCTGGGCATTCCTCTTACACACAGCCCCCTGTTCCACCAGGTAAGGTCCAGAAACTATAAGGTAACTCCCCCCCCCCCCCCTAGTCCAGACGACATGGTGCTCATAGGTCTCTGTCCTCAGAGGCTGGGCATTCCTCTTACACACAGCCCTCTGTTCCACCAGGTAAGGTCCAGAAACTATAAGGTAACTCCCCCCCCCTAGTCCAGACGACATGGTGCTCATAGGTCTCTGTCTTCAGAGGCTGGGCATTCCTCTTACACACAGCCCCCTGTTCCACCAGGTAAGGTCCAGAAACTATAAGGTAACTCCCCCCCCCCCCCTAGTCCAGACGACATGGTGCTCATAGGTCTCTGTCCTCAGAGGCTGGGCATTCCTCTTACACAGAGCCCCCTGTTCCACCAGGTAAGGTCCAGAAACTATAAGGTAACCCCCCCCCCCCCCCTAGTCCAGACGACATGGTGCTCATAGGTCTCTGTCTTCAGAGGCTGGGCATTCCTCTTACACACAGCCCCCTGTTCCACCAGGTAAGGTCCAGAAACTATAAGGTAACTCCCCCCCCCCTAGTCCAGATGACATGGTGCTCATAGGTCTCTGTCCTCAGAGGCTGGGCATTCCTCTTACACACAGCCCTCTGTTCCACCAGGTAAGGTCCAGAAACTATAAGGTAACTCCCCCCCCCCCCCCCCCTAGTCCAGACGACATGGTGCTCATAGGTCTCTGTCTTCAGAGGCTGGGCATTCCTCTTACACACAGCCCCCTGTTCCACCAGGTAAAGTCCAGAAACTATAAGGTAACTCCCCCCCCCCCCCTAGTCCAGACGACATGGTGCTCATAGGTCTCTGTCTTCAGGGGCTGGGCATACCTCTTACACACAGCCCTCTGTTCCACCAGGTAAGGTCCAGAAACTATAAGGTAACTCCCCCCCCCCCCCTAGTCCAGATGACATGGTGCTCATAGGTCTCTGTCTTCAGAGGCTGGGCATTCCTCTTACACACAGCCCTCTGTTCCACCAGGTAAGGTCCAGAAACTATAAGGTAACTCCCCCCCCCCCCCCCCCCCCCCCCCTAGTCCAGACGACATGGTGCTCATAGGTCTCTGTCTTCAGAGGCTGGGCATTCCTCTTACACACAGCCCCCTGTTCCACCAGGTAAGGTCCAGAAACTATAAGGTAACTCCCCCCCCCCCCCCTAGTCCAGACGACATGGTGCTCATAGGTCTCTGTCCTCAGAGGCTGGGCATTCCTCTTACACACAGCCCCCTGTTCCACCAGGTAAGGTCCAGAAACTATAAGGTAACTCCCCCCCCCCCCCCCCCTAGTCCAGACGACATGGTGCTCATAGGTCTCTGTCTTCAGAGGCTGGGCATTCCTCTTACACACAGCCCCCTGTTCCACCAGGTAAGGTCCAGAAACTATAAGGTAACTCCCCCCCCCCCCCCCCCTAGTCCAGACGACATGGTGCTCATAGGTCTCTGTCTTCAGAGGCTGGGCATTCCTCTTACACACAGCCCCCTGTTCCACCAGGTAAGGTCCAGAAACTATAAGGTAACTCCCCCCCCCCCCCTAGTCCAGACGACATGGTGCTCATAGGTCTCTGTCTTCAGAGGCTGGGCATTCCTCTTACACACAGCCCCCTGTTCCACCAGGTAAGGTCCAGAAACTATAAGGTAACTCCCCCCCCCCCCTAGTCCAGACGACATGGTGCTCATAGGTCTCTGTCCTCAGAGGCTGGGCATACCTCTTACACACAGCCCTATGTTCCACCAGGTAAGGTCCAGAAACTATAAGGTAACTCCCCCCCCCCCTAGTCCAGATGACATGGTGCTCATAGGTCTCTGTCTTCAGAGGCTGGGCATTCCTCTTACACACAGCCCTCTGTTCCACCAGGTAAGGTCCAGAAACTATAAGGTAACTCCCCCCCCCCCCCCCCCCCTAGTCCAGACGACATGGTGCTCATAGGTCTCTGTCCTCAGAGGCTGGGCATACCTCTTACACACAGCCCTATGTTCCACCAGGTAAGGTCCAGAAACTATAAGGTAACTCCCCCCCCCCCCCCCTAGTCCAGATGACATGGTGCTCATAGGTCTCTGTCTTCAGAGGCTGGGCATTCCTCTTACACACAGCCCCCTGTTCCACCAGGTAAGGTCCAGAAACTATAAGGTAACTCCCCCCCCCCTAGACCAGACGACATGGTGCTCATAGGTCTCTGTCTTCAGAGGCTGGGCATTCCTCTTACACACAGCCCTCTGTTCCACCAGGTAAGGTACAGAAACTATAAGGTAACTCCCCCCCCCCCCTAGTCCAGACGACATGGTGCTTATAGGTCTCTGTCTTCAGAGGCTGGGCATTCCTCTTACACACAGCCCCCTGTTCCACCAGGTAAGGTCCAGAAACTATAAGGTAACTCCCCCCCCCCCCCCCTAGTCCAGACGACATGGTGCTTATACGTCTCTGTCTTCAGAGGCTGGGCATTCCTCTTACACAGAGCCCCCTGTTCCACCAGGTAAGGTCCAGAAACTATAAGGTAACTCCCCCCCCCCCTAGTCCAGACGACATGGTGCTCATAGGTCTCTGTCTTCAGGGGCTGGGCATTCCTCTTACACACAGCCCTCTGTTCCACCAGGTAAGGTCCAGAAACTATAAGGTAACTCCCCCCCCCCCCCCCCCCTAGTCCAGACGACATGGTGCTCATAGGTCTCTGTCCTCAGAGGCTGTGCATACCTCTTACACACAGCCCCCTGTTCCACCAGGTAAGGTCCAGAAACTATAAGGTAACTCCCCCCCCCCCCCCCTAGTCCAGACGACATGGTGCTCATAGGTCTCTGTCCTCAGAGGCTGGGCATACCTCTTACACACAGCCCCCTGTTCCACCAGGTAAGGTCCAGAAACTATAAGGTAACTCCCCCCCCCCCCCCTAGTCCAGACGACATGGTGCTCATAGGTCTCTGTCCTCAGAGGCTGGGCATACCTCTTACACACAGCCCTCTGTTCCACCAGGTAAGGTCCAGAAACTATAAGGTAACTCCCCCCCCCCCTAGTCCAGACGACATGGTGCTCATAGGTCTCTGTCCTCAGAGGCTGGGCATACCTCTTACACACAGCCCCCTGTTCCACCAGGTAAGGTCCAGAAACTATAAGGTAACTCCCCCCCCCCCCCTAGTCCAGACGACATGGTGCTCATAGGTATCTGTCTTCAGGGGCTGGGCATTCCTCTTACACACAGCCCTCTGTTCCACCAGGTAAGGTACAGAAACTATAAGGTAACTCCCCCCCCCCCCTAGTCCAGACGACATGGTGCTCATAGGTCTCTGTCTTCAGAGGCTGGGCATTCCTCTTACACACAGCCCTCTGTTCCACCAGGTAAGGTCCAGAAACTATAAGGTAACTCCCCCCCCCCCCCCCCCCCCCCCTAGTCCAGACGACATGGTGCTCATAGGTCTCTGTCCTCAGAGGCTGGGCATACCTCTTACACACAGCCCCCTGTTCCACCAGGTAAGGTCCAGAAACTATAAGGTAACTCCCCCCCCCCCCCCTAGTCCAGACGACATGGTGCTCATAGGTCTCTGTCCTCAGAGGCTGGGCATACCTCTTACACACAGCCCCCTGTTCCACCAGGTAAGGTCCAGAAACTATAAGGTAACTCCCCCCCCCCCCTAGTCCAGACGACATGGTGCTCATAGGTCTCTGTCTTCAGGGGCTGGGCATTCCTCTTACACACAGCCCTCTGTTCCACCAGGTAAGGTCCAGAAACTATAAGGTAACTCCCCCCCCCCCCCCTAGTCCAGACGACATGGTGCTCATAGGTCTCTGTCTTCAGGGGCTGGGCATTCCTCTTACACACAGCCCTCTGTTCCACCAGGTAAGGTACAGAAACTATAAGGTAACTCCCCCCCCCCCCCTAGTCCAGACGACATGGTGCTCATAGGTCTCTGTCTTCAGAGGCTGGGCATTCCTCTTACACACAGCCCCCTGTTCCACCAGGTAAGGTCCAGAAACTATAAGGTAACTCCCCCCCCCCCCCCCCTAGTCCAGACGACATGGTGCTCATAGGTCTCTGTCCTCAGAGGCTGGGCATTCCTCTTACACACAGCCCTCTGTTCCACCAGGTAAGGTCCAGAAACTATAAGGTAACTCCCCCCCCCCCCCCCTAGTCCAGACGACATGGTGCTCATAGGTCTCTGTCTTCAGAGGCTGGGCATTCCTCTTACACACAGCCCTCTGTTCCACCAGGTAAGGTACAGAAACTATAAGGTAACTCCCCCCCCCCCCCTAGTCCAGACGACATGGTGCTCATAGGTCTCTGTCTTCAGAGGCTGGGCATTCCTCTTACACACAGCCCTCTGTTCCACCAGGTAAGGTACAGAAACTATAAGGTAACTCCCCCCCCCCCCCCTAGTCCAGACGACATGGTGCTCATAGGTCTCTGTCTTCAGAGGCTGGGCATTCCTCTTACACACAGCCCTCTGTTCCACCAGGTAAGGTACAGAAACTATAAGGTAACTCCCCCCCCCCCCTAGTCCAGACGACATGGTGCTCATAGGTCTCTGTCTTCAGAGGCTGGGCATTCCTCTTACACACAGCCCTCTGTTCCACCAGGTAAGGTACAGAAACTATGAGGTAACTCCCCCCCCCCCTAGTCCAGATGACATGGTGCTCATAGGTCTCTGTCTTCAGAGGCTGGGCATTCCTCTTACACACAGCCCCCTGTTCCACCAGGTAAGGTCCAGAAACTATAAGGTAACTCCCCCCCCCCCCCCCCCCCTAGTCCAGACGACATGGTGCTCATAGGTCTCTGTCTTCAGAGGCTGGGCATTCCTCTTACACACAGCCCTCTGTTCCACCAGGTAAGGTACAGAAACTATAAGGTAACTCCCCCCCCCCCCCTAGTCCAGACGACATGGTGCTCATAGGTCTCTGTCTTCAGAGGCTGGGCATTCCTCTTACACACAGCCCTCTGTTCCACCAGGTAAGGTACAGAAACTATAAGGTAACTCCCCCCCCCCCCCCCTTGTCCAGACGACATGGTGCTCATAGGTCTCTGTCTTCAGAGGCTGGGCATTCCTCTTACACACAGCCCTCTGTTCCACCAGGTAAGGTACAGAAACTATAAGGTAACTCCCCCCCCCCCCCTAGTCCAGACGACATGGTGCTCATAGGTCTCTGTCTTCAGAGGCTGGGCATTCCTCTTACACACAGCCCTCTGTTCCACCAGGTAAGGTACAGAAACTATGAGGTAACTCCCCCCCCCCCTAGTCCAGATGACATGGTGCTCATAGGTCTCTGTCTTCAGAGGCTGGGCATTCCTCTTACACACAGCCCTCTGTTCCACCAGGTAAGGTCCAGAAACTATAAGGTAACTCCCCCCCCCCCCCCCTAGTCCAGATGACATGGTGCTCATAGGTCTCTGTCTTCAGAGGCTGGGCATTCCTCTTACACACAGCCCTCTGTTCCACCAGGTAAGGTCCAGAAACTATAAGGTAACTCCCACCCCCCTAGTCCAGACGACATGGTGCTCATAAGTCTCTGTCTTCAGAGGCTGGGCATTCCTCTTACACACAGCCCTCTGTTCCACCAGATAAGGTCCAGAAACTATAAGGTAACTCCCCCCCCCCCCCGCCCTAGTCCAGACGACATGGTGCTCATAGGTCTCTGTCCTCAGAGGCTGGGCATACCTCTTACCTGAGATGAGTAGACCGGGATCGGGCACTGTCCATGCATCATCAAATGTCGCTGCCTCCCATCTCCTTGGCAACTATCTGACCTAGAAAGGATGCTGCATGCTAATTGCACAGATCAGATCACGTGACCAAGGCTACACCGCGTAACCCGAGGCGCACATACCCTAGGTGGTAGCATGCTGAGCCTATGGCGTTGCGGTTCAAGGGGATGTATTTCTCTGCTCTTACACACAGCCCCCTGTTCCACCAGGTAAGGTCCAGAAACTATAAGGTAACTCCCCCCCCCCCTAGTCCAGACGACATGGTGCTCATAGGTCTCTGTCTTCAGGGGCTGGGCATACCTCTTACACACAGCCCTCTGTTCCACCAGGTAAGGTCCAGAAACTATAAGGTAACTCCCCCCCCCCCTAGTCCAGACGACATGGTGCTCATAGGTCTCTGTCTTCAGAGGCTGGGCATTCCTCTTACACACAGCCCCCTGTTCCACCAGGTAAGGTCCAGAAACTATAAGGTAACTCCCCCCCCCCCCTAGTCCAGACGACATGGTGCTCATAGGTCTCTGTCTTCAGGGGCTGGGCATACCTCTTACACACAGCCCTCTGTTCCACCAGGTAAGGTCCAGAAACTATAAGGTAACTCCCCCCCCCCCCTAGTCCAGACGACATGGTGCTCATAGGTCTCTGTCCTCAGAGGCTGGGCATTCCTCTTACACACAGCCCTCTGTTCCACCAGGTAAGGTCCAGAAACTATAAGGTAACTCCCCCCCCCCCTAGTCCAGACGACATGGTGCTCATAGGTCTCTGTCTTCAGAGGCTGGGCATTCCTCTTACACACAGCCCCCTGTTCCACCAGGTAAGGTCCAGAAACTATAAGGTAACTCCCCCCCCCCCCCCCTAGTCCAGACGACATGGTGCTCATAGGTCTCTGTCTTCAGGGGCTGGGCATACCTCTTACACACAGCCCTCTGTTCCACCAGGTAAGGTCCAGAAACTATAAGGTAACTCCCCCCCCCCCTAGTCCAGACGACATGGTGCTCATAGGTCTCTGTCTTCAGAGGCTGGGCATTCCTCTTACACACAGCCCTCTGTTCCACCAGGTAAGGTCCAGAAACTATAAGGTAACTCCCCCCCCCCCCCCCCTAGTCCAGACGACATGGTGCTCATAGGTCTCTGTCTTCAGAGGCTGGGCATTCCTCTTACACACAGCCCCCTGTTCCACCAGGTAAGGTCCAGAAACTATAAGGTAACTCCCCCCCCCCCCCCTAGTCCAGACGACATGGTGCTCATAGGTCTCTGTCCTCAGAGGCTGGGCATTCCTCTTACACACAGCCCTCTGTTCCACCAGGTAAGGTCCAGAAACTATAAGGTAACTCCCCCCCCCTAGTCCAGACGACATGGTGCTCATAGGTCTCTGTCTTCAGAGGCTGGGCATTCCTCTTACACACAGCCCCCTGTTCCACCAGGTAAGGTCCAGAAACTATAAGGTAACTCCCCCCCCCCCCCTAGTCCAGACGACATGGTGCTCATAGGTCTCTGTCCTCAGAGGCTGGGCATTCCTCTTACACAGAGCCCCCTGTTCCACCAGGTAAGGTCCAGAAACTATAAGGTAACCCCCCCCCCCCCCCCCCCCCCTAGTCCAGACGACATGGTGCTCATAGGTCTCTGTCTTCAGAGGCTGGGCATTCCTCTTACACACAGCCCTCTGTTCCACCAGGTAAGGTCCAGAAACTATAAGGTAACTCCCCCCCCCCCCCTAGTCCAGACGACATGGTGCTCATAGGTCTCTGTCCTCAGAGGCTGGGCATACCTCTTACACACAGCCCTCTGTTCCACCAGGTAAGGTCCAGAAACTATAAGGTAACTCCCCCCCCCTAGTCCAGACGACATGGTGCTCATAGGTCTCTGTCTTCAGAGGCTGGGCATTCCTCTTACACACAGCCCCCTGTTCCACCAGGTAAGGTCCAGAAACTATAAGGTAACTCCCCCCCCCCCCCTAGTCCAGACGACATGGTGCTCATAGGTCTCTGTCTTCAGAGGCTGGGCATTCCTCTTACACAGAGCCCCCTGTTCCACCAGGTAAGGTCCAGAAACTATAAGGTAACTCCTCCCCCCCTAGTCCAGACGACATGGTGCTCATAGGTCTCTGTCTTCAGGGGCTGGGCATTCCTCTTACACACAGCCCCCTGTTCCACCAGGTAAGGTCCAGAAACTATAAGGTAACTCCCCCCCCCCCCCTAGTCCAGACGACATGGTGCTCATAGGTCTCTGTCTTCAGAGGCTGGGCATTCCTCTTACACACAGCCCCCTGTTCCACCAGGTAAAGTCCAGAAACTATAAGGTAACTCCCCCCCCCCCCCCCCCCTAGTCCAGACGACATGGTGCTCATAGGTCTCTGTCCTCAGAGGCTGGGCATTCCTCTTACACACAGCCCCCTGTTCCACCAGGTAAGGTCCAGAAACTATAAGGTAACTCCCCCCCCCCCCCCCCCTAGTCCAGACGACATGGTGCTCATAGGTCTCTGTCTTCAGAGGCTGGGCATTCCTCTTACACACAGCCCTCTGTTCCACCAGGTAAGGTCCAGAAACTATAAGGTAACTCCCCCCCCCCCCCCCTAGTCCAGACGACATGGTGCTCATAGGTCTCTGTCCTCAGAGGCTGGGCATACCTCTTACACACAGCCCTATGTTCCACCAGGTAAGGTCCAGAAACTATAAGGTAACTCCCCCCCCCCCCCTAGTCCAGATGACATGGTGCTCATAGGTCTCTGTCTTCAGAGGCTGGGCATTCCTCTTACACACAGCCCCCTGTTCCACCAGGTAAGGTACAGAAACTATAAGGTAACTCCCCCCCCTCCCCCCTAGTCCAGACGACATGGTGCTCATAGGTCTCTGTCTTCAGAGGCTGGGCATACCTCTTACACACAGCCCTCTGTTCCACCAGGTAAGGTCCAGAAACTATAAGGTAACTCCCCCCCCCCCCCCCCCTAGTCCAGACGACATGGTGCTCATAGGTCTCTGTCTTCAGAGGCTGGGCATTCCTCTTACACACAGCCCCCTGTTCCACCAGGTAAGGTCCAGAAACTATAAGGTAACTCCCCCCCCCCCCCCCCTAGTCCAGACGACATGGTGCTTATAGGTCTCTGTCTTCAGAGGCTGGGCATTCCTCTTACACACAGCCCCCTGTTCCACCAGGTAAGGTCCAGAAACTATAAGGTAACTCCCCCCCCCCCCCCCCCCCTAGTCCAGACGACATGGTGCTTATACGTCTCTGTCTTCAGAGGCTGGGCATTCCTCTTACACAGAGCCCCCTGTTCCACCAGGTAAGGTCCAGAAACTATAAGGTAACTCCCCCCCCCCCCTAGTCCAGACGACATGGTGCTCATAGGTCTCTGTCTTCAGGGGCTGGGCATACCTCTTACACACAGCCCCCTGTTCCACCAGGTAAGGTCCAGAAACTATAAGGTAACTCCCCCCCCCCCCCCCTAGTCCAGACGACATGGTGCTCATAGGTCTCTGTCCTCAGAGGCTGGGCATACCTCTTACACACAGCCCTCTGTTCCACCAGGTAAGGTCCAGAAACTATAAGGTAACTCCCCCCCCCCCCTAGTCCAGACGACATGGTGCTCATAGGTCTCTGTCCTCAGAGGCTGGGCATACCTCTTACACACAGCCCCCTGTTCCACCAGGTAAGGTCCAGCAACTATAAGGTAACTCCCCCCCCCCCCCCTAGTCCAGACGACATGGTGCTCATAGGTCTCTGTCCTCAGAGGCTGGGCATACCTCTTACACACAGCCCTCTGTTCCACCAGGTAAGGTCCAGAAACTATAAGGTAACTCCCCCCCCCCCCTAGTCCAGACGACATGGTGCTCATAGGTCTCTGTCCTCAGAGGCTGGGCATACCTCTTACACACAGCCCCCTGTTCCACCAGGTAAGGTCCAGCAACTATAAGGTAACTCCCCCCCCCCCCTAGTCCAGACGACATGGTGCTCATAGGTCTCTGTCTTCAGGGGCTGGGCATTCCTCTTACACACAGCCCTCTGTTCCACCAGGTAAGGTACAGAAACTATAAGGTAACTCCCCCCCCCCCTAGTCCAGACGACATGGTGCTCATAGGTCTCTGTCTTCAGAGGCTGGGCATTCCTCTTACACACAGCCCTCTGTTCCACCAGGTAAGGTCCAGAAACTATAAGGTAACTCCCCCCCCCCCCCCTAGTCCAGACGACATGGTGCTCATAGGTCTCTGTCTTCAGAGGCTGGGCATTCCTCTTACACACAGCCCTCTGTTCCACCAGGTAAGGTCCAGAAACTATAAGGTAACTCCCCCCCCCCCCCTAGTCCAGACGACATGGTGCTCATAGGTCTCTGTCTTCAGAGGCTGGGCATTCCTCTTACACACAGCCCTCTGTTCCACCAGGTAAGGTCCAGAAACTATAAGGTAACTCCCACCCCCCTAGTCCAGACGACATGGTGCTCATAGGTCTCTGTCTTCAGAGGCTGGGCATTCCTCTTACACACAGCCCTCTGTTCCACCAGGTAAGGTCCAGAAACTATAAGGTAACTTTCCTCCCCCCTAGTCCAGACGACATGGTGCTCATAGGTCTCTGTCTTCAGAGGCTGGGCATTCCTCTTACACACAGCCCTCTGTTCCACCAGGTAAGGTCCAGAAACTATAAGGTAACTCCCCCCCCCCCCTAGTCCAGACGACATGGTGCTCATAGGTCTCTGTCCTCAGAGGCTGGGCATACCTCTTACCTGAGATGAGTAGACCGGGATCGGGCACTGTCCATGCATCATCAAATGTCGCTGCCTCCCATCTCCTTGGCAACTATCTGACCTAGAAAGGATGCTGCATGCTAATTGCACAGATCAGATCACGTGACCAAGGCTACACCGCGTAACCCGAGGCGCACATACCCTAGGTGGTAGCATGCTGAGCCTATGGCGTTGCGGTTCAAGGGGATGTATTTCTCTGCTCTTACACACAGCCCCCTGTTCCACCAGGTAAGGTCCAGAAACTATAAGGTAACTCCCCCCCCCCCTAGTCCAGACGACATGGTGCTCATAGGTCTCTGTCTTCAGGGGCTGGGCATACCTCTTACACACAGCCCTCTGTTCCACCAGGTAAGGTCCAGAAACTATAAGGTAACTCCCCCCCCCCCTAGTCCAGACGACATGGTGCTCATAGGTCTCTGTCTTCAGAGGCTGGGCATTCCTCTTACACACAGCCCCCTGTTCCACCAGGTAAGGTCCAGAAACTATAAGGTAACCCCCCCCCCCCCCCCCCCCTAGTCCAGACGACATGGTGCTCATAGGTCTCTGTCCTCAGAGGCTGGGCATTCCTCTTACACACAGCCCCCTGTTCCACCAGGTAAGGTCCAGAAACTATAAGGTAACTCCCCCCCCCCCCCTAGTCCAGACGACATGGTGCTCATAGGTCTCTGTCTTCAGGGGCTGGGCATACCTCTTACACACAGCCCTCTGTTCCACCAGGTAAGGTCCAGAAACTATAAGGTAACTCCCCCCCCCCTAGTCCAGACGACATGGTGCTCATAGGTCTCTGTCTTCAGGGGCTGGGCATACCTCTTACACACAGCCCTCTGTTCCACCAGGTAAGGTCCAGAAACTATAAGGTAACTCCCCCCCCCCCTAGTCCAGACGACATGGTGCTCATAGGTCTCTGTCTTCAGAGGCTGGGCATTCCTCTTACACACAGCCCCCTGTTCCACCAGGTAAGGTCCAGAAACTATAAGGTAACTCCCCCCCCCCCCTAGTCCAGACGACATGGTGCTCATAGGTCTCTGTCTTCAGGGGCTGGGCATTCCTCTTACACACAGCCCCCTGTTCCACCAGGTAAGGTCCAGAAACTATAAGGTAACTCCCCCCCCCCCCCCCCCCCCCCCCTAGTCCAGACGACATGGTGCTCATAGGTCTCTGTCTTCAGAGGCTGGGCATTCCTCTTACACACAGCCCTCTGTTCCACCAGGTAAGGTCCAGAAACTATAAGGTAACTCCCCCCCCCCCCCTAGTCCAGACGACATGGTGCTTATAGGTCTCTGTCTTCAGAGGCTGGGCATTCCTCTTACACACAGCCCCCTGTTCCACCAGGTAAGGTCCAGAAACTATAAGGTAACTCCCCCCCCCCCCCCCTAGTCCAGACGACATGGTGCTCATAGGTCTCTGTCTTCAGGG
Organism: Maea johnstoni; assembly: GCA_963942565.1. Classification (NCBI taxonomy): domain Eukaryota; kingdom Metazoa; phylum Annelida; class Polychaeta; order Spionida; family Magelonidae; genus Maea; species Maea johnstoni. The sequence continues at coordinate 23,404,395 of OZ012691.1, forward strand.
GCTGGGCATTCCTCTTACACACAGCCCCCTGTTCCACCAGGTAAGGTCCAGAAACTATAAGGTAACTCCCCCCCCCCCCCCTAGTCCAGACGACATGGTGCTCATAGGTCTCTGTCTTCAGAGGCTGGGCATTCCTCTTACACACAGCCCCCTGTTCCACCAGGTAAGGTCCAGAAACTATAAGGTAACTCCCCCCCCCCCCCCTAGTCCAGACGACATGGTGCTCATAGGTCTCTGTCTTCAGGGGCTGGGCATTCCTCTTACACACAGCCCCCTGTTCCACCAGGTAAGGTCCAGAAACTATAAGGTAACTCCCCCCCCCCCCCCCTAGTCCAGACGACATGGTGCTCATAGGTCTCTGTCTTCAGAGGCTGGGCATTCCTCTTACACACAGCCCCCTGTTCCACCAGGTAAGGTCCAGAAACTATAAGGTAACTCCCCCCCCCCCCCTAGTCCAGATGACATGGTGCTCATAGGTCTCTGTCTTCAGAGGCTGGGCATACCTCTTACACACAGCCCTATGTTCCACCAGGTAAGGTCCAGAAACTATAAGGTAACTCCCCCCCCTCCCCCTAGTCCAGATGACATGGTGCTCATAGGTCTCTGTCTTCAGGGGCTGGGCATTCCTCTTACACACAGCCCCCTGTTCCACCAGGTAAGGTCCAGAAACTATAAGGTAACTCCCCCCCCCCCCCTAGTCCAGACGACATGGTGCTCATAGGTCTCTGTCTTCAGAGGCTGGGCATACCTCTTACACACAGCCCTCTGTTCCACCAGGTAAGGTCCAGAAACTATAAGGTAACTCCCCCCCCTCCCCCTAGTCCAGATGACATGGTGCTCATAGGTCTCTGTCTTCAGGGGCTGGGCATTCCTCTTACACACAGCCCCCTGTTCCACCAGGTAAGGTCCAGAAACTATAAGGTAACTCCCCCCCCCCCCCCTAGTCCAGACGACATGGTGCTCATAGGTCTCTGTCTTCAGAGGCTGGGCATACCTCTTACACACAGCCCTCTGTTCCACCAGGTAAGGTCCAGAAACTATAAGGTAACTCCCCCCCCCCCCCTAGTCCAGACGACATGGTGCTCATAGGTCTCTGTCTTCAGAGGCTGGGCATTCCTCTTACACACAGCCCCCTGTTCCACCAGGTAAGGTCCAGAAACTATAAGGTAACTCCCCCCCCCCTAGTCCAGACGACATGGTGCTCATAGGTCTCTGTCCTCAGAGGCTGGGCATACCTCTTACACACAGCCCTCTGTTCCACCAGGTAAGGTCCAGAAACTATAAGGTAACTCCCCCCCCCCTAGTCCAGACGACATGGTGCTCATAGGTCTCTGTCCTCAGAGGCTGGGCATACCTCTTACACACAGCCCCCTGTTCCACCAGGTAAGGTCCAGAAACTATAAGGTAACTCCCCCCCCCCCCCTAGTCCAGACGACATGGTGCTCATAGGTCTCTGTCCTCAGAGGCTGGGCATACCTCTTACACACAGCCCTCTGTTCCACCAGGTAAGGTCCAGAAACTATAAGGTAACTCCCCCCCCCCCTAGTCCAGACGACATGGTGCTCATAGGTCTCTGTCCTCAGAGGCTGGGCATACCTCTTACACACAGCCCCCTGTTCCACCAGGTAAGGTCCAGAAACTATAAGGTAACTCCCCCCCCCCCCTAGTCCAGACGACATGGTGCTCATAGGTCTCTGTCTTCAGGGGCTGGGCATTCCTCTTACACACAACCCTCTGTTCCACCAGGTAAGGTACAGAAACTATAAGGTAACTCCCCCCCCCCCCCTAGTCCAGACGACATGGTGCTCATAGGTCTCTGTCTTCAGAGGCTGGGCATTCCTCTTACACACAGCCCTCTGTTCCACCAGGTAAGGTCCAGAAACTATAAGGTAACTCCCCCCCCCCCCCCCCTAGTCCAGACGACATGGTGCTCATAGGTCTCTGTCTTCAGAGGCTGGGCATTCCTCTTACACACAGCCCTCTGTTCCACCAGGTAAGGTACAGAAACTATGAGGTAACTCCCCCCCCCCCCTAGTCCAGATGACATGGTGCTCATAGGTCTCTGTCCTCAGAGGCTGGGCATTCCTCTTACACACAGCCCTCTGTTCCACCAGGTAAGGTCCAGAAACTATAAGGTAACTCCCACCCCCCTAGTCCAGACGACATGGTGCTCATAGGTCTCTGTCTTCAGAGGCTGGGCATACCTCTTACACACAGCCCTCTGTTCCACCAGGTAAGGTCCAGAAACTATAAGGTAACTCCCCCCCCCCCTAGTCCAGACGACATGGTGCTCATAGGTCTCTGTCTTCAGAGGCTGGGCATTCCTCTTACACACAGCCCTCTGTTCCACCAGGTAAGGTCCAGAAACTATAAGGTAACTTTCCTCCCCCCTAGTCCAGACGACATGGTGCTCATAGGTCTCTGTCTTCAGAGGCTGGGCATTCCTCTTACACACAGCCCTCTGTTCCACCAGGTAAGGTCCAGAAACTATAAGGTAACTCCCCCCCCCCCCCTAGTCCAGACGACATGGTGCTCATAGGTCTCTGTCCTCAGAGGCTGGGCATACCTCTTACCTGAGATGAGTAGACCGGGATCGGGCACTGTCCATGCATCATCAAATGTCGCTGCCTCCCATCTCCTTGGCAACTATCTGACCTAGAAAGGATGCTGCATGCTAATTGCACAGATCAGATCACGTGACCAAGGCTACACCGCGTAACCCGAGGCGCACATACCCTAGGTGGTAGCATGCTGAGCCTATGGCGTTGCAGTTCAAGGGGATGTATTTCTCTGCTCTTACACACAGCCCCCTGTTCCACCAGGTAAGGTCCAGAAACTATAAGGTAACTCCCCCCCCCCCCTAGTCCAGACGACATGGTGCTCATAGGTCTCTGTCCTCAGAGGCTGGGCATACCTCTTACACACAGCCCCCTGTTCCACCAGGTAAGGTCCAGAAACTATAAGGTAACTCCCCCCCCCTAGTCCAGACGACATGGTGCTCATAGGTCTCTGTCTTCAGAGGCTGGGCATTCCTCTTACACACAGCCCCCTGTTCCACCAGGTAAGGTCCAGAAACTATAAGGTAACTCCCCCCCCCCCCCCTAGTCCAGACGACATGGTGCTCATAGGTCTCTGTCTTCAGAGGCTGGGCATTCCTCTTACACACAGCCCCCTGTTCCACCAGGTAAGGTCCAGAAACTATAAGGTAACTCCCCCCCCCCCCCTAGTCCAGACGACATGGTGCTCATAGGTCTCTGTCTTCAGAGGCTGGGCATACCTCTTACACACAGCCCTCTGTTCCACCAGGTAAGGTCCAGAAACTATAAGGTAACTCCCCCCCCCCCCCCCCTAGTCCAGACGACATGGTGCTCATAGGTCTCTGTCCTCAGAGGCTGGGCATACCTCTTACACACAGCCCTCTGTTCCACCAGGTAAGGTCCAGAAACTATAAGGTAACTCCCCCCCCCCTAGTCCAGACGACATGGTGCTCATAGGTCTCTGTCCTCAGAGGCTGGGCATTCCTCTTAGACACAGCCCCCTGTTCCACCAGGTAAGGTCCAGAAACTATAAGGTAACTCCCCCCCCCCCCTAGTCCAGACGACATGGTGCTCATAGGTCTCTGTCTTCAGAGGCTGGGCATTCCTCTTACACACAGCCCTCTGTTCCACCAGGTAAGGTCCAGAAACTATAAGGTAACTCCCCCCCCCTAGTCCAGACGACATGGTGCTCATAGGTCTCTGTCTTCAGAGGCTGGGCATTCCTCTTACACACAGCCCCCTGTTCCACCAGGTAAGGTCCAGAAACTATAAGGTAACTCCCCCCCCCCCCCCTAGTCCAGACGACATGGTGCCTATAGGTCTCTGTCTTCAGAGGCTGGGCATTCCTCTTACACACAGCCCCCTGTTCCACCAGGTAAGGTCCAGAAACTATAAGGTAACTCCCCCCCCCCCCCCTAGTCCAGACGACATGGTGCCTATAGGTCTCTGTCTTCAGAGGCTGGGCATACCTCTTACACACAGCCCTATGTTCCACCAGGTAAGGTCCAGAAACTATAAGGTAACTCCCCCCCCCCCCCCCTAGTCCAGATGACATGGTGCTCATAGGTCTCTGTCTTCAGAGGCTGGGCATTCCTCTTACACACAGCCCCCTGTTCCACCAGGTAAGGTCCAGAAACTATAAGGTAACTCCCCCCCCCCCCCCCCCCCTAGTCCAGACGACATGGTGCTCATAGGTCTCTGTCCTCAGAGGCTGGGCATTCCTCTTACACACAGCCCTCTGTTCCACCAGGTAAGGTCCAGAAACTATAAGATAACTCCCCCCCCCCCCCCCCTAGTCCAGACGACATGGTGCTCATAGGTCTCTGTCCTCAGAGGCTGGGCATTCCTCTTACACACAGCCCCCTGTTCCACCAGGTAAGGTCCAGAAACTATAAGGTAACTCCCCCCCCCTAGTCCAGACGACATGGTGCTCATAGGTCTCTGTCTTCAGAGGCTGGGCATTCCTCTTACACACAGCCCCCTGTTCCACCAGGTAAGGTACAGAAACTATAAGGTAACTCCCCCCCCCTAGTCCAGACGACATGGTGCTCATAGGTCTCTGTCTTCAGAGGCTGGGCATTCCTCTTACACACAGCCCCCTGTTCCACCAGGTAAGGTACAGAAACTATAAGGTAACTCCCCCCCCCTAGTCCAGATGACATGGTGCTCATAGGTCTCTGTCCTCAGAGGCTGGGCATTCCTCTTACACACAGCCCCCTGTTCCACCAGGTAAGGTCCAGAAACTATATGGTAGCATGGTAACTATATAGGAAGCAGGCAGTATTGTTATACTTATCTTCAAGATATCATATGTCAAAGGAAAAATGAATAGCATATTATTGTATTGTGAAAAGCTTAAAGGTGCCAATCCCTAGCTATGAATGGGCTTATTTTGTCATTATTATTGTCACCAATTCTATTTCTCTTGCACTGCAGGCGAGACCAGAGGATTACCCTAAGGCGATGCTGAATCGACAAACTCCTGTTTCATTCCATAGATTCTGGAATAACGACCCAAAACAAGTCTTCAAGACGTGGCTATCGGCTAATATCTCAGAAGAGGGCAAGCATGATGAACTTTGAGTCTCTAAGGCATTCCAAGGGCACCTGAGAGCTGTGACACGTTTGTTGTTCTTTGTACTACTATACTACAGTATGGGTGAAACTAAATCAAAGAGTATTCTAATTCTTAAAATGTCAAGATAATACAAGGCTGTACTAGAAATGGGATAACCAACCAATAGGGACCAACGTTGGGCAAGGGATTCCTGTATTTATCAATTTCCTTCATATATTGCTGAACATATATTTGTATATTTTTTACAGCATGTATGGAACAGAATTATAATCTGATTACTATAACTTTTGATGAAGCCCAAGATTGTGTGAGATTGTTTATTATTATATGCCTACTGCTCATTCTCTGCTGTGATTGGTCAGACCACCTTACAAAAGTGATATTGGGGTGCAATATCACTTTCCAACACTCTGGCTCAGAGATGTCAGGTTTGTGTGCTCAATTCTCAACTTGAACCCTTGAAAAGGAAGCCAACAGCAGTGAATTGAGACAATTAAGGAACTCAGAAGAGTTTGGGCTTCTTGTAAAATCATGATTAGTTAACACATTTTAGATATAATTAATAAATAAATACATTTCTAAAACTAAATGCATGTGACTTCTGTGGGTATTTATAGTATTTTAATTGCGATATTACTGAATTAACACAAAATATATTACAGCTTAGAAATTTACAATAACCCAATGGAAATGGAATTACTTATTAATAATATTTACATTTTCATAATTCTTTAAATTAGTAAATTATTATATTTGAATGAGCAGTAGGCATATAATAAAACAAATATGGCACTTTGGTTTCGTGCTATATCAATTTTTATTGCAGTCTGAAAAATGATATTGCACTCGGCGCAAGTATAAGGATTCAAAGATAAGGTCAAGATGCTAGATGGGGTTAATTTGTGAATACAGGCGAACTTGAATATAACAGACTCAATGGGACCAGGAAAATTGGTCCGTCGTATGCAAAATCCGTCTTATACATATGACAAATAGTTGATATGCATCGGACTGGGACCAAGCATATAGTCTGTCATATGGAAAAATCTGTCGTACAGTGGTCCGTCATATCCAAGTTCACCTGTATAGAGTCATTTTGTGCGGCTGCACCTTTTTCCTCATAATCAGACCAACTGTGAATATCTATATGTGTGAATGTCTATATGTGTGAATGTCTATATGTGTGAATGTCATAAGTGTGAAAATGGATCAGCAGAGTAAGGGACCATATATTACAGGAGCTCCTATAGGACTTTACACAGGCAGGAGATGTTTTTGGACATTTTATTGGTATTGAATTTCACCGAAACATTTTTGCTTTAAACATGCACTTAAGGCATTAAATGTTAACAGGTTTCCTTGAAATTTTGCATTGTTATTGCTAAGAGTATTTTGAAGGGATGAATAGTACTTTATTTCCAATTTTGACTTTGTTGAAAAATTATGCAATCTGAAGTTCCAAAAAAAGCATTTTTTCCCATTTTTGATAAAGAATTCTGAAAGAAATGGTTATTTAATTGAAACAGAGTAAAAATTAGCGAACAATGTGATACCTTTCCCTCTGTATTGATCTTTCCAATATTTGTGGAACTCAAAGGTCTCTGGTACATAATTGTGGAAAGGAACTCCATTTGAAAACACTATGGATGTTTTTCAGTGTTGTACCCAAAAGTACCCTGCTGAGAAGGTAATTTTGTGATGCTAAATATATTCTTCATCAAAATATCTTTCAGGCAATACATACTTTGTGTGGGTTGAATTGTCGGACAAAAGCAGGGAAGAGGAGTCAAAAAATGAACACCATAAGCTACTCTAAGATAAGATACTATGAAAGTAAAGATCAATCCATATGTATTGTTTTAAGTGTTTCAATTGGTTATTGCCCATCTATTATATCATTAGGCTATTCTCCATTATGCAGATTATTTTGATATTTCTTATTTTCTAGTAAGTTTATGTGCACATGCTGCATAGTTAGATATATGCCTGGAGTTCCATAGCCAGGTTTTCCTGTTGTATCATCTCTGGGTTTTGGTAATTTCTTGCCAGACTAGCCCAGAATTGTCAAATTGAGATAAAATACCTTGTGGGCTAGTATAAATTCCAATTCCAATAGCTCAACCAGGGCATTGAGAATATTGACTGCTATAATTTATATAATTTTTTAAACCATATGCTGGTGGTGGCTAATTTGACCAATACAAAATGATTAAAAAAAACTGAAAAAATGACTAAAACTCTGCCACATGGGTACTCACCTGTGAGTACTCAATTAGAGCTATGCAATGCATACCAATATGACAGGGTTTAGATGATTTTCAAAAATCTTTGCGTCCTTGTGCTTTGAACAGGCATAGCCTCAGCATTGGTAAGTAATCCATATTTTGTTCAAACAATGTTTTACCCTTCCAATGTTGAGGCTGCTTTCGTTGAAAGGAGAGAAAAATATTTGGAGACCATCTAAACCCTGTCATGTTGGTATTCATTGGGTAGCTCTCACTCCGCGCTCTCAGATGAGTACCCATATGCCAGTGTTTTAGTCATATTCAGGATTTTTGCATTGGCCAAATAAGCCACCAGCAGCATAAGGGTTAAGTGTTTAACTGTACTTTATTTAGGACTGTGATGTGGTATATGGTATGTGATGTAGAAGTCCATGTAGTATTGATGAGATGAACTAGAGGCCCTACTAGTTAGTGGTATTATTCAACTATTGTTGGACCTTGCAGTTGTAGATATAGAGGGACAACCCCCGTCCCCCATCCCCTTGCATTTAACAATTCAAAATGTTAACTTTTTGCACGAATTGGCACTTTTCATATATTAGTTTTGCTGAAAACCAATGAAGTAGATCTACCTCTATTAAAACGCAACCCGCTCTTACAGTGTGAACCCCCTACCAGAAATCTTGGATCTTCCACTGCCTCGCATTTTTGAAAAGCAGCAGTCATTCTCCAGGATACAATAGATCGTGTATGGTTTAGATGTCAGATCTTAGCTAAAGACAGCCCAACCATGGAAATGGGGAGAGGAGGTGTTTATTTGAGAAAAGAGTTTGACAGTGTAACAATTCTGCTCGCTACACAACTAAGGTCCACATAGTTGAAAGGGATTTGTGCAATATCAAGGTATAATATGTTCATGTAAAGATGTTGACTCTAAAGGAAATCATTTTTACATGGTCCATTCATCAAATAAATGTTTATTTCAATTGTCAATATTTAGACTGTTATATGTTTCTCATGAAACACTGTGTCTAAGATGAGAACTTTGGGAATTTTGCTTGTCATCACGTTTTTCCACCACATTGAGGCCAAGCTGTGACTAACCAGTTAATACTAATGCCTGGTAAACTATTTTGTACCCAACCAATGTAGAATGTAGTTTACATGTACATGAGCCACCATAAGAGTGCACATAAAGTTTCATATCAAACCGGTGATTTAGGAGGCACTTAAGCTTACATGATAAATATCCAACCAATATATGCAATGTTGATTTATGTTTCTTTGTACAGAATCGAATTAAAAGGACGATTGATCCTTGTATCCTTCTGATATTACTTGAAAACGAACGTACAAAATGTTATTATGATCTAAACGTTAGAGACCTATGCTTTTACTATTATCAGATAGCAAAAGAACCATGTAAGAGGAAATATATATATATATATATATATATATATATATATATATATATATATATATATATATATATATATATATATATATATATATATATATATATATATAAAATCATAGGACGGCTGGGTTTGTTTTGTCATGTTAAATGGGAAATGACAATATATATTCAACATAAATATGTTTCAGGTCATATTGGAAATCATTTCATAGAAGCGCATTCAATAAGTGCAAAGTGTATACCATGTTGAACAAACCGATGGTGGAATGTATTAAATACATGGCATCTGACGATCTTCTCTGTATAGTTTTTCTGGTAATATATTTTCTGTATGTTGAACAGTTGAAGGGTACAATGCTAGAGACAAGGAAGACTTGAAACATCCGGCTGATTTCTGTAGATGTCTGGGGAAGCAGAGAAGCTGTAACTCAAGCTCACCTTCTATGAAGTAAGCACACTGGTAACAAACATACTCATTGTTACCCTCCCTCTGGGGCCTGCCCTGAAAGCTGTGTGGTCTAAGACATTGCCACTGACTGATAGCTGTCTCTCACTAACTGCCCAGGTTCAGAATTTAGCCAGGCAAGTAACAAAGTTGCCAGTGACTTGGGGTTAGGCGGTGGTTCTTGGCGGGTACTTACAACTGGCTAGTCATGATTTAGCTGGAAAATGGCAAAAAAAAGATTTAGATTCCAAACCTTCTGCAAACTCCACGCCTGCCAGATTGTATCCGGGGATATCTTGTCAGATTCTCATCGATATACAGTGTCCATGAACATTTTATCAATAATTATAGGTATACTGTTGAATTATATGTTTTTGTTTTTTGCCTCATTCTATGGGCTATAACGATGTGTTGCGTAGTAAATACGATCGAGTCAACTTTCACCTACAGTGTCTGTAATTATATCTCATTACATGGGGAAAAACTGTGCATGTTGATATATGAAAAATGGTAATGTAAACTTACCGTACAGCATGTGAAGTATGTGAATGTTCTTGGCCTCTCCAAAGCTGAAAATGTTCAAATACAACCTACCGTAAATTCTCAAAAATCTTGGACACTTTTTATTAATCATTGGCTGATGGTGGTCGAAATCTTCCGAAAGTAGCGATCAAAGCTCAGACACTGTGGCCGAAATTCGCCAAAATTATCAATTGAAACGAAAGCTAGATGGAAAATCGATCGCTAACTTCGTACACAATTTTCCCCCACAAAATCATTATTATCCACCTACCTGACTTGTCATTCCCCTGGTACTAAATGGTTGTGGCCAGCTAATTGACTTGGTATTCCTGTGCATCTCCTTTTGTTGCGACCAAGGTTCATGCTAGATACATCCATGTTGTGTGACCTTAACCCCTATCGTGTCTACAGTATCTTATCTATGATTTTCTACTTTTCCTGTTTAGCGGACAAAGAGACAGTCACAGTGGGAAATTTAGCGTATGAAAAATACTGAACCGCTCGTGAAAGAAAGGTGACAGGCATGTATAGTGTGAAATGATGGATTACGCATAATTAGGTATGATAGTTAAGGACACAAATTACTGTAAGACTGATAGCATAAGTGATTAGGAAAACAATATTTGTGATCTTACAGACTACTTACCTCCCAGCCCAGGGATCCCCTGAAGATTATGATGCATACCTAGATGACCTGAGTGGAGTAGTTGGAGCATGCAAATTAGGTTATTGTTCAATCGTATGTAGCAATGCAAACACCGATATAGGTACTCAGGGTGAGCCGAGAGACAGAAAGAGTTTAAATGAGCAAGGGAAAGGTTTATTCAATGTTATCAAGACATGATTTCTCTCCTATTAATTTTAGCTCAATCACTACTGGTAGAATGTATACTTAATAATTTATAGCAGGGCAGACTGGTAGTTCAGCTATTGATTACATCCTAATTCCATTTAGTTTTACAAAATATGGTAAGACTTGTAAAGTGTCCCCCATAAAGGGTTCTGACCATAGACCAGTCTCTGTCTCTATTGAGTTGGATGCTGTCATTAATAGCGTAAGAACAGGCAATCCCTTGAGAATTAAAAAGTTGTTGAAATGGTCAGTTTATGAAATGTATGAGTTTAAGAGTCATAGACAGGTTTAAACTTGTTAAAAACTTGCTCATTCTTGTAGTGGGTCTGAATCTGACATAGGGCATGCCTTTACAATGATTATTGAGACTGTCAATGATATAGCAAAATTTTAGACCTCATTTGCGCCCTTTTTTGAATAACGATCTTCGCAAACTTAGACATGACAAAGCTTTGAAATACTATAAATCTGAAATTAAGTGTGTGTGTGTAATTAGTGCAATTTATTTCCTGACAAATGACATACACTTATTTCCAGTCGCCAAAATCGTTTCAAGTATCCTACATGTGGCGGTGCTGGTGTCTGGACCAGCCTATTCTATTACGAATTTTATATATTGATGCTGTTTGGTACTAGAGTTTTGGGCCCTCGATCCTTCTACCTTACAGTATTGAAAATCGTCCTTCACAAATTTCTCCCTCCTCGGTGCCAAATTTACTTCATACCTGACTGCACTAGGATGATTAATGTGAGCTAGCAATGCGTGCAGCTACTTCTATTGTTTGTTAAACTCACTTTTAATGGAGAGGTAAACCGGTAGTCCAAAGATTACTTGAGAGATTTTGTTTCCCTTATGTAATCCTCCATCTTGAGGAATCCAGTTAGGGTTGAAACAGCCAGCCAGCAAGAAGCAATTTCAATTTGTAAATCGGCACATGCGGCAAATCCTACAACCATTTCCATACACAAGGTTCCTTAAAACATCATGAACTAATGTGTTCCTTGTCAGAAATATTTGTTTGGCATATGATAAGTATCTTTTTATCAACAGAGATCTTTCAAATCAAACACTCTTTCAAAGATCTCGATCAGGTCAATGACAGGTGAATTCAAGATAGCACGGGACATCTTAAACACTTTTACTGGCGATTAAATGTGTACTTTTTTCAGGGATCGGATAGAGATCGGATAGACTGTTCGTTGCCCCTAACAAGCAGCCTTACTATAGCTTTGTTTGCAATGCAAGTTCACCGGGCTTGTGTGCTGGTTGTTAGGGGCAACACATACACTCCAGCATAGAGGCAATGAAGTGGCTTCCCTGCTACTTAACACTGCTCACTTTTTTGGCTTGGCAGCATATTCACGGCGGTCATGTAGGCCAGTGGTCGAAGTGCCATCTATTGAATAGTATGGAAACAAAACCTGGGTAGTTCAATTCCTATGCTACACAACAGATGGTACTCCTGAAATGGCGATAAACGCAAAAAATAAGAAGTATCGAAAATTTCTAAAGTGAGCACAACGCATAATTTTATGACACACTCAGTTTTTTATGACACACTGTGGGTTTCCCAGAGACGTTAAATCTAAAATTAGGAAAACTCACCAAATGGCAAAAAAGACCTTTAGTAAAGCTCGTGACTTTGATAATATAAGTAGTGAGGAGATTTTATATGCTGAAAACTAGATGGTTGAAGTTCTCTACAGAATTGCATAATTTGATCCTGGATAGGGAATAATTCGTCCCCGTTAATTTTCGAGATTCCTCTTTTCAAAGAAACAATTCTGATAGTAAGGACAGTGATAATTACCAAGGAATTATGTTGCTAACGAATTTTAATTAACTTTTTGAAGTTCTTTTATGGTGGGGGCTGGAAAGTTGGTGAAACTCATATGGTATAATCTCACACTTTCACGGGGCTTGCAAAATAGGGCAGTTGGGTGTACGCACTTGTATGTTGCTACAGGAGACTTTGTCTGTAGCCTTGGAGACGAACCATAATATATTTGTATCATATTACGACGCACCCATGGCTTTCAATTCCATTAGGACAGAATGCTTATTCTGGCAGTTAAACAATAGTGGCATCAGGGATAAAATGTGGCGGGTAATGTATAGGTCATATCAAGATTTCAAGTATTGAGTAAGAATTGGTAACCAATGACAAGTGGGATACATTAAGGGTGATTTTTCACCCTTCTAAAATACTTAACTGTCCAATTGTATTACATAGTTGTAATCTTATTTTTTACTCAGGATATAGCAAGCTCAATACTTTATTTCCCTCTTGTATTGCAGAGTTGTTTTCTTAATTGTTCTGAGAATATAATCTACTTTGCAAAGATCTTACAAAGTATGTTGAATTGATTGAACTCCTATTGTAATGCCTATAAAGATGAAGATATTGATTCTATATCAACAGTTGGCAGTTGGAGGTGACAGGATTTAAAATTGTAAAGCAATTACAACAAACCAATGCATCCATGAGTATGTTGCACAGGTTCAAAGCAACAACCCTCAACATCTGCATAGTAGGATTACCAAAAACAAAATAACGTGAGCAAATGTGACAAAATACACGCAACAGTGCAATATATCTAATAATTACAATAATCTTGTTCTATCAATAATCTGTTTATCAAAAACTAAAGTGAAAATGGTGACTAGACAAAAGTAACATAAAATGTATTGGCAACTACAGGAAAACAAGAAAACTGCAAGAAAAGAGCATGGGTATCTAAATAAACTAAACTATAATTTTGAAATATATGTATGTACACACACACACACATATATATATATATATATATATATATATATATATATATATATATATATATATATATATATATATATATACATAAATATATATATATATATATATATATATATATATATATAGAGAGAGAGAGAGAGAGAGAGAGAGAGAGAGAGAGAGAGAGAGAGAGAGAGAGAGAGAGATTCACATACAGGAAAAACAACTACAGAAAAAACAAGAAAGCTGCAATAAAAGAGCATTGGTATCTATATAAAATAAACTAATTTTTAAATATATGTACATATATATATATATATATATACATATATATATATATATATATATATATATATAGAGAGAGAGAGAGAGAGAGAGAGAGAGAGAGAGAGAGAGAGATATTTACATAAATGAATATATAGATACTGTATGTCAAAAGACAAAAAAAGGATAAACAAACAAAATATCTCAAAATCACAAGTACATTTATGAATGTTAGGGGGAAAATAGGAGACTCACGTGTACAGTGTCCAGCCCATTCCGTTTTACTTGTGACAAAACCAGTCTCCGTTGTGCAACTTCCTTTAGTTTTGCTACCTGTATTTACATAAAAATGTGGTTTACATAATGAATTGAATTATATGCAGGTTGATAACATTTGAAATGTACATTTAGTGACATTCCTTTGACAAAGCTGTGAAACTCTATCATCAATTACAAGCATTTTGGACATTGAATTGAGAAGCATCTACTTGCTCATGTGCCACTAGTTTATCAGATCTTGATATTCAGTTTTGACATAGTTTTACTACTTTTTGTGATTTCATTAGTATGATCTTAATCAAGAAACTGAACAGTGGCACTATCACACAACTTCCCTCCCTCCATATCGCTATCTGTATCTACATAAAAATATGGTTCACATAATGAATTGAAAGAATTAATATGCAGGTTGATAACATTTCAAATGTACATTTAGTGACATTCCTTTGACAAAGCTGTGAAACTCTATCATCAATTACAAGCATTTGGACATTAAATTGAGAAGTATCTACTAGCTCATGTGCCACTAGTTTATCAGATCTTGATATTCAGTTTTGACATAGTTTTACTACTTTTTGTGATTTCCATAGTATGATCTTAATCAAGAAACTGAACAGTGGCACTATCACACAACTTCCCTCCATATCACTATCTGTATCTACATAAAAATGTGGTTCACATAATGAATTGAAAGAATTATTATGCTGGTTGATAACATTTGAAATGTACATTTATTGACATTCTTTTTACAAAGCTGTGAATCTATCATAAAGTACAAGCATTTGGACATCAAAATTGAGAACTATCTACTGGCTCATGTCGAACTAGTTTTTTAGATTTTGATTTTAGTTTCAACATATTTCCGCTACTTCTTGTTATAACTATAGTATGATATTTATCAAGGGAGTAGTGGCACTATCACTCTGCATTTCATTAGCATTGAAAATCCAAGAATCTGTCTGTTTCCAATTCTGGGTAGTCACTTGTTTCATTTATTCTTGTCTAAATGCAAAGAAAAAGCACCTTAGAGAGCAGAATATATACTAAAATAAGCTCCCTGTACACTGTCACCGAACACATGGTCATTACACAGAACGCCACTTTGATCAATATCTTTATTCCCGATGCCAGAGAATGTATCAGAACGTTCATTCGGATCATAGTCCACAATAAGAGCAGATGTGTCGAAACACTGTGCCATTGCCATGCATTACAAATCACCTTCAACATCATCACACCCACCCACAAAATCCGCCAAATTCAAGCCATCAAACATTCCGTTTTAAATACTATGGGGGAGGGAAATAAATTATCCCCATGCATTTTTTATTTGAAGGTTTTCCTTCTGCATTCATATTCCCTGTGATTGAAAAATGTATGCACTCACATGGTAAAGACCTTCATGCCCACCAATAGATTGACGACAATCGTTCTGATGAGGGGCACAAATACGAACATTACCTAGCAGAAAAGGCTGACGAGATGGTTAAGACTGACGCTGCCAATTAGAGATTGTGTGTAGGCCGTTGAGCAAACTGCATTCTAAGCTCAGCAATTTGAGAAGTATCTGACCAAGAATATCTTTCCATCTCAATGCCAGAGGCCAGCATGCTATAACAGCTCCCGATATGTTGCCAACCGTACTGACTAGCATCAAGCATCAAAGTTTTTAGAAGAATTTCATCAGTGCTTTGTCCATGTAGTAACAAAGATTATCCAGCATAGCCAGACAACTGTAAATGAACTCTGCCTGAGTGGTTTGGACATATTGTGTTGGTTTGCATGCTTGACTTCTGTATGTGTAAAAGTGAGGTAAATCAATATCATTGACAATCTGGCGGGACAGACCTCTTTCACCTTTTTGAATATCATTGTCAATGTCATATAAATCATCTTTGTTGATTCCAATCACAGCCAGCAATAATGGCTACACAATCACTGATATGTTGATCCTTATGCAATGAAAACAAAGATGGTACACCTGTAAAATATGCCTTTCTTCTTTCATTCGGCTCCTGACGATCCTCGGCAAAGTGAACCTGGCTTCTACCACGTAGATACAAAAAAAGATGGAAAAATATATGATGAATGTGTTGAATTCCCTGTTGCGATCATGTGGAATTTACCGTTACTGAATTAACCCTTACAATGCTGAGGCTACTTTCGTCAAAAGCACAAAAACACAATTTTCTTTGAAAACCATCTAAACCCTGCCATGCTGGTATTCATTGGAAAGCTCTCACAGAGTACTCTCAGATGAGTACCCATTTGACAGGGTTTCAGTCATTTTTCAGGTTTTTTGCATCTTTTTGTATCGGCAAAATTAGCCATCAGCAGCATAATTGTTAAACACTTACGCTGATTGGTCAACCTCAGCATATGTGAATACATATAATCTAGGTGACACACTCTTTACATGAACAAAGTCTTCTCAACACTCGAAAATAGTATTGTACACGTGCACAATGATACACAATGTTTCCATTGTATTACAATTAGTATGTATCCGTTTATGATGGGGAAATTAAAAAAACATACTTGTACATGTCTCCCTCAACTTCTGCGTCATTTCCTTCCACTTGGCATCTTTATCGCACACGAGTGTAGTATTGGGCATATTACCAGGCAGGTAGAAGTCTTCCTTGCATGTTACGGTTATTTGTGTTGGGTGTCTTGCCGAGACGTTCCTCACGTCAGAGTTGTTCACCGTCAAAGGTATACATGGGTTACCTTATAAAATAGAAGTTTAATCATGATAACATAATTACAATAAAAGCAGACCTAGTGGTCAAAAAGGAAACTATTTCTTTTGTTTTTAAATATATACATAAACTAGCAGTATAACGTCCATCCATTGTGTATTTAAGGGTTCTATTGTTTCTGTTCTCAGGACATAATTGATTTTATAAAGTAAGCTGTATTGATTGAATTCCTTTTTGAAAGAATAGGATAACAATTATATTTTATAATTACCAGTAAAGGGCCACTGGATTCCAAATGATAAACTTACAGAGCACAGCGCACCTAGTGTTAAACAACTCATTAGGTTTTAAAAATTTACTTTCATGTATAAGTCACAAAGGAGTGATACATGTATAATCAATGCCCCTCTTGTATTATAGAGTTCCTTTATTAGCACTCATAACAAACTTTGACAATGGGCTTAATGTACCTAAACGTGAGTCTTGTGTGAAAGGTCAATACAAAATAAGTTGTATTGTGCAGAATTTCTAGTTTGGTACCATGACAGGAGCAGGTATACAGTTGTAAGTAAAGGTAAAGGTATTCGGTTTGTAGTCTTCTATCCACCGAAATGTTCACACGACCTTCCTCCCCTAGAAGGTATGTACACACGGAAACCATTTCAATCCCCCAAGGGATATTCCAGAGCGGTAAGAGATCAAATGATGTACATTTTTGAATAAGCTGTAATGAGCTTGTAAAGCAAAGAGCTTGATCCAGAAATAGGGGGATAACGGTAGGATTTACGCAATCGTTGGATAAAAAGACGTGGTTTTACAGTAGGTCATATGATAGCGATTGGCTGAAAACAAGCTTATCCAACAAAGAGAAGAAATATAGAAGGATTGAAATGTGTCGTATGATTTTACATTATTTCAAAGTATGTGTAACAAACCACAGACAACTTCATCTGGCAATGTTACTAAGGTACCGGTAATCTCATCTATACTTAAGGCAAGTGCAGTGGAGCTTCTTTAATATTGTCAGTTCCCCATTGTAACAAGACAATGCAGCAAAGAGTATATTTCATGTTGGAACAATCAGTTCTATACAACTAATTATAAATATAAACACATGGTGCACAAAGAGGATACCAAACTATGGAAAACAAAAGAAGGTGAGAAAAAATTGAATACAATATAATGCATGTGATGATTGCCACAATCCAATGGAACAAGATAAGAGAATAAGCACCTTAATCTAAAAACACAGAAAAACACGATAATAAAAAACCTTAATCTAAAACACATGATAAAAAAGCAACATTCTCACGAGAAAGACCTTGTAGGTTAAGGTTGTGGGCACGGCACGCCAAGAGCCACGTTACTATGTTTGGTTTTCGTGAGTCAAAGCAGGAATGGGCTTTAACGTCGCATTGAACAGCTAGGATCATATCACGACAAGATAGAAACACCGAACCAGTAAGACATTCCTTTCTCTTCATGAACGGTTCCAAGGGGGCTCTTCCAGTTACAGAAGGACAGCCCTCCACAATGCCCCACATTTATATAGCGACCAGGATAACCTGCTTGTATGGATCCAGCGGAGACTCGAACCAGCGAACTCATGCTTCGAAGCCAGGCATCGTAACTACTAGGTCACGGTGGACCCATGGTGGCTTAGGTGATATCAGGCAAAGTAAATGTAACAAGGCATATTATGATTATAGAATGTTAAATTTTATAGCATGTTTCACCTTAAATATATACTGTTTAACATAGTGCGATGGGAAGGATTCGGGTGTAATTGACTTCATTACGATATAGTCATAGATATTGTGATAAACTAAAACCTACTTTAGAGGTATTCATAAGATTATCCTCTTTATTAAATAAACAAGTCCGAAAACTGCCTGGAGAGTTTCAGTATTTATCTATTTGATAATATGTAACGTCTCCTGACACATTTAAGCAAGACAAAACGGGGTGAATCTAACTGGCATAATGATCACTCGCGAAATTTAATCTGGTTTTTGATTGAATAACAGGAACTGGTCTATGCTGTCAAACAATACCAATTTACATAGCAATCGGAAAAAAATAACAGTCATGTTATTAATTTTAGACCACCTGATGGTTCCTCTCACCAGATTTGACTGAAGCATGCATTTTTGATTTTGATGAATGTTTCTAAAAAACAAACAAATTCCAGTATGTTTTGCTTTTAACCCATTAATGCTTGCAGTGGCCAGAAGCAGCAATTCAATTTTGATAAAATCTTTCAGACAAGAAGCATATTTGGGAAGATATTTGAAGAAGTATTAGTGAGAACATTACTAACAATTCTCCTTCACATATTTTGTAAAATCAATTGCAGTTCCAGAGTTATTGTCAAAATTATCACAGATCTGGACGCCAATTTCTAGAGGATGTCTTAAGTATGAATGGGTTAAGATTCATCAGATTGGTCTCCCTTGGCGTTGGGTTGTCCAAGGTTAATGTCTGGCTCAAACTTAAGCTCTATGACAAATTGCTCTAATGATCGAATGGTATTTGTTCCATGTGTGTAGGATGGTTACCTAGAACCAAGAAGAACTCTCAAACCTTCCAATGCTGAGGTTACTTTCGTCCTCGTGCTGGTATCCGCAAGGTCATTTTTGCACTGTGGTGCTCGTCTATAAGTCCTTTCAGTACTGAGGCTACTTTCATTCAAAGCACAAGGACGCAAAGATTTTTGAAAAACACCTGAACCCTGTCATGTTAGTATTCATTGGATAGCTCTTGCATAGTACTCCCATATGGGTATCCGTTTTCCATGATGAGTTTTAGTCAATTGTTTCTGCATCGTTTTGTATTGGCCAAATTAGCCCCCAGCAGCATAAGGGCTATGAATGAATTACTGTAAATCACTTAAATATAAATCCCCGTCTTTTATCAAATTGCCCAATATACGTATTGAAGGGCAGAACAAAAGCCTAGTGATGGGGAGGCAGATGGATACTGCATGCAGCCATTAACCACTGCCTTCACACAATCTGACAGGGGCTGGAGGTCAGGTATAGTGAGCCCTGATCCCTAGTGAGCCCGGTGTATACCGACGATGCAAGCCAGTGGGTAAAAATAAACAATGGGGCTCTCCCAACGCTATAATTAGATAACGCTATCCAGGGCAGTACCGTAATTGCGCTATATAATGTTCACGCCATATTTAAGTGATTTACAGTAGCTGGCATGCATGCTTTACATTCTTTCTTGTAGCACCAGACACAGGGTCCACAGGATCCATCATAGCAGCCTCCACTCTCCACACAAATTGCGGCTGGGATGTTGGGATACCCAGCATTCCGTCTCTCAGTCGCAGGCATGTGTGGACTCGGACAACTCCTCAGCGCTTTTAGAAGAAATGGGGTAAGAGAATGCATGATGAACAACACATGGTTTAATCAACCTATGTTTGCCTAGAAATGATATGCTAAGATAGTTATTACAATTTCAATTAAAAAGATCAATGCTTACAAGAATGTGAGTGATACTAATAGGTGGCATTTACTATATGAAAAAGGTATAAAGGAAGGAACAAATTTTCTGCCATGAGGTGTATCATTTCTGGCCCTTTGACTGGCTTATTCCTCATAAATCGCGAACTGTTGCTTTATTGCAGCTGGATTACTGACTTTCACTGATCCAGTCCCAGCCGTGCAGGGCGTAGATTCCTGTAAATCACTATGTAATAACCCTTGGCATAAACACGTTAACAGCTCACTAAATAAGCAGGTGTGGCTATTAAGGGCTGGGAGAAGCATTCAAGGCTGGGGTACGTGGCAAACATATACATAACCACCCAAGTACACAACCTACTTGTTTTTGACTACTTTCTGCTAGATTTGATATGGTAGGGGTAGTGTTGATTTTTATATAGTAGTATCAGTATGTAGCTTTAGCAAAATGTTTGGGGTGTTTCATTTATCTTTTAACAATTTGTATGTTGTTACGTCTTCAGTGAAATCGTGTTTTGAGGTTAATCCATTTTCCTCGCCTCAAGTGTATAATATTGCCATTCACGGACCCAAAACGGATTTCCACGAATTATAGACACAGACTGGAGTAGTGTTTGGGGGTAAATCAATATAAATGTGTGAGCGCCAATTCACAGACCCAAAACGGATTTCCACGAATTATAGACACAGACTGGAGTAGTGTTTGGGGGTAAATCAATATAAATGTGTGAGCGCCTATTCACAGACCCAAAACGGATTTCCACGAATTACAGACACAGACTGGAGTAGTTTTTGGGGGGTAAATCAATATAAATGTGTGAGCGCATATTTTTCTTGTTGCACCTTGCATATTTTACATCCATATAGCATATTTTGGTTTATTCCGTCAACAGAATGAGCGCGATGTTGAAAAACAATTAAAATAATAGTGTAGCAGCAAAGGACCAGATTTTGATATGGACCCCAGCCGGCGGTAGAACAAGCAGCATCATACATCAAATGAAAGTTAAGCATCTCAGGATTCAGAAACTGCGTGATGCCCGAACCAAAAAGTTGTACAAGTGATATTGCACCATTTCCATGGCTACCTTTTTGAAGTAGTGAAAAAAATTGACTATTTTCGACTTTAAAGTTTTAATAAAAGGCATAGATGACTTTGTTCAGGCAGGCAATCGATACAATTGAAAAGTACATGTAGACACTATAAGCTTTCATTTGATGTATTATTAGACACCCTTGCGTAATTCTGTATTAAACAATTGGCTTCATACATAGTAGCTGTAGTGATGGCTATACACAGCAACTTGGTGAAAACTCACCTAATGACCATCTTATTATAGTTTTGTGGCTTCTTAGCATTCATTCTTCTTCTTTCAAATTACTCTTGGCAGTTAGTAAGGTTCTTGTCTAGTGAAATCATTGAAGGCAGATTTATAAGATGTGTGTTGTACTGCGGGAGCCCACGTTCAGGGTAAATATGCAGAAAAAAGAAAAAAGCATTGTAATTTTTAATTCTTTGTTTAAATTTAAATTAATATATAAGATTGTGGGCGCATACAATATATATTTTCATAAAGTAGACTCTATAGGCAATCATTTCATTAATATCAGACACCTTGTATATTTTTTTCATTGAGAATATGGCGTCATACATGGTAGCAGTAGTAACGGCAATATACAGCAGCTTTGCAAAAGCTCACCTAGTGACCAACTAACTGTACTTTAGTATGCCTCTTAGCATTAATTCTAACTCAACTTACTCACGCTAGTTAATTAGATCCTTGTTTAGTGAAAACAAATGTTACGTTTGTGTTTGCACTGAGCAACCCCATGTTTAGATAACATATGCAAAAAGAATGTTACTTTGATTTTTTAGACTGTTTAGTAATATTAAAAGATGTATCAGTTTTAATATGCCACCAATGAATACAATTATGGAGGTGGACCCTCTGAGCTTCCATGTTATGTATCATTGACCATGTTATATTTCCTAGTGTAAATATGGGTCCACATCCATATGATAGTTTCAGAACTGGTCATAATACTTTTTGTCACAAAATATAACCGTTATTGCTTCAGTCACTTAGTGCTATCTAATCCTGTGATAGTCTTAAATGACTGGTGCCCTCATTGCCCCTACTTCAGGGGGTGTGTGTGAATAATACTGTTAAAAACCTTGATTTCCTCAGTGATTGTCAGTAACGAAAGGTCGGATCAAAATGTCAGAGGTGTCTATCCTGTGATATGCTGTCGATTGAAAAAAATGATACAGAGAACTTGAAATGTGATATATAAATGGTGTCATCTTATATATATTTGATTGTATTTCATAGATATCTAAAAGGAGCAATATTAATTGTCATTGGATATTTGTTTTGAGGTCTAAAGCAGTTAATTTATATTGATTGAAAGAACTGGCACTAGAACGATACAGCTTCGTTAGCAGTTTTTAAGCCCATTGCTGGTGAGGTCTTCAGTTTATCACGGCCTTATCAGGCCTTATCAACACCTCAAAATTGCCATTTTGAGTTTAATCTCCAATCTAAAAGCATATCTGGAGGATAAATATTAATTGAAGTAAACCACAACTCAATAAGATAGTTGTCGATGCTTTGCTTTATTCCTGAATACACAAAGTATGTCTTACATCCGGATTGTTCTCTCAGATTAAAAAATCTAAACATATGAAAAGATTAAGGTGGGTTGTGAGATTGATTTTACATATACGGTTCTTCCTCTACCCTGCCTTTATTTGACTAGTTAGCTTATACAAAATATGTATTGCCGAAGAGGTCCTCTGATGAAAAACACATTCAAGCATTACAAATACATTAGATAAATGAGAAATAAAGGATTCTTTGAACTTCTGGATTGCTTAGCTTTGGAACATAGTCAAAATTAATGAAACATTTTCCCCGAAATAGATTCAGCTATGTATATGTTACAAACAAAAGCAATAACATTTGATACCCAACATGCTTGTTTAAAGCATGTCAACAGTTTTTCCAGCAGAGGTTTTTTTAATGTGTGTCTGTTTATGAAGAATCTTTCTTAGATCAGTTACCTTATTACTCCTGCTTTCAATTACTCTCATTGATTTTGAGACAAAGTTATTTGTTCATGAATTTGAAAAGAAATCAGGAGGGGTTTTCCTCATACTTTACATGTTGAGCACGAGATCTGACAACTATTCCTTGTCGTTTTTCTCTTATCTTTTCTTATTCATTATTATTAATTTTAGTATATTCTGTTTGATTTATTTTACTTCTATCTAACATAACTTCAATGTCTAATATTGCTATTCTCATTATAACTCTTCCTCTTTATGTTTTCTTCCTACTAGTTGGAAGTTGTTGGATTATGTTGGATCAGATGGTGCAGCTGTATAGGTAGCAATAATCAAATTATCTCATTTCTTATTTAGTATTTAAGTTTTGAGTCTTCCAAGTGAGTATCATACATTTTCCATTGTCCTTCTCATGGTCTGCCATATGTTATGTTATGAGTTCTTATGTAATGAGCGATCAATCAGAACTTTAGTTTGGCAGAATGTCCATATCAGCAAAAATTGTAAGTACATTTTCTTTATTTGAAAGGAAAGCTTATCATACATATTTTTTATCCAAGCATAATTTCTAATATACAGGTTTTAATCTCCAAATGTCAGTTAAGGATATTTTTTTAAAAATATAATCTTCCAATGAATGAACGAACTAATACCATCCGCTATCATAACATCAGACTTCACAAATGGATATATTGACATCTGTATATGATTAGATATCTCACTGCTTCACAGACTAATTGACACAATTCTCAACGTCTGTAACAAATTTGGTATTCTCGAGTTGTGTCTGTCCATGATTGAACATGGCTGCCATATGAGTAAATTTCAGTGGAAAGAGTATGTTTGGTCTACAGTGCGGCGTATGGAGGATGAGGAGTACGCTCTCATGTTTAAAGTTATCAAACGGTCTTACTTCCTCGTCTGGTGGATAAGTGCAGATGTATTTCCGGCTACTACCAACACTTGTGAAATCATGGATAAACTTGTGTGTAACGCTAGTTTACTTAAAGACAACGACTACAGACTTAAGAAGCTTAGCTTCAGTCATAAAGTGTGTACTGCCTGTGATCTTAGTGTGAGAGAAAATGTTAATCACATTGTTATGCAGTGTCCTGGTTTTAGTGTTAGATCAGAAATGTGTGACATCCTTAAGTCTATAGAAGACTGTTACATACAGGAAGTACTCAAAGAACCACATTTTTTCATGTTATAAAGGGCAAGCACCCAGCTAACGTACCTTTCGAATATATTCTAAAGTTGTGGCTTGTTACCAGCCACTATATTACACGTATACACAATCAGGGAATCCGACAACGGTAACAAGATCCTTCCCAGTGTAAGCAGTTAGGTCGACGTACCCATTTCTTTACTGCTCGGTTCCATTCACACAGGCCTGTATTACCGTAATTCCGTTGGAACCTTTTAATATGTGTCTATTGGACCAGACCCATGTTGTAGTTACCGTATACTAGTTATACGCTACAGGAGCAGGTTGTACATTCCGTGCATTCTTTGTTCTAAAGTTTAGTTCTCGACGTTTAGTGCTCTTTTGTTTTCACTTATTTTCCTCTGTTTAATTTGTTTATTTGTATTTTTTGTTATAATTTGTACTAGCTATGATTTTGTACCGTCTACGTACAGTCAATAAACAAACAATACAATACAATACACAATGCCCACTAGAATCGTGCAACACCATGATCATTACGCCCAAACGAAGGAAGAATTAAGTAACAAAGGAGCACCATTATGAATGGAACACTTATTTTCACTAAATTATCTACTATTGATATGTAGCCCGCTACAATGGCATCTCATATTTGTTAAACCTTTGAATCTATTTTCCCTTCAATGGATGGAAGTGCTGTAGATTTGCTTATTTTATATTATCAAGTTTGGCTCCTATAGTAACGATGCCCTTTACCGCCAGAGCGCGCTAAAGTAAGCCAGGCCACGCACACCGAAATGTTATACTTTTGCAAAGCACGATGAAATGCATACATTCTAAAAAGTGAAATAATCATAAAAGGAAATATCATGGACTCGTGCAATTTACAAGTCTATTGAAATAAAGAAATGGGGATATTACAAATGACAGATGTGTCTGGTAAATCGTTCTACAGATAGGGATAACTAACTATGATAAAATAATATTTCTGAACTAATTTTGAATATTTACATTTATTTTCAAATATTCTTGATTTATCTGAATTAATTGGTAATTAATTGGTAACAATAACAATCATTAATGAATATGATGAATGATTTAGAAAAGTTTACAGATACTTTGTATAGAATTTTGAATATTCGTTAATCAATCACGAATACTCATCTAAGGCTGAGAAATAAATAATCATGATTGATTTATGAATATTCCTTAATTGATTATCATTATTCGTAATTCATGTTTGGGTATATTTTCAAAGTGCATGTGAATGGCCTCATTCAATTGTTGTAAATCTATGTTTGCCGACAAACCGGTAAATTGTCAGAAATATGTGCCAATAGTCGCACAAGCATGATGAAGTAAGCGTCTTTTGTAATCTACCAAACCACTAAAACAACACATTTTCAAGTGAAAAATGGAATTGAGCCGACTTTCAGTAATCACCTTAATTTCTATTGAATCATACAGCCAAACATGTCAACTTTCACATTCCGGGTGAAATCGCTTGCTGTCACCTTTATATGTTCGTCAAAAATTGCCTTTTCCTATCCTCTAAATGACTTAGAGAAGGGAATTGTTACCACAAAACAGTACTTTTAAAAGTGAAAAAGGAAGTGAATGAATCGTTTTTAATTTAACTCATTTTTTATTTGAAGTCATTAATAAATATCTAAAGATACAATATCAAGGTGAAACGGTCTATCTTCATTAACCGAATCCTCAGAAATGCATTTCCAATAAATTTCTACTATCATTTTAGTTTATCAAATTGGACGGCAGCTGCCGAGTCTGCTACGTTAAATTGATAATTAGGTATGACGATAACTTATTCACTTGACTTATGTCATAGATTAGAAACAATGAGATGATTACAGTGAGTTTACCTAAAAACATATTAGTCCAGCGGATAAGCCGAAAAATCGTTCACTTTGTGATAGAATTGTAAAAATTGGTGTGTATGTACTTCTTCGGGTGGAGATTCATATAAGATCATGACCCGCCCTGGGTCATGCCCCTGGGGGTCAAAATTCAACATCTAAAAATAACCGACCAATCAGACGACAGTATTCTATTATCATATCAAAAACTTATGTTGAATTTTTTTCCAGATCTAAAACTGATGCACACAAGGATATATTATATTTTCTTATGTGGTAATAATACTTTTGTGACCTTGAAAGGTCATTTGGGGTCAAACCAAGGTCAAATATGCCAAAACTAAAAAACAAGCACAAAAACCATCCTATTTTATGAGAGAAAATTTGTTTTAGATATCATGGTGTTTCTCTGTGCCCCTATCCTCAATGCTACGTAAAACAAGGTCATTTTGGGGTCAAACGTCCTGGAGGCGGTTGTCTAAGAAGGGCAAGAAAGGAGGTGGGTCAAACCAAGGCACAGGCAGAGGCCATGGCCCTGGCAGGGGAGGCAAAAAGAAGGACGCCTACAACAACCCCAAACCCAGTCCCAAGACTGACACCACATGAGGATCCGTGTCAGGTGGAGGGGGGGGGGGGGGGTAGCCTCTGGTCACCTCTGACCAATTTGTCCTTCAAACAGTGACTTAGTGAAGGGCTACAGGATAGAGTTCACGAGGAGACCTCTATGGAACCCTGGTGGACTCCATTGCCCTGAAATACAGAGAGGCGGGCAGACCTTGAAAAAGTCCATGCTGGAGAAGAGGGCAATCGTAGAGATTCCCCTCTCAACGGAAATCCCAGGGTTCTATTCCCCAATATTCCTTGTAGCAAAAGATTCGGGCGGCTGGCGCCCCATTCTGAATCTCAAAGCGTTCAATCGCCATGTGTTGATGTCACATTTCCATATGGAAACCCTGCGGACTGTGATGGACTCCATAGGGGAGGCAGCCCAACATCGGAGGAACGCCTCAGAACACTTGAGGGACTCCGAAACATCAGAGACATGAGTAGTCTCTATCAATTTGAAAGACGCTTATTTTAACGTCCCCATGATACCCTAGCACACAAGATATCTTCACTTTGCCTAAGACGGGAAAGCATACAAATTCCAAGTGCTCCCCTTCAGTCTTTCTACAACCCCAAAGGTATTCACAAGGGTCGTAAGAGTAAAGGTACAAGGGGTGAATATGCACCAGTACCTAGACTGGCTCCTCAAAAACCAGTTGAGGGCCCTCATCGATCGGCAGCGCAATCCGGAACTCCGCAATCCGGAACTGGGGCCAACACTTGACCTCCTTCGTATGGTGGTGTTCCCAAGCGAAAGGAGGGTTATGAACACATCACGCTTAGTGGCCACATTTCTCACTTGGGGTCCCCAGCTGGCCATAAACCTGGCAGAAGTTCTTGGGACATCTGTCCAGTCTCAGGTAATTTTTTCCTATGGTGGTGACGCACACGGCCCCCTCCAGCTCATGCTCCATGAGCAGCGTCCCAGGCGACCGACAACCCTTGTTGGATTTATCTGAACCAGGAGACAGAGGACAAGTTGAGATGGTGGGCAGCACAAGCCAACCTTACGGCGGGCAGACCTTTCCTCTGTCCATGTACGATGATGACAATCGAAATTTACCCCTCCATGGTGGGGGTTCACCTGGGCAACTGGGTTGTCACCGTAGAGTGGTTGACTGCTTGGGCCAAGCGGCATATCAGCTGGCTAGAGCTCCAGGTTGTATGGCTGACCTTGAAACACTTCTTGCCCCAGTCAGGTGGCGCTGCTGTGGAGGTCTTGTCAGACAATGCCACAATGGTAGCATTCATCAACAAAAAGGGCAGGACTCTGTCACCCTTCTTGTGCCAACTGGCATTTCAGGTGTCGAAATGGTGTGCAGGGAACACCTGGTAGCCAGCCACTTTTCAGGGAGCAAGAACATCCTGGCGGACGCTCTGTCCAGGGGGAAGCACCATTACTCCACCGAATGGTCCATGCACAAGGTGACGGTGGCGCTAATATTCGAACATTGGCTGACCCCTCATGTGTATCTGTTTGTGTTCAAGAAGAACCAAGTGTTCTTCTCAGCGGGCCCGTCTCCGACGTCCAGCGGGTCGAATGCTTTGACACAGAAATGGAAACATCTATACGGGTACGCGTTCCTACCATTCAGCCTCATACCAAGGGTATTGAGGAAACAGGTTGCAGCCGTCAGCCCGGATCCAATTGACGAGCATGCTGGCGAGCATGCTGACGGACCTCCCACGGGTGATCCAGCCCTGGGACAACCTCCTGAAGAACTCGGTCATGGCAATGTTCTTCCCCACGCTGGAGCTCTGTATGGCCTCCCTCCGAGGGTTTTCACCAGGGGTTGCTGACACGGCAGCCAGAGCCCGGCAAGAATTGACTTGCCGGGTATATCACATATTCTCCACTACCTACGGTGGTGTGTGGAAAGAAGGGTGGATCCCGCTCAGGCCCCTCTAACTCAGGCGGCAGAATTCCTCAATGGCTTACGGACAGTCCGGCATAGGGACAAACCCTTAGCCTTGAGAACGATAGCAGGGTATAGATCTGCAATTGCAGGTGTATACCGAGTTTTTTCAGATGGCTCCATGGAGTCATCTAATGCGGACCTTTCAACTTTATTGAAAGACATCTTTGTCGTAGCCGCCAGACCTATATATATAAGACTCACGGAAACGTGGGATCTCACGACAGTATTGAAATACCTTAAAATAGCCATTACGGGTCACTTTAAAAATGCCATCATGACCCTGTTGAATGATTAAAGGTTATTAACCCTTCCAATACTATGGCTACTTTTGTCCAAAGTACAATGATGTAAAGATTTTTGAAATCTGCCTAAAACATGTCATGTTGGTATTCATTGGATAGATCTTGCTGAGTACTCTCAGATGAGTATCCATGTGCTAGAGTTTCAGCCATTTTCTTACGGCTAAATGCATCATTTGGCATTGGCCAAATTAGCCAACACCAGCATAAGGGTTTAGTTATGTTATACCACTGAGGCAAGAGGGTAAAAGTAGGTACATACAGGGAATTGCAATAATATAATACATTTGTGGCTTGTGATTCATCGGCTATTTTTAGAAGTTGAATTTTGATTCCCAGGGGCAAGAAAGCGATCGCCTGAGCTTATCCACCGCCATACTGTATTCAGTAGTCTTCCTACTTTCAGTAAAGGTATATTGATTTTGAACTTTTTTGCTTTTAAGTAGTTGTATAAAGAAGTTCCAACTTCAAAGGTCAAGTTTTAGTGAGATTTTGATTAGGTCAATGTTGCTATAATCTGCTTTCAACAAAAAAATAATTGAACAGAATATGGGTTTGACATACACTGTAATAGTAAGTTAGTGTTGATGAAGTTCCTATATACTAGTATTTGACCTTGATTTGACACCTAAATGACCTTGTATTTACGTAGCATTTAGGATAGGGATACAGAGAAACACCATGGTATTTAAAACAAATTTTTTCTATCATAAAATAGGATGGTTTTTGTGTTTGTCTTTTAGTTTTGCATATTTGACCTTGGTTTGACCCCAAATGACCTTTCAAGGTCAAAAGAATACATTATTACATAAGAAAATAGAATATATCCTTGTGTGCATCAGTTATAGATATGAAAAAATATTTAACATAAGTCTTTGATATGATAATAGAATACTGTCTTCTGATTGGTCGGTTATTTTTAGATGTTGAATTTTGACCCCCAGGGGCATGACCCAGGGCGGGTCATGATCTTATATGAATCTCCATCCATGAAAGTACATATATACCAACTTTTACACTTCTATCACAAAGTGAACGATTTGGCCAGAATTTGGAGCTTATCCGCTGGACTATATATATTTCAAATATAGAGTCGAGCACGTAAATATACAAAGGGAGGTTGAGTGATTTGATCAAGTGGTTTGACAGCTCAAGCCGAAATAGATAGTACAAAAGTGGCATGAGCGACAGGGTGAGAATATACGTTGTGATGTTACACCAAACATAAAAACGATTTGACTTATTGTACTTGAACCTCATTCTGGATATTCAAAATGGCCGCCGAAGGATACTCCTTCTCGCCTCAATTGTAAAACATTGCCATTAGTGCACCCAAAACAGATTTCCATGAGTTAAAGACACAATTCTACATGCATGTAGGATAGGGCTTGGATTTGAGTGGTTTTGTGGGGTAAATCAACGTAGACGTATGAGCGCCTGGTTTCCCTGTCGAACCTAGCATATTCCATATCCTGGAGTCTCTGACAAAGGTTATGACAAATACACATCAAGCAGTAATCAACGACCGTGAACTTGTCAAGTAACAGTTTAGTTGCACTTGTTCTTTTACGACGTAACGGTCTGTTTTCAAATATTTCAATACTGGATGTCAACTGACGAACTGGTCTCTTTTATTCTCTTACGATCATTAGTAATAAAATACATGTCTTTGGTTTTTCAGACATCAATATAATTTCGGCAGATTTGTCTCTATATAAGGAAAGGATGGAATGGGAATTTCAATATTCGTCACTACTTCAGCCATGTTGAAAAGCCAGTTGTGAGTGGTGGGGGAAACAGGATTACCCAACGAACAACATTGACTATGCTTAAGTCACTGGCCAGTCTCAAAGAGGGGATGTAGGTTTCTTTTGCAAAGACGAAGGAAAGGAGCTCCAAAAGAGGTACATGTATTTAGTAAGCTGTGGAGTTTATCGTTTGCTTTCGAAGGTTCAGAAAAATGATTATTCCCGACTCGTGCATTCATAAAATCAATTTTAGTGTTTTCTACTTTATTAGTAAATTTGCTTGATATGCATGAATAAAGGAAACGATCGTCAATATGTTTATTAAGGTAGTTTTATGCACACGTCGATTTGGTATCCTTAGAGACTAAGTTGACATTTCCAGAAGAGGAAGGCGCTGACTATTAATGACAGAGTCAGTTTTTTTTTATCTCGCTCTGAGGTGTGTCCTTTGGTTAGAATAATGAAAAAGAGAAGTTGTCCTTGGCTATCGTCTTAACAGAGGTTAGAGGTCAACTTAGTGTAATTGATAAAACCTGTAAAAGTTAGAATAAAGATTCATGAAACTGATCCCTAAAGTATATGCCGCAAAATTCGGACGTTTTCCAATATGCATGTTGATACTAAAATGAAGTATGTACATGCTTTAAAAGTAGATTATGAAGGTATTGAATTAGGGCCTGGTAAATACGGGGAATTTTCTGCTCCCCCAACAGTAGACCTAACGTATGTGATCTGGCGCCAGTTTATAGGGAAAACAAACAGTGCATGTCACAACAAACCAAATTACCATTGTTGAAATAGTGCATAGGCGGCCTTTGGCTGCCTTAGTTAAGCTAGCTAACCCCACGGTGAAACTTGTAGATTTTTCACTTTTATGGTGGTAGAAACAGGTTCCATCACTCGTGGGTGTAAAGGGAAGGTATCTTGCACTCGTGAGTGATTTTGTGTCTCCTCACTCACTCACGCAACATACCTTCTTTTTCCACCCACTTGTGATGGATCCTCCATATCCTTAGAGATTAACCATGAGGAAAATAAAAGTAACACATGATATCAAGTGAATAATTGTTTATTCGATTTGCATGAATGATTACATGTAATGGAATAAATTTCACCTTTTTCGGTACCAATGAGGATGAAACCCAAACGTGAATACTTCGGACCTAATAGAGGAAATAGATAACAATGCATCAAATATTCGCTTGGTGGAGGGGAATAGCCTTTAAGAAATCAACATTAGTTTTTTATTTTTCAAACATTTTTATTTTCCTGCGTGCCGGGCAATCACGGCTATGCCAAGGACATCCTAAAATATTTACAATATTCAGGTTGTGATATAAGGGAATATATATTCCTCTATTGACTTTGTATTGTCATGACATAATAAATACTGCATATTAAAATATATTATATCTTGTTATTCTTCAAGATAATCTAGCATCATACCCCATCTTTTTTCCAGTTTGTCCTCTCTGTCACACAGAGTATATTTGTACTTTTCATATTTGTAAAGGTTTTTCACCTGTGTTTTAATGCTTAAGAAAGTTGGACAGGTGTCATTTATACGTGAATTAAAAATAACCTTCTTTGTCAAAAGTATTACAGCATTAATCCAATGCGCTTTTTGTAGCTCACCAAGTATAATAAGTCTGTCTGTTATGACGTAACCAACAACACCTACTTCAGCAATCCAGTTTTCAACCTCCATCCATAGTGTTTTAACCTTACCACACTCTATTAACATATGTTCATTGGAATCATCAGATTCATTACAAAAAGTACAGAGTGGAGAATTTTTGATTCTCATTTTGAATAGAATGTTATTGGTAAAAAATCTCCTGTGCAAGGTTCTAAACTGTATATATCTCAGGTATATATCATCAAACATATTCAGTTTTGTAAAGGATTTTTTGAAATCAAAAGATTCTGTCACATTACCCAGTTTTTCATTCCATTTGAAACACGCATTTTCGACAATTGAGGTGTTTTTTCCCAGAAGTAGTTTATATATTGTAGATACTCCTTTAGTGTCTTTTTGTAGAATAACATTCAACAGGCAGTTGTTAGGGGCTGAGTGACTATAGAGAGGGGTCTCTCTCATTTGTAAGAATGCTTTTATCTTCATTAATACTGCCCCATATTCCAGAAAGTTAGTCTGTAAGTTGAACTTTGTTTCAAACTCAATTTGTGTGAGAAATTTTCCATCTGCATGTAGGAGATCATTAATATTATAAACACCTCTTAGTAACCAATCTTTTTTGATTTGCATTCTTAGTATGTTATTGTACCATAATGGAGTAAGGAAGATGTTGTCACAAATATAAATTTTATCATCCTTCCACAACATTTTCAGGCTGTTAAGAACATTCAACCAAAATGGATTAAAGGTAATTTCAAGTAGTCTCTCTATATAATCCACTCCATATCTAAAAAGACCATCAAAATCACAATTATACGGAATGGTATTCCATTTAGAGCGTGTAACAATATATCTTCTCAACCATCCTATTTTTAATGCGGCATCAAAAAGAGTCAAGTTGTGTAGTTTTAAACCTCCATCAACAGTATTGGCCTCCATAATTTCTCTACGAAACTTAGGTGGCTTGTTACACCATAGAAAAGAGAAGAATAATTGTTCTAGTTGGGATATTGCTGTTTTGGAAGGGGTAGGAAGGGACAGGAGTATATGAGTTATCTTGGACATTAATAAAGATCTGATTATCACAACTTTACCGTATGGTGTTAACGACCTGGTACTCCAGATTGATATCAGTTTTTTGATTTCGGACAGTTTGGAACTGATGTTATCATCAGTTATTGACTCCATTTTGTCAATGTTGTATTTAATGCCAAGCACCTCAAATTCAGTTGTCCATTTTAATCCGAATTTTCCTTCCCATGTTATACTCCTGCCCCTTAATGCCCCAATTTTGATGACATTAGTCTTGTCTTTATTTATTGCAAGACCAGACACTTTTCTAAACCACTCCAATACACGCATGACACCACATAGACTTTCCTTGTCTCCACCTAGATAAATGGTAGTGTCATCCGCATATTGGGATAGCTTGGTTTCTTTGTCATATACTACAATACCTTTTATGTCCTTTTTTTCCCTTATGACATGAGATAATATCTCAGCGCAAAGCACGAAAACATAGGGGGATATGGGGTCCCCCTGACGACAGCCCCTGGATAGTGATATATGGTCAGAAAAGAAGCCGTTCTGCTCTATTTTTGATCTGGAATTCTTTCTCAGTAATTTTATCCAATTTGAGAAATTGGGACCAAACCCAAATATTTTAAAAACTTCATCTATGAACTTCCATTCGATAGTATCAAACGCTTTCGCGTAATCTACTATGATTAGAAGCCCAGGGATTTGTTCCTCTTCCACATAAGATATTGTATCATATAGGAGTCGTGTATTCTCTCCAATAAAACGGTTGGAAATGAACCCTGTTTGGTCATTGTTGATTATAGATTCAAGAACAGTTTTTAGACGTTCTGCTATCATTGAAGAGAGAAATTTATAGGAACCATTTAGCAGAGTAAGAGGCCTCCAATTTTTTAATGAGTTTCTCAATTTTCCGGCTTTTGGTATACATGTGATGGTTCCCATAGTGATTAGATCACTAAGAGATCCCATCCTGTATGCTTCTTGGTAGGTTCGAAATAGCCAGATTTTAAGTTCTTCCTTGAAAAATTTAAAAAACTCATTCGTGTACCCATCTGGGCCTGGAGCTTTATTGAGTTTGCTTCTTTTAATTGAGTCCTCCAACTCCGCCAAACTATATGGTCTCTCCAAATTCCGGCTGCAATTTTCTGATAAACAGGGTAAGTTATCTAGTAGAGGAGAAAAAGTGCTATTATTTAAAGCTATGGTATTCTTACCAGCAAAGAGATCTTGATAGAAGGATTGTTGCATTTTCAATATCTTATCAGAATCAGTGATTTTTACATCATTTTCATCCAATAATTCAGATATGTTTTTGTTCAAATAATTCTTCTTCTCTAAATTCAGAAAAAAACGAGAAGGTTTTTCCCAATGTGCTGAAAGCTCAGCCCTGGACCTAACTTGATGACCTTTTAATCTATTTTCTCTGATTGATTGGTATTCTTTATTTAGAGAATTAAGTTTAACGATTTCCAATTCTCTCTCATCTGTCGACATGTTGGTATCGTCCAAAAGTTTGGTCGACTTATCTATGTTAATAGAGAGATTTTTTTCTTCCTCTCGTGCATCTCTAGCCACTTTTTTGGAAAAAGATATTATAATTCCTCTAATCTGGCATAGAATTGTGTTTAAAAATAGAGTATCAGAAACCATTAGTTCTAAATTCATTTCATCTATTAGATGAATAGTTTCTGGATTGTAAATTGGTAAAGCATAAGTCTCCTTAGCCAATTTTATTTCATTTTTGATAAGGGTTATTAAATCTTTGTGTTTTAAAAGATCATTATTAAGTTTCCAGCTTCCTCTACCCCTAACATTAGGGGAGATCTTGAAGCTTAACTTTATAATATTGTGGTCACTTTTGTATGCTGGAAGTATATCTGTCTCTGGATTGAAACTAAGGAGATCCTCATTGATAATAAAATAGTCTAGGCGTGCCCTTTTATAGGGTTTTTTGGTGCCCCATGTGAATCTTTTCTCACTCAAGTTTTGAAGTCTCCATATGTCAATCAGATTTTTATTGCAGATATTTTTTGTAATTAATTGACAGGATTTGATATTTCTTTGAAGTTTATAGTTATAAAAGTCTTCTTCTTTTAAGGCAGTATTCCAATCTCCAGCTATAATTAGAGCATTGGATTCATATTGGCTAACTTTATTGAAAAGAGTGTTATACCAATCAGGGTCATCATTGTTAGGTCCATAAATGTTAATGAGAGTTAAAGTTAATCTACCATCTACTTCAATAGTTAAGAATATATAGCGACCTTCTTCATCCCGAATACATTCTATGACTTTGTATTCAAAATTAGGAATTATGATTATAGCCACTCCTCTACTATTTGTGCTAGTACCGGAAATGAAAAATTCAACATTCCATTCCTTTTTAAGTTGATCTACGTCTTTGCCAACCAGGTGTGTTTCTTGGAGAAAAATTACACTACTCTTAAGTTCCTGAAATTTTTTCCATAGATCTAATCTTTTCAAGGGCTGCCGTAGTCCCCGCGCATTGGCCGAGAATATATTCATGTAATCACTGAAGGATATGACATTATTAGCCAGGTTACCCGCCACGCCGGAAATATTTCAAAGTTTAAATAACATAAAACTGGAGAACAAAAAATACACAAATGACAAATCAACATTATAGTGTGTGATTACCTATTTACCTATAGAGTAAGTGCCTACAATTGGTAGCACCAATGAGCAGAGCAAATTTTCAAGATATAGCTGGTTTGAGTCAGCATAAGATATCTCACACAATATATAATGACACAAGTAGCTGAGCACTAATGCTCTAAACACAGTGTAATACAATACAGTACACACAACAAAAAAAAAATATATATGAGTCCCATAGTGGGAGCTCTAATTATTGATATTATTGATAAGAATTATAAGCAGTGAATATCAAAATAAGAGATTACCTCTCCTTCAAGGAGCATTATAAGTCATAAGCAGTAGATATCAAAACAGTAAATTATCTCATATTCAAAGACTTTACATATAGCTTACTAATACTGTGTATTGTAAGAGGAAAGAAGACTTTTATCTCGTGATGAGTTATGTATACCAGAAGAGAATCTCAATCCTAAGTCACATTGTAAGTTAAGGTACCAATACCAGTATTCATAGTTGAATCCTAATTTCAAGAGCAAGTTGTTGGTCAATCTTATCTACAAGTGCTGGTATATAAGAAAAATAAAAAATGGATATGAAAATAGAAATCAATTAAGGAAATATGAATAAATTATTAAGGTGATGAAGTCTTTTTCCTTTTATGTAAAATAGAAAATTAAAGATCAGATTTTCATTCAGTTGTACGTCATCAAATATGTTCAGTACTGGCCTATATTAGGCAATTAAAAACAGTATACAAGGGCCATAAATTAGAACAACAAAATAAAACTTAGTCTCATTAATTGAAGAAGTATTCAAATCAAATTTTCAATTACAGTACTATTTTGTACAAGAGCCATAAATTAGAACAACAAAATAAAACTTAGTCTCATTAATTGAAGAAGTATTCAAATCAAATTTTCAATTACAGTACTATTTTGTACTATAATATGAGGCATCAATGCCTCTGTACACATCTTGTTTCAATATATAAACAGAAAAGGTAATTCACTTGTTCCAACACATGGTCATTATTACCTATGCTTAGCAACAAGTTTTTAAGAATCTCTTTACCTAAGAGAAGCGACACATTGTAATTAGCACCTAATACACAAAATAAGCACAAGAATTAAAAAAGGAGACAAACAATTCTTGCATATAAAGGTAATTTCCAACGATAGTTGCCAATATACATTGGGAGTACCATGTATGAATCAAAATCCAAGTCACCTACAACCCCCAAACCGTGACACACACTCATTCATATTACTATATGTCAACATTCCCATCAAATGCTAGCACAAAGCAGAGAAAAAGGGTATTTTACATCTATTCTTTGTTAGACCAATATTAGAATTGGGATAAAGGTTTTTCACCTATATGCTTCAACTTTATTGTTAGAGTAAGGGTTTTCCCCTTTTTGAAGCAAAATTAGTCAAAGTAGTAGTATATGGTTTTTCACCTGTTAACAATTGGAACATTTCAACTATATAGCTGAGAGTAACGTGAGTGAAGGATTGAGCATCAACATTAGTCAAATTATTAGTATATGGTTTTTCACCTGTTAACAGTTGGAACATTTCAACTACATAGCTGAGAGTAACATGAGTGAAGGTTGAGCATCGGTATTACCCATGTTGAAATTAGAGGTTTTTCACCTCATAATTGGTATTATACACCTATTAGTATAGGGGACAATGTCTTCAGAGGTGTTGTTAATCATTTGGTGTTAGGATTTTCAAAAGAATCCTAAGAGGCATTCAGGATGGGAATTGATGGTTTTTAGAACTGGTAAAGGTTCTTTATATTTACCCTTAGATTCTTTGCCACCTCATGCCTGCTCATTCGTTTGATTATCCCAATTTGGATCACAATCCTTTCTAAGTCAAACCTGTTCAAAGTGCTGTCATTGGCATCCATGAATGCATATGAAGCCGGAATTACCTTCTTGAGGTTAAGTCTTTGAATTATCTCATGACCTGGATCTCCCACAAGTACGTTTCTCCCAAAGATCCCAACATAACCCTCTGGAAACAACCTAAGGAATTCTACTGCCTGACAGTAAGTCAAGGTAGGGTTGGAGTAATGAATTTTATGTTTTTTTGGAAGATGCTCTACCATGAGCTTGAGAGTTTGATGATGGGCATTTATAGAGAAGATTCTGATCGGTTTTTTTGTCCTTTTTGCTATACCCATCATAGTGGTGAAAATGGCTGTTTGTGTACCTAAAGAGGCAGTTTTACTGCAGTCTAGACCAGTTGATCCTATTGCTACAGTTTTTGGTTCAGTCAAAAGTCTCTCTACTGCTTCGATATGTGAGTTGCTGCAGTGATCAGCATCTTTGGGACAGATCCCAACACTCAGCCTAATATTGTCATCAGTCAGCAGTTTGTTTAGTAACCCTTGATCCAATAGCTGATCTCCGGTTAAATCAGTGATCACTGCTGATGTCTTATTCGGGAAGGGGCTATTTAGTTTAATAAAATCAGACAGCTTTCCCCTGTAGCAATTCAGCATATAGGGATCGGGCAGGTTCACCATGCTATCTATGAGGTTGATTGGATGAGATGGGCATATGTTTCCTGAGATAATGCCTCTATAGTTTGAGAATTGGAGGATTTCCGCCATTGTTTTCCAATGGTATAACTCTGAGATTCGAGTTGGGTTTGTGGCTGAGTATATTGGCTTATAGACTAATCCTTTGCTTAAGTCTATTTCTCTCAGGAAGGAAGACTCACGATCGGAAAAGTTTGATCCGCTTCTGCTGCAAAGACCATTTCTCCTAGTAAGATTTACCAAGTCTTGGTCTGAGCCACATTCTAAATCCTCTTTCAGGAAATTTTCAAGACATTTATTTCTGTATAGGAATGTTGGTAGATCACTCCTTGTGAACTGCCCACCGCAGTTCACAATTTCGCCTCCTGGGTGAAATTCTTGGCATCGCCAACAAGTGTACGAGCCGTATGAGCCCCACCATGTGTTTGAGAGATGGTTTAAAATGGTGTGCTTCTTCATGTCTTTGGTCCTAATGTGACACAAGAGACAATCTCTACTGGCAGACATTTGACTGATCGGCGAACTGAATAGATTCTTTCCTTTCCTGTTAGCAAACTGGTCTAAGCTATTCTTATAGATTTCCCAGTCGTTTCCAGAGGTCATGATAGGGGGCTGAGCAGACATAGGTTGCATTGGGCGAGGAGTATGTTCATGTCTGGATCTGTTGTGAAGAAAATTATCTGATTGAGGGGCATGCTCCTCATTGCGATTATAAATATTATGTGCCTTATATGGTTGAGGATTTGTGTGGGTAGTAGGTATCTCCATGGATCGGGGATGTATTGGGAGACCGTAGGGATGACTAGTATATTGAGGTGTGGCACTATTTGGGTGTAGAGTATTAGTTGCATACTCTTGTCTAAAAGCAGGGCCAGAATTTAAACTATCATCTGGCAGAGAGCTACTTATCGGTACCTTTGGTTGTACAGGGTTGTGTTTTGAATCTAGTACATACATAGACTGCATTTTTGCCTCTCTTAGCCTTGCAGATATAATGACATTTCGTAGGTCTGATTCCTCTAAGTCAGCCTGGCTGATAACAGATTCAGTTTTTTCTGATGTACCACTGCTAATACTTTTGACACTTCTCGTGTCTGAGCTAGTCTCCACTGTCATTCTTAAACCAGCTTTCTGTTCTGATTGCTCTGGTAACAGCTTATCTTTGCCATCTGTCGGGAAAACATAGGTATTCCTATAATCTATCTCTTCTTCCTCATCCCCAGAGTCACTATACTGCACTAACTTTTCTTTGCGAACATTGGGAGGAGCCTTTTCATGACTTAGCACAATTTTCTTAGCAGGTTCGGGGTGAGAGGAGGAAATCTTCTCTTCAGGCTTTTTTTGAGAACTCATTATTGGCTCAAACTTTCTCTTGAGAGTAAATTTCTTTTGAATTTTTGGAGGAGAGGAAGTGCTCTTATCATCAGGATAGACATAAGTCTTTCTAAAGTCAGTGTCAATATCTTCCATTGTGACATCCACTTGACAGGACGGAGGCTCAATGTCAATTTCTTGCTTAATAGGTTTGTCAAGTTCTTGCTTTATAGTTTTGCTAGGAGTGGCTGAAGGGGTTTCAGTTTCTGTACATTTGACCGCCTTTAAGCTACTGAAATGTTTCCTGAGGATGTCTGCCACCTTCTGATGTTTCCAAACAACTGAGTCTTTGGGGGGATCTTTGCCAAACCTCATTCTATATTTTAAGAGAGGGAATTTCTTTTGGTCAATATTCCAGATTGCATCTACCCAGTTTTTTCTCTTTTTCTTAGAGTCCTCATCTGTCTGCTTTGGTAAATCTATCTCTATTGGGTTGAAGACATCAACCAAGATGATAGGGTAGTCTCTCTGATCCGGGCTATCCTCTATTTCTATCGGAGGATCCATTCTACAAACAAAGGGTTAAGGTCATTGTTAGAGGCAGAAATTATTAATGTTAATAGTTATTGTTAGATAGTTATAGTATTAAGAAGGATTGCATTAGTCTTAATGTACACAGTGGTATATGTTAAAGTAAAATAGAAGAGGATTATAGATGTAAATCATAATTGTATGAGTCACGGATGGAGGAAGTCCATGAGAATTGCATCAAAAGCATATTTATCTTGCTTATCAACGAATCATTCAAGATTGATCTTACATTGACAAATTCCTAAAATGTACCAAGATATACCTTGAACTATAATCAACATTATAAGATAACAGCATAACAATAATACTAATATGGAGACATTTTTCCATCTAGTAACTTAGTAGTGTGTCTTATACAGCATATAATAACATATAATAACTCAGTCAAATATAGAGACATGATGTCTCATAGAAGGGAACATATGATGTATACATATTTACATGGTGGCATATGTGTTATCACCTACATACTATTCCTTATTGCTAGGAGGGTCTTGCTGCACCAGAAACCATTTAGGGTCAATGTAATCAACCGGTTTCCAAGGACTCTCATGGTTGGGTTTGGTTACCATCCAGACTTTCCCACTATCATTACTTCTGACCATAAGAATTTTGCCAGTGGCTTTCCTCCAATTATAAGCTGCTATATTGTATCTTGTACGTTTAGCCCTTGCTTTGGGGGCGAGGTCTGTTTTTACCCCATATTTGGTTTTGTTCTCTTTATTGTATTGATAAAGGGTTGAGGCTGCTTTCAAAAACCTCATTCTGTCTTTTGCCATGAGGAAAGCCACGATAATTGGTCTGTCTGGACTTTTGTCTTTCCCTACCCTATGTGCATTTTTGACCATGAGTTCATCCAGAAATTCATTTTCCAGTTTTAGTACCTTTTTGCCAAATTCACATACTGTGACCCAGACATCCTCATCTTCATCTGCTTGATTAACCCCATAAATCCACAGGTTCATTTTTCTGGAATGTTGTTCTTTGATCTCATCTTTGAACTCTTGATCATTACATCTAGTTTCCACCTTGTCTATTCTAGATCTATCCATTTCAGAAGCCTGTCTTTGATTTGATGCGTTTTTCTTTAGGGTTTCTATCTCAGAATTTGCAAAAGCCAGAGCTGCCTCTGTTACCTCATCTTTTTTGGATAGTTCTTTCATGGATTGATCTAGCTTCAAATACTTAATTTCCAAAGCATTGAATTTCGAATCATACTCATCTTGTCTGGCTTTTTGTGAATTTTGAGTCCGGGTCACAGCATTGATATTAATTTCTATCTGAGTGATGTTTTCTCTGATCTTTCCAATAGTGTCTTGAACCTCTATGAATTTGATGTCTATCTTTGAGTCAAACTTTTCTGAGTGCTCATCAAGTTTCTTTTCTACTGATCCCACCAGAGAGAGATTACTCTCATCAAACTTATTGTTCATAGTTTCTAACAATGTAATCCGGCTCTCATCGAACTTTTTGTTTAGATTTGTTGACAACCTTTCAAACCATGCTTCAAGCCCTTTGGGCATGTCCTCTGTACCTTCCTCAGCCGCCATTTTTGCACCTGATCTGAGATTTTTTGTTCTACCGCTTTGAAAATAACCTCTTATGCTCTCAGTTTTCTTTCTGCTTGGAGTGTTCTTACTCATTTCTTAACCTACCAATAGTAGTGCTATCTGATCTGTTAAGGGTATACAGTGAAAGAGAGTTGTTATTACTTTTGATTGACTAAACCACTATCCCTGTTGTCAACAAGCTAGGCTACAGATAATAACAATCAAGAAACAATTCTTAACAAGCATACAATATACATACGATGAGATCTGTACTTGGGGCGTTGGTCAGTTCAGGTCCTCTGTTCAAAGTTTATGTTCACAGGTTCCGTTGGTAAAGTTCCAATTCGATACGTTTGAGGTACATATCCGGGTAGGAAATTGACCGTCCTCGATCGTTCTTCGATGAAGATCTCCCTCGCACGGGAAATCGATCTTTTATCTGCCCCGAAATGGGTCCCTCCAACGATGGTAATCCCCCTCGCACGGGGGATCGGCCTTTTATATAAAACTGCACCAATTTCGGTCCATCCAACGATGATAATCCCCCTCGCGCGGGGGATCGGCCTTGAATTTCTGTGTATGTTTGCTTTCTCCAATCTTGGCTAAGCCGGAGAGTGATCGTTGCAAACAATAGGGAACATTGTCGTTTTCCCTTTTTACTCTGTGTATGAGAGTTCTTCTCCTTTCAGTGTGTCTGAGAGTTCTTCTCACTTCGATGATATTCGCTGCTCGTCCGAGCTAGCGAATGTGGTTGAAATTTATCAGTTCGAGTTGTGGCATTGAGAGTTCTTCTCACTTCGATGATATTCGCTGCTCGTCCGAGCTAGCGAATGTGGTTACTAATTATCAGTCCGAGTTATAGCATTGAGAGTTCTTCTCACTTACTGCCAGGAAACTTCAACGCTTCCTGTTTTCCGTATGTTTGAGAGTTCTTCTCACTTCGATGTTGTGCAGTATTCATGAAAGCCAAACTGCGCACGTGGTCCACGAGTAGTCACACATTTTAGAAAGGCTAATAAGTCCGCGTTTGTAGTTATATATGAGTTTTCACCTAGTATTCCAATCCCATATCAGGGGATTTTTCAGCTCCTACGCAGGAATACTTTAAATGTGATGATATCTCGATTTTGTCGGTAGTTAGACATTCAACTCTATCTCTGCCGTCTCAGAGCGCGCCATGCGTTTTAAGTCCTGAGAGACCCGGATGTAGGTCCCTTATGCTTATAATAATCATACGCCGAGTAATGTATTTTCCCAGTTCATATATAAAATTGCAAATTGTCAGTTAAGATTCTTTACAACCTGTCAGAATGCAGGCATTTCCAGCTTCGCTGCTCTTCTGCGTGCCCAGTTCAGCCCTCGTATCTTCCCGGTCAAAAATGGTGTCGCTTACACCATTGACTTTTGAGTTTTAAGTTTTGATAAATACACCAAATGCACTTATGTCACCACGAAAATACAGCTAGCCTTTGTTCATTAACGTTTTAGCTAGATTGTAGTGTAAAAGCGGCATATTGATGGCTTATAATTCTCAAGATATTAGAAGATTTTTCAGAGCTCCCGCGAAGTCAACCTAGTCAGGCGAACATGACGTCAACATTAGTTGATGTATATGTAATATACCCGAGGTGTTAGGAGGTGAAGTCGAGTGTCCCGACGGGTGTCATATACACCATAGCTTCTGAGGGGTCTATGTAGCTTGTACCACAGTTGACTGCCTCCATCCAATCACAGGCCGGGAAAGCTTGGCCCTTAACTCTTGCTCAATACCCTTGGGTAACACCTTTGTGGTTTTAGCAGCTTAGAGAACAAAGGCTCCAAAAGTGTGGGTTATGCCATATATTCCACCTACACTTTTCAAGGCCTGTGATAGATGGAAGGCAGGCAACTGTGGTACAATAATCACATTCTTGTTGAGCAAATATACCATGTTTATGATGATCAAATGAAGACGCACACAGTGAAATCATTCTTAAGAGCTATGGCCTCTAGGCCATGACAGAAGTATATCACATCTTTAGGTGAAATAGACTAGTCGAGACCCTCCATCACAACAAGAATATGCTCACGTATACAAAAAACATATAGATTATAAACCGACTGACATTTGAAATAGATTGGTAAAAAGTAACATCGGATTTCCAAAGTCGTCTAAAGTACAAAGTCTCATTCCCGTTCTCGAGTTTGTACTTATATCTAAATACTTCCCTTGATTGTGCTTCCTGGATTCTCTAAATGTAACAAAGTATCAATATTTAAAAATTCAACTAATCTCTTCATTCGATACTACCTAATTTTCATACTCACATCTAAATCCTCATTAACTTTGGTACTGGTGCTATAATTTAGCCTCTACGATGCCGACTGAAAGATAAATACACTTGTATGATTATCAGTTAGAAATATATTGCTTTCATCTATCAGAAATCCAAAAATACTCCTCATCAAATGGAATCTAATCAACAAATCATATACTTTTAAAAGTACTTTAGGATAATGCTGATTCATGTAAAACTGCATAA
Organism: Maea johnstoni; assembly: GCA_963942565.1. Lineage (NCBI taxonomy): Eukaryota > Metazoa > Annelida > Polychaeta > Spionida > Magelonidae > Maea > Maea johnstoni. The sequence goes on from OZ012691.1 coordinate 23,448,962, forward strand.
CTGTTTTAGATTGGGCATATATATATATATATATATATATATATATATATATATATATATATATATATATATATATATATATATATATATATATATATATATACACAGGTAAAAGTTCACGGGCCCGTACGGCCCCGTTTTTCGATCCCTCAATATATCGACATTTCACGGCTTGAAAACCTGAAATGGTCCCATTAATTTTTATTATTTATACGGGCCCATTATAACGGGCCCGTAAGAGACCCGTAACGTATGTATGTATGTATGTATGTATGTATGTATGTGTACATACATATATATATATATATATATATATATATATATATATATATATATATATATATATATATATATATATATATATATATATATATATATATATATATAAATATATATATATATATGGATGGATGGATGGATGGATGGATGGATGGATAGATATAGATAGATAGATAGATAGATAGATTAACAGAGAGAGAGAGAGAGAGAGAGAGAGAGAGAGAGAGAGAGAGAGAGAGAGAGAGAGAGGGGGGGGGGGTTACTCCAAATGATCAAAATTGTTGAAACGGCCAACATCATCAATGAAATGACATTTTTCCCACTATTTGATATGCTTCCTTTCTAGCTCTACAAAGCTTTGACGCCCATAACTTTTGTCCTAAGAATGATTCAACCCCCCAAAATGGTGAACACTACAAATTCTCTATGAGAGGGTCATGCCAATTGCCATCTTATCATATAGATGACCCTTGAAAAAATGTTTAGTTATTTCAAGCAATCTGATCATGTTGGCCGTGGCCGTTTGTGTTGCATAAGTGCACAATATTTTTCAAAACTTACTGTAGTCCATGACGTCCTGCAATTAAGAGAAAAGATTCACTACTAGTAAAATATTTGGTTACAGCACATACAAACACACTCTCCTATCATAAGCATCATTCCACCAACTGCATATTCATAGCCCATCAAGGTTACCATCATATTTTCTTACAAAAGCTATTTGTGAACAATTTGTGAAAGGTAACAGTCAAATACTCAATAAATCAGAACTGAAATGATAATTAATTACATAACGTGCTTTTAAATTTTAACACATGCTTAATTGTGAGCTTTATTGATGAATCTATAAAACCACTATAAGCTGCGTGAAGGGATGGAAGAGGTCATAGTCTTGGTTTGATCACAAATCTACTCTAGCCTTACTTGACATTCTTTAGTAAAGAGGTGTGGCGAAATACCAAAGATTCCTTAATGGCTTTCGTTCAGACATATTTCACTACAGTATGTACATATATGGTCCTGTTGTATAGTACCCCCGTTATTTATTTATGGCAAATAAGTTGGTATCTGATTACTGGTTCACCTAAGTGAAGTTAATGCTTTGAATGTACCTTTGCATGCTTTCTCTGAAGGACTGTACACATATCTAGACCCGCATTGACACTTGTAGTTGGAGCACTTATATCGAGGACCACCTTTAGCAGTGCATTCACGATTATAAAGGCATCGTGATCCTAAAACTGGAAATGGGGAAGCAAAAAGAACAAACGTTTAAATGAAATCACTCATGCCGAGGTAGAAGAGGTGGATTGTAGTTGATACATATCATAATTCACAGATTACTCAAATATAAAAGTAAACTCTTATTCCAAATCATAACTGTCTGAGTAATTCTTAAAGCTTCTGCAAAGCAACATTTATTATTTATAGAGCTTTATAACGATATCATTTACAGACTATCTATGTCCGTGGCATTGCAATTAGATGATAATTTTCATATTATCAAAAGTCCACGCGTTGGCTCTATGAATAGACTTTTACAGATTTACCCATTTTACTTTTTGCTGCAGCTGTAAAATTAACAAAACCTCATTTCATAGAGTCAGATTTTATATTGAAGTAATATATATATATATATATTTGATTTTTGATTTGATTTTATTCGGTC
>OZ012691.1:23455909-23498409 GCA_963942565.1 Maea johnstoni
TTAGATTATGCAATGAGGTAAAAGAAAACAACACGGGTGCAATGTCATCTTATAATTTGTAATCAAATACACTATGGGTGACTAACTCATCAAACAAGTTTATTGTAAATCATTTGCTTAGGCCAGTAGGGCTACAAATATTTCATATGAAAATATGAAAACAGATAAATTGATAGCTGGATCACCAGACGTTGCATACTGGAATGTGTATCAGAAAACAATTTTCTCTTTATAAATTGAGTGAATTATGGTTTAAAGAGACATCGGCAAAAAAGGTCATTTAGTGCCATAAAATTTCACCAGATATAGCAGTTCATTGTTGGAAACACTGACAAAGCATAATAATTCCAGTCGAACGAAGAAGAACAGAGCCTTTGGATCCAATCATCTTTTGTAGTTTCATTGATCTGATTGTATCTCATCAACAAAGAATAAGGACCATTTAACATACATTTGTAAAATTCGGTTTTGTAACAAAACACACCTTTTAATCATGCTGTGCTTTATCAGTGTAGTTCAGGAAGATGGAAACACTTTTAGTTCATGATATTGGTGTACATTTTAAAACACATCTGTAGTCAACACGAGAATATGATCGAATCTCTATAGCTATTGGCATTTCTTACAATTGGAATTAGTTTTAAAACAAAGCCTATACACTGTATACTGGACACTATTAAATATTCTATGAAATCCTCTGTTTCGTTGTGAAAAAATAACAATACATTTACTTACTACTTGATGATGGTTTCTTTGAGCGTTTAGCTAGAATATATAAGAGAAATGTCATAAGCTAATTAATTAAGGATCAAGATAATTGATTTCCTGATCTTTAACAAATTGTATAATTTTATGAAGCCCTATAGCTAATCCAGATTGGGTATAATTGGTCATACAAGTCCGCCGAGGGTTTCCTCAAAACTCGATACAACATTCTGCTACTATATCGTCTTTAATTTGAAAAATAACATGTGGACTGTTTTTAAATTCAAGTTTGGACTTTGGAGTTTCGTCATGTTTTACGCAGTGATAATTAGCCATTTATAAATGGCGTGACCACAAGTCTCTGGCAACGTCCCTACATTCTGCTTCGTATAAACCCCTTTGTCAGATTGTGTTATCAAAAACTAGAATGACTAGATGTTCTCCCAATAGAACCTTGCTCAAAACACTTACCTCCTCTACGATTTGCTAAATAAGAAAAGAAAAAAAGTGTTAGTAAACATTTCGATACATACACAGATGGTAGACAATAAATTGAAGGAATACCTTATCATATACAACTGCCATCAGGTAGCCGGCATATCTTGGTTTATTTCTCAACTGAATGAGTGCGATGATTAAAAACGATGGAGATGATGGTCATTTATTACAAAATGAGAATTTTGCCTACCTGAATTATAGCATACGCACATTGATTACACTAAATTACGTAGAAAGTCAGTAATATTATGCCAGTAACTTTAAATCCTAGCAGCAAGCTTGGTTTCATAGCCTTCATATTAACCTTTCAAAGAACATTATCAAACCTCACCAGGCACAATTTAGCAGCTAGCTCTGCTCTAATCAGGGTCATTGCTCTTCAAAATGGTGACTTTATAATGACCCCTTTGTCAGATTGTGTTACTAAAAACTAGAATTACTAGAAGTTATCCCAATAGAATCTTGCTCAAAACACTTACCTCCTCTACGCCTTCCTGAATAAGTAAAGAAAAAAAGTGTTAGTAAACATTTTGATACATACACAGATGGTATACAATAAATTGAAGGAATACGTTCGCATATACAACGTCCATCAGGTAGTTGGCATATCTTGGTTTATTTCTCAACTGAATGAGTGCGATGATGAAAAATGGTTATTACAAATTGTGCCAACCTGAAATATAGCATCTGCAAGTTGATTACACTAAATTACATAGAAAGTCAGTAATATTATGCCAGTATCTTTAAATCCTAGCTCATGCTCAGTTTCATAGCCTTCATATTCACCTTTCAAAGAACATTATCAAACCTCACCAAGCACATTTCAGCAGCTAGCTCTGCTCTAATCACGGCCATTGCTTTTCAAAATGGTGACTTTATAATGACCCCTTTGTCAGATTGTGTTATTAAAAACTAGAATTACTAGATGTTCTCCCAATAGAACCTCGCTCAAAACACTTACCTCCTCTACGCATTCCTAAATAAGTAAAGAAAAAAAGTGTTAGTAAACATTTTGATACATACACAGATGGTATACAATAAATTGAAGGAATACGTTCGCAAATACAACGTCCATCAGGTAGCCGGCATATCTTGATTTATTTCTCAACTGAATGAGTGCGATGATTAAAAACGATGGAGATGATGGTCATTTATTACAAAATGAGAATTGTGCCTACCTGAATTATAGCATACGCACATTGATTACACCAAATTACGTAGAAAGTCAGTAATATTATGCCAGTAACTTTAAATCCTAGCAGCAAGCTTGGTTTCATAGCCTTCATATTCACCTTTCAAAGAACATTATCAAACCTCACCAGGCACAATTTAGCAGCTAGCTCTGCTCTAATCAGGGTCATTGCTCTTCAAAATGGTGACTTTATAATGACCCCTTTGTCAGATTGTGTTATTAAAAACTAGAATTACTAGATGTTATCCCAATAGAACCTTGCTCAAAACACTTACCTCCTCTACGCCTTCCTAAATAAGTAAAGAAAAAAAGTGTTAGTAAACATTTTGATACATACACAGATGGTATACAATAAATTGAAGGAATACGTTCGCATATACAACGTCCATCAGGTAGTTGGCATTTATTGGTTTATTTCTCAACTGAATGAGTGCGATGATGAAAAACGGTTATTACAAATTGTGCCAACCTGAAATATAGCATCTGCAAATTGATTACACTAAATTACATAGAAAGTCAGTAATATTATGCCAGTATCTTTAAATCCTAGCTGATGCTCAGTTTCATAGCCTTCATATTCACCTTTCAAAGAACATTATCAAACCTCACCAAGCACATTTCAGCAGCTAGCTCTGCTCTAATCACGGCCATTGCTTTTCAAAATGGTGACTTTATAATGACCCCTTTGTCAGATTGTGTTATTAAAAACTAGAATTACTAGATGTTCTCCCAATAGAACCTCGCTCAAAACACTTACCTCCTCTACGCATTCCTAAATAAGTAAAGAAAAAAAGTGTCAGTAAACATTTTGATACATACACAGATGGTATACAATAAATTGAAGGAATACGTTCGCATATACAACGTCCATCAGGTAGCCGGCATATCTTGATTTATTTCTCAACTGAATGAGTGCGATGATTAAAAACGATGGGGATGATGGTCATTTATTACAAAATGAGAATTTTGCCTACCTGATTTATAGCATACGCACATTGATTACACCAAATTACGTAGAAAGTCAGTAATATTATGCCAGTAACTTTAAATCCTAGCAGCAAGCTTGGTTTCATAGCCTTCATATCCACCTTTCAAAGAACATTATCAAACCTCACCAGGCACAATTTAGCAGCTAGCTCTAATCAGGGTCATTGCTCTTCAAAATGGTGACTTTATAATGACCCCTTTGTCAGATTGTGTTATTAAAAACTAGAATTACTAGATGTTATCCCAATAGAACCTTGCTCAAAACACTTACCTCCTCTACGCCTTCCTAAATAAGTAAAGAAAAAAAGTGTTAGTAAACATTTTGATACATACACAGATGGTATACAATAAATTGAAGGAATACGTTCGCATATACAACGTCCATCAGGTAGTTGGCATATCTTGGTTTATTTCTCAACTGAATGAGTGCGATGATGAAAAACTGTTATTACAAATTGTGCCAACCTGAAATATAGCATCTGCAAATTGATTACACTAAATTACATAGAAAGTCAGTAATATTATGCCAGTATCTTTAAATCCTAGCTGATGCTCAGTTTCATAGCCTTTATATTCACCTTCCAAAGAACATTATCAAACCTCACCAAGCACATTTCAGCAGCTAGCTCTGCTCTAATCACGGCCATTGCTTTTCAAAATGGTGACTTTATAATGACCCCTTTGTCAGATTGTGTTATTGAAAACTAGAATTACTAGATGTTCTCCCAATAGAACCTCGCTCAAAACACTTACCTCCTCTACGCATTCCTAAATAAGTAAAGAAAAAAAGTGTTAGTAAACATTTTCATACATACACAGATGGTATACAATAAATCGAAGGAATACGTTCGCATATGCAACGTCCATCAGGTAGTTGGCATATCTTGGTTTATTTCTCAACTGAATGAGTGCGATGATGAAAAACGGTTATTACAAATTGTGCCAACCTGAAATATAGCATCTGCAAATTGATTACACTAAATTACATAGAAAGTCAGTAATATTATGCCAGTATCTTTAAATCCTAGCTGATGCTCAGTTTCATAGCCTTCATATTCACCTTTCAAAGAACATTATCAAACCTCACCAGGCACATTTTAGCAGCTAGCTCTGCTTTTATCATGGCCAGTGCTTTTCAAAATGGTGACTTTATAATGACCGCTTTGTCAGATTGTGTTATTTAATACTAGAATGACTAGATGTTCTCCCAATAGAACCTTGCTCACCATACATCCCAACTTATTTCTGCCAATGTAAAGAATATCTGCTCTACTATATGAACAATAAGAGGCAGAATTCCAGTTTGAACTAGTGAAACCGAGACTGAGGGGTAATATTTCTTGAATGATCTAGGTCAATGAAACCCAAAGTGATTCGAATTGCAATTGTAACTCCCCCTGTAGCTACAGATATTGTCATTCCTCACCTGTATATACATGTACATGAGAATTTCTGAGCATGCTCTGAACTCAAGGAGCCGATGTTATGTTACACATTTTTCAACACTGTGCCTCTAGTTAAACATTTTAAATTGCTGTGCTCCTTAACTGGTCGTCTTTGTTTCAGAACTAAAATGCTTAGGCTCCCCTGTTTGTCTAATGTAATCTGTAGCTTGTATTCAAATTAAATCTCTAAAAAACGGACTACTTTGTTAATTGAACATATTTTCTTGTTCGTAAGGTATTTATACAGAGCATTGTCCATCCTCTGTAGAATGTATTGTAATCAAAATATCAATCTTTGTGTGATTATAAAAGTACAGATAAGTCATCTTTTCAAGATATGGAAAGTCGTTTATAACATACCTGCTGCCAGTTTTGATGCTTCTGAAAGTTAACAAAACGTCATTGAGCATTAGATTATGCAATGAGGTAAAAGAAAACAACACGGGTGCAATGTCATCTTATAATTTGTAATCAAATACACTATGGGTGACTTACTCATCAAACGAGTTTATTGTAAATCATTTGCTTAGGCCAGTAAGGCTACAAATATTTCATATGAAAATATGAAAACTGAGATAAATTGATAGCTGGATCACCAGACGTTGCATACTGGAATGTGTATCAGAAAACAATTTTCTCTTTATAAATTGAGTGAATTATGGTTTAAAGAGACATCGGCAAAAAAGGTCATTTAGTGCCATAAAATATCACCAGATATAGCAGTTCATTGTTGGAAACACTGACAAAGCATAATAATTCCAGTCAAACGAAGAAGAACAGAGCCTTTGAATCCAATCATCTTTTGTAGTTTCATTGATCTGATTGTATCTCATCAACAAAGAATAAGGACCATTTAACATAAATTTGTAAAATTCGGTTTTGTAACAAAACACACTTTTTAATCATGCTGTGCTTTATCAGTGTAGTTCAGGAAGATGGAAACACTTTTAGTTCATGATATTGGTGTACATTTTAAAACACATCTGTAGTCAACACGAGAATATGATGGAATCTCTATTGCTATTGGCATTTCTTACAATTGGAATTAGTTTTAAAACAAAGCCTATACACTGTATACTGGACACTATAAAATATTCTATGAAATTCTCTGTTTCGTTGTGAAAAAATAACAATACATTTACTTACTACTTGATGATGGTTTCTTTGAGCGTTTAGCTAGAATATATAAAAGAAATGTCATTAGCTAATTAATTAAGGATCAAGATAATTGATTTCCTGATCTTTAACAAATTGTATAATTTTATGAAGCCCTATAGCTAATCCAGATTGGGTATAATTGGTCATACAAGTCCACCGAGGGTTTCCTCAAAACTCGATACAACATTCTGCTACTATATCGTCTTTAATTTGAAAAATAACATGTGGACTGTTTTTAAATTCAAGTTTGGACTTTGGAGTTTCGTCATGTTTTACGCAGTGATAATTAGCCATTTATAAATGGCGTGACCACAAGTCTCTGGCAACGTCCCTACATTCTGCTTCGTATAAACCATTTTGTCAGATTGTGTTATTAAAAACTAGAATGACTAGATGTTCTCCCAATAGAACCTTGCTCAAAACACTTACCTCCTCTACGATTTGCTAAATAAGAAAAGAAAAAAAGTGTTAGTAAACATTTCGATACATACACAGATGGTAGACAATAAATTGAAGGAATACCTTATCATATACAACTGCCATCAGGTAGCCGGCATATCTTGGTTTATTTCTCAACTGAATGAGTGCGATGATTAAAAACGATGGAGATGATGGTCATAAATTACAAAATGAGAATTTTGCCTACCTGAATTATAGCATACGCACATTGATTACACTAAATTACATAGAAAGTCAGTAATATTATGCCAGTATCTTTAAATCCTAGCTGATGCTCAGTTTCATAGCCTTCATATTCACCTTTCAAAGAACATTATCAAACCTCACCAAGCACATTTCAGCAGCTAGCTCTGCTCTAATCACGGCCATTGCTTTTCAAAATGGTGACTTTATAATGACCCCTTTGTCAGATTGTGTTATTAAAAACTAGAATTACTAGATGTTCTCCCAATAGAACCTCGCTCAAAACACTTACCTCCTCTACGCCTTCCTAAATAAGTAAAGAAAAAAAGTGTTAGTAAACATTTTCATACCTACACAGATGGTATACAATAAATTGAAGGAATACGTTCGCATATACAACGTCCATCAGGTAGTTGGCATATCTTGGTTTATTTCTCAACTGAATGAGTGCGATGATGAAAAACGGTTATTACAAATTGTGCCAACCTGAAATATAGCATCTGCAAATTGATTACACTAAATTACATAGAAAGTCAGTAATATTATGCCAGTATCTTTAAATCCTAGCTGATGCTCAGTTTCATAGCCTTCATATTCACCTTTCAAAGAACATTATCAAACCTCACCAGGCACATTTTAGCAGCTAGCTCTGCTTTTATCATGGCCAGTGCTTTTCAAAATGGTGACTTCTTTATGACCGCTTTGTCAGATTGTGTTATTTAATACTAGAATGACTAGATGTTCTCCCAATAGAACCTTGCTCACCATACATCCCAACTTATTTCTGCCAATGTAAAGAATATCTGCTCTACTATATGAACAATAAGAGGCAGAATTCCAGTTTGAACTAGTGAAACCGAGACTGAGGGGTCATATTTCTTGAATGATCTAGGTCAATGAAACCCAAAGTGATTCGAATTGCAATTGTAACTCCCCCTGTAGCTACAGATATTGTCATTCCTCACCTGTATATACATGTACATGAGAATTTCTGAGCATGCTCTGAACTCAAGGAGCCGATGTTATGTTACACATTTTTCAACACTGTGCCTCTAGTTAAACATTTTAAATTGCTGTGCTCCTTAACTGGTCGTCTTTGTTTCAGAACTAAAATGCTTAGGCTCCCCTGTTTGTCTAATGTAATCTGTAGCTTGTATTCAAATTAAATCTCTAAAAAACGGACTACTTTGTTAATTGAACATATTTTCTTGTTCGTAAGGTATTTATACAGAGCATTGTCCATCCTCTGTAGAATGTATTGTAATCAAAATATCAATCTTTGTGTGATTATAAAAGTACAGATAAGTCATCTTTTCAAGATATGGAAAGTCGTTTATAACATACCTGCTGCCAGTTTTGATGCTTCTGAAAGTTAACAAAACGTCATTGAGCATTAGATTATGCAATGAGGTAAAAGAAAACAACACGGGTGCAATGTCATCTTATAATTTGTAATCAAATACACTATGGGTGACTTACTCATCAAACGAGTTTATTGTAAATCATTTGCTTAGGCCAGTAAGGCTACAAATATTTCATATGAAAATATGAAAACTGAGATAAATTGATAGCTGGATCACCAGACGTTGCATACTGGAATGTGTATCAGAAAACAATTTTCTCTTTATAAATTGAGTGAATAATGGTTTAAAGAGACATCGGCAAAAAGGTCATTTAGTGCCATAAAATATCACCAGATATAGCAGTTCATTGTTGGAAACACTGACAAAGCATAATAATTCCAGTCAAACGAAGAAGAACAGAGCCTTTGAATCCAATCATCTTTTGTAGTTTCATTGATCTGATTGTATCTCATCAACAAAGAATAAGGACCATTTAACATAAATTTGTAAAATTCGGTTTTGTAACAAAACACACTTTTTAATCATGCTGTGCTTTATCAGTGTAGTTCAGGAAGATGGAAACACTTTTAGTTCATGATATTGGTGTACATTTTAAAACACATCTGTAGTCAACACGAGAATATGATGGAATCTCTATTGCTATTGGCATTTCTTACAATTGGAATTAGTTTTAAAACAAAGCCTATACACTGTATACTGGACACTATAAAATATTCTATGAAATTCTCTGTTTCGTTGTGAAAAAATAACAATACATTTACTTACTACTTGATGATGGTTTCTTTGAGCGTTTAGCTAGAATATATAAAAGAAATGTCATTAGCTAATTAATTAAGGATCAAGATAATTGATTTCCTGATCTTTAACAAATTGTATAATTTTATGAAGCCCTATAGCTAATCCAGATTGGGTATAATTGGTCATACAAGTCCACCGAGGGTTTCCTCAAAACTCGATACAACATTCTGCTACTATATCGTCTTTAATTTGAAAAATAACATGTGGACTGTTTTTAAATTCAAGTTTGGACTTTGGAGTTTCGTCATGTTTTACGCAGTGATAATTAGCCATTTATAAATGGCGTGACCACAAGTCTCTGGCAACGTCCCTACATTCTGCTTCGTATAAACCATTTTGTCAGATTGTGTTATTAAAAACTAGAATGACTAGATGTTCTCCCAATAGAACCTTGCTCAAAACACTTACCTCCTCTACGATTTGCTAAATAAGAAAAGAAAAAAAGTGTTAGTAAACATTTCGATACATACACAGATGGTAGACAATAAATTGAAGGAATACCTTATCATATACAACTGCCATCAGGTAGCCGGCATATCTTGGTTTATTTCTCAACTGAATGAGTGCGATGATTAAAAACGATGGAGATGATGGTCATAAATTACAAAATGAGAATTTTGCCTACCTGAATTATAGCATACGCACATTGATTACACTAAATTACATAGAAAGTCAGTAATATTATGCCAGTATCTTTAAATCCTAGCTGATGCTCAGTTTCATAGCCTTCATATTCACCTTTCAAAGAACATTATCAAACCTCACCAAGCACATTTCAGCAGCTAGCTCTGCTCTAATCACGGCCATTGCTTTTCAAAATGGTGACTTTATAATGACCCCTTTGTCAGATTGTGTTATTAAAAACTAGAATTACTAGATGTTCTCCCAATAGAATCTTGCTCAAAACACTTACCTCCTCTACGCCTTCCTGAATAAGTAAAGAAAAAAAGTGTTAGTAAACATTTTGATACATACACAGATGGTATACAATAAATTGAAGGAATACGTTCGCATATACAACGTCCATCAGGTAGTTGGCATATCTTGGTTTATTTCTCAACTGAATGAGTGCGATGATGAAAAATGGTTATTACAAATTGTGCCAACCTGAAATATAGCATCTGCAAGTTGATTACACTAAATTACATAGAAAGTCAGTAATATTATGCCAGTATCTTTAAATCCTAGCTCATGCTCAGTTTCATAGCCTTCATATTCACCTTTCAAAGAACATTATCAAACCTCACCAAGCACATTTCAGCAGCTAGCTCTGCTCTAATCACGGCCATTGCTTTTCAAAATGGTGACTTTATAATGACCCCTTTGTCAGATTGTGTTATTAAAAACTAGAATTACTAGATGTTCTCCCAATAGAACCTCGCTCAAAACACTTACCTCCTCTACGCATTCCTAAATAAGTAAAGAAAAAAAGTGTTAGTAAACATTTTGATACATACACAGATGGTATACAATAAATTGAAGGAATACGTTCGCAAATACAACGTCCATCAGGTAGCCGGCATATCTTGATTTATTTCTCAACTGAATGAGTGCGATGATTAAAAACGATGGAGATGATGGTCATTTATTACAAAATGAGAATTGTGCCTACCTGAATTATAGCATACGCACATTGATTACACCAAATTACGTAGAAAGTCAGTAATATTATGCCAGTAACTTTAAATCCTAGCAGCAAGCTTGGTTTCATAGCCTTCATATTCACCTTTCAAAGAACATTATCAAACCTCACCAGGCACAATTTAGCAGCTAGCTCTGCTCTAATCAGGGTCATTGCTCTTCAAAATGGTGACTTTATAATGACCCCTTTGTCAGATTGTGTTATTAAAAACTAGAATTACTAGATGTTATCCCAATAGAACCTTGCTCAAAACACTTACCTCCTCTACGCCTTCCTAAATAAGTAAAGAAAAAAAGTGTTAGTAAACATTTTGATACATACACAGATGGTATACAATAAATTGAAGGAATACGTTCGCATATACAACGTCCATCAGGTAGTTGGCATTTATTGGTTTATTTCTCAACTGAATGAGTGCGATGATGAAAAACGGTTATTACAAATTGTGCCAACCTGAAATATAGCATCTGCAAATTGATTACACTAAATTACATAGAAAGTCAGTAATATTATGCCAGTATCTTTAAATCCTAGCTGATGCTCAGTTTCATAGCCTTCATATTCACCTTTCAAAGAACATTATCAAACCTCACCAAGCACATTTCAGCAGCTAGCTCTGCTCTAATCACGGCCATTGCTTTTCAAAATGGTGACTTTATAATGACCCCTTTGTCAGATTGTGTTATTAAAAACTAGAATTACTAGATGTTCTCCCAATAGAACCTCGCTCAAAACACTTACCTCCTCTACGCATTCCTAAATAAGTAAAGAAAAAAAGTGTCAGTAAACATTTTGATACATACACAGATGGTATACAATAAATTGAAGGAATACGTTCGCATATACAACGTCCATCAGGTAGCCGGCATATCTTGATTTATTTCTCAACTGAATGAGTGCGATGATTAAAAACGATGGGGATGATGGTCATTTATTACAAAATGAGAATTTTGCCTACCTGATTTATAGCATACGCACATTGATTACACCAAATTACGTAGAAAGTCAGTAATATTATGCCAGTAACTTTAAATCCTAGCAGCAAGCTTGGTTTCATAGCCTTCATATCCACCTTTCAAAGAACATTATCAAACCTCACCAGGCACAATTTAGCAGCTAGCTCTAATCAGGGTCATTGCTCTTCAAAATGGTGACTTTATAATGACCCCTTTGTCAGATTGTGTTATTAAAAACTAGAATTACTAGATGTTATCCCAATAGAACCTTGCTCAAAACACTTACCTCCTCTACGCCTTCCTAAATAAGTAAAGAAAAAAAGTGTTAGTAAACATTTTGATACATACACAGATGGTATACAATAAATTGAAGGAATACGTTCGCATATACAACGTCCATCAGGTAGTTGGCATATCTTGGTTTATTTCTCAACTGAATGAGTGCGATGATGAAAAACTGTTATTACAAATTGTGCCAACCTGAAATATAGCATCTGCAAATTGATTACACTAAATTACATAGAAAGTCAGTAATATTATGCCAGTATCTTTAAATCCTAGCTGATGCTCAGTTTCATAGCCTTTATATTCACCTTCCAAAGAACATTATCAAACCTCACCAAGCACATTTCAGCAGCTAGCTCTGCTCTAATCACGGCCATTGCTTTTCAAAATGGTGACTTTATAATGACCCCTTTGTCAGATTGTGTTATTGAAAACTAGAATTACTAGATGTTCTCCCAATAGAACCTCGCTCAAAACACTTACCTCCTCTACGCATTCCTAAATAAGTAAAGAAAAAAAGTGTTAGTAAACATTTTCATACATACACAGATGGTATACAATAAATCGAAGGAATACGTTCGCATATGCAACGTCCATCAGGTAGTTGGCATATCTTGGTTTATTTCTCAACTGAATGAGTGCGATGATGAAAAACGGTTATTACAAATTGTGCCAACCTGAAATATAGCATCTGCAAATTGATTACACTAAATTACATAGAAAGTCAGTAATATTATGCCAGTATCTTTAAATCCTAGCTGATGCTCAGTTTCATAGCCTTCATATTCACCTTTCAAAGAACATTATCAAACCTCACCAGGCACATTTTAGCAGCTAGCTCTGCTTTTATCATGGCCAGTGCTTTTCAAAATGGTGACTTTATAATGACCGCTTTGTCAGATTGTGTTATTTAATACTAGAATGACTAGATGTTCTCCCAATAGAACCTTGCTCACCATACGTCCCAACTTATTTCTGCCAATGTAAAGAATATCTGCTCTACTATATGAACAATAAGAGGCAGAATTCCAGTTTGAACTAGTGAAACCGAGACTGAGGGGTAATATTTCTTGAATGATCTAGGTCAATGAAACCCAAAGTGATTCGAATTGCAATTGTAACTCCCCCTGTAGCTACAGATATTGTCATTCCTCACCTGTATATACATGTACATGAGAATTTCTGAGCATGCTCTGAACTCAAGGAGCCGATGTTATGTTACACATTTTTCAACACTGTGCCTCTAGTTAAACATTTTAAATTGCTGTGCTCCTTAACTGGTCGTCTTTGTTTCAGAACTAAAATGCTTAGGCTCCCCTGTTTGTCTAATGTAATCTGTAGCTTGTATTCAAATTAAATCTCTAAAAAACGGACTACTTTGTTAATTGAACATATTTTCTTGTTCGTAAGGTATTTATACAGAGCATTGTCCATCCTCTGTAGAATGTATTGTAATCAAAATATCAATCTTTGTGTGATTATAAAAGTACAGATAAGTCATCTTTTCAAGATATGGAAAGTCGTTTATAACATACCTGCTGCCAGTTTTGATGCTTCTGAAAGTTAACAAAACGTCATTGAGCATTAGATTATGCAATGAGGTAAAAGAAAACAACACGGGTGCAATGTCATCTTATAATTTGTAATCAAATACACTATGGGTGACTTACTCATCAAACAAGTTTATTGTAAATCATTTGCTTAGGCCAGTAAGGCTACAAATATTTCATATGAAAATATGAAAACTGAAATAAATTGATAGCTGGATCACCAGACGTTGCATACTGGAATGTGTATCAGAAAACAATTTTCTCTTTATAAATTGAGTGAATTATGGTTTAAAGAGACATCGGCAAAAAAGGTCATTTAGTGCCATAAAATTTCACCAGATATAGCAGTTCATTGTTGGAAACACTGACAAAGCATAATAATTCCAGTCAAACGAAGAAGAACAGAGCCTTTGAATCCAATCATCTTTTGTAGTTTCATTGATCTGATTGTATCTCATCAACAAAGAATAAGGACCATTTAACATAAATTTGTAAAATTCGGTTTTGTAACAAAACACACTTTTTAATCATGCTGTGCTTTATCAGTGTAGTTCAGGAAGATGGAAACACTTTTAGTTCATGATATTGGTGTACATTTTAAAACACATCTGTAGTCAACACGAGAATATGATGGAATCTCTATTGCTATTGGCATTTCTTACAATTGGAATTAGTTTTAAAACAAAGCCTATACACTGTATACTGGACACTATAAAATATTCTATGAAATTCTCTGTTTCGTTGTGAAAAAATAACAATACATTTACTTACTACTTGATGATGGTTTCTTTGAGCGTTTAGCTAGAATATATAAAAGAAATGTCATTAGCTAATTAATTAAGGATCAAGATAATTGATTTCCTGATCTTTAACAAATTGTATAATTTTATGAAGCCCTATAGCTAATCCAGATTGGGTATAATTGGTCATACAAGTCCACCGAGGGTTTCCTCAAAACTCGATACAACATTCTGCTACTATATCGTCTTTAATTTGAAAAATAACATGTGGACTGTTTTTAAATTCAAGTTTGGACTTTGGAGTTTCGTCATGTTTTACGCAGTGATAATTAGCCATTTATAAATGGCGTGACCACAAGTCTCTGGCAACGTCCCTACATTCTGCTTCGTATAAACCATTTTGTCAGATTGTGTTATTAAAAACTAGAATGACTAGATGTTCTCCCAATAGAACCTTGCTCAAAACACTTACCTCCTCTACGATTTGCTAAATAAGAAAAGAAAAAAAGTGTTAGTAAACATTTCGATACATACACAGATGGTAGACAATAAATTGAAGGAATACCTTATCATATACAACTGCCATCAGGTAGCCGGCATATCTTGGTTTATTTCTCAACTGAATGAGTGCGATGATTAAAAACGATGGAGATGATGGTCATAAATTACAAAATGAGAATTTTGCCTACCTGAATTATAGCATACGCACATTGATTACACTAAATTACATAGAAAGTCAGTAATATTATGCCAGTATCTTTAAATCCTAGCTGATGCTCAGTTTCATAGCCTTCATATTCACCTTTCAAAGAACATTATCAAACCTCACCAAGCACATTTCAGCAGCTAGCTCTGCTCTAATCACGGCCATTGCTCTTCAAAATGGTGACTTTATAATGACCCCTTTGTCAGATTGTGTTATTAAAAACTAGAATTACTAGATGTTCTCCCAATAGAACCTCGCTCAAAACACTTACCTCCTCTACGCCTTCCTAAATAAGTAAAGAAAAAAAGTGTTAGTAAACATTTTCATACCTACACAGATGGTATACAATAAATTGAAGGAATACGTTCGCATATACAACGTCCATCAGGTAGTTGGCATATCTTGGTTTATTTCTCAACTGAATGAGTGCGATGATGAAAAACGGTTATTACAAATTGTGCCAACCTGAAATATAGCATCTGCAAATTGATTACACTAAATTACATAGAAAGTCAGTAATATTATGCCAGTATCTTTAAATCCTAGCTGATGCTCAGTTTCATAGCCTTCATATTCACCTTTCAAAGAACATTATCAAACCTCACCAGGCACATTTTAGCAGCTAGCTCTGCTTTTATCATGGCCAGTGCTTTTCAAAATGGTGACTTCTTTATGACCGCTTTGTCAGATTGTGTTATTTAATACTAGAATGACTAGATGTTCTCCCAATAGAACCTTGCTCACCATACATCCCAACTTATTTCTGCCAATGTAAAGAATATCTGCTCTACTATATGAACAATAAGAGGCAGAATTCCAGTTTGAACTAGTGAAACCGAGACTGAGGGGTCATATTTCTTGAATGATCTAGGTCAATGAAACCCAAAGTGATTCGAATTGCAATTGTAACTCCCCCTGTAGCTACAGATATTGTCATTCCTCACCTGTATATACATGTACATGAGAATTTCTGAGCATGCTCTGAACTCAAGGAGCCGATGTTATGTTACACATTTTTCAACACTGTGCCTCTAGTTAAACATTTTAAATTGCTGTGCTCCTTAACTGGTCGTCTTTGTTTCAGAACTAAAATGCTTAGGCTCCCCTGTTTGTCTAATGTAATCTGTAGCTTGTATTCAAATTAAATCTCTAAAAAACGGACTACTTTGTTAATTGAACATATTTTCTTGTTCGTAAGGTATTTATACAGAGCATTGTCCATCCTCTGTAGAATGTATTGTAATCAAAATATCAATCTTTGTGTGATTATAAAAGTACAGATAAGTCATCTTTTCAAGATATGGAAAGTCGTTTATAACATACCTGCTGCCAGTTTTGATGCTTCTGAAAGTTAACAAAACGTCATTGAGCATTAGATTATGCAATGAGGTAAAAGAAAACAACACGGGTGCAATGTCATCTTATAATTTGTAATCAAATACACTATGGGTGACTTACTCATCAAACAAGTTTATTGTAAATCATTTGCTTAGGCCAGTAAGGCTACAAATATTTCATATGAAAATATGAAAACTGAGATAAATTGATAGCTGGATCACCAGACGTTGCATACTGGAATGTGTATCAGAAAACAATTTTCTCTTTATAAATTGAGTGAATTATGGTTTAAAGAGACATCGGCAAAAAAGGTCATTTAGTGCCATAAAATTTCACCAGATATAGCAGTTCATTGTTGGAAACACTGACAAAGCATAATAATTCCAGTCAAACGAAGAAGAACAGAGCCTTTGAATCCAATCATCTTTTGTAGTTTCATTGATCTGATTGTATCTCATCAACAAAGAATAAGGACCATTTAACATAAATTTGTAAAATTCGGTTTTGTAACAAAACACACTTTTTAATCATGCTGTGCTTTATCAGTGTAGTTCAGGAAGATGGAAACACTTTTAGTTCATGATATTGGTGTACATTTTAAAACACATCTGTAGTCAACACGAGAATATGATGGAATCTCTATTGCTATTGGCATTTCTTACAATTGGAATTAGTTTTAAAACAAAGCCTATACACTGTATACTGGACACTATAAAATATTCTATGAAATTCTCTGTTTCGTTGTGAAAAAATAACAATACATTTACTTACTACTTGATGATGGTTTCTTTGAGCGTTTAGCTAGAATATATAAAAGAAATGTCATTAGCTAATTAATTAAGGATCAAGATAATTGATTTCCTGATCTTTAACAAATTGTATAATTTTATGAAGCCCTATAGCTAATCCAGATTGGGTATAATTGGTCATACAAGTCCACCGAGGGTTTCCTCAAAACTCGATACAACATTCTGCTACTATATCGTCTTTAATTTGAAAAATAACATGTGGACTGTTTTTAAATTCAAGTTTGGACTTTGGAGTTTCGTCATGTTTTACGCAGTGATAATTAGCCATTTATAAATGGCGTGACCACAAGTCTCTGGCAACGTCCCTACATTCTGCTTCGTATAAACCATTTTGTCAGATTGTGTTATTAAAAACTAGAATGACTAGATGTTCTCCCAATAGAACCTTGCTCAAAACACTTACCTCCTCTACGATTTGCTAAATAAGAAAAGAAAAAAAGTGTTAGTAAACATTTCGATACATACACAGATGGTAGACAATAAATTGAAGGAATACCTTATCATATACAACTGCCATCAGGTAGCCGGCATATCTTGGTTTATTTCTCAACTGAATGAGTGCGATGATTAAAAACGATGGAGATGATGGTCATAAATTACAAAATGAGAATTTTGCCTACCTGAATTATAGCATACGCACATTGATTACACTAAATTACATAGAAAGTCAGTAATATTATGCCAGTATCTTTAAATCCTAGCTGATGCTCAGTTTCATAGCCTTCATATTCACCTTTCAAAGAACATTATCAAACCTCACCAAGCACATTTCAGCAGCTAGCTCTGCTCTAATCACGGCCATTGCTTTTCAAAATGGTGACTTTATAATGACCCCTTTGTCAGATTGTGTTATTAAAAACTAGAATTACTAGATGTTCTCCCAATAGAACCTCGCTCAAAACACTTACCTCCTCTACGCCTTCCTAAATAAGTAAAGAAAAAAAGTGTTAGTAAACATTTTCATACCTACACAGATGGTATACAATAAATTGAAGGAATACGTTCGCATATACAACGTCCATCAGGTAGTTGGCATATCTTGGTTTATTTCTCAACTGAATGAGTGCGATGATGAAAAACGGTTATTACAAATTGTGCCAACCTGAAATATAGCATCTGCAAATTGATTACACTAAATTACATAGAAAGTCAGTAATATTATGCCAGTATCTTTAAATCCTAGCTGATGCTCAGTTTCATAGCCTTCATATTCACCTTTCAAAGAACATTATCAAACCTCACCAGGCACATTTTAGCAGCTAGCTCTGCTTTTATCATGGCCAGTGCTTTTCAAAATGGTGACTTCTTTATGACCGCTTTGTCAGATTGTGTTATTTAATACTAGAATGACTAGATGTTCTCCCAATAGAACCTTGCTCACCATACATCCCAACTTATTTCTGCCAATGTAAAGAATATCTGCTCTACTATATGAACAATAAGAGGCAGAATTCCAGTTTGAACTAGTGAAACCGAGACTGAGGGGTAATATTTCTTGAATGATCTAGGTCAATGAAACCCAAAGTGATTCGAATTGCAATTGTAACTCCCCCTGTAGCTACAGATATTGTCATTCCTCACCTGTATATACATGTACATGAGAATTTCTGAGCATGCTCTGAACTCAAGGAGCCGATGTTATGTTACACATTTTTCAACACTGTGCCTCTAGTTAAACATTTTAAATTGCTGTGCTCCTTAACTGGTCGTCTTTGTTTCAGAACTAAAATGCTTAGGCTCCCCTGTTTGTCTAATGTAATCTGTAGCTTGTATTCAAATTAAATCTCTAAAAAACGGACTACTTTGTTAATTGAACATATTTTCTTGTTCGTAAGGTATTTATACAGAGCATTGTCCATCCTCTGTAGAATGTATTGTAATCAAAATATCAATCTTTGTGTGATTATAAAAGTACAGATAAGTCATCTTTTCAAGATATGGAAAGTCGTTTATAACATACCTGCTGCCAGTTTTGATGCTTCTGAAAGTTAACAAAACGTCATTGAGCATTAGATTATGCAATGAGGTAAAAGAAAACAACACGGGTGCAATGTCATCTTATAATTTGTAATCAAATACACTATGGGTGACTTACTCATCAAACAAGTTTATTGTAAATCATTTGCTTAGGCCAGTAAGGCTACAAATATTTCATATGAAAATATGAAAACTGAAATAAATTGATAGCTGGATCACCAGACGTTGCATACTGGAATGTGTATCAGAAAACAATTTTCTCTTTATAAATTGAGTGAATTATGGTTTAAAGAGACATCGGCAAAAAAGGTCATTTAGTGCCATAAAATTTCACCAGATATAGCAGTTCATTGTTGGAAACACTGACAAAGCATAATAATTCCAGTCAAACGAAGAAGAACAGAGCCTTTGAATCCAATCATCTTTTGTAGTTTCATTGATCTGATTGTATCTCATCAACAAAGAATAAGGACCATTTAACATAAATTTGTAAAATTCGGTTTTGTAACAAAACACACTTTTTAATCATGCTGTGCTTTATCAGTGTAGTTCAGGAAGATGGAAACACTTTTAGTTCATGATATTGGTGTACATTTTAAAACACATCTGTAGTCAACACGAGAATATGATGGAATCTCTATTGCTATTGGCATTTCTTACAATTGGAATTAGTTTTAAAACAAAGCCTATACACTGTATACTGGACACTATAAAATATTCTATGAAATTCTCTGTTTCGTTGTGAAAAAATAACAATACATTTACTTACTACTTGATGATGGTTTCTTTGAGCGTTTAGCTAGAATATATAAAAGAAATGTCATTAGCTAATTAATTAAGGATCAAGATAATTGATTTCCTGATCTTTAACAAATTGTATAATTTTATGAAGCCCTATAGCTAATCCAGATTGGGTATAATTGGTCATACAAGTCCACCGAGGGTTTCCTCAAAACTCGATACAACATTCTGCTACTATATCGTCTTTAATTTGAAAAATAACATGTGGACTGTTTTTAAATTCAAGTTTGGACTTTGGAGTTTCGTCATGTTTTACGCAGTGATAATTAGCCATTTATAAATGGCGTGACCACAAGTCTCTGGCAACGTCCCTATATTCTGCTTCGTATAAACCATTTTGTCAGATTGTGTTATTAAAAACTAGAATGACTAGATGTTCTCCCAATAGAACCTTGCTCAAAACACTTACCTCCTCTACGATTTGCTAAATAAGAAAAGAAAAAAAGTGTTAGTAAACATTTCGATACATACACAGATGGTAGACAATAAATTGAAGGAATACCTTATCATATACAACTGCCATCAGGTAGCCGGCATATCTTGGTTTATTTCTCAACTGAATGAGTGCGATGATTAAAAACGATGGAGATGATGGTCATAAATTACAAAATGAGAATTTTGCCTACCTGAATTATAGCATACGCACATTGATTACACTAAATTACATAGAAAGTCAGTAATATTATGCCAGTATCTTTAAATCCTAGCTGATGCTCAGTTTCATAGCCTTCATATTCACCTTTCAAAGAACATTATCAAACCTCACCAAGCACATTTCAGCAGCTAGCTCTGCTCTAATCACCGCCATTGCTTTTCAAAATGGTGACTTTATAATGACCCCTTTGTCAGATTGTGTTATTAAAAACTAGAATTACTAGATGTTCTCCCAATAGAACCTCGCTCAAAACACTTACCTCCTCTACGCCTTCCTAAATAAGTAAAGAAAAAAAGTGTTAGTAAACATTTTCATACCTACACAGATGGTATACAATAAATTGAAGGAATACGTTCGCATATACAACGTCCATCAGGTAGTTGGCATATCTTGGTTTATTTCTCAACTGAATGAGTGCGATGATGAAAAACGGTTATTACAAATTGTGCCAACCTGAAATATAGCATCTGCAAATTGATTACACTAAATTACATAGAAAGTCAGTAATATTATGCCAGTATCTTTAAATCCTAGCTGATGCTCAGTTTCATAGCCTTCATATTCACCTTTCAAAGAACATTATCAAACCTCACCAGGCACATTTTAGCAGCTAGCTCTGCTTTTATCATGGCCAGTGCTTTTCAAAATGGTGACTTCTTTATGACCGCTTTGTCAGATTGTGTTATTTAATACTAGAATGACTAGATGTTCTCCCAATAGAACCTTGATCACCATACATCCCAACTTATTTCTGCCAATGTAAAGAATATCTGCTCTACTATATGAACAATAAGAGGCAGAATTCCAGTTTGAACTAGTGAAACCGAGACTGAGGGGTAATATTTCTTGAATGATCTAGGTCAATGAAACCCAAAGTGATTCGAATTGCAATTGTAACTCCCCCTGTAGCTACAGATATTGTCATTCCTCACCTGTATATACATGTACATGAGAATTTCTGAGCATGCTCTGAACTCAAGGAGCCGATGTTATGTTACACATTTTTCAACACTGTGCCTCTAGTTAAACATTTTGAATTGCTGTGCTCCTTAACTGGTCGACTTTGTTTCAGAACTAAAATGCTTAGGCTCCCCTGTTTGTCTAATGTAATCTGTAGCTTGTATTCAAATTAAATCTCTAAAAAACGGACTACTTTGTTAATTGAACATATTTTCTTGTTCGTAAGGTATTTATACAGAGCATTGTCCATCCTCTGTAGAATGTATTGTAATCAAAATATCAATCTTTATGTGATTATAAAAGTACATATAAGTCATCTTTTCAAGATATGGAAAGTCGTTTATAACATACCTGCTGCCAGTTTTGATGCTTCTGAAAGTTAACAAAACGTCATTGAGCATTAGATTATGCAATGAGGTAAAGAAAACAACACGGGTGCAATGTCATCTTATAATTTGTAATCAAATACACTATGGGTGACTTACTCATCAAACAAGTTTATTGTAAATCAGTTGCTTAGGCCAGTAAGGCTACAAATATTTCATATGAAAATATGAAAACTGAGATAAATTGATAGCTGGATCACCAGACGTTGCATACTGGAATGTGTATCAGAAAACAATTTTCTCTTTATAAATTGAGTGAATTATGGTTTAAAGAGACATCGGCAAAAAAGGTCATTTAGTGCCATAAAATTTCACCAGATATAGCAGTTCATTGTTGGAAACACTGACAAAGCATAATAATTCCAGTCAATCGAAGAAGAACAGAGCCTTTGAATCCAATCATCTTTTGTAGTTTCATTGATCTGATTGTATCTCATCAACAAAGAATAAGGACCATTTAACATAAATTTGTAAAATTCGGTTTTGTAACAAAACACACTTTTAATCATGCTGTGCTTTATCAGTGTAGTTCAGGAAGATGGAAACACTTTTAGTTCATGATATTGGTGTACATTTTAAAACACATCTGTAGTCAACACGAGAATATGATGGAATCTCTATTGCTATTGGCATTTCTTACAATTGGAATTAGTTTTAAAACAAAGCCTATACACTGTATACTGGAAACTATAAACTATTCTATGAAATTCTCTGTTTCGTTGTGAAAAAATAACAATACATTTACTTACTACTTGATGATGGTTTCTTTGAGCGTTTAGCTAGAATATATAAAAGAAATGTCATTAGCTAATTAATTAAGGATCAAGATAATTGATTTCCTGATCTTTAACAAATTGTATAATTTTATGAAGCCCTATAGCTAATCCAGATTGGGTATAATTGGTCATACAAGTCCGCCGAGGGTTTCCTTAAAACTCGATACAACATTCTGCTACTATATCGTCTTTAATTTGAAAAATAACATGTGGACTGTTTTTAAATTCAAGTTTGGACTTTGGAGTTTCGTCATGTTTTACGCAGTGATAATTAGCCATTTATAAATGGCGTGACCACAAGTCTCTGGCAACGTCCCTACATTCTGCTTCGTATAAACCATTTTGTCAGATTGTGTTATTAAAAACTAGAATGACTAGATGTTCTCCCAATAGAACCTTGCTCAAAACACTTACCTCCTCTACGATTTGCTAAATAAGAAAAGAAAAAAAGTGTTAGTAAACATTTCGATACATACACAGATGGTAGACAATAAATTGAAGGAATACCTTATCATATACAACTGCCATCAGGTAGCCGGCATATCTTGGTTTATTTCTCAACTGAATGAGTGCGATGATTAAAAACGATGGAGATGATGGTCATAAATTACAAAATGAGAATTTTGCCTACCTGAATTATAGCATACGCACATTGATTACACTAAATTACATAGAAAGTCAGTAATATTATGCCAGTATCTTTAAATCCTAGCTGATGCTCAGTTTCATAGCCTTCATATTCACCTTTCAAAGAACATTATCAAACCTCACCAAGCACATTTCAGCAGCTAGCTCTGCTCTAATCACTGCCATTGCTTTTCAAAATGGTGACTTTATAATGACCCCTTTGTCAGATTGTGTTATTAAAAACTAGAATTACTAGATGTTCTCCCAATAGAACCTCGCTCAAAACACTTACCTCCTCTACGCCTTCCTAAATAAGTAAAGAAAAAAAGTGTTAGTAAACATTTTCATACCTACACAGATGGTATACAATAAATTGAAGGAATACGTTCGCATATACAACGTCCATCAGGTAGTTGGCATATCTTGGTTTATTTCTCAACTGAATGAGTGCGATGATGAAAAACGGTTATTACAAATTGTGCCAACCTGAAATATAGCATCTGCAAATTGATTACACTAAATTACATAGAAAGTCAGTAATATTATGCCAGTATCTTTAAATCCTAGCTGATGCTCAGTTTCATAGCCTTCATATTCACCTTTCAAAGAACATTATCAAACCTCACCAGGCACATTTTAGCAGCTAGCTCTGCTTTTATCATGGCCAGTGCTTTTCAAAATGGTGACTTCTTTATGACCGCTTTGTCAGATTGTGTTATTTAATACTAGAATGACTAGATGTTCTCCCAATAGAACCTTGCTCACCATACATCCCAACTTATTTCTGCCAATGTAAAGAATATCTGCTCTACTATATGAACAATAAGAGGCAGAATTCCAGTTTGAACTAGTGAAACCGAGACTGAGGGGTAATATTTCTTGAATGATCTAGGTCAATGAAACCCAAAGTGATTCGAATTGCAATTGTAACTCCCCCTGTAGCTACAGATATTGTCATTCCTCACCTGTATATACATGTACATGAGAATTTCTGAGCATGCTCTGAACTCAAGGAGCCGATGTTATGTTACACATTTTTCAACACTGTGCCTCTAGTTAAACATTTTAAATTGCTGTGCTCCTTAACTGGTCGTCTTTGTTTCAGAACTAAAATGCTTAGGCTCCCCTGTTTGTCTAATGTAATCTGTAGCTTGTATTCAAATTAAATCTCTAAAAAACGGACTACTTTGTTAATTGAACATATTTTCTTGTTCGTAAGGTATTTATACAGAGCATTGTCCATCCTCTGTAGAATGTATTGTAATCAAAATATCAATCTTTGTGTGATTATAAAAGTACAGATAAGTCATCTTTTCAAGATATGGAAAGTCGTTTATAACATACCTGCTGCCAGTTTTGATGCTTCTGAAAGTTAACAAAACGTCATTGAGCATTAGATTATGCAATGAGGTAAAAGAAAACAACACGGGTGCAATGTCATCTTATAATTTGTAATCAAATACACTATGGGTGACTTACTCATCAAACAAGTTTATTGTAAATCATTTGCTTAGGCCAGTAAGGCTACAAATATTTCATATGAAAATATGAAAACTGAGATAAATTGATAGCTGGATCACCAGACGTTGCATACTGGAATGTGTATCAGAAAACAATTTTCTCTTTATAAATTGAGTGAATTATGGTTTAAAGAGACATCGGCAAAAAAGGTCATTAAGTGCCATAAAATTTCACCAGATATAGCAGTTCATTGTTGGAAACACTGACAAAGCATAATAATTCCAGTCAAACGAAGAAGAACAGAGCCTTTGAATCCAATCATCTTTTGTAGTTTCATTGATCTGATTGTATCTCATCAACAAAGAATAAGGACCATTTAACATAAATTTGTAAAATTCGGTTTTGTAACAAAACACACTTTTTAATCATGCTGTGCTTTATCAGTGTAGTTCAGGAAGATGGAAACACTTTTAGTTCATGATATTGGTGTACATTTTAAAACACATCTGTAGTCAACACGAGAATATGATGGAATCTCTATTGCTATTGGCATTTCTTACAATTGGAATTAGTTTTAAAACAAAGCCTATACACTGTATACTGGACACTATAAAATATTCTATGAAATTCTCTGTTTCGTTGTGAAAAAATAACAATACATTTACTTACTACTTGATGATGGTTTCTTTGAGCGTTTAGCTAGAATATATAAAAGAAATGTCATTAGCTAATTAATTAAGGATCAAGATAATTGATTTCCTGATCTTTAACAAATTGTATAATTTTATGAAGCCCTATAGCTAATCCAGATTGGGTATAATTGGTCATACAAGTCCACCGAGGGTTTCCTCAAAACTCGATACAACATTCTGCTACTATATCGTCTTTAATTTGAAAAATAACATGTGGACTGTTTTTAAATTCAAGTTTGGACTTTGGAGTTTCGTCATGTTTTACGCAGTGATAATTAGCCATTTATAAATGGCGTGACCACAAGTCTCTGGCAACGTCCCTACATTCTGCTTCGTATAAACCATTTTGTCAGATTGTGTTATTAAAAACTAGAATGACTAGATGTTCTCCCAATAGAACCTTGCTCAAAACACTTACCTCCTCTACGATTTGCTAAATAAGAAAAGAAAAAAAGTGTTAGTAAACATTTCGATACATACACAGATGGTAGACAATAAATTGAAGGAATACCTTATCATATACAACTGCCATCAGGTAGCCGGCATATCTTGGTTTATTTCTCAACTGAATGAGTGCGATGATTAAAAACGATGGAGATGATGGTCATAAATTACAAAATGAGAATTTTGCCTACCTGAATTATAGCATACGCACATTGATTACACTAAATTACATAGAAAGTCAGTAATATTATGCCAGTATCTTTAAATCCTAGCTGATGCTCAGTTTCATAGCCTTCATATTCACCTTTCAAAGAACATTATCAAACCTCACCAAGCACATTTCAGCAGCTAGCTCTGCTCTAATCACGGCCATTGCTTTTCAAAATGGTGACTTTATAATGACCCCTTTGTCAGATTGTGTTATTAAAAACTAGAATTACTAGATGTTCTCCCAATAGAACCTCGCTCAAAACACTTACCTCCTCTACGCCTTCCTAAATAAGTAAAGAAAAAAAGTGTTAGTAAACATTTTCATACCTACACAGATGGTATACAATAAATTGAAGGAATACGTTCGCATATACAACGTCCATCAGGTAGTTGGCATATCTTGGTTTATTTCTCAACTGAATGAGTGCGATGATGAAAAACGGTTATTACAAATTGTGCCAACCTGAAATATAGCATCTGCAAATTGATTACACTAAATTACATAGAAAGTCAGTAATATTATGCCAGTATCTTTAAATCCTAGCTGATGCTCAGTTTCATAGCCTTCATATTCACCTTTCAAAGAACATTATCAAACCTCACCAGGCACATTTTAGCAGCTAGCTCTGCTTTTATCATGGCCAGTGCTTTTCAAAATGGTGACTTCTTTATGACCGCTTTGTCAGATTGTGTTATTTAATACTAGAATGACTAGATGTTCTCCCAATAGAACCTTGCTCACCATACATCCCAACTTATTTCTGCCAATGTAAAGAATATCTGCTCTACTATATGAACAATAAGAGGCAGAATTCCAGTTTGAACTACTGAAACCGAGACTGAGGGGTAATATTTCTTGAATGATCTAGGTCAATGAAACCCAAAGTGATTCGAATTGCAATTGTAACTCCCCCTGTAGCTACAGATATTGTCATTCCTCACCTGTATATACATGTACATGAGAATTTCTGAGCATGCTCTGAACTCAAGGAGCCGATGTTATGTTACACATTTTTCAACACTGTGCCTCTAGTTAAACATTTTGAATTGCTGTGCTCCTTAACTGGTCGTCTTTGTTTCAGAACTAAAATGCTTAGGCTCCCCTGTTTGTCTAATGTAATCTGTAGCTTGTATTCAAATTAAATCTCTAAAAAACGGACTACTTTGTTAATTGAACATATTTTCTTGTTCGTAAGGTATTTATACAGAGCATTGTCCATCCTCTGTAGAATGTATTGTAATCAAAATATCAATCTTTATGTGATTATAAAAGTACAGATAAGTCATCTTTTCAAGATATGGAAAGTCGTTTATAACATACCTGCTGCCAGTTTTGATGCTTCTGAAAGTTAACAAAACGTCATTGAGCATTAGATTATGCAATGAGGTAAAGAAAACAACACGGGTGCAATGTCATCTTATAATTTGTAATCAAATACACTATGGGTGACTTACTCATCAAACAAGTTTATTGTAAATCATTTGCTTAGGCCAGTAAGGCTACAAATATTTCATATGAAAATATGAAAACTGAGATAAATTGATAGCTGGATCACCAGACGTTGCATACTGGAATGTGTATCAGAAAACAATTTTCTCTTTATAAATTGAGTGAATTATGGTTTAAAGAGACATCGGCA
This sequence comes from Maea johnstoni, assembly GCA_963942565.1. Classification (NCBI taxonomy): domain Eukaryota; kingdom Metazoa; phylum Annelida; class Polychaeta; order Spionida; family Magelonidae; genus Maea; species Maea johnstoni. The sequence goes on from OZ012691.1 coordinate 23,483,354, forward strand.
AAAAAGGTCATTTAGTGCCATAAAATTTCACCAGATATAGCAGTTCATTGTTGGAAACACTGACAAAGCATAATAATTCCAGTCAAACGAAGAAGAACAGAGCCTTTGAATCCAATCATCTTTTGTAGTTTCATTGATCTGATTGTATCTCATCAACAAAGAATAAGGACCATTTAACATAAATTTGTAAAATTCGGTTTTGTAACAAAACACACTTTTAATCATGCTGTGCTTTATCAGTGTAGTTCAGGAAGATGGAAACACTTTTAGTTCATGATATTGGTGTACATTTTAAAACACATCTGTAGTCAACACGAGAATATGATGGAATCTCTATTGCTATTGGCATTTCTTACAATTGGAATTAGTTTTAAAACAAAGCCTATACACTGTATACTGGACACTATAAACTATTCTATGAAATTCTCTGTTTCGTTGTGAAAAAATAACAATACATTTACTTACTACTTGATGATGGTTTCTTTGAGCGTTTAGCTAGAATATATAAAAGAAATGTCATTAGCTAATTAATTAAGGATCAAGATAATTGATTTCCTGATCTTTAACAAATTGTATAATTTTATGAAGCCCTATAGCTAATCCAGATTGGGTATAATTGGTCATACAAGTCCGCCGAGGGTTTCCTCAAAACTCGATACAACATTCTGCTACTATATCGTCTTTAATTTGAAAAATAACATGTGGACTGTTTTTAAATTCAAGTTTGGACTTTGGAGTTTCGTCATGTTTTACGCAGTGATAATTAGCCATTTATAAATGGCGTGACCACAAGTCTCTGGCAACGTCCCTACATTCTGCTTCGTATAAACCATTTTGTCAGATTGTGTTATTAAAAACTAGAATGACTAGATGTTCTCCCAATAGAACCTTGCTCAAAACACTTACCTCCTCTACGATTTGCTAAATAAGAAAAGAAAAAAAGTGTTAGTAAACATTTCGATACATACACAGATGGTAGACAATAAATTGAAGGAATACCTTATCATATACAACTGCCATCAGGTAGCCGGCATATCTTGGTTTATTTCTCAACTGAATGAGTGCGATGATTAAAAACGATGGAGATGATGGTCATAAATTACAAAAATGAGAATTTTGCCTACCTGAATTATAGCATACGCACATTGATTACACTAAATTACGTAGAAAGTCAGTAATATTATGCCAGTAACTTTAAATCCTAGCAGCAAGCTTGGTTTCATAGCCTTCATATTCACCTTTCAAAGAACATTATCAAACCTCACCAGGCACAATTTAGCAGCTAGCTCTGCTCTAATCAGGGTCATTGCTCTTCAAAATGGTGACTTTATAATGACCCCTTTGTCAGATTGTGTTACTAAAAACTAGAATTACTAGAAGTTATCCCAATAGAACCTTGCTCAAAACACTTACCTCCTCTACGCCTTCCTAAATAAGTAAAGAAAAAAAGTGTTAGTAAACATTTTCATACATACACAGATGGTATACAATAAATTGAAGGAATACGTTCGCATATACAACGTCCATCAGGTGGTTGGCATATCTTTGTTTATTTCTCAACTGAATGAGTGCGATGATGAAAAACGGTTATTACAAATTGTGCCAACCTGAAATATAGCATCTGCAAATTGATTACACTAAATTACATAGAAAGTCAGTAATATTATGCCAGTATCTTTAAATCCTAGCTCATGCTCAGTTTCATAGCCTTCATATTCACCTTTCAAAGAACATTATCAAACCTCACCAAGCACATTTCAGCAGCTAGCTCTGCTCTAATCACGGCCATTGCTTTTCAAAATGGTGACTTTATAATGACCCCTTTGTCAGATTGTGTTATTAAAAACTAGAATTACTAGATGTTCTCCCAATAGAACCTCGCTCAAAACACTTACCTCCTCTACGCATTCCTAAATAAGTAAAGAAAAAAAGTGTTAGTAAACATTTTCATACATACACAGATGGTATACAATAAATTGAAGGAATACGTTCGCATATACAACGTCCATCAGGTAGCCGGCATATCTTGATTTATTTCTCAACTGAATGAGTGCGATGATTAAAAACGATGGAGATGATGGTCATTTATTACAAAATGAGAATTTTGCCTACCTGATTTATAGCATACGCACATTGATTACACCAAATTACGTAGAAAGTCAGTAATATTATGCCAGTAACTTTAAATCCTAGCAGCAAGCTTGGTTTCATAGCCTTCATATTCACCTTTCAAAGAACATTATCAAACCTCACCAGGCACAATTTAGCAGCTAGCTCTGATCTAATCACGGTCATTGCTCTTCAAAATGGTGACTTTATAATGACACCTTTGTCAGATTGTGTTATTAAAAACTAGAATTACTAGATGTTCTCCCAATAGAACCTCGCTCAAAACACTTACCTCCTCTACGCATTCCTAAATAAGTAAAGAAAAAAAGTGTTAGTAAACATTTTGATACATACACAGATGGTATACAATAAATTGAAGGAATACGTTCGCATATACAACGTCCATCAGGCAGCCGGCATATCTTGATTTATTTCTCAACTGAATGAGTGCGATGATTAAAAACGATGGAGATGGTGGTCATTTATTACAAAATGAGAATTTTGCCTACCTGAATTATAGCATACGCACATTGATTACACTAAATTACATAGAAAGTCAGTAATATTATGCCAGTAACTTTAAATCCTAGCAGCAAACTTGGTTTCATAGCCTTCATATTCACCTTTCAAAGAACATTATCAAACCTCACCAGGCACAATTTAGCAGCTAGCTCTGCTCTAATCACGGTCATTGCTTTTCAAAATGGTGACTTTATAATGACCCCTTTGTCAGATTGTGTTATTAAAAACTAGAATTACTAGATGTTATCCCAATAGAACCTTGCTCAAAACACTTACCTCCTCTACGCCTTCCTAAATAAGTAAAGAAAAAAAGTGTTAGTAAACATTTTGATACATACACAGATGGTATACAATAAATTGAAGGAATACGTTCGCATATACAACGTCCATCAGGTAGTTGGCATATCTTGGTTTATTTCTCAACTGAATGAGTGCGATGATGAAAAACGGTTATTACAAATTGTGCCAACCTGAAATATAGCATCTTCAAATTGATTACACTAAATTACATAGAAAGTCAGTAATATTATGCCAGTATCTTTAAATCCTAGCTGATGCTCAGTTTCATAGCCTTCATATTCACCTTTCAAAGAACATTATCAAACCTCACCAGGCACATTTCAGCAGCTAGCTCTGCTCTAATCACGGCCATTGCTTTTCAAAATGGTGACTTTATAGTGACCCCTTTGTCAGATTGTGTTATTAAAAACTAGAATTACTAGATGTTCTCCCAATAGAACCTCGCTCAAAACACTTACCTCCTCTACGCCTTCCTAAATAAGTAAAGAAATAAAAGTGTTAGTAAACATTTTGATACATACACAGATGGTATACAATAAATTGAAGGAATACGTTCGCATATACAACGTCCATCAGGTAGTTGGCATATCTTGGTTTATTTCTCAACTGAATGAGTGCGATGATGAAAAACGGTTATTACAAATTGTGCCAACCTGAAATATAGCATCTGCAAATTGATTACACTAAATTACATAGAAAGTCAGTAATATTATGCCAGTATCTTTAAATCCTAGCTGATGCTCAGTTTCATAGCCTTCATATTCACCTTTCAAAGAACATTATCAAACCTCACCAGGCACATTTTAGCAGCTAGCTCTGCTTTTATCATGGCCAGTGCTTTTCAAAATGGTGACTTTATAATGACCGCTTTGTCAGATTGTGTTATTTAATACTAGAATGACTAGATGTTCTCCCAATAGAACCTTGCTCACCATACATCCCAACTTATTTCTGCCAATGTAAAGAATATCTGCTCTACTATATGAACAATAAGAGGCAGAATTCCAGTTTGAACTACTGAAACCGAGACTGAGGGGTAATGTTTCTTGAATGATCTAGGTCAATGAAACCCAAAGTGATTCGAATTGCAATTGTAACTCCCCCTGTAGCTACAGATATTGTCATTCCTCACCTGTATATACATGTACATGAGAATTTCTGAGCATGCTCTGAACTCAAGGAGCCGATGTTATGTTACACATTTTTCAACACTGTGCCTCTAGTTAAACATTTTAAATTGCTGTGCTCCTTAGCTGGTCGTCTTTGTTTCAGAACTAAAATGCTTAGGCTCCCCTGTTTGTCTAATGTAATCTGTAGCTTGTATTCAAATTAAATATCTAAAAGACAGACTACTTTGTTAATTGAACATATTTTCTTGTTCGTAAGGTATTTATACAGAGCATTGTCCATCCTCTGTAGAATGTATTGTAATCAAAATATCAATCTTTGTGTGATTATAAAAGTACAGATAAGTCATCTTTTCAAGATATGGAAAGTCGTTTATAACATACCTGCTGCCAGTTTTGATGCTTCTGAAAGTTAACAAAACGTCATTGAGCATTAGATTATGCAATGAGGTAAAAGAAAACAACACGGGTGCAATGTCATCTTATAATTTGTAATCAAATACACTATGGGTGACTTACTCATCAAACCAGTTTATTGTAAATCATTTGCTTAGGCCAGTAAGGCTACAAATATTTCATATGAAAATATGAAAACTGAGATAAATTGATAGCTGGATCACCAGACGTTGCATACTGGAATGTGTATCAGAAAACAATTTTCTCTTTATAAATTGAGTGAATTATGGTTTAAAGAGACATCGGCAAAAAAGGTCATTTAGTGCCATAAAATTTCACCAGATATAGCAGTTCATTGTTGGAAACACTGACAAAGCATAATAATTCCAGTCAAACGAAGAAGAACAGAGCCTTTGAATCCAATCATCTTTTGTAGTTTCATTGATCTGATTGTATCTCATCAACAAAGAATAAGGACCATTTAACATAAATTTGTAAAATTCGGTTTTGTAACAAAACACACTTTTTAATCATGCTGTGCTTTATCAGTGGAGTTCAGGAAGATGGAAACACTTTTAGTTCATGATATTGGTGTACATTTTAAAACACATCTGTAGTCAACACGAGAATATGATGGAATCTCTATTGCTATTGGCATTTCTTACAATTGGAATTAGTTTTAAATCAAAGCCTATACACTGTATACTGGACACTATAAAATATTCTATGAAATTCTCTGTTTCGTTGTGAAAAAATAACAATACATTTACTTACTACTTGATGATGGTTTCTTTGAGCGTTTAGCTAGAATATATAAAAGAAATGTCATTAGCTAATTAATTAAGGATCAAGATAATTGATTTCCTGATCTTTAACAAATTGTATAATTTTATGAAGCCCTATAGCTAATCCAGATTGGGTTTAATTGGTCATACAAGTCCGCCGAGGGTTTCCTCAAAACTCGATACAACATTCTGCTACTATATCGTCTTTAATTTGAAAAATAACATGTGGACTGTTTTTAAATTCAAGTTTGGACTTTGGAGTTTCGTCATGTTTTACGCAGTGATAATTAGCCATTTATAAATGGCGTGACCACAAGTCTCTGGCAACGTCCCTACATTCTGCTTCGTATAAACCATTTTGTCAGATTGTGTTATTAAAAACTAGAATGACTAGATGTTCTCCCAATAGAACCTTGCTCAAAACACTTACCTCCTCTACGATTTGCTAAATAAGAAAAGAAAAAAAGTGTTAGTAAACATTTCGATACATACACAGATGGTAGACAATAAATTGAAGGAATACCTTATCATATACAACTGCCATCAGGTAGCCGGCATATCTTGGTTTATTTCTCAACTGAATGAGTGCGATGATTAAAAACGATGGAGATGATGGTCATAAATTACAAAATGAGAATTTTGCCTACCTGAATTATAGCATACGCACATTGATTACACTAAATTACGTAGAAAGTCAGTAATATTATGCCAGTAACTTTAAATCCTAGCAGCAAGCTTGGTTTCATAGCCTTCATATTCACCTTTCAAAGAACATTATCAAACCTCACCAGGCGCAATTTAGCAGCTAGCTCTGCTCTAATCAGGGTCATTGCTCTTCAAAATGGTGACTTTATAATGACCCCTTTGTCAGATTGTGTTATTAAAAACTAGAATTACTAGAAGTTATCCCAATAGAACCTTGCTCAAAACACTTACCTCCTCTACGCCTTCCTAAATAAGTAAAGAAAAAAAGTGTTAGTAAACATTTTCATACATACACAGATGGTATACAATAAATTGAAGGAATACGTTCGCATATACAGCGTCCATCAGGTAGTTGGCATATCTTGGTTTATTTCTCAACTGAATGAGTGCGATGATGAAAAACGGTTATTACAAATTGTGCCAACCTGAAATAAAGCATCTGCAAATTGATTACACTAAATTACATAGAAAGTCAGTAATATTATGCCAGTATCTTTAAATCCTAGCTCATGCTCAGTTTCATAGCCTTCATATTCACCTTTCAAAGAACATTATCAAACCTCACCAAGCACATATCAGCAGCTAGCTCTGCTCTAATCACGGCCATTGCTTTTCAAAATGGTGACTTTATAATGACCCCTTTGTCAGATTGTGTTATTAAAAACTAGAATTACTAGATGTTCTCCCAATAGAACCTCGCTCAAAACACTTACCTCCTCTACGCATTCCTAAATAAGTAAAGAAAAAAAGTGTTAGTAAACATTTTGATACATACACAGATGGTATACAATAAATTGAAGGAATACGTTCGCATGTACAACGTCCATCAGGTAGCCGGCATATCTTGATTTATTTCTCAACTGAATGAGTGCGATGATTAAAAACGATGGAGATGATGTTCATTTATTACAAAATGAGAATTTTGCCTACCTGATTTATAGCATACGCACATTGATTACACCAAATTACGTAGAAAGTCAGTAATATTATGCCAGTAACTTTAAATCCTAGCAGCAAGCTTGGTTTCATAGCCTTCATATTCACCTTTCAAAGAACATTATCAAACCTCACCAGGCACAATTTAGCAGCTAGCTCTGCTCTAATCACGGCCATTGCTTTTCAAAATGGTGACTTTATAATGACCCCTTTGTCAGATTGTGTTATTAAAAACTAGAATTACTAGATGTTCTCCCAATAGAACCTCGCTCAAAACACTTACCTCCTCTACGCCTTCCTAAATTAGTAAAGAAAAAAAAGTGTTAGTAAACATTTTGATACATACACAGATGGTATACAATAAATTGAAGGAATACGTTCGCATATACAACGTCCATCAGGTAGTTGGCATATCTTGGTTTATTTCTCAACTGAATGAGTGCGATGATGAAAAACGGTTATTACAAATTGTGCCAACCTGAAATATAGCATCTGCAAATTGATTACACTAAATTACATAGAAAGTCAGTAATATTATGCCAGTATCTTTAAATCCTAGCTGATGCTCAGTTTCATAGCCTTCATATTCACCTTTCAAAGAACATTATCAAACCTCACCAGGCACATTTTAGCAGCTAGCTCTGCTTTTATCATGGCCAGTGCTTTTCAAAATGGTGACTTCTTTATGACCGCTTTGTCAGATTGTGTTATTTAATACTAGAATGACTAGATGTTCTCCCAATAGAACCTTGCTCGCCATACATCCCAACTTATTTCTGCCAATGTAAAGAATATCTGCTCTACTATATGAACAATAAGAGGCAGAATTCCAGTTTGAACTACTGAAACCGAGACTGAGGGGTAATATTTCTTGAATGATCTAGGTCAATGAAACCCAAAGTGATTCGAATTGCAATTGTAACTCCCCCTGTAGCTACAGATATTGTCATTCCTCACCTGTATATACATGTACATGAGAATTTCTGAGCATGCTCTGAACTCAAGGAGCCGATGTTATGTTACACATTTTTCAACATTGTGCCTCTAGTTAAACATTTTAAATTGCTGTGCTCCTTAACTGGTCGTCTCTGTTTCAGAACTAAAATGCTAAGGCTCCCCTGTTTGTCTAATGTAATCTGTAGCTTGTATTCAAATTAAATCTCTAAAAAACGGACTACTTTGTTAATTGAACATATTTTCTTGTTCGTAAGGTATTTATGCAGAGCATTGTCCATCCTCTGTAGAATGTATTGTAATCAAAATATCAATCTTTGTGTGATTATAAAAGTACAGATAAGTCATCTTTTCAAGATATGGAAAGTCGTTTATAACATACCTGCTGCCAGTTTTGATGCTTCTGAAAGTTAACAAAACGTCATTGAGCATTAGATTATACAATGAGGTAAAAGAAAACAACACGGGTGCAATGTCATCTTATAATTTGTAATCAAATACACTATGGGTGACTTACTCATCAAACAAGTTTATTGTAAATCATTTGCTTAGGCCAGTAAGGCTACAAATATTTCATATGAAAATATGAAAACTGAGATAAATTGATAGCTGGATCACCAGACGTTGCATACTGGAATGTGTATCAGAAAACAATTTTCTCTTTATAAATTGAGTGAATTATGGTTTAAAGAGACATCGGCAAAAAAGGTCATTTAGTGCCATAAAATTTCACCAGATATAGCAGTTCTTTGTTGGAAACACTGACAAAGCATAATAATTCCAGTCAAACGAAGAAGAACAGAGCCTTTGGATCCAATCATCTTTTGTAGTTTCATTGATCTGATTGTATCTCATCAACAAAGAATAAGGACCATTTAACATACATTTGTAAAATTCGGTTTTGTAACAAAACACACTTTTTAATCATGCTGTGCTTTATCAGTGTAGTTCAGGAAGATGGAAACACGTTTAGTTCATGATATTGGTGTACATTTTAAAACACATCTGTAGTCAACACGAGAATATGATGGAATCTCTATTGCTATTGGCATTTCTTACAATTGGAATTAGTTTTTAAACAAAGCCTATACACTGTATACTGGACACTATAAAATATTCTATGAAATTCTCTGTTTCGTTGTGAAAAAATAACAATACATTTACTTACTACTTGATGATGGTTTCTTTGAGCGTTTAGCTAGAATATATAAAAGAAATGTCATTAGCTAATTAATTAAGGATCAAGATAATTGATTTCCTGATCTTTAACAAATTGTATAATTTTATGAAGCCCTATAGCTAATCCAGATTGGGTATAATTGGTCATACAAGTCCGCCGAGGGTTTCCTCAAAACTCGATACAACATTCTGCTACTATATCGTCTTTAATTTGAAAAATAACATGTGGACATATCTTGGTTTATTTCTCAACTGAATGAGTGCGATTTTTAAAAATGATGGAGATGATGGTCATAAATTACAAAATGAGAATTTTGCCTACCTGAATTATAGCATACGCACATTGATTACACTAAATTACATAGAAAGTCAGTAATATTATGCCAGTATCTTTAAATCCTAACTGATGCTCAGTTTCATAGCCTTCATATTCACTTCGGTATTAAGGGAGGGGGGGGGGGGGGGGGGGGGGGGGGGCAGGAAGCTTGGTTTCATAGCCTTCATATTCACCTTTCAAAGAACATTATCAAACCTCACCAGGCACATTTCAGCAGCTAGCTCTGCTCTTATCATGGCCAGTGCTTTCAAAATGGTGACTTTATTATGACCCCTTTGTCAGATTGTGCTATTTAATACTAGAATGACTGGATGTTCTCCCAAAAGAACCTTGTTCACCATACATACCAACATATTTCTGACAATGTGAAGCATATTTACTCTATTATATGAACAATAAGAGGCAGACTTCCAGTGGGAACTACTGAAACCGAGACTTAGGGGTATTATTTCTTGAATGATCTAGGTTAATAAAACCCAAGGTGATTTGAATTGCAATTGTAACTTCTTGTAGCTACTGATACTGTCATTTCTCACCTGTACATAAACGTACATGAGGATTTCTGAGCGTACTCCGAACTCAAGGAGCTGATGTTATGCTGCTCTTTTTTCAACACTGTGCCACTAGTTGGCCATTTAAATTGCTGTGCTCCTTGACTGGTCGTCTTTGTTTCAGAACTAAAATGCTAAGGCTACCCTGTTTGTCTAATGTACTCTGTACCTTGTATTCAAATTCAAAACCCTTTGAAAAATGAACTACATTGTCAATTGAACATATTTTCTTGTTCGTAAGGTATTTATACAGAGCATTATACATCTTCTGTAGAATGTTTTGTAAACAAAATGTTAATCATTACCATTTATCTTTGTGTGATCATAAAAGTACAGATAAGTCATCTTTTCAAGATTAACATACCTGCTGCCTGTTTTGATGCAGCTGAAAGTTAAAGAAAAACGTCATTGAGCATTCAATTACGCTAGGAGGTAACATAAAACAACACAGGTACAATGTAATCATATATTTTGTATTCCGATGCACTATGGGTGACTTACTCATCAAACATGTTTATTGTGATTCAATTTATTTGGCTAGTAAGGATACAAATCTTTTATATGAAAATATGAGAAAATAGATATATTGAAAAACAGACCACCAAACGTTGAAGATCTAAATGTGTATTAGAAAACAATTTTCCCTTTATAAATTGAGTGAATGATGGTTAAAATGGACATTGACAAACGAAGGTCATTTAGTGCCATAAAACTTTACCAAATATAGTGGTTCTTTGTCATTGTAGGAAACAATAACAAAGCATAATAATTCCAGTTGAAAGAACAGGAGGGATAGTACGAGCAGAGCCTTCAGATCAGACCTTTTGTTATAGTCCCATTGATCTTATCATATCTCATCAACATAGAACAAGGACTCCTTAATGAAATTGTGTGAAATTCTGTTTCGTCACAGAACATACCCTTTTTTCGTCATGCTGTGTTTATCAGTGTAGTTCAGGGAGATGTGAACACTTTTGGTTCATCATATTGGTGTATATTTTAAAACACATCTATAGTCAACACGGAAATATGATCAGACCTCCATTGCTATTGGAATTTTTGACATTGGAAATAGTTTTCAAGCAAAGCCTTTACAATGTATACTGCACTACAAAATACTTTATGATACTCTCTATTTCGCTATTAAGAAATAAAAATACATTTACTTACTCCTTGATGCCGGTTTCCTTGTCCTTTCCGCTGGAATAAAACATATATAAATGTCATAAGCCTATTATTTAAGGATCAAGAAGATTGATTTGCTGATCTTTAACAAATTGTATTATCTTATGAACCCCTATATATTTGATTGATGAATTATAGAGCCTGGAGTGACTGACATACTTCCTGAAATCCTTTCCCTCTTCACAGCCACTAAACCAGAAAAGGATTCATGTTAGAATAAATGAAAATATTCCCCCTCATATTTATGATACCTCTGCATCGGCCAGTCTGGTAACTGAGTGTCTGTCCCTTCTCGCAACCACACGTTTTCTTGTTAATACACGTCACTGACTTCTCCCCGCCTGCGCGCTCAGCACACGTGGAATCTTCTACACATGGTGATCCTACGACTAAATGTAAAAGGTGATGTTATACACAGCAAAGATATACAAATAAGTAATAGAACGATTGAAACAATGTCATTTAAATCAATACATCCGTCCTAAAATATCTGTAGCACCGAAGAGACTTGTTTTTGTAATTTCAGTATACAATATGCTTTTTTACAAGCCATTGAAGCGACCAATTTTCAAAGAAATTGAAATTTGGAAGTTTGTAACCAATTGATATCACATATCGATATCATCTATCCTATTTAGAGCGTTTTTAGTAGTTGACCATAACCAGAAAACAATTAATTACCAAATTAACGATATACCATTAACAGTGAACGAATTTCATTAACAGTGAACGAATTTCATCAAAAATCAATAGTATTGCAAGTCGTTTTTCCTTATTTCATTTTTTTCTTTATAGACATATATTTTCCCTGTTTGGGGAGGGGGTAATGCATTATATCTAAAATGTTTGTTCTCCCATTGCTTAGTTTCTAAAGATTCAATTGGACTTAGATAGGTTCAATTTGGCACTTTGGGCCTTTTCTATACAGACAGAAGACACATACATACATACATTGGTATACATACTTTTTATGTAGGGTGCGTTCGGCATGAGGAAATAGTATCCCTTCCTTGGGACACATTTTGATCGACGACAGGCTGATCGACGTAAAGCGCAATTTTTCTTTGTAGCGCAGGCACCTCCATGAGCTGGAAAACAATAAAATATTGCTATCAACTGAAAAACTGTCTACTTGGAATACAGAGTTTCGAATATTGGCTCTTTTTGCCATTTTGGGGACTTATTCATGACTACCGTTAGTTAGAGGAACCCGATATTATCTAGCTATGACCTCTGCCTGTTCTCAAGTCACTGGCAACCTTCTCATATGATCTGGCGCTGATTCGAACCTAGACAGTGGTGAGAGACAGCAAAGAGTCAGTTATAATACCCTAGACCACTCAGTCATCAGGGTAGCACTCACCAGTAGATTTATAGACAAGGTTCCAAAATGGACGATACAGTGAAAAATGGAACTTCTCAGGGAACAGTATTGTTGTCATCATCCTAAGGCCCAAGATGTATTTATAGCAAAAGAATGAAGGGTAGAATCCCTTACTTCCCTTATGAAGAGAAATATTAGATTTTCATGCAAATAAGGATAGACGATTAGATTGTTTAAATAGAAGAAAAAGGGAATGATCCCGATGCAGAATGGCAATATGTGTATGAAGGACTTGATAACGCGTTCTGCGACTGTTCGTTTGAAAAATATGAAATGCACTGTACTTATGGTATTACATATTGTATAGGTAAAGACAATGCACATGTTCTCTAAAATTTAGAAATAAAATGTGCCGAAAAAATGGTTGATGAGGATGTCGTTTCTATGGTTCAACTACCAGGTACTTTCGTCTATCGTCACTTTCACAATTTCAACCAATTTTAGGTCTTACGACACTCTTGAAATGTTGATAAAACTTAGCATAAATATAACAAACGCACTTATCTTGGTAATCACTTCTATTCACTAGGTTATAAACTTCATTCTATTTCTATATGGACAAATATGTCTATCCATATAGGATAGTTCAATATGGATAGATTTTTGAAAAAAAAACGTAACTAATAAAATGAACTTCTCATTTTGCGAAAATTTTATCCCATTGAAGAAAGTGACACTACCTAACTGGATTTTCTGCTATCAAGATGAAAGTAACGTTTACTTGTATACAGTCATTATGGGGCATTATCTGGGAAATCAAGTTTAAAACCAAATATGAGTGCAAGTCAGAATTTTTCTGTTTTGTTTTGGCAATAGTCGAGAATCTGCAATGATGGACATGTGGTCTAAAGCTTTGCAATTGACTGCTAGCTGTCTCTCACCACAGTCTGGTTTCGAATACCACCCGGAGCATGTGAGAAAGTTACCAGTGACCTGGAGTTAGGTGGAGGTTTTCCCTGGGTACTCCGGTTTCCTCCACCAGTTACAACTGGCTAGTCGCGACTCAAATGCAACATGGTAGAAAAAGTGACAAAATCAAAATTCCAAATTTGGCAAAAGTCACCTACTCAAAGCTTTTAACAAGAAGGCAGAACCACAGAAGGTGAAAGTTCGTAAAGTAAAAAGCAGCAGTGCTTCTAAAAATACGGTCTCAAAGTTACCAAATAAGTATTTACCAATACTTGTCTTTGCAACTACATGGCCTAGTCTCAACAATATTTCGGTTACTTTGGACCTCTATTACACTCTATATTTAAAAGACATTTTCAGGAGAGGTCTGTGGTTCCCTTTTGAATTTTCCCAGTCATTTTAGTTTCGGCCTTAAATTGAGATGAAGCACCAGAACTAACGTTTTCCCCCAAACGTATTACCTACGAACAATCATCAAAGATAAAAATATCATACAACTACCTACATGCAGACGGAGTTTTATATCATTCATAAGCAAACGTTGCTTTTAAGAGAGAAGTGGATCATTCATTTTGACCAATAAGCAATAAATGTCACCGGATCACCGGAGAAGAGTATCATTCAAAATGCCACATGTTTGCTCTGAATATTCTGTTCTGGAAAACTGATAGTCTGTCTCGTGGGATACTGTGCATGAGAACAATATTTTTTCTATTAAGTTAATAGTGGTCTCGCATTGTATGAGTATTTGGTAGATTCCCGCTGTTTAATCATAGTAATACTATAGGGGGCTTTAGTCATACTTCTCACAAAGAAGTATGACCATATCACTCCAGTACTTAAGGAGCTGCGCTGGCTACCAGTCGGAAAGAGAATTGAATTCAAGATTCTGCTACTGGCGTACAGGTGTTTGCATGGAACTGCACCTTCTTACCTGAGGGAATTGCTGAAAGAGTATGTCCCACCACGGACACTGGGATCAACATCCAAGAACTTACTCTGCGAGCCGAGAAACAACATGAAAACCTACGGTGACAGATCGTTTAGTGCCTGTGCCCCAAAACTATGGAATCAGCTCCCAGATAATATTCGGGCAGCTGGGAGTGTGGCAATCTTCAAACGACAATTGAAAACACATCTGTTCAAAGATGCATATATCAATTAACTATGTGGATATCAACATCTATCCTTTGACAATGGAATGTAATGCGCCTTTGAGCATGTTTATATGGAAAGGGCGCAATATCAAATGGCAATATTATTATATTATATTATTATTATGTACACAGAGGTGGGCTGCAGCGAATCTCTGTTATCATTGTCGGATTATTGTGAGGATGTTGAATGAGAAATTCTAACCGTAACCCAACAAACAACCCTCCGTAATGTTTTTAGAAGTTTTTAGTAATGCCTCATAGTTCCAGACAACAATTGCAAGTGATACCCTTAGTTATGAATGGGTTAATTGAATACCATAGCGAGGATTAGCTTCATATCAATCTATCAGGTTGACCACTTTTAATAGGACCAAAATCATTACATTTTTACTTGAATGCTAAAGATGTGAGAGAAAGTGTTCATTTACTTTGAATACTGAAGATAACAACTTAATTCACAATTGCATGTGAATGGTACGCTCACACACAATCTTGTCAATATTTCCTATAATTCTAAAGA
>OZ012691.1:23499965-23529965 GCA_963942565.1 Maea johnstoni
TGACTGGCTAGTCAGGATTTAGCCTTGATGTGTCAGAAAAGTAACGATAAACGAAATTTCAAGTCTAGCAACAATATTCTTGCTTCAGCTGCCGAGAAACAGGATTTGAATATACAATAATGTAGATAGATAAGTTTGGCAATCATGACCCATAAATTCAAATAGGAGTTTAAAACGTTTCCTCTTTGAATGCGTTTATATGTGTGAAAATGGCCAAATGGGTGCCAGGTGAGAGAATGGCGGCGTTTGGTGTACTTGCAATTCGACAATACAATATATTTTGGGATATCATGCGCTTAAGGCTTCTTCCCTCTCTATTGAAGGCTGGCAGTCCATCACATTAGATTAGATAAGGTATATAGTTTTCTCAACACTGGATATTTATGAAACTCTCTCCACCCTGTCACTATTACTTTCCTACACATGGACAAGTCATTTGTCTCTCCTTTAGTATTAAAAACTAATTATCTCACAAAGAGTGCCTAGATTTAAGAGAAAACGGGATTTTTTCTGCACAACATCGTTTGCCCTTTGTTTTATTTTGGTGCTAGATGAACTGCATGAATGAATTACCCGGGACTGTCGCAAACTCTCTTTGTGATACAACTATAATATATCACCCAGCTGTTCAGATACAAACAGTGCCTGTCTGGTACACTACTTTAAGGTGAGTATCTATCTGCAATCTTTCATCAGTTATCTGTATACCTTGCACAGGGCATTGATAGAGGGAATCTGATCATTGAAGCATTTGCAATTATTTTTTAGGAGAAGTGCATCTCTTATTCGGGGATCAAAGAGACGCCCAAATCATCCCAAGGACACACGCACATCTCTCTCTCTCTCTCTCTCTCTCTCTCTCTCTCTCTCTCTCTCTCTCTCTCTCTCGTCTCTCCTCTCTCTCTCTCTCTCTCATCTCTCTCTCTCTCCTCTCTCTCTCTCTCTCTCTCTCTCTCTCTATATATATATATATATATATATATATATATATATATATATATATATATATATATATATATATATATATATATATATGTATATATATATATATATATATATATATATATATATATATATATATATATATATATATATATATATATATATATATATATATATGTATTTTTTTATATATTTATATATATATATATATATATATATATATATATATATATATATATATATATATATATATATATATATATATATATATATATATATATATATATATATATATATATATATATATATATATATATATATATATATATATATATGTATATATATATATACTAGATCTAGTATATATATATATATATATATATATATATATATATATATATATATATATATATATAGAGAGAGAGAGAGAGAGAGAGAGATGAGAGAGAGAGAGAGAGAGAGAGAGATGAGAGAGAGAGAGATATGTATGTATGTGTGTGTGCAGCATTATCACCATTTACCTTTAAAAACACGTGTCAATTTCACTCACCAAAACATGTGTCCAAAATAACAAAATCTGACTCAGTCCCAAATTATTCAGCGGACTTGACAGGCAGGACATGTATGTTGTATTATATTTATATCAAAGTGTTTCGGCCTTGAGCCAAATAGATTGTGACGATGTCAAAACAGCCACGCATGGCTGGCTTGTATGTAAACATATGTGGGAACTTTGTGGAAATCTCTGTTCAGGTTCACGGTCAAGTCTTCTTTGACGTCTTTTCGCTCTCCCTAGCTCCTTACGAAGTGAAAAGGGAAATATTCGGAACAAAGTATCCGAATACTATCAGCAATACCTCGTAAGCCCTATCTGAGGTTTTCAGTGCAATGTTAACTATATTCCCAATCGTTCTTCTGAACTTAAAACATTCGGCACAAACAGTATTCGTTTACAGTCAGCTATGATAATATCGAATTAGCTGTATTTAACACACCAGTGCAATATTTACTATATATGAAGTCGTTCCTATTAAATGAGGACGGCTGCCCATCCTAGATTTCCACCTTAACAAATATACTTTCATGAACAACATAGCATTTAGACAGCACCTTGTAGAGAAATATTAATTGCTAAGTAACCTAAAGAAACTGCATGCAGTTAACCTAGGGGCCGGCTCAAAGCTACCTACATTCCATACATAAAATAGATTATGATAACATTATGTTGAATGCATTACGTACCAGCCTTGGAGTTAGTTCTGTAATGTGTATCGGTATCGCCCTCTATTGGCAGGATCAGTAACTACAGGTAGTTACCTATCGACTTCTTCGTTGATGACATTACAGGGTTGTTTCACTTTCTCTCCCCGTCATCGGTCACTTTCTCAATGACCAGACCACTGTCCCGTTACCAGCTAGGTACATACCACAACATACTGAATCGAATGGTTTAGATGATCGCTCTAAAAGTGATTTACAATACACTTGAAAAAGAGTTGTTTGTAATGATCTGATAGTTTCTCCTCCAAATACGTTCCCAGCTATGCTTTTTCTGCAATATTGTATGTAAATTGACAAGCTGCTTTTTGATATTAATCATTAGTGGTTTAAAACATATACTATTTCGAACATAGGATGTGTGATGTCTTCCCCTATATTGTTTCCATTACAAACATCACACCTAGAAAATATAAAGATTTGGAAATAATTAATAACGACTTGGGTGTTTTCGATGCTTGGTTCAGCACCCTTGACTTAGCCATGTTTTCTATCAGGCTAGATGTAGGACACTACGTGTCAGGGCATCACTAGGACACCCCCAATTCATTGAAAGACACACCATGACATCCTAGTATGTCAGTCAGGAATTCCTAAACATATCAACTGCATGTGCTAGCATAATATCATTAAGCGTTACTTCACGTTTAATGAAAGGACATTGATCAATTACAATTGGCATTTTCTCCATCGTTACTGACGTGTTTTTAAAAATGTTTTTCAGTATTTTCTTGTCTCCCTCGAAAATTTAGTAAACACAAATGATATGAATGATTATCTTACGCACATTACACTGTGCAGTCACAAGATAGTTTATGGTTGTATGATTATAATGCGAATTCTTTATTGGTAGCACATGAAGCTATGACGAAAGCATCAATGCCAGCACATGTGCCTTTAGAGTGACTACTCCAGAGCTACAAACTCTAATAAAAAACATCAATTGGAAAAATATGAAGGAGAAACATCAGTGCTGAATTTTAGTTACTGGTACTGTATATCATGTAAGTAAATAGGGCGTCTTGATGTTGCTTATCTTGTCATTGGATGAGGGGGACAGACATATGTGAAAGGAACCGGTCTCAGAGCAGTTTAGGAAGTCCTTTTGTTGCCCTGTTTGTCATTACCTGAACTAAATATTTGGAAAGCCAGTGTGTGCGTCATTCAGTCAAACACTTTGGCAAATCCTAGTATTAACACTGTCCTAAAGCTGCCCTTAGACATATCAGACCGTTGTTCTGCACTCTAAGTGTATATTGCAAGCACTCTTGTTAATAACTAAAAGGAAAGATCCCGATTTCTGTGCAAGGGGGTTTGTTAAATACTAGCGCTCTCGATTCATCAGAGAGGTACTTCTATGTCATTTGTCTCCAAGCAAAGGTGACAATTCAAACCTGAAATGTCACCATAGTGCACTACACTGGATCCTCATTAGTGGATTGGCCTGTTCACTATACACATGTGCGGCGCTGTGGAGAGCTGCCTATGGTCCTTTTACAACAACCGAAAGATCCCTTGGAACTATTCGTGAAGAGAAGGGAATTTCTTCTCGGTTCCGAGTTTCTATCTCGTCGCGATATGACCTAAGCCGTTGAAAGCGACTTAAACAAACAATTCCTTCATTACTTCCTTCAACATATTGCAATTGTTTCGTCTTAGCAATTGAGTGCCCTGCAGTCAGCGGTAACGTTCTCACATGCCTCAAACAACAATGCTAACCACCCAAGTGGTCGATCAAACTGATTTCACGCATCAAGTGACCTCTTCTATTCGGGATCTTGATTGATGGCAGTGTCCTTGAATGCTGCCTTTTGCTTACAGCCATGCCACTCCCATTTTGCTAGCCTAACCCTTATACGCTGGTGGTGGTTATTAAGGCCAATATAACATGATGCAAAAGACCTTGAAATGACTTAAACCCTGGCACATGGGTACTCATCTGAGAGTACTCAATGAGAGCTATCCCATGAATACCAACATGACAAGGTTTAGATGGTTTTCAAAAATCGATGCATCCTTTTGCTTTGGACAAAGGTAGCCTCAGTGTTGGAAGGGTGAAGGAATGGAATGGGGTTTTGTTTATCAACAGTTCTTCTACTATTGCTTTTCTATGTAAAATCATCACATTTTTGTTCTCCTAGGCTAAATATTGGGTAGACATCTGTTAGAGGTTAATCAAACTGAACAACTTGAAAAAACTACCTCCAAGCACAAAACACTGAGGACTGTACCTAATGACTTCAACTCAAAACTCAAAAGGTTTTACAAGATGTGTATTTGCTACTCTCGAAAATAGGAGATACAAGAAAAAGGGCCTTATTTCACGCGATACCGATACGCGTGTACGTCAGTGATTTTGCAAACTAAGGGTATACCACCCAATCCCTAAAAACATTTTACATAAAAAATCCCTAAACTGATGAACATAAACACAACTTGTCCCTGCATCCCCAGCCCACCCCATCCTTACAACAACAACTAGACGCCACAACATTTACCTGGTAATTGAATTTAAGGGCAGTATGACGCTGACAGTTACCCGTTCCAGACCAGACTTGACTCGACACAATTGGCAGTTTGGTTAGAGTAACTTAATCCCTGACAGGATCTTAAAGGGGCTAGACCTCCTCGGTGGCCTATGGGTTTTATTGAGGTAACAAAGCATGTCCATTTGGCTGACTAGAGTAGGTAGTATAATCGTGTTAACCCCTTCCGGACAGGGATGGCACAAAGAGACCTGGCTATTTTCACGGTATCTTTAATAGTTCACATCTATGACTGAGCCGTCTAGTGCATGTCCAGACTGGGCACTATGCCTCAACACTGCCCATGGTCCGTGAGGCCGAGTAAAGGCTGGAGACATATGAGAGAGAGAGAGAGAGAGAGAGAGAGAGAGAGAGAGAGAGAGAGAGAGAGAGAGAGAGAGAGAGAGAGAGAGAGAGAGGAAAGAGAGAGAGAGAGAGAGAGAGAGAGAGAGAGAGAGAGAGAGAGAGAGAGAGAGAGAGACAGAGAGACAGAGACAGAGAATCAGAGAGAGACAGAGACAGAGACAGACAGAGATTAGTAATATGTCCCCAGGGTACTCTGATGTTCTTCACTAACATACACTGAATCTTCATTAAGCCCAGAATAATAGAGATAATGAGGAGAAACAGATACCCGTATTACCTTCGCCACAATGACGACACTTTCCACCAAGTAAATAACTGCAGGATGTTTACAGCAACCTTACAACATGTCGTTTAATCTCATGACAGTGGACAATAGACTGATGGGATGAGCGTAGACTGTGTAAGGGAGGCACAGGTATAAATCTTTACATACAGACATTAGTGCTCCGGGCTAGAAACAGTAGCTTGTTGACTGCAAGCTAGCCGGCTTTTCGCTGTAGTTCGCACATGGAGGGGTACTGATCTAAAACGGACACTTCTTAACCCATTTGGATCTGGAGACCAAGCACGGTCTGACAACTTTGGACAGTATTTTACTATCTTTTTTATGTACACCGTTTCAATATGTTTGTACACTTTGTAATTTTCTACAGTCAATAATCTATATATATATATATATATATATATATCTATATATATATATATATATATATATATATATATATATATATATATATATATATATATATATATATATATATATATATATATATATATGTATATATATATATATAAACTAGAGTAATACTTGAAGAGTATTTGAAGAGGGATTGTTAGACCCGAAAAGAACAACTTTTAGTTAATGCTTCTCGAAATATTGCTTTGTTTTCAAAATAGTTCTATACGAGTGTCCTGCGGGTGTGAATGGGTTAATAGACCCCTTGTACTACTAACACACATTTCAGCTCTTTACCTTCGGTATGGCACTGGGGCCTCCTGCAGTGAGCTTATATACATACGTGTAGTTTACATATCATGTGGATGAAACATGGTTATTCACCATTCATCCTTTATCCTTTATCGGTTTGAAATCGAAATTTTGTACTTTGGCGGAGACAGTTCCCACATGAGTGATTTTAGCCAGTCTAGACGTGCGTGCACCAATTCTTTGATAGTTTTGCGGCCCTGGCCGCGATCCCAGCTTTTTCACCTGCGCTTCTTTTCTTCCTGTTTTTGATACTTAGAGTAATCTGGGTATGAGTTGGTTAAACGTTAAACGCGAGACCTTACTCGGATCTGAAGCCCCATTTACCGTCACCATTGTGGGCAAAATAAAGCAGTAATGACAGCATTTAAGTACGGTTTCGTTTGGAAATTAACTGATGAGTCCCCGCCCCTCTCCTTAAAATTCTAGAAGTCTAATTCTCAACAAGAAATTAATGAAGGACTTATTCTATTTCGCTTAAAGAACAGTTTACCTTGGAATCAGTTTTAAAAACACTTATGTTGAGAGCTATTTACCAAGGTGTGAGAAGGCGTCATTTGTATAAGTAGTTAAGTATACCATGGGGAGCGTTCGTTAACCGTATTCAGGTAGTAAATACACCTTGACTACTTAGTACAACATGTACACAGACTGACCATCGAGCCGTCTCTGAGGTCACTAAGGGTACCGTGACACAGTCTGCATTTCCAACGGACTGTTGCGCTGAAAATTGGTTTTGTACCTTGCTCGGGTTCGCTAGGTGAAATTCGATAAAGGTGGGGTACAAGGAGGGTTCGAAGCCCTGAATTTATAGAGGCGTCGTCCATGTGGTCATCGCAGTACCTCAACTCACGCCCACCTCAGATTCTCACGCACACCCCCCCCCCCCCCCCCCCCCCCCCCACAAAGGGGTGTGTACCCATGTGGAACGTCACTGACCATACTGGACGGACTCTATCATAACATTCCAGGCATTCCATATAATTGAAATTAACACGTCTAAACACGCGTGTGTTCTTTCGTATGTGACATTTTTATTCAATTAGAACACGTGTTTTCGAACTATCAAAACAAACATTTGTATCATTGGAAGCCATGTTTTCCAGCTCATATTTTCAGTGGGTGCACCTTATGTGTTCTGTAACCTAAACATGGGTTAATACATGTACATGTTCTGTTACTTGAACACATTGTGTATTGGAGAATTCGACCATGTCTACTTTTTTAAACACGTCTTTGATGTAGATGTGATCTGTCGCTCACAATGCATGTAGGTATCTCTGGAACGCGTTATTATCTTGATTACTGCAGATAAATACGTGTTCGAAGGAAATGTTCTATAACCAGAACACTCACATGCGTTCACACTTCAAGAATGTGTTCGGTTGCAATGCAGTGGAACGTAAATCTGAACACTCAGAATAGTTGAAGGCTTGCATAAGTAGAATGTTCTATGCCCCTAAAGGTTAAATTTTCTACCCGTTTATATATTTTAAATAATCGAACCATCAAAAATGTAACACTTTTACGTGTTTAACATGCTTTGCTGACAATTGTTGTGCAAGTTGTGTAACTTTTGACCGGATATACTTCAGCTAGTGGTCACACATGTGCAACCAACCACGCCACGCTGTGTTGGGACGGGGACGGTGTGGGTTCGAACGATACCAGAAAAAAATCATCATACCTTTTTGATCGGTGACTGTTGTTGTCGGTCGGTTTCCAACGGCCGGAAAAATGTAACGAACCATATCACGATGCTTTGGACCCAACGTGTCCTGTGTGTGTTTTAAGTTTAAAAATCCCCACCAAATTCGGTACGGTACAGTGCAACCCCCTAAAATGTGCTGCGGACTGGACCCTGACTAGCAGCCGACTAACTGTACAGCCCTGTGGTACGCGTGGTCAAGTAAGTATAAAGGTGCGTTACGTACAAAGGGGCGGCGGCTCTGCTACCTGGGCTGTACAAAGAAACCATGACCTTCCACAGGGGTATCAATCAGGAGTCGAGGCTTTAAGTGACATCCGTCGGCGACGTTACCATGGTGGTAGGCATCCCTACCCCTGGGGAAGCTGCATTCATCTTGTCTGGGGATGAAGGCAAGAATGCCACACAATGGAATGACGGGCTGTTGGTATTTGGGGGTGAATTCCATTGGTTTCTATACTGGCACCCTACGAGATAACCCTGTTTTAGGAGGCCTCTCCCAGAGGCCTGGGGGTGGGCACTATATTAACCCATAAATGTTTAAGGGTTACTCTTGAAATGGTCGTCTGGATCTATGATACTTTTGACAGTAACGTGGAAATAACGGATGATTTTACAAATTATTTCAAGGAGAACTGCAGGTGGTATTCTGATCAATATTCGTCTTCCAAATTGTTCCCCATCCATGCTTTCCCAAGAAGGATTTTCCCAAATGTGTTCACGCTACTTTGACTTCTGTGGGTATAGATGGTTAATAGTACTATAAAGGTTTTATTAGGCTATAAACGTTTGTGAACCATTATGTCGTCATTGGTGTTGTGTGTCGCAACACACTAACTAGAATCATTTATTTCCATATCAGCACAAGATCAGCAAATGTGTGCCAGGCTGGCTACTTCTCAGAAATTACAGTGTTCACAACTCCATGTCCACAATGATTCTCGTGCTTTGACTGGTAGGGGTCACATACTTTTATGGAGAGAGGTCACTTTAAAGTGGGGCATGGCCATCACTATAAACATGAATTTAAACATCCTCTGAGTTTTGTATCTCAACGGATCTTCTGAACTTAGCAAGATAGTAGCTTTAACACTTCCATAGGTGAATCTATTTCTCGTTACACATGCACAAACAATCTAAATGCTTTAATTATCCAATCAAAAACTCAGCTGAGCACTTGAACACTTTTGTATTTTGAACACATCCATAAGTAAAACATTTCGTGTGACCTTGAATTAAGATATCAAGGTGTGACCCATCAAAAATCGAAATGTTTTTTATTATCTAATTGACATTCAGCCGAACTCTTTAACTCTATTGTAGTTTAAACACCTCCACATATTCTTGTGACCCACCAACAATCGATATACTTGTATTTTATTAAAACTTAAGTGAGCAGCTTTTTTAATTGAACACTTTTTCCTGATGCCCATATGGTATTATATGTTTATTGACTGCAAACAATGTTCACAAACTCATATCAATACTGAACATAAATATAAACATAAATACAGAACAAATGAACTTAAAGGGGAACTAAAGGCTCACATACATGTTAGCTTATATGAAAGTAATACACTTCAAGAATAGGATGCTGTCCTCCTTTTTCTCTTAGTGATCCCATGAGGGGAGAATTGTGTATATTGCCTCCAGCCTCAGCCAGCCCTAGCAGCCCCTGGTAGCAGCCATGTTGTTCAACTGCTATCAGCTGTGACTCAATTGGGTGGCAGCCCACTTCATGTCCCCTAGCTCTGAGCAGTGTATCATAGACTGTTGTGCTCTACACACCAACTCTCTTCGAAAGTTGCATACAAACTTGTATGAGTATCAAACAGGTAAACAGTAAAATCATGAGCAGCAATTGGCTGTTCAAAAAGACAGGGTGGTAGAGTTATTTTTCATATATTTCCTGTTGGTAAATTCAGTCAAAAACAGTGGCTAGCATCACTGAAACTTGTAAATCCACCTGTCTTGAAGTATGCAGTTCTATGTTCAGACCACTTCCCTGATCCGTATAATGTAAGGAATCACAAACTACAGTCAGGATTACTTGGGGGACAGCAAATCATAAGGTTATTTGAAAATTCATTAACATAGCTCAACATCTGTCAAATGCAAATAAATTGGATACCTGTGTGACTATGAAGGAAGGGTTGAATAAAAACAATACTAGTATGTCCATCACCAATCATCCAGATTTTCAGTATTTGATTTTACTTGAAGCTAGCTGTTCTACAAAAAACTGTTTTCTTGGAAATGAAGTATAGACATGTAAAGTTAGATGATATCGATTATAATACGTCATATAGTGATGTGGCTTATACTTAAAAAAACACTACAGAAACATACCAAACAGAAATATGAACCAAGGATGATTATAAATAGAACAATAGGAAATAAGCTATAGGCTTAAACAGGTATATACGTTCTTGATTACTATACAAACAGATGCTCTAGATCTTACAGTTAGACAATCGATGTGGAGATTATCATCGGGATGATCTACGGCAAAAGAGAAACCACAACCGAGTTAAAAGGGGATGTAGTACTTGACTTCTGAAGACATAAAGTTAAGGGCACTTGTTATGGTAAGAGGTAAAGTGTATCAAAATGCTTGATTTACATTTGGAGGTATTAAGATCATTTATCTCCGTTGGAAAGTGTCTCATGATAAGCGATATTGTGGATTATCCCATTGTAGTATTGTAGTATTATCGACTGTCTTTCAAAAGACAAAAGGCATACTAATACAAATAGTATATAAAAATAGTACAAATAATTGGAAATAAGCAGAAGACTGAATAATGAATATATATCCTTTAAGGACTGAACTAAGCACTGTTGCCAGGGGTTTTGTATAAACATACACTCGCCAAGGGTGACCCCGACTAATCAGGATTAGCAGTCATCGGAAATCCATGATCGTTCTGTATTTAAATATATTTTGGCAATGCATGTTTCTTCAATATTCCATATGCGGATCATATCGAGAAAATCAACACCTTCTGGGTTACCTCCTAGGAGAATAATAAGAATACCTTCTGGTGGCACAGTCTTCCATAACTGTTTACTTTCTTTCATATGTGAACCATTTGGCAGCGTAGATTATAGATATTTGAGCATCCCACTACTATGTGCTCAGCATCGTTGTATGCTGCATCATCGCACTTGGTACAAGATAAGATAAGATAAGATAAGATAAGAAAATTTTATTAAAGTCTCACCCATTAAAGAATTGTACACACATGACACAGTAATAACAATGGACGGTCAAATTTGACCTACGAGAGACTATACAACCAATAAATACATGATATACATTGTTAAAAAATATAAATATTACATAAAATCAATTCTTGATACATCAGTTCTGATATTAAGCATTTTGCAACAGGTTTTGGCACTGAAAAATACGATATCACAGTTGGACAATAAGAACGCCATTTTATCAGTATCACTTAAGGTATTAAAAGTTGGCAGGATTGTGCATGCCTTGCTTAAAAGGTTTTCTCTGTGAGATTTAAGCGCAGGGTGACGACAGCGCAACAGGAAGTGCTCTTCTGACTCAATTTCTACAAACCCTTGTTTATAACAACTCAGGCATACTCTCTCCTCTTTAGGAATTCTATGATTATTTGGTACATGGCTTTCCATTAAAGGAGGTAGCTTTCAAGTTGTTGTCATCCGACTTAAGGTCATAGGCTCTACGTACAATGATTGCCATAGTATCACGTTCCCTCATCATATATGGGAATTGCTTTGACATGAGGCGCCAGTATTTCGCTACAAATATTGTTATATTCAGATTATCTAGAGATCTACAGAACATAGAACAGGGACATTTTATGAACATTCAAAAGATGCTTAAAATGTGTTAACAAATTGACATATCTGTGTGATGTGTACTAACAACTTGCTGTAATGTCTCTCATAACTATTTTTCGAGCGGTCAGTATATTGAACATGCATATGTTTTCCTGTCCGCAATATAGTTATCCATACTACGTGAGACTTTTAATAAAGATTATATTATTATCATCATTATTATTATTGGAGCTGTAGAGTCAATCTTCAGTTTATACTTCCCATATCATAGACCAGTTTGTCTTTTTCGCCACGCGCGCCAGTAGTGCACGTGGTCCATTAGTCCTGGCTATTCACTAAAATTTTCAATGTTATGGCCTGTAAAAATCTTCAGCAGTAAAAAATCACGAAAATACTTTTTATTGGGCATAGTAAATGATATCCCTAAAGTAACTCTGAACCTAGAGTAACCATCACCTGCGTAATTAATGAGAATATGTCATTTGAGAGAAAAGTTGTAAAATTTGAAATAAAACAGAATATGGATTGATTAATGACAGGTGGCGATGATATTCTTTACCTGATAACACCCAGGAACCTGGAGATACACCTAGTTATAGGATTATGCTGCTTTGAGGTTTGTTTTGGGACAGGGCTTTTAACTGGCTTGCATTGGTACTCATCACCTTAACAGCGCAAGTTTGATTTGGTCTGTCGGACATGTTGAAGCCTCTGTCGTTCGCCGATGCAACAATGCGACAGTCGGACATAACACGGCCACACCTATCTAATGAGCTAATTCACATTCACAATTTGACCGCGACTACATGTGATATAAATGCCAATGTCGTGAATATCAAGACATTTTCATAACCGGTCTGGATGAGTTCTTATTGTTGTTCAGTTCTGTAAACAGGCACTGCTGTATTTAAATCAGTCTTGAAAAACGACCATGTCAATAGTTCTCATCGGCGTGTGGTATCCAAACACATATTTGAGGTTCTGCACTTATGAAGTCTGATATCAAGAACTTAGTTCCTTCTTCATCCAATAGAGTGCATCGCAATCGCTACGTAGTCAACATTCTCTGCCGATAGAGGTCGCTTTACTTGGACAAGTAAAGCGACCTCTATCGGCGGAGGTTGCCAGTAGAAAAGGTCTCGCGAGAGACGGAACGTCATTTTTGTAAACGGGGTACATGGGAACTTTAAAGGCAAAGCCTGTATTGCCTTGTCAATATATTCCTGAAATGTTGGGACATTGGCCATCGTGGGAGAACTATTTCGGGAAACTGATCACGCATCTACGCAACTGCTAGACTAGACGTTCGAGCGCCCAATTCTCTGATTGGTTGTGGCCTTGGACACTACTTCAACATCGGTATCGCGCTTAATCATTGTTTTTCCTATACTTAGCACAGGCTGCGGACAGATATTGATCACGTGACCACAGAAATATCCGTACAATGCGTTTTTTAAACACTTATAATCATTCAATCATGATTGTCTGTCAGTGAAATGTTGTATCCTTGCTTCGTTACTAGTTAGGCGCCCTCAATGTTGTGATATAGCCGTTTTAGTAAAGAACATTCTCTTCATAAATGGAAGGATACATCTGCGTTCCTAGGTGACCGATTTACTGGGTTAGAATACAAAGTGACGTCATTGTCTAGTACTTTTTTCCTATTTAAATATATAATGCGTTTTATCAAGTTTAAAATCATCCTATTATGATTGTCTGTCAATAAAAATGTTGTATATTTGGCGTCGCTAGTGTCTTACTCATAAGAAAATGTTGCGGTGTTGTTCTGCGGCCCTCGCCACCGCGTGTCGGAATTCAGTGGATAGACTAGCATGCCAGTCCCTTGAGACATGTTCGCGTGAATTTTGCATTGTATAGACTAGTGCCAGTCTCTTTGAGCTTTTGCGCGCCAACAATCAGGGGGAGGGGGGCAGGGTGGGCTGGTGCCGTTCAGCTGGGTGGACTCGTGCATGAAGCACACAACATATCATGGGATCATATCTGACTACAACAAAAGCTCAATTGTTCAAGTTATAGTGAGATAGAACTATAACAGCCATTGACATGCGGTCGTGGGCGCCTTTCTCCGCACAACTTCGCGTTCTCCATCAAGATATTACATGCTCAATGCACACTTTCCCTTCTAGAATTGAGTCCTTCTGGGTTCCTAGTCCCTAAAAAGTTGACATCCCCTACTGTGCTGACTAAGCAGTGTGGTGTAGTACCAGGTATGGTAGATAGATGGCACCACCTGATCCTCAGATCTCTATAGGATTCATACATAAACTGAATCCTGGTGAGATAAGTGTAAACTAAATTGACTACTATGGCCACCAAGAGTATTTGGTGCTTGGTAACAGAAAACACATAGCAGAAAAATACATATGACAGCCTAGAAATCTAGGCTACGCAACTGCTTACACGAGTAGTAATTTCTAAAGCCAGTGAGAGCGAGATCCTTGCAAGAGAATGTGTAAGCAACTATGGCTGCATATATAGTCCGGAGCAACCAATTGACGATGCATTCCTTTTCGCGGAAACAGAAGATAATCGAGGAATTGGAACAGAAATATAAATGAATGTATACGTTTGTGAATTAGTAGCTTTGAGCATATATCCCCGAATTTAGCCTAAGGCCAAATCGAAAGGATTGGAGATATTAAACAACCAAAGACCAGCATTTATAATCACATTTGATTCTTTTCAACCGTAATCGGATTGATAGTATACTGCATTTAAACGCGTTGATATATACGTATATACGTTCATGTCCTCAATAAGATGAATTTCTGTGAAGACAATTTGAATAAGTACTTCCTGCTACCTGCCTGAAACCTCTTAAAATCAATTTCGAAGTCCATATATGAAAGCTACTCTCATTTTCTAAAGTATGACATAGCTGGATATTACTTTTAAAAGCTTGAAAAGCATGTGCTAAACTTATTACTCGAACTACTGGTGCCTTTTGCAGAGCAGACCCTGTTCGGGGCTAACCCGTCTAGTAGGCCCTGAAAAGCTTGTTGTCCATTGGTAGCACTGTAAAAGACAGGCACAATAAATGTCTATTAAGCACGGCCCATTTGATATTCTGTGGGCTATCCTTTCTTTAAGGAAAGATATCTGGCCCTCAAAGGTAAAACAGATAAATGCATTTTGGCCCTGAACAATTGGAAGTTGTGCCTCTGCTAGAGAAGAAAAGAATCGGACCAGGTCTTAAAGGATGATTGCTGTTTTTTCACACCAGCATGACACATACAATATCTGTACTCTTTGCCCTTTATGTCATTCCGTGAGAATCACAGACTATCTAAAATAAAATGCACGGACAATCCAATTCGAAATATGGATTTTACATTATCGGCACTTTTTCTGCCAAGGTTTTCTACTTATCCCTGACTAGCCAGTTACAGTTTATTGTGGAAACCGGATTTTGTCTATTTTTCACTTTGTATGTCTACTTGTAGTGCTTGCTTACTAATAATTTCCTGATAGTCTACACGATAGTTAGTTGTTTGTATAATGTAATAGACAAAAATGGTGATACTCCGATAATCTTATTATATGCATTAACATGTTTACTTTTATTTTCAACGGAAGGGTCTGTTTCAAGTCAGTCATAGGACCATTCTAATAATAACCGATGTTTAGTTCGAACAACTGGGTAATAACAATATTGTTTTTTTTTATTTGTATAAATGTTATTAGTATTATAATATAATTCGTATATAATTTATATACGAATGTATGGAAACTTTTGTATATCAATATACAGTCAATAAGTATTCATTCATTCATTCATTATATAACATAACCTACTCATCTTGACATTCAGGAAGATTATATGATTGATGCATAGATCAAACATGTATATTGTACTCTGCTCTTAACCTTGCTCTCATAAGTTTGCTCTCATCTAGAATAACATTGACACTTGTCTATGATAAATATGAACTAATACTTATAGAATATGCTTGAAGAAGGCAGCTGTGGTATTTGTGTTTATGTAATTAAGGGACTTGAACCATGGAGGGCCAAAGTAATGCAGCTGATAAGAAGGTTACCTTGAGGCTGAGTAAGGCGATGATAGGACATAGTCAAGTAGTCACACTTATAACTGAGGTTTTTCCATTTCGTACACGGTATAACCTAGCCTACCTCCCAGGCCATATTTAAATGTCTTCCATTGTGGATAGATGGCACTGCGGTATACTAGGAGCTCAGTTGGTTCTGTTACCAGTAATCTCCCTCGTGTTGCAATTGTGTGAACTAAATGACCAACAGTAGACCACAAGTCCCTATCTAGGTGCAGGCTTCTATATATAATAAAGTAAAATCATAACAGAGCTTTGTGGCTAGGCTAGGTGTACCCCTGTCAGGTGCTGCCTCGATGGGCCAGTGATCTAGGGTAGGTCTGAATGTGCCTCAGTACTGCTAAAGGTCATGCGAAAAGAGTTACAGTGACTTGGGGTTAGTCGATAGTTTTGCTCAGATACTACGGTTCCCTCGCCTATTACGTAATGTCTAATTGCACGTAATTCCCAACATGGCCGCCAGGATATCACTAGTCTATGTTTGAACTGATATGCATAGGGGACCACTGTGTAACACCAACATATTTCAGAAAATCACACACACCCTCTGGAACTATGCCATGCATATCCCTGTTATCCTAAAGAAGTCTTGTTTCACACCTTTATCGCATGATCTGATGTATTTGGGGAAAAGTAAATATGCATTACAGCAGTTTCTGTTCACGCACCGTGTCAATTAAGGTAAAATGACATATTTGCAGGAGGAACAAAAATTCTGACAAGACGTATCACAGTTTGATAGGTCTGCAGATTAAATAATAATACTTACTATTCACTATTAACCTCAATTCAATACCTCCATAAGTTTTTTTTTATCATTGTTGGTTTCTCCTGTCACAGGCTTGCTCAGTAGGTAGTAAATAACATTAATGGGTAGCAGAGAGTGAATTTATTGCCTTCAAGTGCTGCTCCACGAAATCAGGGTGGTCCTAGAGTAGGCTGTCAAGAGGCCACGAGTGACCAGCGCAGGAAGATACAAGTGGACTTCAGATCATGAGATTTGTTGGTGCTCCATATGTAGTGTCAGGGTTTGTCATTGACCAAGGTCCTAATGATACATTTTTATGCTTCTCTATATGTACATTACATATATACATATATATATATATATATATATATATATATATATATATATATATATATATATATATATATATATATATATATATATATATATATATATATATATATATATATATATATATATATATATATACTAGTATATATATATATATATATATATATATATATATATATATATATATATATAAAATATATATATATATATATATATATATATATATATATATATACATATACATATATTTATATATACATATATACACATACATAAATTTATGTATGTGTGTGTATTTATATGTATGTATTTTATGTGTATATTTATATATATATATATATATATATATATATATATATATATATATATATATATATATATATATATATACATGTGTGGATGGAAGGATGAATCTATGTATGCATGCAACATATATATATATATATATATATATATATATATATATATATATATATATATATATATATATATATATATATATATACATATATATATATATATATATATATAAAATATATATATATATATATACATACATATATATATATATACATATATATATATATATATATATATATATATATATATATATATATATATATATATATATACTCTCATATTCTTATTTTATATATTCAACTCTTATGCAACATATTTGAAGGTGAATAAAACTTCTTCATATTTTCTAGACCAAGGTACTCCTTCTTCCCATTTACGTAGCCCCTCTACGTGTCGATCAGGGCCTTTGGATCAAGGTTGCATCCCCTGGTTTTCTCTTAGGGGGGTTTATCGCTTTGACTTATATTGGTCCTTATAAAGGGCTGTATATCTCCCCACCAAAGGATCAGTACAGGATAAGAAACATTGCTTCAAGCATTATAAATCAGTCAGCTAAATATACCACACTAGTGATCGCTTGTGATGGTTGCCAGAATACTCTCGATGGCATGGACTGGATCTGAGTCTGATCAAATACTAACGATGCTATACATCAGCCTTGACTACTCTATCTTTACCTGTACCCCTGCACATGCGCACAAACACACACCCTCTTCTACTGAGCTATAAAAGATGGGCTGAGACAATATTAACAATATTTTAAGACCACATAGCATGTTATGGCACAAATCCATTCCTTTGCATTTTTTTCTATTTATTGGTTATATATTGATTATGCAATCATGATTAGTTGACTTGTTGACCACCAGTTGACCAGGTTGTGACATCTGGTGACACATTTCCTACGTCAAGGTCAAGGGTTAAAGGTTAAGATTTTTAAATGGTGGCAGTCTGTAAATGAGGGAGTCCAGTCACAGTCAGTTAGTGTATATTCATTGTTTATAGCTGTGTTTATTCCTAGTAATGTGTTCCTTCAGTAAAACCCTGCAAGGGGCACATCTACTGTGCAATAGGAGTTTGCTCTTGGTGAACCCTAAGCTGGTGGGCACCCTGCACGACCTATAAAAGAAGGGGGATGTGTGGATCTGTCTATGGATACCCCGCATATAAAATATCCCTTGGTCCTCTTTAGATCTGAAGTCTCTGCTCTTACTCTCCCTCTTTTCTTCTTTCACTTTGAATAATTATGCTTTGTCATTGTTCTTCAATAATGATAAAGGACCACTTTTTGTTAAGTTTTATGGCACTAAATATCCTCTGTGTCAATGTCCCTTTAGGCAATCATTCATTCATTCATTCCTTTGATAAAGTATAATGTTGTGCATATGTTGTGCTACATTTTTGGTAATTAGTGAAGTTGATACACCTGTAATTTCAGTTGGTAAACCTGAATGGAAATTTTTGAATTTGAATCACAGCAACAATCGCTACTATGTGTTTAGATGTGGTCAAATACTACAATGTATGGATTATGAAGTGATAACTTTATTTGTAGTCTTTAGTGAAACTTATATGGTTCAAGTATTTATAACAGACCATTTAATAATAGAATTTCATCGTGTGTAATACTTGTGTGTTTTTCCCATGCTCATTTTAATTACTCTAGTGATTATCCAGGTGTTATCAGAGTTTATGTTTGTTAGCATTTGAGTAGTATTCACCAGTTTATAGGGTTTCTCATGTGTCTATCTATCTAAACGTAGTTTTCTTCAAGTGTTTAATTGGTGTTTATTAATGTCTGCTACAGCAACTGTGGTTTTGAAGAATATAGTTGTGAGTCCAATATAAAGACAAAGATATTACTCAGTGACCCAACATGGTAGCCAATAACTTTGTTTAACTTATATGTAATGTTTGACCAGGAAAATGATTGTAATACAAGGGCCGCCAGATTATGAATAGGCTCCTTCATACAAGCAGAAACTATACAATTGCCCATCATTCACTAATACCTTACCCAGCCAAGTTTAGTGCATGGACATTGATATACTCCAGGAACTTAAATTTTAGGTTTGGTTTGAATTGGGTATCGACAGGACGTGCATAGAAATGTAAGAGAAATATACTTATGTATACTTAGGCCCAAGTACGGTGTTATGCTGGGCACATTTAGGATTAACCTAGCTACTAGCTGTTAAAATGCCCTAGCCTGTTGTACATAAGTGAATTATCACACCCCAGGGCTCAGCTGTGTGCCTGGCAAGCTTCATTTGCAATTTTTATGGGTAGTTGTGCCCTCGAATTCTGACGTGTACTACAAAAAATGTGTTTGTAATTTGAATTGAGGTTCTTTTAAAACCACACATGGCTCTAACAATCACAAAACAATGAAATATATGCATGGAAGAAATGTAAATGTGTAATGACTTCATGCCTTGTGGTTTATTAGTTATGATAAATCAAATACATGTATACCAAAACAGAGGTGTGGCCAACACAAATGAATCTCTCTTGAAAGCATTGTCGACCGTACACTTCGTACTTGGGCTCCAATGCTTACCCGCATGGTACAACATCGCTGGCCATCTCAGACAGTTGGTACACAGATATAGATTAATTGATTCCTAAATACCTTGGTTACTGACAAGTGATAGGTAAGTTCAATATAAGTTTTCTAATATGATTAGTGGTATTGCTTTGCCATTTGTCAAAACTCTACACTGTATGCAACTTATGTTGTCTGGCTAACTGTCATAACAGTATCCCCTATAGCCAATTCCTCTGGATTTAGGACCATCTTTTGAGTTATGACCACACACTTTGAAAGAGCTAAATGCAAAGCAGACAGGGGCGGATCCAGGAATTTATTAAGGGGGGGGCCAGGTTGGGTCCGGGGTGACCATCAAAGTCATGGGCGGATCCAGCATTTCAATTTAGATGGATGAAGTCCGCGAGCTCCACATCTTGGATCTGGATATTGATATTGTAGGTGTTCTCTTCTGGGGGGAATTTGCAGAGCAAGTTTGTGTATAAAGTAATATGAAACTTATGTATGAGAGGTCTACCTTAAGATTTTTAGGAAGGGCAAATTTTTGTCCTGGATTTTAGGAAGTAGAAGCAGATTAATTGCGGTGCGAGAACCGCGACAGCAGCAGTATGCAACAGCATGCTGTCCATGATAAGGGGTTCTGGGGGCATGCCCACCCAGAAAATTTTGAAAATTAGGTGCTCTGAGGTGCATTTTAGGACATTTTCAAGTGAAATAGAACATAGAAAAGTTGTAAAAAAAACTTATTTTTTAAGGGGCCATTATTCTCTTTGCATGGTCTGTATGCAACAGCATGCTGTCCATAGTAGGGGGGTCTGGGGGCATGCTCCCCCAGAAAATTTTGAAAATTAGGTGCTCTGAGGTGCATTTTGGGACACTTTCAAGTGAAGAAAAGTTGTAAAAAAGCTGATTTTTAAGGGGCCATTTTTCTCTTTGCAGGGTCAGTAAATGCTTCCCTAAATATATATATGCACAAAAGTTTTGAAAAAATTAGGTCCAATTTGTTTGCAGTTATTCATTTTCAAAAGCCAGAGGGCATATATGCTCTGAGATGTATTATCAGGGCAATCCTGCAAGCAAAATTGGTAATTTAGAATTAGATCACTAGTTTATCTAATGACAAATTTCATTTTTAAAATGTGTCATTGAAGAAAACTACTGAGGATCAATGCAGGCAGCCCATTTGCTTTAGTATATTAAAAGTGTTTAAAGGGTATAAAACGGCGACTTTCAACTCTGAGATTGAACTCCCCATGGGACATAGTACAACTGTAAAGCTGTTATTCCCATATTGTTACATAATGATCCTACAGTACTATTTCCATCTGTAATACCATGTTTCTCTTGATTATATTTGTTGATTATATTTGTAATTTCCAACTAATCAAAGTATGCTTTTGTAACTATGAAGTCGAAGTTAAAGTCTATAAACATACATACACACGAGCAGCTGATGCCTTTGAAATTATCTTTTGAATTAAAATTTCAATTGTTGTCACTGCCATATTCAGTCTGTCTGACTCGAGTTTGGAAACCGCTTTTTCCATTTTTTTGTGACTAAATGCTCGAGTGTTTGTATTATTGGCAATGGGCAAATTTTACAATAAGACCAGTCACAATGAGCAAAATCAACATTTTGCGGAAACTCCAAGTTGAGACAAAAAGTTTATACATAAGAAAAGGGATACTTGGCTAATGTATATCCGCGTTATTCTGCTGTGCGCTCCTAGATTTTTCAAACTAGGGGCCCAAATTAGTATGTATAATACCCAAATATTCTGATTTTCCTAGAAGGTACATCCCTGGGATGAAACGTTTTCGGCCAATCAGGTCCCTTGTCACCCTGAAATTCCCTGCTATTGATAATATCTTTCATATTTTTTTTTGTTGCCAGAAATTAAGGGGGGGGCCAGGCCCCATGATTTTTTAACAAGGGGGGGGGGGGCAGTGCCCCCTCGGCCCCCCCCCCCCCCCCCCCCCTGGATCCGCCTATGGCAGATATAATCCAAAATGCTGTTATTAGGCCGTAACTTAAGGATAGGAACGATCTATTAAAACCCCAAGGTCAAGACCATTGACATCGATGATGAGAACAAAGTTGTTCTGATTACGACCCACCACCCAGGTGTGAGATTTCTTAATCACATCATATGCCACAATATATTGTAACATACGTAAAAACATGGATATGTTGGACAGTTCCAGCGGCACCAGCGCCATACTAGGGCGGCCTATAATACAGGGTTTCTGGAGACTGAACAATATTTGTGACATTTGTATCTGTGCAAAAGAACAACATCCTATGGTTGTCCACTCTACCAATCCTGCCAATAGGGAAGTCCTTACTTCTATTCTGCCTAAATTATGCCTGCTTCTGCTGAATACTCTCTTTCTTTAGTATCAGACTTATTTTGACATCAGGTTTTGGGGCCAAAGTCCATAGCTTGTTTTTCCACGGTATTGTATACGCTCTATTTGTCCCATTTTTCAAAAACCAAACACTTTTTTCTTGGTTGTAATATACGGCATAAACGCCGTGTCCTTTCGTTCTTCTCATTGACCCGAGACATGTGATTGTTCACTTGTTATGAAAAATGCAGGGAATACCTGAGGCATCGATCAAGCTCCTATTTTTCATTTATTTTCCTATCAAGTTACTATTTTGTTTGTGTTGTTTTCTATGCACATGTTCCTATCTACGTCACCGCTGACCTGCGCGCCGTCTATCTTTGAAAGGTGGGTTATGTTTACCATTTCTCAAATCACTCATGTGTGCCGGAAGGAAAAGACTGGCGGTTTACTTTGTCATGCCCTGATCGTAACGAATATAGAAAATAGTTCGTAAAGGATTAGATTATATATATATACATATATATATATATATATATATATATATATATATATATATATATATATATATATATATATATATATATATATATATATATATATATAAAATATTGTTCCAACCTGCTGCCAATGTGGAAGAAAAAAATGAAGCATAGACTTTGCATACACTCTACATGGACCTGTTTTTACCTTTGAGAATTGTTGTAGAACCTGGTGAACAAGGATGTAAAGAAATGGATTTTTTCGGAAAATATATACATACATGTATTTTCCTAAATTAAAATTAGCTCCCCACTCGTAGGAAAATAGATAATTGAATTTCACTTTAACTCTAAATAGAAGTATTCTCAGACTGGTGCCAGAACACCTGGTAAACAAGGACATGCTATGAATAGATACATTCTGAGCAGCTTAACCTTCATGCTGCTGGTACTAATTTGGCCAATACAAAATGATGCAAAAAACCTGGAAATGACTGAAACCCTGGCACATGGATACTAATCTGAGAGTACTTAGTGAGAGCTTTCCAAAGAATACCCACATGACAGGGTTTAGATGTTTTTCAAAGATCTTTGCATTATTGTGCTTTGGAAGAGAGTAGCCTCAGCATTGGAAGGGTTTTATAGCAGTTTAACTTAGCATATGGGAGGCTATTGTAACACTCTCAAAGGAAGGGGACAGGGAGGTGTTCACTATACATCCATCCTCCCTGTGTACCCCAGTGCCCTGACTACAGTAAAGCCACTACAAAACTTGCCTCTCAAGTTTACTCTTTAAGAAATACTCGGCAGGTAGCCATATTCATTTCGATCGCCTAGATCTGTTAAGGATGTGTTCCGTTAACTCACAGTCCTCGTGTTGGACTGTGGTCTACACTCCAGACATTTAATTCCTCCACGAGTCGACCGGACGTTCTGGTAGTGCTTGGTTGTACAGAAACCCATGGATATCATGTCAAAATATAAGCCAACACATCGATGAACCACGTAGTTTGCAAATCAAAGTACGTTCAGAAAACTGGGTGGCAGTCGGGCGTGTGATGGTGTAAAATGCACGGGCTGCCCACGCATTTAGTGCAGGAATTAAGTTTCGGCACTGTAGACCAGTTTTACTTTAGACCAGCCTTTTTAATTGTAGTAGTAGCTTCAGGTAAGGGTGCTATCTATGTGTTAAATAATCAAGCTTACATTAAGGGATTGGTGAGACCACCTCAATAGCTGGGTGGTCAAGTGCCTAGCGCAGCGATACTTTATACTGGTATATGAGTTCAGATATCTATAGTCAGTTTAGTTCGTATTTATCTATTCAAATGAAGCATTGATCTTAAGCAGGGCTGCACCTATGCCTAGTGAACCTAGTGAATTGCCAATCCACTGAGCGCTCTATTTTGCAGCCGTTCCAACCCAGCGTGTGATAAATTTATCACTGATTTGGCGTTAGTCGGTAGTTTTCCAAAGGAACTCCGGTTTCCTACGCCATTATAGATAGAAAATTATCCATTTACCTACCCTTAATCTGGTAGTAAGTATTAGGGAAATAGAAATTGTTGAATTTCAAATCAAATTCCTGCATTAAATGGCCGGGTGGACCGGAAAGAACACACGACCACACGCCCAGTTATGAGGCATAATGGTGCGAGCCTCGGCCCGCTAACGTCATCGCTGAACGTAGCTTTAATACCCATCTACGCGGGTCATAAATATGCTTTGCTTATTTCTTCCGACGTGTTATCCATGTACGTTTATACAAACAGTCGCCGACATACGTCCGGTCGATTGGTGCAGGAATTAAATGTCTTCACTGCATTATGCTTCGTGGATAAATGGCACTGCGGTTTGCAAGTGGGATAGTTTTGATATTGCATGTACAGCCCCCTCGTGCGGCAATGCTATGAACTAAATGAACATTTAGTAGGCTACGTAGTTTTTTGTAGGTGTTATTTTATATGATAGAATAAACACAGTAACACCGTAGTAGCTATGCTAGATTGAGGATTATGAGCAAGGGTGACAAACAAACACGGCAATATGCGCAGTAAGCAACTACAGTATTACATTTAACAATATAAATAAGCTTTCATTCGAAGGTGGACTGTTGAAGCCCCGGTTTCGAGGGTAAGGGGAGAATAATAAAGCACACCTGCCGGCGCTTTGCCTTTGATCTTACCGCACATCAAACATTACACTTTACACACTTTACAAAACATGAAGATATTTCTGCTGTGAACAATTTAATACGAATTCCTTTCTACAGTTTGCCTGGGCATATGCCTAGCTGCGGTATGCATAGATGCTGAAATCAAAATTTAATCCCATGTTCTGATCGCTATCTCGTCACGATGTCGGAAGAGAGTTCCGTGCGTCGGCAAAGCGGGCCTCCTCGCGGCATTCCAACGCGATCACAGCGCCAAAGTGGTGGTAAATGAAACTAAAAAGCTCACTCGGCAATAAGAACGATATCAAATTCGAAAAGTCATTAACGTTCATCTTTTTCATAAACACTTAAGACTGCTAACTTAAGACTGCTACGTAGATATCCCTAAATACATACAGATACTATTTTACTGCGGTTCGATCAGTTGTGAGGGCAACGAGTCGTTAGTGACAATGCCTTAGACCGCTAGGCTATTGGGGTAGACTCCTTGTGGTGAGAGACTCACTCGTTCCTTACTATTATTATGTGTTGTGTATGATAATTTCGTAATGCAAATTACAGTCAATGAATATACATACATAAATTAAGGGATGCCCTCAGTGTTGAGAGACAGCGAGTCGTCAGAGGAAATGCCTAAGATGAGTCGGCTATTGGGGCAGGCCTTTAGTGGTGAGAGACAGCGAGTCGTCAGTGGAAATGCCTTAGATGAGTCGGCTATAGGGAAATGCCCTCAGTGGTGAGAGACAGCGAGTCGTCAGTGGAAATGCCTTAGGACAGTCGGCTATTGGGGCAGGCCCTCAGTGGTGAGAGACAGCGAGTCGTTAGTGGCAATGCCTTAGGACAGTCGGCTATAGGGGCAGGCCCTCAGTGGTGAGAGACAGCGAGTCGTCAGTGGCAATATCTTAGGACAGTCGGCTATTGGGTCAGACTGCTTGGAGGCAGATAAGTGGGTCAACGAGTTATGGAAGGTGACTTTTGGGAACTAGAAAGTGTCGTGATTGACAGTTGTAATGCTTAGGATCTCCGTGAAGTCAGCAAGCCCAGTGAACCCCAAACAATGGCGAATAGAAAAGTTTCTATATACAAGGTCTTCTCTGCAAACTGGGGTTGCATACTTTATCACCCAGATGACAGCTCTATAATAGACAGACGGGACGGGATAGGATTTCATACCTTTACAGCATCGAATCTCATCAAATTACCGCAAGAGCAGTGGGAAATATATTATTAAATGACAACCTATACCTCTGTTAGAACATCCCCGGCCAGCCTGCTTGTGAAAATTTCAGAATGAAAAAAAGTCCACCATGGTTCGAGTGGGCGCATTTCTTGCTTGAGTCTGGCCTCACTAAGAAAGCACAGAATGAGAAGTCAACCTTTATGTCTACCTGTCCACGTTCATCGCTCTGGCTCACATGTAAGGAGAAACCAGCAGTGTAAAGATTGGGCAAGGAAACGCCCTCATTTGTGATTCAACGTATAACTTCAAACGGTTGACCCTGTCTTAAAAATGTACCATTAAGAGGGTCTTCATTTATATAACGTCTCATATGTTCTCGATTAAGTCCTATTCACAGTTGCGTGTTTGTCAAAAATCTAATATAGATATTTAAGGCACAGTACCCGAGACTATGTTGCTTGTTTGCGTACGTGTTGATCATACTCTCGGTGTTGTTAATGTTTTTGCTGACGTATTATTGCAACTAGTTACGTCATTTGCAGTGATTTACTGGTTGCAGTTGTTGCTGATGATGTTGTTGTTTTCGTTCATGATGTTCGTAAGGATGATGATGATGATGATGAAAGGAATGATGACAATGATTATGATGATGATAATGATGACGACGATAATGATAATGACAGCAATGATGACGATAATGATGATGATGATGATGATGACTATGATAATGGCATTGTTGATATTGTCAGTTGCGCGGTTTCTATGATGCTGTTTGTTGGCTGCCATCGTTGTTTTGCCTGGTCTCATTGCTGTCGTTATCGCGGTTGTGTTTTTTTTCTTGCCGTCAATAAAATCGGTTCCTCAGTTCCTCAGTCATAGGGATGTACTGTAAAATGGCTCATTTTCCGAGATTTTTCCCGTTTATCCCGAATGCTTTCAGACGGGAATTAACAACAAAGGAAAAAAGAATACAGTGCATGTCCGGATTTAATAAACACGGAGAAATCCTAATCTTAGTTTAATAGACTATACTCTTTGGTATACTAAAATTGAAAATCTACACAAAACGGGAAATTTAGAAGCGGAAAAAACATAATACCTCTCTTCGGAAATATTAGAAACGGAAACACCCCCCCCCCCCCCCCCCCCCCCAAAAATAAAATCGTTACTCGAAAAAAGTAGCCATACTGCAGTAACGTAGGGACTTTAAAAGCTTACCATTGGAACGTTTGCAACTCGTCCTTTACATGATAAATGATGCCAATCTATCAGTTATAAACAACATACCATGGATAGGGGGACGGTTAGCATATCACAGAAAATGTTAAGTCATTATGAATGAAGTGTCTTTTTGCAGGTCAGATAAGGAGCTGAACTGGTCACCTCGGTAGATCACCTCACACAGTCTGCCCTGATAGCCTAGTGGTCTACGGCAGAACCACTAATTGCTCGCTGTCTCTCACCAATCAGGGCCTGCCCTGATAGCCTAGTGGTCTACGGCAGAACCACTAATTGCTCGCTGTCTCTCACCAATCAGGGCCTGCCCTGATAGCCTAGTGGTCTACGGCAGAACCACTAATTGCTCGCCGTCTCTCACCAATCAGGGCCTGCCCTGATAGCCTAGTGGTCTACGGCAGAACCACTAATTGCTCGCCGTCTCTCACCAATCAGGGCCTGCCCTGATAGCCTAGTGGTCTAGCTGATTGGTCTAAGGCGTTGCCACTGACTCCTCTTTGTCTCTCACCACTGAGGACTTGGCCGAGACCGAGTGCTATATGGCATTGCCAGTTCGATACAGTTCGAAGTCGGGTTTCCTCCACCATTTACAACTGACTCATAAGACGCGAATTTGCCACAATATGGCAGGAAAGGTGACGAAATACGAAATTCTAATTCCAATTGTGCCTACTGTTAGCGATATTGGGTGCTTATTGGTTTTGTGCGCTGAGCACAGTCAATAAACATAATATACTATACTATTAGACCAGCCTAAAGCCTGTATGTGCTTGCCTTACTGTTTAGTGTATACATCGGCTGCAGTGCCATCTATCTACAATTGATGTCACTTTTAAAGACTGGCCTGGCAGATAGGCTTTCCTCAGGGTGACATTCGCAGCCAAGGTCAGAACTTAAGTAGTTATCGGCTGTTCGATAAGACGGGCACTACCTGTCCTACACCTGTCCTACCACCTATCACAGGTATGTCACAAAGACAATACATTCCAATAAGGATTCATGCTTATCTTGTCGATGGACAGCTACTTGGTAAATGGGAACGTCAAAATGAGCATTGAATTCATATGCATTATATATGATAACAATGATACGAACACTAATACTGCGAGTATTATTGATATATTACCATTAAGTGTAATTATTATTGTCATGATTATTATTATTATTATTATTATTATTATTATTATTATTATTATTATTATTATTATTATTGTTTTATTATTATTATTGTTATTATTATTATTATTATTATTACTATTATCATCATCATCATCATCATCATTCTATTGAGGGTAATTCTCGCTTGAATATGCACGTGGATTCAGCACCGTTACTGACAGGTAAGCAGTGCCCATTACTATAGTTAATACGAATATCTTTAATTAGCTTTAGGTACATACAGAATTAAGTGAAACCGAATTGTGATCGATCGCTAAAGAAACAACCCACAGGGCGCCCCAAAAAGACATAATCCTCCTCTTTTCCCAATATCATTTCAAAACAGCTTAAGTTACATCAGAAATGACTTCATGGTTGAATAGAAGGATACCTTAGAGATAAGTTTCATACACTTAGCCTTATTTAACCATTATGCTGTTCGTGGCCAATTGTGCCAGTGCACACTGATGCCAAGAAGCTGAAAATGACTGAAACCCTCGCATATGAGTACTCATCTGAGAGTACTCAGTGAGAGCTATCCAATAAATACCAAAAAATCAAAAAATATTTGCATCATTTTGAACGAAATAAGTCTTAGCATTGGATAGGTTATAATGTGAAAAACAATGAAATTTCAATTTGGGGGTATTTCGTGACTGGTCGCTTTAGGCAGGTGGCCTCTCAACGTCTGCGTTCAGCAAGTTTGACTATAAAATCATAACCTGTCAGAAATCACAGCCTATAGTTAGCACTGATACAACGATCCTTGACCAATATTACTTTAATATGTCTTGAAGTCATGTATCTCAAGCCATGCTCGGACCTCGTACCACTTTATCTCTGTATGTGTTACTTATTAAGCACTTCTAACACCTCCAACTGTGTACATAATGATAGCATCAGCACTGTACGCATCCAGAGGGCACGATGAAATATGCGGTCAATAATACTGGTCAACCCAGAATACACCCACGCCCACACCAGCGCC
Source organism: Maea johnstoni (assembly GCA_963942565.1). Lineage (NCBI taxonomy): Eukaryota > Metazoa > Annelida > Polychaeta > Spionida > Magelonidae > Maea > Maea johnstoni. The sequence goes on from OZ012691.1 coordinate 23,529,238, forward strand.
AACGGGAAAACATGCAAAAATAGCGTATTATTATTATTATTATTATTATTATTATTATTATTATTATTATTATTATTATTATTATTATTATTATTATTGCACCGACTGTCTGGAATGAACGACATTTCATTCGTACCGTGTGATTGAATATTACACACGGAAGCTACTTATAAAACAGTTTAACACTGGTGCTCTGCCCTCTAAGATACAGTACCATCGGCCTTAGATCATCTCAGCTTTAGCTTTAAAAAATCTTCCATTATTTGATACATGGCCCCCTGCCCCTTGAGACATAGTAACATTGTAACCTGGCTCCAGGACAGGTTGAGGATCCTTATTATACATGTAAAGGTACTCTGTTTATAGTCTTGTAACCACTGAAGCGCTCACACGACCTTCCTCCCCTAGCAGGCCTGTGCGCACGGACACCATTTCAATCCCCCAAGGGATATTCCAGAGCAGTTGGCAGTTGACACCTAACTCACTGAGCTACTTATGGTTTGTTTCCATTTCATTACGAATTTTAAGAAATTGTATCGGGCATATTGACCTCCAGCGGGCTTCATTAGGTTTTGAAAAGGCCTAACTATGGGTCTTGGGGCGGAGGTCTAGGGCACCTTTTTCCACGTGCAGAGGAGAAACATGGCGGTCAGCAGGCGGCAATGTTTATTGTCACTTGGCCATGGAGGCAACCCTTTCCTGCAACGTCAATTTTCCAACTTTTTCAA
>OZ012691.1:23532465-23534965 GCA_963942565.1 Maea johnstoni
ACAGGCCATGGTGGGTTAATCCTTATGCTGCTGGTGGCTAGTTTTGCCTATACAAAATAATGCAAAAAGAGCTGAAAATGACTGACACCCTGGCATATGGGTACTCATCTGAGAGTACTTAGTGAGAGCTATCTAATGAATACCAACATGAAATGATTAAGAGGGTTAGAAGAAAAATCTTTCTATCCTTGTACTTTGGAGGAAAGTAGCCTTGGCAGTGGAAGGGTTAATGTGGGGTGTTTTCAGTTTACACGAAGAAGCTGAATGTTCCAGCTGACTGGCCCTAAGAATAGTCAGGTCATACCCTGGGACGGATAATAAAATACGCTGCTGTCATCTTCAGGAAACCCTTAGATCCCCTTCATTCATACACATATCCCTGTCTCAGCCAGTGTTTTCATTCCATCTCTCCTCACAGGATGAGTTAGTGATAGATGATGAGGGATTGCTGCTTCGTCAGGGGCAACACACTTTTTCACACAAACACCTCGTCCTGTGAATGACAAAACTTATACATGACGTATAGTAGTAACTATGTTATTCCACAGCGATCGTTATTGGACTATTTCATGCCAATAGGTCTACCCATTTTGTACTTATGACGTCATATGTTGCTACAGAGGCAAGCAGGTCCTGATATGCTATTATGACATGATATATTCCCCCATTGAGCTTCGGTGACTATGTCTTGTATAAAGGTGACTTCCCAAAAGTCTGGCCTTCGAGTACCTTTTAGGTATGACGTCGAGCCTCGCACACAGGAATCCACTTTTTATCCCACCATGGCTTCAGTGGCTTGCATTAGAAATGTTTTGAATTGTTAACCATGATATCTTCTGTCATTCTATACTAAATAGTGACTAGCCATTAGTCCAAGATAAAGGCAGCCAGTTTGCACCTGTTACCTGATGACATGTGGTCTATTATTGATCCATCCTCTATTAAAAGGACTTCTCCGGCTACTTTTACCTATCCATATTCTTTTAAAAGGCCTTTTCCACCTTCCGTTACATGCACATATTAAAAGGACTTCTCCGGCTACTGTTACCTATCCATATTCATTTAAAAGGGCTTTTCCAGCTTCCGTTACATGCACATATTAAAAGGACTTCTCCGGCTACTTTTACCTATCCATATTCTTTTAAAAGGGCTTTTCCAGCTTCCGTTACATGCACATATTAAAAGAACTTCTCCGGCTACTTTTACCTATCCATATTCTTTTAAAAGGCCTTTTCCACCTTCCGTTACTTGCACATATTAAAAGGACTTCTCCGGCTACTTTACCTATCCATATTCTTTTAAAAGGGCTTTTCCAGCTTCCGTTACATGCACATATTAAAAGGACTTCTCCGGCTACTGTTACCTATCCATATTCATTTAAAAGGGCTTTTCCAGCTTCCGTTACATGCACATATCAAAAGGACTTCTCCAGCTACTTTACCTATCCATATTCTTTTAAAAGAGCTTTTCAGCTTCCGTTACATGCACATATTAAAAGGGTTTCTCCAGCTGCTTTTACATGTCCATATTAAAAGGGCCTCTCTGGCTAACTTTACATGTCCATCCTCTATCAAAAGGGCTTCTCCAGCTGCTTTTACATGTTAATATTAAAAGGGCTTCTCCAGCTGCTTTTACATGTCCATATTATAAGGGCCTCTCTGGTTGCCTTTGCATGTCCATCCTCTATTAAAAGGGCTTCTCCAGCTACCTTTACATGTCCATCCTCTATTAAAAGGGCTTCTCCAGCTACCTTTACATGTCCATCCTCTATTAAAAGGGCTTCCCCAGCTACTTTTACATGTCAATCCTCTATTAAAAGGGCTTCTCCAGCTACCTTTACATGTCCATCCTCTATTAAAAGGACGTCTACAGCTACCTTTACATGTCCATCCTCTATTAAAATGGCTTCTCCAGCTACCTTTACATGTCCATCCTCTATTAAAAGGGCTTCTCCAGCTACCTTTACATGTCCATCCTCTATTAAAAGGGCTTCTCCAGCTACCTTTACATGTCCATCCTCTATTAAAAGGACGTCTACAGCTACCTTTACATGTCCATCCTCTATTAAAAGGGCTTCTCCAGCTACCTTTACATGTCCATCCTCTATTAAAAGGGCTTCTCCAGCTACCTTTACATGTCCATCCTCTATTAAAAGGACGTCTACAGCTACCTTTACATGTCCATCCTCTATTAAAAGGGCTTCTCCAGCTACCTTTACATGTCCATCCTCTATTAAAAGGGCTTCTCCAGCTACCTTTACATGTCCATCCTCTATTAAAAGGACGTCTCCAGCATCGTTTACATGTCATCACTGTATTAAAAGGGCTTCCCCAGCTACCTTTACATGTCCATCCTCTATTAAAAGGACGTCTCCAGCTACCTTTACATGTCCATCCTCTATTAAAATGGCTTCTCCAGCTATCTTTACATGTCCATCCTCTATTAAAATGGCTTCTCCAGCTACCTTTACATGTCCATCCTCTATTAAAAGGACTTCTCC
>OZ012691.1:23539965-23542465 GCA_963942565.1 Maea johnstoni
AGACAAACACTTACTAAAGCTCTCTAAAGATGAGTGTCTATTAACGTGAAGCAGAATCTAATAATTACTCTTTGGAACCACAACTACAGTTTATCTTAACCCGTTGTGCATGCGCTTCCATTTTAATTGACACGTGCTTAACGAGTGCTTAACGAGTAAGTCAAAACATTTCATGAATTCTTAACCTAACCAACATGTGTATCCTACCCACACTTTGAAACAATTGTATTCATAACAAGTACTGTAAATTCACAAAAGATTGTGTAGAGTACATTTTGCGAATATACAGAAAATTGATATTTGCGTTTTTAACTTTGCGAATTGGCCGCAACATGGAGTGCCAGTTATACACTTAAAACGGCAGCACTAATCATTGCGAATTTTAATTTTGCGTCCGAGGCTAAACGTTAAAAAACGCAAATATCAAACTAACGCAATCATCATCATTCCACCCAGTGTATCCCTCCCAATGCTGGGGCTACTTTCGTCCAAGGCACAAGGACGAAAATATTCTTGAAAAACATCTAAACCCTGCCATGTTGGTATTCATTGGATAGCTCTCGCTTAGTACTCTTAGATGAGCACCTCACTACCCATGTTCAAGGGTTTTCGTCATTTTTCAAGGTGTTTTTTTTTTGCATCTTCTTGTATTGGCCAATGTATTAGCCACCAGAAGCATAAGGGTTAGCGTCTACTGGTTGCATGCAATAAACTTCTATGGATTTGCATTATCATTTTCTTGTGTCATGCAAAAAAATTCAAATGTGCATTATCATTCTCTAAGCTAAGCAAGGTCTACTGTAAGCATGCACCATACCCCTACCATCATGGATATACTAGATGTCCCAATGTCCACTAAAGATATTTTGTAATAATAACCAAATGTGCTTTACAATCCTCTTCTCTAAGCAAGGTCTACTGACATCAGACATCACACATTGGACCTAAACCATTGCATGGATTTCACTGCAGTAATCGATACAATACAACCCTAAAAGGGTACACTGCCCAGAGGTAGCTAGGGTACAGGTTGTGATCTCTGCCACCCGATGAGTCACAGCTGATAGCACTTGAAAAACATGGTCGCAGCCAGTGGCTGCCAGGGTCTGAGCAGGATGATGGCATTATGCAAAAGTCTACCCTCACGGGATCACTGCTACCCTCACGGGATCACTGAGAGAAAAAGAAGGGCAGCATCCTGTTCTTGAAGTGTATTTCTTTCATATATGCTGATATGTTATCTTTAAAGATAAAATCCTACTCACATAACACGGTAATTATTTTTTGAAAAGTGTTTTGAGGTATCGACTGGCACAATAACCTCCGGTATGTGGATTTTATATTATAAACTTTGAACAGCTTATTCATCATCGTGAATTGAAAAAGAATTAATGGATTTTAGAAAGGGCATAATTCCAAAGGGCTCATTTGGAAAATAAGTGCTAGATAAGAAAAAGTGTGAAGCATAACACTCCAGAAAGTCGACAGACAAACACTTACTAAAGCTCTCTAATAACTCCTAAAGATGAGTGTCTATTAACGCGAAGCAGAATCTAATAATTAATCTTTGGAACCACAACTACAGTTTATCTTATATCGTTGTGCATGCGCTTGCGTTTTAATTGACACGTGATTGTACTTGTTACGCTGGGTGAGAGGCCCTTCTATTTATGTACATCTTTTCTAGAACCACATGAGGAAAAATCACTTAAAATGCTCTTTACACAATAGACTGATATTGGCACATGGAAACATGTGCTTAACGAGTAAGTAAGTCAAAACATATTATGAAATCTTAACCTACCCAACATATGTACCCGACCCACACTTTGAAACAATTGTATTCATTACAAGTACTGTAGATTCACAAAAGATTTTGTAAAGTACATTTTGCGAATTTACAGAAAATCGATATTTGCGTGTTTAACTTTGCGAATTGGCCGCAACATGGAGTGCCAGTTATACACTTAAAACGGCAGCACTAATCATTGCGAATTTTAATTTTGCGTCCGAGGCTAAACGTTAAAAAACGCAAATATCAAACTAACGCAATCATCATCATTCCCTTCCCAGTGTATCCCTCCCAATGCTGGGGCTACTTTCGTCCAAGGCACAAGGACGAAAATATTTTTGAAAAACATCTAAACCCTGCCATGTTGGTATTCATTGGATAGCTCTCGCTTAGTACTCTTAGATGAGCACCTCACTACCCATGTTCATGGGTTTTCGTCATTTTTCCAGGTGTTTTGCATCTTCTTGTATTGGCCAATTTGTTAGCCACCAGAAGCATAAGGGTAAGCGTCTACTGGTTGCATGCAATAAACTTCTATGGATTTGCATTATCATTTTCTTGTGTCATGCAAAAAAAATTCAAATGTGCATTATCATTCTCTCACATAAGCAAGGCCTACTGCATTATACCCCTACCATCATGGATATAATATATGTCCCAATGTCCACCAAAGATATTATGTAATAATAACCAAACGTGCTTTATCAT
>OZ012691.1:23544965-23552839 GCA_963942565.1 Maea johnstoni
GGATCGAGCAACCAATTGATACAGGCTAGCATAAAATGCATAAAAAGGCTATTATTAGCAGGTCCAAGAAACATAACTCTCAGTGTGAAAAGGTAACGTCCGCTGCCCCCTAGTGACCAAATACCGAACCTAAATGGAACTTTTGCAGTAATGAATTATCGAGTGTTTGGCACAGAAACCTACCCAGGAGATGTAGCGTCCGGCGCCGTACCCAGGGGTTCGCGCATTCAGCCATGCTCACGCTGCAGGTACCTGTCTGGAGAGTTGGCCGCTTGACACAGCTACTGCATGGAACGAAGATGTTTACCCGGGTTGTTCAGAGAACTGGACTGTAACGCCCTTTCCTTGACTTTCACTCGACACGAACTCATCAAAATTCTATTCAGATGTTATTCAATCTTAGATGTCTATGCGGGGTGCTGGGTCTGCTAGTTGTATTTGGGAGGGACACATCAGGGTATGATGCCGTTATGTTTACAAATTATATCCCCGGGTTAGCGGGGTTTCCAATAGTAAACACACATGAGTTTTTCTCCATATTCTCTTGAATGAAGAAAAGAATGGATATGTAGCGACAGACCAATAAATATATGCCCTACAGTTACATGCTGGACTCATGCCAGGAGTACCAGATAAGACATCAGCGCGAGGTCACGTGGAGACAAGGACCAATCAGGGCTCTCGCATCGATTACATTACAGATAAACCTTATCTCCACCACCAGCTGGGGGTGCCCAGAGCACCAGTTTAGGTCCTATTAGCGACTATTAGTTGACACTGGTTGAGGCTAGCATGTTCAGGTTGACCGGCTGGGTTCGAATCCACTTGCGTTTGGTCATCTAAGATATTCTCCGCTGGTATTGTAAAATGGAATGGAATCCATCGAATGTATATCTCATTGTCATTGCAGGTCAAATAGACTCTGTCGTGCTGGTGGGGAAACTTGAATGTCAGGGAAAGAAGCCAACCAACCACAAACCACTGCCAAAGGTGAGAATATCTCATAACATTTCAGTGACGAGAAAACACATATATGCAAGGTCATCTGACACTGTAACATGTAGACAAATGTGCATGAGTTTATGTTCGGGCACTGAACGGGCCAAATAGAGGCCTTTCCAATGGTGTGCTGTGCCACACACGCCTATTATTTCCCCCTAGTGTTTGCAATAGGGAACCCCGAAAGCTTTACCAGTTAGGCTTTACAATACTGTACACAATTGGAGAAATACATCAGAATTGTCAGGGAGTTTGCAGTGAAAATTGCCTCAGTACACGATATGGGGAATTGCACAATGTTTTCTCAAAGCGTACCATATTGAAATACGCACATGTTTCCCCCTAAATGTACAAAACGGGAAAACACATAAGGTTTTCCATAGTATACACACGTATTCAGGAAGGAAGGAATGAGTTAGGTATTTGCGTCGCTTTAAACAGCTTAGGTCATATCGCGAGGAGATGGAAACTCGGAACCGGTATGAAATTCCCCTCTCTTAACGAATATTGTAGTTCCAAGGGGTCTTTCAGTGCAGAAGTGCCATACACAGCCCTCCTTAACGCCACACATTTATATAGCGACCAGGTCAAGCAGCGGAGATTCGAACATGCGAACGAACGCTTGGGAGCCAAGCATCGCAACCGATTGGCCACGACGGGTCCCACGCACGTGTACACACGAGTTTTTCTTCCATAGTGTATTTAGGTGACATAACCAGTATCATAAATCAGAATTTAGATACTTGGGATAACATTCATTGAGGAGAAGAGACAGTGGTGCATGAGACACAGCCAGTCGTCAGTTGTAATGCCCTGGACGACCCGGCTATAGTGGCAGCCTGTAGCAGCTAATTCGGCACTTTACGTGTATGTAATGAATCACCCTCGGACCCTACTAAATTGAATTGAACAACTTAATTTGCTCTGGACTTTATACATTAAGCATATTCTGATTGACAAGCTGTAAATCATGCCATTGTATCGCTCCTTTGTACAAAGAAGATATGTCTACCTGTTTAGGTATATGAAATGAAATACAGGCAACTCTGCTTAATCCGGACTGGTGTGGACACTACATTTCTGTCCGGATTAGGCAAAATCCGGATTATGCGTGTAGGAATAGTATGTACAGAAAGGGACTGGGACCTTCCAATTTGTCCGGTTTAGACGAAAATCCGGATTACACATGTCCGGATTAAGCAGAGTTGCCTGTATAGTGAACCCTGCCACATTACGCTCCTGGTGCCTAAAAAGTTGACATTCCCTTCTATGTTGACCAAGCAATTGCGGTGTAGTACCAGGTATGGTAGATAGATGGCACCACCTGATCCTCCTAGCTCTAGAGGTTTAGACGAGGCTCCTAGTCCCTAAAAATGACATTCCCTTCTATGTTGACCAAGCAGTTGTGATGAAGTACCAGGTATGGTAGATAGATTGCACCACCTGGTCCTCCTAGCTCTAGAAGGTGTCATATTTAAACTGAATTATCTATTCCCCTGGTATGACAAATGTAAACTTAATTGACCAGTTTGGCCACCTAAACTATTTGGTGCCTGGTAACAGGAAAAACATGACAGAAAGATGCATATGACTGCCTAAAAATCTAGACTAATCTACCGGTGGCACATATTATAATTTTATCGCACCTCTGTGTAGGACCTCCTAGTAGTACTCACTGATCATACCTGTACTTCCCAGACTACTGTGATACTTGAAAACATATGACACAACATTGGAATGTTTTGCATTCTCATGGTTGCATTATGTTAATGTATTTCTCTAGCGACTAGGTTAAATCAGGGGGTGAGAGGCAGTGAGTAGTACATGAACTTTAACCAATATATTCTAGCCGGTCTCAGTCCTCTTCGCACCACGTGTTGAATGAAAACTCAGACTGTGAACATCTTTGCTCCGATTGTGAACATATTTCACTGCAAACATCTCCGAGGTGTAAACATCTCCGGTTGTCAACATATTTCTTATGTGAACACTGAGATGTGAACACTGAGGTGTGAACACTAAGATGTGAACACTGTTTGTGAACACGTGTTCAATATGCACACCTCTTAGGTTGGAGTACCTTCATTTGTGAACACATTTCTAATGTAGACATCTCTGTTATGGACACAACTTTCCGTTTTTGTGAACACATCTTGAATGTGAACATCTCTGTTATGGACACGTTTCCTTGTGAAATCCTCCGTTTGTGAAAACGTTTGCCTTTTAAACACCTCTCAGTTTAACATATTTATCCTGGTATCGGGATGTTTACACCTACGAGTGCTTATCATATACCAGAGGGACTAAAACACCCACAGATCAAACAGAAATCATGCCAAACATTTGTCCCGTGTTCATGAATCGGATCGTTTGATATTATTGTGTACACCTTAACAGGTCCATACATCTGTAGATATTAATACCCCCAACACCTAGGGAGGGACCTGCTGAATTGTATCCAAAACTACTGCCAATCAACTACATTCGCCCCAACCTAGGTACCACTATTGTATAGTATGGAAATATAAACTACTGTTCCCTGACATAGTTAACATACAACACAGGCCATTGAATGATCGATCCAACGCTACAATATTCAGCTCAACACATATTGTAGAATGACTAGCCGTGTGGCGTGTCACTCTCTAGGTGAGTGCGAAGAGTAGCACCTGTACGCGGTATTGAGCACATGTCGTCTGCTCCAATATTGCAGTGTATCAGAAGTAGCTATTCACAAAGTGCTGCTAAACTAGCTCGGTACGAAAAGTAGGATTTAGGGTAAAATGTTCATATAACTCACCCTCGTCAGGATTCACCAAGGCAAATATGGATTCCCTTCGAACCTCCGTCATGTTGGTGTGAAATATTCGTAAAAAGTCTGGCTTTCTCCTAAAGGTTTGCCTATTGTCATGAACTGCCACTACCCATGCGAAGGTGTGGTGTGGACTGGTTCTATAGCTTAAGTGTGCCTCTGTTAATCAAGCGATAGCATTTGTCTTTCAGTAGCGTCCCACCATGCCTGTGTAGACCACGTGACTGTATGTCAGTCATCTATTGATTTATCCTGATTGTACTGAGTGTCCCTCAGCGCGACCCCGCCCGCCCGCCTGCAGCTCCGTATCTTCCTCCTACTCCAACAACCACTCCAATACTGTGATATATGGCATATTATGGGATTGTGTAAATCGCGGAATCATAGGTGCTGTTCACTTGACCCCGGGGCCGGGAAAGTGAACTTCGACATCGCGCCGCGTGAATCATTGATTATCTTTTATACGATTTCACTCATTGATTTTTTGCGCATGGAAAGTGTTAATTCAGTCGTGTGTTGTCACTAACATACAGTGCAATATGTGTGTATGTATAATGCATCATATAGTCTCGTTTGCAGGAGATACATCTCATTGTATGTGTGTTCAATATAGGATGCATATCAGACGTATTGTTAGGCTGTGGCGTGACATTTTTGCATGGCGGTAATCAATATTACTCCATAAAACTCACCTCAGTGAGCAATTCGGGGGTTCCGGGCAATGAGATCGATCACCCCACCAAGGTAAGATAATACCTTTCATCACACATGACAATGTGATCTAATCAGTACATGAAAAGAAACCGAAAAGCTAACAAGACGCTGCAGCTCTCCCTATTCTCCGATCCGTAGAATCTAAAACAGGTTTCGTCCCACGCTGCAGAATCATAATTTCCAAATCTGGGCTCCACATTGGTGCTTGTCCCGATGCCCAGGGCAAGTAGAATTTATAAATTGTTGTTGAAGGGCAAGTGAAAACTATATATTGCTTGCTTTTTACTGGGCAAGTACGCTGTATATATACTTAAGGTTTACGATTGAGAACGATGGTCTGGTACCAGAACATGTCCTGAACAATATGCTTTCACGTGCCAGCACCATGTGCTACTTGGTTTTAAATGAAACATTATAAAACATAAATTTTTTCAAGGGCAAGTGAAGGTTGGAGTAGGGCTAGTGAAAGTTGAATTTCACTTGCCCTACCGGGCAAGTTGCCGCAAAACTTAATGTTGTGCCCTGCAAATATACTAAGTATTTGAGACACAATAGAAAGAATCAGGTCACTAGCTACTATAACGGTAATGAATATTGACTTAAATTACATGAGTCATTTGTACAAAATAAAAAGTTGAACCTGTATATTAGTGTCGTTCTAACTGATGAAAGTGTAATTACCTCTTTCGCAAGACGAATTGCCTATATATATATATACTTTATTGGCTGTAGCGAAACTATAAAGTGTACAAATATATTTGAAAACTAATACATACAACTAAAATAAGGGGTTACCTATGATGATGATGATGATGACAAAGAAAGACTCCAAAGTAATGTCATATTTTATTCATCTTTATGCTAAACTAAGATCGATCTTGAAGTTGGTAGGTTTCGTGAACTAACATATGCAGTGGAGTTTGTCGAACATAAAATCTATTTTGAGCTGAACATCTCAATAAGTTAAATACATTCTTTCTAATGGAAAAACTACATCAAATTCCTGCCATTTAAGTGAAGCCGTTTTATCTATATACATGTCTCTATATTTGAAGTTACACTGATATTTATATAAATAATTTATGATATGTTTATAATCACAAACATTTGAAATATTTGGTCCATCTATATTCTATGATCATACCTATATATATTGCTTGAATGAATAAACTTATTTCAATACTAGTTTATAAATGAGCAACTCTACATACTGTACAGTAATTAGGTGTTGAAATCATACAGGTTCCACTAAACGAACCTATCACTTGTAATTTCAGTTGGCAACCTACGACACAAAAAGCATTTCTTTTGGAAGACACTGTAAATTCATTTATCTATGATTGACATCTACGTGAAATCGAGTGGTAGGTGTGTGGTTTTCGAGGTAGGAGATATATTGCCTAAGACTTACTGACCGTATTGTTTTCATGTGGAAATGCAGTGACGTCATATGAACACGGAACTATGAAGTTGATTTTCCAAGTACCAAGTGATAAAATAAAGTAGGCCATTGTTGGTATGGGGACTTTGTTACTATCAGATTATCATAAAGTACTCAGACATTAGGTAATGTGCGGTTATCCCTATCAGAGAGTAGCATTAGGAGAGTGTAACACACCCGAAAATGTCTCTTTTCTGGTAGTACAGGCAACTCTGCTTAATCCGGACTGATTTAGACCCTAAATTTCTGTCCGGATTAGGCAAAATCCGGATTATGCGTATATAAATGATATGTATAGGAAGGGACTGGGACCTTCCAATCTGTCCGGTTTAGACAAAATTCCTGATTAGACATGTCCGGATTAAGCAGAGTTGCCTGTATAGTATAGACCCTTTCAAGACCAGCACGAATTATACGATCCCAATAGTATAGCGGTAATAGCGGCCTGATCAAATGTCGGATATTTTGAATTAGGATTTTTTACTCGTCACTTTTTCTGCTATATAGAGGTGAAGTCGAAACTATGGTGGGGGTCGCTGGAATACCCAACAAGATAATCCTTATCTCAAGTCACTGGCAGCTTTCTCACATGGCGTGAACCGGGGTCGATCTAGGGCAGTGGGGAGAGACAGCAAGGAGGAAGTGGCAATACCTTAGACCGCTCGGCAATCCCGGAATGCACATAGGCTTAGTCGCTTTTAACAGTTCCGGCCAGTCTTTCTGTAAAATCTTCTGAATGATAACATACCGTTTCATATCTCGGAAAAAGTATTTAAATGAAATGTTATTCTAATGATAAATATATTAAAGTCCGATTTTTACAAAATAGAATTGTAAAAAATCATAAAATGCATGCTATGAATTTAAGAAATGATAGTATGTGTTCTTTTCGTGCTGCATCTCCGGAAACAATATATCATGCATTCATCGCTTGCCATAGAGCAAGTAAATTATGGCACAAAATAGAGGTTTGGTTGCTTGAAAAAAAATAATAGCAAGGATTTTTCTCTCTGAAAAAGATAACATTTTTGGAGAGAATGGAAAGAAATCGATTGAATGAAAGAGATTTGGCAACAAAATGTCATTTACACTGATAAACTGAGTGAGAGGCCATTCAAGACCAATGATATGAAAAGAATATTGTACCATCAACAGAGTTTGGAAGAATACAAAGCTGAGATCGAAAATAATGTAGATAGTTTTATGCAAACATGGATATATTTGTATGTATATGAGGGATTAAAACTCATATAAGTGGTACAAGTTCTGCATATTGTCACAGAATTATCAAATCTTATCTACATGTTGTAATGAATGAATGAATGGTTGTTTAAAGGCAAATCGGCACACAAAGGCCATTTAGTGCCATAAAATCTGTGTAAAATGATGGTCATTCGTAAGGGTCGAAAAACATGCCCACAAAATAATAAGCATTTTCAAAATATACACTGTGATTGCATGTTTGTATCAAAAGAAACAAAATCCTTAAAAATGTTCACAGTCAATAAAACAGACCAATCTCATGTGAATAAGATAAAATACTGTCTGAAGGAACTTTCTTAAAAGGTTCCTTAAAGCTATTAACATTGAAATGTCTATTTCTGGATTCAATATAATCAACACAATCAAAAGAAGTATTTTGGCAGTCAAACAACAATAAAAGGCTATAATTTGGGAAGGATCCTCCTTTTTAAAAAGGAAGGAGTGAGTCAAGTGAGTGTGGCCAATTCTTATCCCTGCTAAAACACTCTCCTCACGCCTCATGATTCTAAAAGCTCCAGTCAACAGACCCAGCTGAGGATGAATTCCATGCGATTTGTTGCTGATGGCTTTATCCAACTCGGACTGCCATTTGCTATTCAAAAGGACATTGCTGTGTTTCTTTGAATCACCATAAGAAGTGGAAAT
>OZ012691.1:23553039-23560539 GCA_963942565.1 Maea johnstoni
CAACCTACAGGGCGCCCCAAAAAGATATAATCCTCCTCTTTTCCCAATATCATTTCAAAACAGCTTTAAAAGTAACATAAAAATGACTTCATGGTTGAATAGAAGGATACCTTAGAGATAAGTTTCATACATTTAGCCTTATTTTACCATTATGCTGTTGGTGGCCAATTCTGCCAATGCACAATGATGCCAAGAAGAAAATGACTGAAACCCTCGCATATGAGTACTCATCTGAGAGTACTCAGTGAGAGCTATCCAATAAATACCAAAATATCAAAAAAGCAAAAAAATATTTGCATCATTGTGAACGAAATCGCCTTAGCATTGGATAGGTTATTAAGTGAAATACAACGAAGTTTCCATTTGTGGCCTCTCAACGGCTGCTCTGTTCCGCAGGTTTGACTATAAATCATTACCTGTCAGAAATCACAGCCTATAGTTAGCACTGATACAACGATCCTTGACCAATATTACTTTAATATGTCTTGAAGTCTTGTATCTCAAGCCATGCTCGGACCTCGTACCAGTTTATCTCTGTATGTGTTACTTATTAAGCACTTCTAACACCTCCAACTGTGTACATAATGATAGCAGCACTGTTGTATGCATCCAGAGGGCATGGTGAAATATGCGGTCAATAACACTGGTCAACCAGAATACACCCACGCCCACACGGGGAATATGCAAGAATAACGCATTAGCATTGCTCCAAATGTCTCCCTAAATGATGATGCGTCATTTGTATCACGTTATTGAATATTATATCCGGAAGTTACTTATAACACAGTTTAACATTGGCACTCTGCCCTCTGACAAACAGTACCATTGGCCTTTGGCAATCTAAGACTATTTATTATTTTTCTATCCACTATTTAACATTTTACCTCCTCCCCTATGGCACAGTGACATTGGCACCCTACCCCTGAGACATGCTAACATTGGCCCTTGGCCCTCTATATGCACAGGTGAATACAAAACAAACTGAGGATTCTTATTATGTCTTTTCTTCCATTTCATTACGATTTTGAAGAAATTGTATAAGTCGTATTGACTGCCCAGGGGCATACTAGTAATTGGAAAGTTGCAAATGCCTCATCATGAGTTCCTTGTCTAAGTGTCGTAACAAAGTTCTGGGCCGAATGTCAGAGGCAACTTTTTTCCAACATGGCGGTCAGCAAGCGGCAATGTGCATTCTCACTCGGCCATGAAGGCAGCCCTTTCCTGCAGCGTCACTTTTTCAACTTTTTCAATCATGTCATTGTGGACAAAAGGGATTTATTGGGGTGACTTTAATAGTCTGTTTGATGTTTGATGTGTTAATGGAGTTATTATTGTGATCATTAATAGGATAGGACCAAAGTACTATGATATAAATCAAAATAGCTATACAGTTATGAATATTCTATAATCATGCTATTACAATCCGTAAGTGCATAACATATTATTCGGGGAATGGGCATGAGTTTAATTCAAGAACGATAGCAGCAAATTATTAGATTAGTACATCGTTTGACAAATATGATATAGTGTTTAAAAATAATTCTCCGTGTGGTAACTACTCATTGACTAGCCCGTTTTCCTTAACGGCTATGCTATGATTATATTATGATAGGCGGCCACTTTTATCATATCGATTAAATAAATGCAGATCCAAGTGCTATGTATCGAAAACGGTTATTGATAAATAAATTAGGTCATACTATCGGCTTTGACCACAAGGAGGCACACCTACTATGTAAGATATGTCCATATATATATATATATATATATATATATATATATATATATATATATATATATATATATATATATATATATATATATATATATATATATATATATATTATATATATATATATATATATATATATATATATATATATATATATATATATAAAAGGCAATTGTAAGGCAAGTTGTTTCCTAAATGCAAAAACCCAATACATACACAGAATAATCAATAGTTTACTTGGTACATCATAAAACTGAAAAGAGATGCAAAAGGTCCTTCTATGAGGACATGTTATATTATTCCGATCGATACAAATCAATACAAAACACGACCTGGTTACCAGATGCTTATAATATGCCCTGAGCGCATACTTAAACGCTAACGGAGACTTTCCATCATGATGGGTGTCATTTTAGGGGGTGGATGCTTTTGGTGTGTGTAAAACTACATTTTCAAGAACATTCTTCAAGAAATCATTTAACTACACCTATTTCAGGAGCACCCCGTGTGTTCTTAACTTGTGAAGATAAAGACAGATGTGAAACATAGATATGTTGGACTCTCTTCCTACCATTCAATTCATGCTAGCCAATTTTCAATGTACGTAAGATGTGAATCGTAACACCAAGTCTCATACAGTACACATATATTAAAAGTATGCGAGAAGGTTGCCAGTCATTTCAAGTATGTAGGTACCCCAGTTAAAGTGAAGTTAAAACGCCGCTCCTTACTATATATTTCATCAGTAAAAGTAAAGTCTCTCTCTCTCTCTCTCTCTCTCTCTCTCTCTCTCTCTCTCTCTCTCTCTCTCTCTCTCTCTCTCTCTCTCTCTCTCTCTCTCTCTCTCTCTCTATATATATATATATATATATATATATATATATATATATATATATATATATATATATATATATATATATATATATATATATATATATATATATATATATATATATATATATTTATATTTATATATATAAAGGCGTTCTTTACTCGGTGTTACTTAGTTGTCACGTTTTGTAACAATATAGGACTAGAGAGAGTCTGGTCGTCTGAAAACTTCACCCTAGGAAATATCTCGAAGGCAATATCTGAGAGGGAACATGGCTGATCGATGTTGTTACGGTTGGGTTCAAATGCTCCTCCTCACATATGTTTGAAGTACACCTTTTGATGAGTTACGTTCAATGTTGTCACACCGTGTTAGATTCACTAAGCAGCGCACCTGTCAAACAATATTTCATGAAATGTACGCAGTTAGCCTAGATATGTACTGGCGTAGCAGACAACCATTATGTTTTACTAAAGGGGGTGTACCGGTAATTAACCCATAACTCACTAGCCCCGCTCACGTTTCTACTACCCCTTTTATATTTATCGAAGTATCAATTAGCCAGGTAAGTATTTGATAAGTAAGGAATCTGGAATAAAAAGATTTATAAGATCATTTGGTCTAGTTTTGCTCATGGTTTTGTATTTCAGATGATAAATGTTGTCTGAAGTTGGCGCTTATGAAAATTACTCAAGGATGAAGCAGGGGTTCTCATATTATTTAAAAATGGGTTGTTGGGTGTACTCTGATTAAATTCCCTTAAAACATAAAAACTATGTTTTGGTCAGTAGGATGTCACAAGAATAGATCCTCATTGGACACTACAGGACATGGTGCGTTAACCCTTATGCTGCTGGTGGCTAGTTTTGCCAATACAAAATGATGCAAAAAGAGCTGAAAATGACTGACACCCTGGCATATGGGTACTCATCAGAGAGTACTTAGTGAGAGCTATCTAATGAATACCAACATGAAAGGGTTAGGAGGGTTGTACTTTGGAGGAAAGTACCCATTGGAAGGGTTAATCTGGGGTGTTTTCAGTTTACACGAAGAAGCTGAATGTTCCAGTTGACTGGTGCTAAGAATAGTCAGGTCATACCTTGGGACGGATAATAAAATACGCTGCTGTCATCTTCAGGAAACCCCTAGATCCCCTTCATTCATACACATATCCCTGTCTCAGCCAGTGTTTTCATTCCATCTCTCCTCACAGGATGAGTTAGTGATAGATGATGAGGGATTGCTGCTTCGTCAGGGGCAACACACTTTTTCACACAAACACCTCGTCCTGTGAATGACAAAACTTATACATGACGTATAGTAGTAACTATGTTATTCCACAGCGATTGTTATTGGACTATTTCATGCCAATAGGTCTACCCATTTTGTACTTATGACGTCATATGTTGCTACATAGGCAAGCAGGTCCTGATATGCTATTATGACATGATATATTTCCCCATTGAGCCTCAGTGACTATGTCTTGTATAAAGGTGACTTCCCAAAAGTCTGGCCTTCGAGTACCTTGTAGGTATGACGTCGAGCCTCGCACACAGGAATCCACTTTTTATCCCACTATGGCTTCAGTGGCTTGCATTAGAAATGTTTTGAATTGTTAACCATGATATCTTCTGTCATTCTATACTAAATAGTGACTAGCCATAAGTCCAAGATAAAGGCAGCCAGTTTGCACCTGTTACCTGATGACATGTGGTCTATTATTGATCCATCCTCTATTAAAAGGACTTCTCCGGCTACTTTTACCTATCCATATTCTTTTAAAAGGCCTTTTCCACCTTCCGTTACATGCACATATTAAAAGGACTTCTCCGGCTACTTTACCTATCCATATTCTTTTAAAAGGACTTTTCCAGCTTCCGTTACATGCACATATTAAAAGGACTTCTCCGGCTACTGTTACCTATCCATATTCATTTAAAGGGGCTTTTCCAGCTTCCGTTACATGCACATATTAAAAGGACTTCTCCGGCTACTTTACCTATCCATATTCTTTTAAAAGGGCTTTTCAGCTTCCGTTACATGCACATATTAAAAGGGTTTCTCCAGCTGCTTTTACATGTCCATATTAAAAGGGCCTCTCTGGCTAACTTTACATGTCCATCCTCTATCAAAAGGGCTTCTCCAGCTGCTTTTACATGTTAATATTAAAAGGGCTTCTCCAGCTGCTTTTACATGTCCATATTAAAAGGGCCTCTCTGGTTGCCTTTGCATGTCCATCCTCTATCAAAAGGGCTTCTCCAGCTACCTTTACATGTCCATCCTCTATTAAAAGGGCTTCTCCAGCTACCTTTACATGTCCATCCTCTATTAAAAGGACGTCTCCAGCTACCTTTACATGTCCATCCTCTATCAAAAGGGCTTCTCCAGCTACCTTTACATGTCCATCCTCTATTAAAAGGACGTCTCCAGCTACCTTTACATGTCCATCCTCTATTAAAATGTCTTCTCCAGCTACCTTTACATGTCCATTCTCTATTAAAAGGGCTTCTCCAGCTACCTTTACATGTCCATCCTCTATTAAAAGGACGTCTCCAGCTACCTTTACATGTCCATCCTCTATTAAAAGGACGTCTCCAGCTACCTTTACATGTCCATCCTCTATTAAAAGGGCTTCTCCAGCTACCTTTACATGTCCATCCTCTATTAAAAGGACTTCTCCAGCTACCTTTACATGTCCATCCTCTATTAAAATGGCTTCTCCAGCTACCTTTACATGTCCATCCTCTATTAAAAGGACGTCTCCAGCTACCTTTACATGTCCATCCTCTATTAAAAGGACGTCTCCAGCTACCTTTACATGTCCATCCTCTATTAAAAGGGCTTCTCCAGCTACCTTTACATGTCCATCCTCTATTAAAAGGGCTTCTCCAGCTACCTTTACATGTCCATCCTCTATTAAAAGGACGTCTCCAGCTACCTTTACATGTCCATTCTCTATTAAAAGGACTTCTCCAGCTACCTTTACATGTCCATCCTCTATTAAAATGGCTTCTCCAGCTACCTTTACATGTCCATCCTCTATTAAAAGGGCTTCTCCAGCTACCTTTACATGTCCATCCTCTATTAAAAGGACGTCTCCAGCTACCTTTACATGTCCATCCTCTATTAAAAGGACTTCTCCAGCTACCTTTACATGTCCATCCTCTATTAAAATGGCTTCTCCAGCTACCTTTACATGTCCATCCTCTATCAAAAGGACGTCTCCAGCTACCTTTACATGTCCATCCTCTATTAAAAGGGCTTCTCCAGCTACCTTTACATGTCCATCCTCTATTAAAATGGCTTCTCCAGCTACCTTTACATGTCCATCCTCTATTAAAATGTCTTCTCCAGCTACCTTTACATGTCCATCCTCTATTAAAAGGACGTCTCCAGCTACCTTTACATGTCCATCCTCTATTAAAATGGCTTCTCCAGCTACCGGTACCTTTACATGTCCATCCTCTATCAAAAGGGCTTCTCCAGCTACCTTTACATGTCCATCCTCTATTAAAATGTCTTCTCCAGCTACCTTTACATGTCCATCCTCTATTAAAATGGCTTCTCCAGCTACCTTTACATGTCCATCCTCTATTAAAAGGACGTCTCTAGCTACCTTTACATGTCCATCCTCTATTAAAAGGACTTCTCCAGCTACCTTTACATGTCCATCCTCTATTAAAATGTCTTCTCCAGCTACCTTTACATGTCCATCCTCTATTAAAAGGACTTCTCCAGCTACCTTTACATGTCCATCCTCTATTAAAAGGGCTTCTCCAGCTACCTTTACATGTCCATTCTCTATTAAAATGGCTTCTCCAGCTACCTTTACATGTCCATCCTCTATTAAAAGGACGTCTCCAGCTACCTTTACATGTCCATCCTCTATTAAAAGGACTTCTCCAGCTACCTTTACATGTCCATCCTCTATTAAAATGGCTTCTCCAGCTACCTTTACATGTCCATCCTCTATTAAAAGGGCTTCTCCAGCTACCTTTACATGTCCATCCTCTATTAAAAGGACGTCTCCAGCATCGTTTACATGTCATCACTGTATTACCGATAAAAGGGCTTCCCCGGCTACCTTTACATGGCAAGGGTACCTAGTATCTGATAACATGTGGCCAATTATTGTCCCATACTTTAACATGTCCATCCTCTATAAAAGGGCTTCTCCAACTACCGTTATATGTCCATACTCTTGTTGTTGTTGTTGTTGTTGTTGTTGTTGTTTTTATTGTTGTAATTGTAACAAGTTGTGTTGTTGTTCTGATTCTTGTTATTATTCGTTTGCCCCTGAATATGGTTTTTGCTTCCATGTCTAATTCGGTGCTATTTCTGTATATGAAGGCGTTGTTTCTGTGTTGTTTCGGTGCCTGCTGTATGTTGTTGTTTCAAAGATCAGGGTTATTTCGGTTGCAGCTCGCAGAACGGGGTCGACAAGAGCATCAGCTGGGACGAGCTACCTACCTAATCACCTAACGACCTCCTCCTATGTAAACGCATTTTTCATTAAATAGAGAAGTGAGATTCATCCTAAGCAGATCAAAGGGACTGTGTTTATTTAGACCATTACACTATAATGCTATTGGAGCATGAGCTGACGTAGCCGAGAAGACGTTGTTGGGAGGGGGAGGGGTGAATGTCCTCAAAACGTAGTACTTAACCTTTACAATGCTGATGCAAGCTGCAAAGATTTTTGAAACCCTTCTAAACCCTGTGATGTTGGTATTCATTGGATAGCCCTCGCTGAGTACTCTCATATGAGTACCCATATGACAGGGGTTTGGTCATTTTTCAGGTTTTTGCATCATTTTGTAATCGCCAAATTAGCCACCAGCAGTATAAAAGTTATAGTTAGTTCTCGCGTGTGGCAATGAATGGTGCTGTGGCTATTTTGAGAATACTTTTTTCCACAAAAGCATCTTTCGGAAGA
>OZ012691.1:23565539-23597589 GCA_963942565.1 Maea johnstoni
ATCTTTAAGTATCAGATTGGATGCTCTCAGATTTGCGTCTTCTAACTTCCACGCTCTTTCCCATATTAATTTGGACCAATTTCTTTTTGATGACCCGGGTACCTTGTACTTTAGCATACCTTTAATGGCATCTATAAGTCCGTAAATGACTGCTACATGCAGAATGTTGTATTAGGGCTACTGTACTCATTTTTTTCGGCACTTGTCAAAATTCCCACAAAACTCTTCAAATCTTAATTCAAAAATTCTCCTTAAGGGGTTCTCAGGTATCATCTTTAAAATAGTTAAAACGAAAAGGAGTTTCTCGACATTTATGTAAGAGGTTAGTTGTAACCATCCTATCCCATAAAAACTGCTGGAGTTTGGTGCTCTCTGTGGAAAGCGTACCGTTGAAATGCAAGTATTAGTTCATCGTCTTTGTCTGTTGGGACCCAGACTTCACACCCAAAAGTGATTGTGGGGACAACTACCTGCCAAAAGATCATATTACATGTGATTAAAGTTAAACCATTTTTTCTTATTCCTAGACCTGATGACGCATTTAGGGTTTTCCTACCCTTGGATATCTTCTCCTCTACCCGCATTGTGTCATCATTAAATATACACATCTTAACACCCACGTGATCGTAGGAGACCTTCTCTTTAACCCCTTCTTTGCCTAGTCTAAAAACCCTATGTTTGCTATTAATAGCATTGGTTTTCCTGTCCTCTCCAAAAACCATCACAGCAGACTTTGACGCATTAAAATTAAACCTCCATTTTCTTCCATACTTATAGACCATATCATGTACATTGTCTGTGCGGTTTTTAGAGGTTGTCGCTGCAGCTATATCGTCAGCATACCCAGCAGGACTACTGGGTATGCAGAAAATAGAGCAACAAAGTTTCGACACCTCTAGGTCCACTAACAAAGCATTGATGAAGATGATATACTTGTATAAAGATAAAACCCCGCCCTGATGGATCCAGCATGACATGGGGTACCAGTCAGAGAAACTACCAGCTACCCAAACTCTACAGAAAAAGTCAGTGTAAATCTGATACATCAAACGCAATAGTTTCCCCCTTACACCCATCTCATGCAATTTATAAAAAAGCCCATTAATCCAGACTGTATCGAATGACTTCGAGACGTCAAAATAAGATACAAAGACCTTATTATTAGTCTCCAAGACGCTCGCTACAGTCTCTTGCAAAAGTAAGGAAGTATGTACGCAAAATTGACCTTTGCGACACGCTCCCTGCAGCTTGGAAATGGCTTTGCTTTTTATCCACCAGGGCTCAAGTCTCTCCCAAATAACAATTTCATATACCTTACTAAAGGTGCTTAACAAGGTGATACCTCAGTAGCTATTGGTATCTATGCTACATAGGTTTTTCCCCTTGAAAAGCGGGACTTGGGTTCCATGTCTAAAATTAACAGGTATATACTCTATTTCTTTGATAATGTTAAAAAGCAGCTAAAGTGTAATTATTAGCAGGTTACCACCAAACTTTACATGTTCAGCACTTACACCGTCAAACCCACAGGATTTGTTCCCTTTTAGGCTATTGACTGCTTTTTTAACCTCACGTGTGTTAAAAGGCATGTTAGTAAAGACACTACTATCTTCTTTCTTGTTTATTTCTTCAACCTCTCTATTGATGCTTTCAAAAAAAATTCTCGTAAGTGGCATCATTTAGGGGTGTACTAAGAGAGGAAAAATGGTTCTTCCAAACTTCTAGGATTTCATTAATTTCATATACCACTTCGTCCGACTTATTTTTGATAGCGAGGATCCTGCATCTCTTAAGATGTTGCCAAAAAGCGCGCCTGTCTGTCGTATTACTTTCTATTGCCTCTAACATTTGTTTATTTTCATAATCTTTAGCGACTTTTTTAATTGCTTGTGCAAAATATTTCTTAGCAACTTTATGATCAGCCCACACTACCAAATTTGGTGACCGTGGTCTACCCTCAGCGGTCCATACTTTGAATTTATAGATTTTTTGGCCTTTTAGTTCAGACAGTTCGCTATTTACCAGTAGGGTTTTATATTGGGTCTATACGTTGAGGTAGGCATCACCTTACTAGCATCTTTCAACACACCTACCATCATTTCAATGGCTATGTCTACTTGTTGAGTAGTACTGATCTGACCGACATAAGTAAGTACCTCTTGCATATTTTTGTCAACCACATTGGTATAGGATGCCTTTATATCAACCTTAGACACTTTATTCCAATTAAGTACAGTTTAGGGCTTCATTGTTTAAGACCTTGCATTCTGTAACCTGTTCTAACAATTCAGTGGGCGTCAATATGTAATCTATTGTTGTAGAATCCGTAGGTCCAAAATAGGTCTCTTTTGAGCCCTCAGCCCACTGTTTCATATTGCACGCCTCTAGATTGTAACTCTAAGTAAAATTATAAAAGGTTCTTCCCCTACTCGTGGGTTTTCTCATGCCCCTTTCGCCTCCCAGAGACCCTATATCTCCGTTGGCGTCACCGCAGATAATGGTTTTTGACCCATATTCCCTTGAGTCTATAAATTCACTAAGATCGTCTATACAGGCAGTGTAGCGATCGGTAGACCCTTGAGCAGGTAGGTATATTGAGACAATGTTAATTACTAAATTGTTACTAGTCTGTAATCTAATACCACACATTCTATCGTTAATTACATCACTAATTTGGGAGACACCACCGAGGTTTTTATTCCACAAGATCGCGACGCCCCCTGTCCGCGTTTAGTCCCATAATGTTCTGCAGCAGATGATTTACTTGCACACGCACAATACAAAAAAAATTCAAATACTTCTTCAAGGGATCTTAACCTATTTTCGTGCAACCAATGTTCAGACAGGGCTATAATATTGGCACGTTTGCACAAAGAGCGGAGGTATGGGCCTGAGCTTGCAAAACCTCTCATATTCCAACTGGCTATTTTGATTGTTTTTGGCTCTTTATTAATGTCGGTTTTAGGTTTTTAAGACTCGGGTCAAAAATCCAATACCTAATAGCATAGTCATTAAAGTCATAAGTACAATCACCCCACAAATGTACGCACTCAATGTTTCTTAGAAAGGGCATAATTCCAAAGGGCTCATTTGGAAAATAAGTGCTAGATAAGAAACAGTGTGAAGCATTGCACTCCAGACAGCCGACAGGAAAACACTTACTAAAGCTCTCTGCTAACTCCTAAAGATGAGTGTCCAATAATCAATCTTTGGAACCATACCTACAGTTTAACTTAACCTGTTGTGCATGCGCTTCCATTTTAATTGGCACGTGATTGTACTTGTTAAGCTGGGTGAGAGACCCTTCTTCATGTACATCTTTCCTAGTACCATATAAGGCAAAATCACTCAAAATGCTCTCTACACAATAGACTGATATTGGCACATGGAAACATGTGCTTAACGAGTAAGTAAGTCAAAACATTTCATGAGTTCTTAACCTAACCAACATATATATCCTACCCACACTTTGAAACAATTGTATTCATAACAAGTACTGTAGATTCACAAAAGATTAACGGAAAATTGATATTTGCGTTTTTAACTTTGCGAATAGGCCGCAAGATGGAGTGCCAGTTATACACTTTCAGTAGCAGCACTAATCATTGCAAATTTTAAATTTGCGTCCGAGGCTAAATGCTAAAAACGCAAAAATTTAACCAACACAATCTTTTCCGAATTTACAGTACCTTTTGGTGAAATATTAACTTGAGTGTATCCCTGAAGTGCTGGGTTCTTTTATCAACTGCTGGACTTGACGTAGGTTGGCGGAAATAGATACGTGCACCTACTTCATCATCATTCTCTTCCCAGTCTATCCCTTCCAATGCTGGGGGTACTTTCGTCCAAGGCACAAGGACGCACATATTTCTGGAAATCATCTAAACCCTGCTATGTTGGTATTCATTGGATAGCTCTCGCTTAGTACTCTTAGATGAGTAGCTCAGTACCTATGTTCCAGGGTTTCAATCATTTTTCCTGGAGTTTTGCATCATTTTGTATTGAACAATTTATTAGCCACCAGAAGCATAAGGGTTAGGGTCTACTGGTTGCATGCAATAAACATCAGACCGCGATTCTATGGATTTGCATTATCATTGTCTAATGTCATGCAAAAAGATGCAAATGTGCATTATCATTCTCTCACATAAGCAAGGCCTACTGCATTATACCCCTACCATCATTGATATACTATATGTCCCAATGTTCACCAAAGATATTATGTAATAATAACCAAACGTGCTTTATAAACCTCTTCTCTAAGCAAGGTCTACTGATATCATACAACACACATTGGACCTAAACCATTGCATGGATTTCACTGCGGTAATAGATACAATACAACCCCAAAAGGGTACACTACCCAGAGGTAGCTAGGGGACAGGATGTGATCTCTGCCACCCAATGAGTTACAGCTGATAGCACTTGAAAAACATGGCCGCAGCCAGTGGCTGCCAGGGTCTGAGCAGGATGATGGCATTATGCAAAAATCTCCCCTCATGGGATCACTGAGAGAAAGAGAAGGGCAGCATCCTGTTCTTGAAGTGTATTTCTTTCATATAAGCTGATATGTATGTGAGCCTTTAGGGTCCCTTTAAAGATAAAATCCTACACGCATAACACGGTAATTATTTTTTTGAAAAGTGTTTTGAGGTATCGACTGGTGCAATAACTTCCAGTATGTGGATTTTATATTATAAACTTTGAACAGCTTATTTATTATCGTGAATTGAAAAAGAATTAATGGATTTTAGAAAGGGCATAATTCCAAAGGGCTCATTTGGAAAATAAGTGCTAGATGATAAAAAGTGTGAAGCATAACACTTCAGAAAGTTGACAGACAAACACTTACGTAAGCTCTCTAATAACTCCTAAAGATGAGTGTCTATTAACGCGAAGCAGAATCTAATAATTCATCTTTGGAACCACAACTACAGTTTATCTTAACCCGTTGTGCATGCGCTTCCGTTTTAATTGACACGTGATTGTACTTGTTATGCTGGGTGAGAGGCCCTTCTATGTATGTACATCTTTCCTAGGACCATATGAGGAAAAATCACTTCAAATGCTCTTTATACAATAGACTGATATTGGCACAAGGAAACGTGCTTAACGAGTAAGTAAGTCAAAACATACCATGAAATCTTAACCTACCCAACATATGTACCCTACCCACACTTTGAAACAATTGTATTCATAACAAGTACTGTAGATTCACAAAAGATTGTGTAGAGTACATTTTGCGAATTTACAGAACATTGATATTTGCGCTTTTAACTTTGCGAATTGGCCGCAACATGGAGCGCCAGTTATACACTTAAAACGGCAGCACTAAACATTGCGAATTTTAATTTTGCGTCCGAGGCTAAACGCTAAAAAACGCAAATATTAAACTAACGCAATCATCATCATTCTCCTCCCAGTGTATCCCTACCAATGCTGGGGCTACTTTCGTCTGAGGCACAAGGACGCAAATATTTTTGAAAAACATCTAAACCCTGCCATGTTGGTATTCATTGGATAGCTCTCACTTAGTACTCTTAGATGAGCTCCTCACTACCCATGTTCAAGGGTTTTCGTCATTTTTCCAGGTGTTTTGCATCTTCTTGTATTGGCCAATGTATTAGCCACCAGAAGCATAAGGGTTAGGGTCTACTGGTTGCATGCAATAAACTTCTATGGATTTGCATTATCATTTTCTTGTGTCATGCAAAAAAATTCAAATGTGCATTATCATTCTCTAAGCTAAGCAAGGTCTACTGTAAGCATGCACCATACCCCTACCATCATGGATATACTATATGTCCCAATGTCCACCAAAGATATTATGTAATAATAACCAAACGTGCTTTATCATTCACTTCTCTACACAAGGTCTACTGATATCATACATCACACATTGGACCTAAACCATTGCATGGATTTCACTGCGGTAATCGATATAATACAACCCTAAAAAGAATCCAAAAAGGTGTTTTGAGGCACCAATTAATACAACAACAGCTAAACGTAATGAAGAGATCAGAAATCAGGATGTGGACTTACCGGTACTTCTGATTTGCATCGCTTAATCAAAACTGCGACGTATGGCATGCCAAAATGATATTAATTTAACTCACAAAATATTATGCAACTTTCAAAATATCGTTCAACTCTGTTAAATATATCATGCAACTTTGTTAAATATATCATGCAACTTTTAGAAATATATCATGCAATTCAGGAAGGGTGTATATATTTTTGGGAACATGTATCATGAACTCAGAAAAGTTATGGGTGTTGTGACCAGGGCATGCACTTGTAGTGGGGAAGGTTGCTGGTAAAGGGGAAAACCTACTGGTGTGAGGGAATCGCATAGTCATTTGGTGGACACTGAGTCATTGAGTTTCAAAAACCTGAAAAATCCTAGCACATGGGTACTCATCTGAGAGTACTCAGTGAGAGCTATCCAATGAATACCAACATCACAGGATCTAGGTGGTTTTCAAAATCTTTTCATCCTTGTGATTTGGACCTCAGCATTAGAAGGGTTAACCTGCCCCTCACTGGACCTCCCACCTTTAAATATATAGATGCCTATTTAGTTGATCAGGTTGAGATGACATTCAGCCCTTCAAACCTTTATGAATGCAAATTGCCATGGCCAAGTGGGTAAGGCACTCAAGCTGGAGAGGTCATTTACAGCTTGACCCTAACCTATTAATACCAGACAACAACACTTCAAGTAATTATCAATGAATAATCTTGTGACAACAGACACAGTCAATCTAAATTTGAATCATTTGCTAATTATGACAACAGGGGCTTCTAAAAATAGAAGATGATAAGCGTACTTTACTCTCAGAGTTTGATATATATATATATATATATATATATATATATATATATATATATATATATATATATATATATATATATATATATATATATATATATGTATATATATATATATAAATATATATATATATATATATATATATATCAAACTCAGAGTAATGTGAGAAAAGTACGCTTATCATCTTCTATTTTTAGAATAGAATATATATATATATATATGTATATATATATATATATATATATATATATATATATATATATATATATATATATATATATATATATATATACTGTACACTGCAGAATATATCTTTACTTCAGGATAGTGAGAGTCAGCGGTGAAAATGTAAGTGCTTTGTAGGGCCCGTCCAAATATATTTTTTCAAATGTGATGGAAAGGAAAACTGAGTACATGGGCGCTTTTAACTTTTATTCTACCCCAGATAGGAAGAGACGAGATAGCCATGCGCAGGTGGGCTGGATAGCTTCAAGAGTGCTTCCAGTAAACGAAATAAAGCATATATATATATATATATATATATATATATATATCATACAAATATATATGACATCCTGGTGGGAATACCCTGATGAAATGTCTCCCGAGGGAGGCTGATTTTCCCTAAAGGCGAGCCCGAGGGAAAACCATCCTCCCGAGGGTGATATTCCATCAGGGTATCCCCACCGGGATGTCATATTTGTTTTATTAATCCGAACAAACCTCAATTTGGTAAAATATCAATAAAAACAACAATTCACTGACCCTATCAATAATCAAATGACTGCGGCCTAACTGCTAACCGAAGTATCCCATCCTACAGACCCCCAATTGAGAATATGCACGCTTACATATCAGTTAAATAAGATCTTTAGGGACCGAATCCTTGAGTGAAACAGGAATTTGACAGATTCCCTGAAAGTTTTAGGGATTTGACTAAATCCCTGGTTTGACACTCTTACTGTATTAGCAGGTCCAAGAAACATAACTCACAGTGTTAAAAGGTAACTTGCGTTGCCCCCTAGTGACCAAATACCGAACCTAAATGAAACTTTTGCAGCAATGAATTATCGAGTGTTTGGCACAGAAACCTACCCAGGAGATGGATCGTCCGGCGCCGTACCCAGGGGTTCGCGCATTCAGCCATGCTCGCGCTGCAGGTACCTGTCTGGAGAGTTGGCCGCTTGACACAGCTACTGCATAGAACGAAGATGTTTACCCGGGTTGTTCAGAGAACTGGACTGTAACGCCCTTTCCTTGACTTTCACTCGACACGAACTCATCAAAATTCTATTCAGATATTATTCAATCTTAGATGTCTATGCGGGGTGCTGGGTCTGCTAGTTGTATTTTGGGAGGGACACATCAGGGAATGATGCCGTTATGTTTACAAATTATATCCCCGGGTTAGCGGGGTTTCCAATAGTAAACACACATGAGTTTTTCTCCATATCCTCTTGAATGAAGAAAAGAATGGATATGTAGCGACAGACCAATAACTATATGCCCTATAGTTACATGCTGGACTCATGCCAGGAGTACCAGATAAGACATCAGCGCGAGGTCACGTGGAGACAAGGACCAATCAGGGCTCTCGCATCGATTACATTACAGAGAAACCTTATCTCCACCACCAGCTGGGGGTGCCCAGAGCACCAGTTTAGGTCCTATTAGCGACTATTAGTTGACACTGGTTGAGGCTAGCATGTTCAGGTTGACCGGCTGGGTTCGAATCCACTTGCGTTTGGTCATCTAAGATATTCTCCGCTGGTATAGTAAAATGGAATGGAATCCATCGAATGTATATTTCATTGTCATTGCAGGTCAAATAGACTCTGTCGTGCTGGTGGGGAAAGTTGAATGTCAGGGAAAGAAGCCAACCAACCACAAACCACTGCCAAAGGTGAGAATATCTCATAACATTTCAGTGACGAGAAAACACATATATGCAAGGTCATCTGACACTGTAACATGTAGACAAATGTGCATGAGTTTATGTTCGGGCACTGAACGGGCCAAATAGAGGCCTTTCCAATGGTGTGCTGTGCCACACACGCCTATTATTTCCCCCTAGTGTTTGCAATAGGGAACCCCGAAAGCTTTACCAGTTAGGCTTTACAATACTGTACACAATTGGAGAAATACATCAGAATTGTCAGGGAGTTTGCAGTGAAAATTGCCTCAGTACACGATATGGGGAATTGCACAATGTTTTCTCATAGCGTACAATATTGAAATACGCACATGTTTCCCCCTAAATGTACAAAATGGGAAAACACATAAGGTTTTCCATAGTATACACGCGTATTCAGGAAGGAAGGAATGAGTTGGGTATTTGCGTCGCTTTAAACAGCTTAGGTCATATCGCGAGGAGATGGAAACCCGGAACCGGTATGAAATTCCCCTCTCTTTACGAATATTGTAGTTCCAAGGGGTCTTTCAGTGCAGAAGTGCCATACACAGCCCTCCTTAACGCCACACATTTATATAGCGACCAGGTCAAGCAGCGGAGATTCGAACATGCGAACGAACGCTTGGGAGCCAAGCATCGCAACCTCTTGGCCACGACGGGTCCCACGCACGTGTACACACGAGTTTTTCTTCCATAGTGTATTTAGGTGACATAACCAGTATCATAAATCAAAAGTTAGATACTTGGGATAACATTCATTGAGGAGAAGAGACAGTGGTGCATGAGACACAGCCAGTCGTCAGTTGTAATGCCCTGGACCACCCGGCTATAGTGGTAGCCTGTAGCAGCTAACAACTTAATTTGCTCTGGACTTTATACATTAAACATATTCTGATTGACAAGCTGTAAATCATCCCATTGTATCGCTCCTTTGTACAAAGAAGATATGTCTACCTGTTATGGTATATGAAATGAAATACAGGCAACTCTGCTTAATCCGGACTGGTGTGGACACTACATTTCTGTCCGGATTAGGCAAAATCCGGATTATGCGTGTAGGAATAGTATGTATATAAAGGGACTGGGACCTTCCAATTTGTCCGGTTTAGACGAAAATCCGGATTACACATGTGTAATCCGGATTAAGCAGAGTTGCCTGTATAGTGAACCCTGCCACATCACGCTCCTGGTGCCTAAAAAGTTGACATTCCCTTCTATGTTGACCAAGCAATTGTGGTGTAGTACCAGGTGTGGTAGATAGATGGCACCACCTGATCCTCCTAGCTCTAGAGGTTTAGACGAGGCTCCTTGTCCCTAAAAATGACATTCCCTTCTATGTTGACCAAGCAGTTGTGATGAAGTACCAGGTATGGTAGATAGATTGCACCACCTGGTCCTCCTATCTCTAGAAGGTGTCATATTTAAACTGAATTCTCTATTCCCCTGGTATGACAAATGTAAACTTAATTGACCAGTTTGGCCACCTAAACTATTTGGTGCCTGGTAAGAGGAAAAACATGACAGAACGATGCATATGACTGCCTAAAAATCTAGACTAATCTACCGGTGGCACATATTATAATTGTATCGCACCTCTGTGTAGGACCTCCTAGTAGTGCTCACTGATCATACCTGTACTTCCCAGAGTACTGTGATACTTGAAAACATATGACACAACATTGGAATGTTTTGCATTCTCATGGTTGCATTATGTTAATGTATTTCTCTAGCGACTAGGTTAAATCAGGGGGTGAGAGGCAGTGAGTAGTACATGAACTTTAACCAATATATTCTAGCCGGCCTCAGTCATCTTTGCACCACGTGTTGAATGAAAACTCAGACTGTGAACATCTTTGCTCCGATTGTGAACATATTTCACTACAAACATCTCCGAGGTGTAAACATCTCCGGTTGTTAACATATTTATTATGTGAACACTGAGATGTGAACACTGAGGTGTGAACACTAAGATGTGAACACTGTTTGTGAACACGTGTTCCATATGCACACCTCTTAGATTGGAGTACCTTCATTTGTGAACACATTTCTAATGTAGACATCTCTGTTATGGACACAACTTTCCGTTTTTGTGAACACATCTTGAATGTGAACATCTCTGTTATGGACACGTTTCCTTGTGAAATCCTCCGTTTGTGAAAACGTTTGCCTTTTAAACACCTCTCAGTTTAACATATTTATCCTGGTATCGGGATGTTTACACCTACGAGTGCTTATCATATACCAGAGGGACTAAACACCCACAGATCGAACAGAAATCATGCCAAACATTTGTCCCGTGTTCATGAATCGGATCGTTTGATATTATTGTGTACACCTTAACAGGTCCATACATCTGTAGATATTAATACCCCCAACACCTCGGGAGGGACCTGCTGAATTGTATCCAAAACTACTGCCAATCAACTACATTGGCCCCAACCTAGGTACCACTATTGTATAGCATGGAAATATAAACTACTGTTCCCTGACATAGTTAACATACAACACAGGCCATTGAATGATCGATCCAACGCTACAATATTCAGCTCAACACATATTGTAGAATGACTAGCCGTGTGGCGTGTCACTCTCGAGGTGAGTGCGAAGAGTAGCACCTGTACGCGGTATTGAGCACATGTCGTCTGCTCCAATATGACAGTGTATCAGAAGTAGCTATTCACAAAGTGCTGCTAAACTAGCTCGGTACGAAAAGTAGGATTTAGGGTAAAATGTTCATATAACTCACCTTCGTCAGGATTCACCAAGGCAAATATGGATTCCCTTCGAACCTCCGTCATGTTGGTGTGAAATATTCGTAAAAAGTCTGGCTTTCTCCTAAAGGTTTGCCTATTGTCATGAACTGCCACTACCCATGCGAAGGTGTGGTGTGGACTGGTTCTATATCTTAAGTGTGCCTCTGTTAATCAAGCGATAGCATTTGTCTTTCAGTAGCGTCCCACCATGCCTGTGTAGACCACGTGACTGTATGTCAGTCATCTATTGATTTATCCTGATTGTACTGAGTGTCCCTCAGCGCGACCCCGCCCGCCCGCCTGCAGCTCCGTATCTTCCTCCTACTCCACCAACCACTCCAATACTGTGATATATGGCATATTATGGGATTGTGTAAATCGCGGAATCATAGGTGCTGTTCACTTGACCCCGGGGCCGGGAAAGTGAACTTCGACATCGCGTCGCGTGAATCATTGATTATCTTT
The DNA here is from genome assembly GCA_963942565.1 of Maea johnstoni. NCBI lineage: Eukaryota > Metazoa > Annelida > Polychaeta > Spionida > Magelonidae > Maea > Maea johnstoni. The sequence goes on from OZ012691.1 coordinate 23,577,505, forward strand.
TATACGATTTCACTCATTGATTTTTTGCGCATGGAAAGTGTTAATTCAGCCGTGTGTTGTCACTAACATACAGTGCAATATGTGTGTATGTATAATGCATCATATAGTCTCGTTTGCAGGAGATACATCTCATTGTATGTGTGTTCAATATAGGATGCATATCAGACGTATTGTTAGGCTGTGGCGTGACATTTTTGCATGGCGGTAATCAATATTACTCCATAAAACTCACCTCAGTGTGCAATTCGGGGGTTCCGGGCAATGAGATCGATCACCCCACCAAGGTAAGATAATACCTTTCATCACACATGACAATGTGATCTAATCAGTACATGAAAAGAAACCGAAAAGCTAACAAGACGCTGCAGCTCTCCCTATTCTCCGATCCGTAGAATCTAAAAGAGGTTTCGTCCCAGGGTGCAGAATCATAATTTCCAAATCAGGGCTCCACATTGGTGCTTGCCCCGATGCCCAGGGCAAGTAGAATTTATAAATTGTTGCTGAAGGGCAAGTGAAAACTATATATTGCTTGCTTTTTACTGGGCAAGTACGCTGTATATATATACTTAAGGTTTACGATTGAGAACGATGGTCTGGTACCAGAACATGTCCTGAACAATATGCTTTCACGTGCCAGCACCATGTGCTACTTGGTTTTAAATGAAACATTATAAAACATACAATTTTTCAAGGGCAAGTAAACGTTGGAGTAGGGCTAGTGAAAGTTGAATTTCACTTGCCCTACCGGGCAAGTTGCCGCAAAACTTAATGTTGTGCCCTGCAAATATACTAAGTATTTGAGACACAATAGAAAGAATCAGGTCACTAGCTACTATAACGGTAATGAATATTGACTTAAATTACATGAGTCATTTGTACAAAATAAAAAGTTGAACCTGTATATTAGTCTCGTTCTAACTTATGAAAGTGTAATTACCTCTTTCGCAAGACGAATTGCCTATGATGATGATGATGATGACAAAGAAAGACTTCAAAGTAATGTCATATTTTATTCATCTTTATGCTAAACTAAGATCGATCTTGAAGTTGGTAGGTTTCGTGAACTAACATATGCAGTGGAGCTTGTCGAACATAAAATCTACTTTGAGCTGAACATCTCAATAAATCTTTCTAATGGAAAAACTACATCAAATTCCTGCCATTTAAGTGAAGCCGTTTTATCTATATTCATGTCTCTATATTTGAAGTTACACTGATATTTATATAAATAATTTATGATATGTTTATAATCACAAACATTTAAAATATTTGGTCCATCTATATTCTATGATCATACCTATATATATTGCTTAAATGAATAAACTTATTTCAATACTAGTTTATAAATGAGCAACTCTACATACTGTACAGTAATTAGGTGTTGAAATCATACAGGTTCCACTGAACGAACCTATCACTTGCAATTTCAGTTGGCAACCTACGACACAAAAAGCATTTCTTTTGGAAGACACTGTAAATTCATTTATCTATGATTGACATTCACGTGAAATCAAGTGGTAGGTGTGTGGTTTTCGAGGTAGGAGATATATTGCCTAAGACTTACTGACCGTATTGGTTTCATGTGGAAATGCAGTGACGTCATATGAACACGGAACTATGAAGTTGATTTTCCAAGTACCAAGTGATAAAATAAAGTAGGCCATTGTTGATATGGGGACTTTGTTACTATCAGATTATCATTAAGTACTCAGACATTAGGTAATGTGCGGTTATCCCTATCAGAGAGTAGCATTAGGAGAGTGTAACACACCCGAAAATGTCTCTTTTCTGGTAGTACAGGCAACTCTGCTTAATCCGGACTGATGTAGACCCTAAATTTCTGTCCGGATTAGGCAAAATCCGGATTATGCGTATATAAATGATATGTATAGGAAGGGACTGGGACCTTCCAATCTGTCCGGTTTAGACAAAATTCCTGATTAGACATGTCCGGATTAAGCAGAGTTGCCTGTATAGTATAGACCCTTTCAAGACCAGCACGAATTATACGATCCCAATAGTATAGCGGTAATAGCGGCCTGATCAAATGGCGGATATTTGGAATTAGGATTTTTTACTCGTCACTTTTTTTGCTATATAGAGGTGAAGTCGAAGCTATGGTGGGGGTCGCTGGAATACCCAACACGATAATCCTTATCTCAAGTCACTGGCAGCTTTCTCACATGGCGTGAACCGGGGTCGATCTAGGGCAGTGGGGAGAGACAGCAAGGAGGAAGTGGCAATACCTTAGACCGCTCGGCAATCCCGGAATACACATAGGCTTAGTCGCTTTTAACAGTTCCGGCCAGTCTTTCTGTAAAATCTTCTGAATGATAACATACCAATTCATATCTCGGAAAAAGTATTTAAATGAAATGTTATTCTAATGATAAATATATTAAAGTCCGATTTTTACAAAATAGAATTGTAAAAAATCATAAAATGCATGCTATGAATTTAAGAGATGATAGTATGTGTTCTTTTCGTGATGCATCTCCGGAAACAATATAGCATGCGTTCATCGCTTGCCATAGAGCAAGTAAATTATGGCACAAAATAGAGGTATGGTTGCTTGAAAAAAAATAATAGCAAGGATTTTTTTCTCTGAAAAAGATAACATTTTTGGAGAGAATGGAAAGAAATCGATTGAATGAAAGAGATTTGGCAACAAAATGTCATTTACACTGATAGACTGAGTGAGAGGCCATTCAAGACCAATGATATGAAAAGAATATTGTACCATCAACAGAGTTTGGAAGAATACAAAGCTGAGATCGAAAATAATGTAGATAGTTTTATGCAAACATGGATATATTTGTATGTATATGAGGGGTTAAAACTCATATAAGTGGTACAAGTTCTGCATATTGTCACAGAATTATCAAATCTTATCTACATGTTGTAATGAATGAATGAATGAATGAATGGTTGTTTAAAGGCAAATCGGCACACAAAGGCCATTTAGTGCCATAAAATCTGTGTAAAATGATGGTCATTCGTAAGGGTCGAAAAACATGCCCACAAAATAATAAGCATTTTCAAAATATACACTGTGATTGCATGTTTGTATCAAAAGAAACAAAATCCTTAAAAATGTTCACAGTCAATAAAACAGACCAATCTCATGTGAATAAGATAAAATACTGTCTGAAGGAACTTTCTTAAAAGGTTCCTTAAAGCTATTAACATTGAAATGTCTATTTCTGGATTCAATATAATCAACACAATCAAAAGAAGTATTTTGGCAGTCAAACAACAATAAAAGGCTATAATTTGGGGAGGATCCTCCTTTTTAAAAAGGAAGGAGTGAGTCAAGTGAGTGTGGCCAATTCTTATCCCTGCTAAAACACTCTCCTCACGCCTAATGATTCTAAAAGCTCCAGTCAACAGACCCAGCTGAGGATGAATTCTATGCGATTTGTTGCTGATGGCTTTATCCAACTCGGACTGCCATTTGCTATTCAAAAGGACATTGCTGTGTTTCTTTTAATCACCATAAGAAGTGGGAATATGTGTAACTCTTCTTAGTCAGCCTGCCTTGGCAGCAGCAGCAGCTGTCTTTTCATTATCCCTAATTCTAACATGAGTGGGACTAGTCCTACTTTGTTTCTGTAATACTCTTGTTCAGGTATATGTAATGCAAAGGAGTTATGGGCCATTTATGTATTTGTTATTTCTAATATTTCCCCTTTACCTTTACTTCTTTGTCATGTTTAAACTAGCCATATCTGATCGAATGAGGTTACTCACAAATGGTCACATAGATGTATATAATTCATTCATGCGTCTACCTTAAACAATCATTTGAATATCAAATTAATATTTATCGATTATAAGGTTGATAGAACAAAGTAATCTATACTTCCACACATCACCTACAAAAACTCAATTCAAAGCATACCGGTTGCACAGTCTAGACAGTGTATTGAATAAATTAATAGTAGTTTATTTAAGTGCGATGCAAGGTCATCTTTACCTACCATTATTCGCTTTTATAAAGCCTGGCTTATAAATGCCAAACTAATGTATATCCCTGGTTGATATCTCAAAATCAACACGCATGCGGACATATACGTAGTAAACGTGCAGCATGTGTGTACGTATGTATGTATGTTTGTATCCATGTATGTATGCATGTACATGTGCGTTTGCTAGTGCGAAGGTAAACACATGCATGCATATATATATATATATATATATATATATATATATATATATATATATATATATATATATATATATATATATATATATATATATATATATAGTTATAGTTATATATATATATATATATATATATATAGTTATATATATATATATATATATATATATATATATATATATATATATATATATATATATATATATGTATATATATATATATATATATATATTATATATGTATGTGTGTGGGTGCGGGTGTATGTATGTATTTATGTATGTATGTATGTATGTATATATATATATATATATATATATATATATATATATATATATATATATATATATATATATATATATATATATATATATATATATATATATATATATATATATATATATATATATATATATATATATATATATATATATATATATGTGTGTGTGTGTGTATATATATGTATATATATATATATATATATATATATATATATATATATATATATATATATATATATATATATATATATATATATATATATATATATATATATATATATATATATATATATATATATATATATATATATATATATATATATATATATAATATAAATATATATATATATATATATATATATATATATATATATATATATATATAATATATATATATATATATATATATATATATATATATATATATATATATATATATATATATATATATATATATATATATATATATATATATATATATATATGTGTGTGTGTGGTGCACTCTAAAAAATAGCAACGCATAACATGTTTATAAGATAAACACTGTTGATTTTGAAATAAATGGCTATGTTTTATACATTAACGGGGCCATTTACTCCATAAACATTTACTGTTATTTTAAAAACATGAGTGATTAAAGTAATAACACTTGTGGGTTTAGTATGTGTCTACTCTGAATTAGGGAACTTTTGGGGTTCCAAAATGTCTATGTAAAAGGCATTTTACTTATGCCATTTAGGTTTTTCCTTTACAAAAATTCTTGTTTTCATTCATTTATGATTTGCAAAATAATTTTACTCTTTACAAATATATGTTATGCAATATTTGTCAATAAATAATTTGGTTTTATCAGTTCAATGCATTTAGTGACTCTATATCATTTACCTGCCTATGTGGTAAGAGATACAAAATAAAAATTCACTTTTTAATCAGTCAGTTAATTTTTAAAACTTACTAATACTCATTAGGATGTATATGATAAACACATCTGTTTTCAGTATAAGCTTATGGTATTTAACCAGACCCTTGACCATTAACACAGGAAGTGTTTATATATTCCTAGTATCAGGGATCACGTGAGATAATAAAATATGACCTATAGTCCTTTCCCCTGACTGATCATCGCCAGAGGCACCGTTTCCGATGTACTACGGTATAATTTCTTATTTTATTCAGCTAATTGGAGTCAGTGAGTGATTAGGAGTTACACTTTGTGTTAAGAAGAAGTTAGGATTATGTTTTGATATTAGTTACAGTATGAAATAGGGTCTGTAGGGCCAAAAAATAACCCAGTAGTTTTCCCTCCAAAATGTGTATATAGTATTGTTTTGAATGAGTAGCAGTATGGGTTGTAAGTATGTACAATATTATGGGCAAACACAAAGACAACTAACAGACATAAGTACTTAAAAAATGTAGGGGTCTTCAGCATGCAAGAAAAACAATAACTTTAAGTGTTGTGTGAGGATAAAGTGCCGACAAAAGAGGCTGTTAATAGTGTCTTAAGCTCAGCGTTTAACGGCAACAGTATAGATAGTGTATGTGGGTCAGAGGGTACAGACCACTTTGACCTCCCGCCATTCACTGATAACTGTAGCCAGGCTGACTCAAACACTGCTATTTCATAAACGTCTATATCTAACAGTGCAGTTCCAATAAATTATTCTTTATTTATACAATATGGGGAATATTTACTGTACAAAAAGAGAATAAAAAATAAGAAATTTACATAATCTGTCAATGGATTTATGAAATATTAAGGAGACACAGAGCTTAGGAATTATATGAATATACACTGGTCAACTTAGCACTGTGAATATGTTCTATCTCTCAGTGTGGTTATTTAATATAATATTTTCTAGTTTCCTTTACTTTCCAAAATGTAAAAATCATTTCACATGGAATGGGGTCAGTGACATGTCTGTATTATCGTTCTAGTCAGTAGATTTGTGTTGCATCTGTAATAAAGAAAATACCTACCTGAAACAAAAAAATTGGGTGTACGTTATGGTAGTATGGAGGCTATTTTTGTCTTGTATGCAAGAGTGATCTTGCAATCTGGAACCATTTACTATCTACTGAAGTGGGTGACTTCTTTTTAAGTTAAGATCCTGGTATTTAGTAAATGCTATTCTACTGAAGTGGGTGATTGCTTTTTAAGTAAAGATCCTGGTATTTAGTAAATGCCATTCTACTGAAGTGGGTGATTGCTTTTTAAGTAAAGATCCTGGTATTTAGTAAATGCCATTCTACTGAAGTGGGTGATTGCTTTTTAAGTAAAGATCCTGGTATTTAGTGAATGCCATTCTACTGAAGTGGGTGACTGCTTTATAAGTTAAGATCCTGGTATTTAGTAGATGCCATTCTTCTGAAGTGGGTGATGGCTTTTAAAGTTAAGATCCTGGTATTTAGTGGAAGCCATTCTACTGAAGTGGGTGGCTGCTTTTTAAGTTAAGATCCTGGTATTTAGTAGATGTCATTCTACTGAAGTGGGTGACTGCTTTTTAAGTTAAGATCCTGGTATTTAGAAGATGCCATTCTACCAAAGTGGGTGACTGCTTTTTAAGTTAAGATCCTGGTATTTAGTAAATGCCATTCTACTCAAGTGGGTGACTGCTTTTTAAGTTAGAGCCTGGCATTTAGTAGATGCCATTCTACTGAAGTAGGGGACAACCTTTGAGTTAAGATCCTGGTATTCAGTAGAATAAGATGTTATTTGGAACCAGCATACAGAGCAATTCTGTTTCTCTTGCATGATATTGAAATGTAAGGATGTCAGGTTTTAAATGACCAGTCTGTTTTGAAGAATAGTATGATTTAAAGACATTTACATACTGCCTTCTCTGAAGCAACTACAAGTACACAAGATTTAAATCTTGTATGAACTAGTACTACAAACAGCTTCGTGGTATCTCACTACAATAACGAATATTTGTTAAATAGGATGTATGTTATCATAAACATGTTTTCAGCTTCAGGTGTTAATTTTATAAACACTGAAACATTTAGGGAATAAACACTGATGTCGGCTTAATCGTGTTGCAGTGTTTATAAAGTGAGTCAACTTTAAAAACATGTAACAGTGTTTATTCATTAAACACATTAACATGTTTTTCAAATAAACATTGGTGTTAAACCTATAAATGTGTGGCGTTTTTCTTTTAAACATATACCGTTTTTATAATAAACACTAGTTATTTACATATTAAACACATGAACGCATTTATAAAGTGAGTCTCAGCAATGTTTATACTGTGTTTAGAAAATAAACACCCAGTTTTTAGAGTGTGTGTGTGTGTGTGTGTGTGTGTGTATGTATGTATGCACATTTACGCACATGTACATATGTGTCTCAGCTAAAGGAACGGTTTGTCACAATGTAGACGTTTTGGCAGAAAATATATAAATCGAAATTCCGAACCTGAATCCAAACCCAGCTGAAGACGAGTTGCAATTTGCTATTGACTAAGATAAATAAAATAAATAGCAATACATCTTCATTAAAAGTCTCACTCAGTATGAACAAACATAATACAGACAAGTAAAAAACCATATGTATGTTCAATAACTGACCACTCTAAAAAGGGTTATGAGAGACATTGAAGCAAATTATCAGTATAAATTATACAGAGATGTCTTCATTAACACATTACTAAAAAGGTTTATAATAGTAGATGGGTCACGGGGGGCGCGCTGTCTTCCTAAAGATGTTACTACTGGCAACTTACAATTTAACTTAAAATCTCAGAAAATGTGACGACAATACATATCTACTCCTTCCACTGGTGGTGTGTCTATTATTGACACTGAGTGCGTGGGGTCAACCTATTCATACTACCTCTCTATTGTCGTAGTGGAAAATGTATTTTCTTCATGATTAAGTTTATCGGCTACTTAAAGGTTCGCCCAGTGTCGCCCACACTCGAGAGAGAGAGAGAGAGAGAGAGAGAGAGAGAGAGAGAGAGAGAGAGAGAGAGGAGAGAGAGAGAGCGAGAGAGAGAGAGAGACAGAGAGAGAGAGAGAGAGAGAGAGAGAGAGAGAGAGAGAGAGAGAGAGAGAGAGAGAGAGAGAGAGAGAGAGAGAGAGAGAGAGAGAGAGAGAGAGAGAGAGAGAGAGAGAAGTCCTAGGAACGTCGATGCCATAGTATTATGATTGACTTGTAGGGAAATATCTGCGAGGAGTCTGCTTCTTCTATTTCAACCACTATTCCTGTCCGTCAGGCCCCAATGTTTGTTAATGTCAAAGTGCACTCGCAGACTGACGACGGCTTACATGCTAGGAGAGTATAGTGTATTTGCCTAGGATATAGGTACTCATGAAAGACGTGATTCTGAAAACAGGTGGTATGTGGAACAACTTAACTAGTTCTCATCTTCCAGGTGCGACTTTCTTTAACGTACTGCAAAATGAACATATATCCGAACGTTGTGTCGAATGGGTTGACTTCGGTCTATAATGTTAGATAACTACGATGATAATTGTTAGAATAAAATGCAATTGTTGAAATAAAATGATAATGAAAAAGTGAAGTAGTAGTAGTAGTTATTATTATTATTATTATTATTATTATTATTATTATTATTATTATTATCATCATTATTGTTATCATCAACATTATTATGATCATTATTTTTAATAATAATAATATTATTATTGTTATCATTATTATCATTAGCATCATTATATCGTTATTATCATTATTATCATAATTATCATCATTATCATCATTATTATGATGATGACGATTATTATCATTACTGTAACTGTTATCAATGAGTATTATTGTTATTATTATCATTATCATTATCATCATTATTATTACTATAATTGTTATTATCATTATTATCACTATTATTATTATCATTATTATTATTATCATTATCGTTATTATTATTATTTTTATTATTACCCTTATTGTAATTATTTTCCTGATTATTACTAATATCATTATTGTTATCATTATTATTATTATTACTATTATTATTATTATCATCATTATCATTATTATTATTATTATTATTATCATCATCATCATCATCATCATCATCATCATCATCATCATTATCACTATTATTATTATACTGTTGTTATTATTATTATTATTATTATTATCATTATTATTATTATTATTATTATTGCGACTAAAAAGAAAACACGTGTCAAGAGTAGCCTTCAGGCATTCGTTGCCAGTGATTTTATCCCAGTAAAACTATTCATGATTTATGAATTTAGATAATAGATAGGTACTTGTAAACCTTTAAAACGATTTCATATTCTCCACCTGTTAATACAGTTCCTAAATATATGTTAAGGTTGATCCTTGGCTATTATGGAATTTGTAAGGTACAAAGTTATGGGAACTTGGCAAACTTGCATCTCGCCATAATTTTCCATTCTGCGGTGCATTCTTTCCGCATGATACGTGTCATTGTTATGTTTTGTTTATCGTATATAAATGCATTTGTCTCATATATAATGATCAGCAAACAATAAAGTACAATACAATTCACATACCTGAATATATTTTCCTGCTGATGCACTGTTCAAGTAAACCCTCAACAAATGCTGTTGGGCCAAGAACCAGACGTGTGCATGTTGATGAATATTCTATAACACCCTACGCCCTAGGGCAATTCTTGCAGATATACCCACAGATAGATTTAAAACATCGACCAGTAATATTTAAGTTCCAATCATGTTTAAAGTAGCTATCTTTATCTGATTCTTATACTAGATGTCAGATGAGAAAATTTGCTAGTACTATGATATTAGGGCCAGGTAACGTTAGACAAAGACTATTCCGTGGTGACGAAAGACTTTTATCATATTCATATTCTCTATTAAATATGTGTGCATGTATGACCAACACATTGTTACTACAAAGTGGTACGTACCTCCAGTGCTAGTTAATAACCATAGTTCCCCGTCTGACCGTACGTGTATCAAGACGGCCGCTCCATCAACGTCCACCATAGAAAACTTCTTCCGTCGATGCAGAATATCCTTAACTTTAGACTTTTTTCGATCCATTGTGGTGATCACAGCCTCATGTGTTGCCACAAAATACAGTTATTTCTTCCTCTCCGTTATGCCAGAAAACTGGGATCATAAATGTCGATAACTCTCTCATTATGCAAACTGCGGGACGATATCGATATACTGCTCATTATGATAAGTAGACATCTACTAAATTCTTCAAGATTGAGTATTAACGACTAGTTTTCTTTAAATAGGAAGCATATAGCACTTTTTCTTGAGTCACTGTGTCTAGGAGTACGTTGTCTCGGGCAAGGATATTTAGCTTAGGTGGCATTTACGTTTTAAAACAGGAAAAGGTTACACCGACTGGGGAGATACGTCATACTTTAAACAGCCATCTTATTTGGCGCATTGGGTTTTGATGGTAATGCGAAGAGCGTAGAAAGCGGTTGACATGAAAAGTGGTATTTTGGAAAGGTTATGAATGAAACGTAGTTCCTTGGCTGCTGCAGAAACCTAATTGGATGGTACATATATATATATATATATATATATATATATATATATATATATATATATATATATATATATATATATATATATATATATATATATATATATATATATATGTATACATATGAGCAAGTCACATACTCAGTATCAAGTTGACAACACTGGGTTTCATGCTCGTGCAATCCTCATGCCATTATAGAGACCATTTTGGGTAAAAGGTCCTCACTATATATATATATATATATATATATATATATATATATATATATATATATATATATATATATATATATATATATATATATATATATACTAGTATATATATATATACATACATATATACATACATACATACATACATACATACATTCATACAAGTTGGCATCGGAAATAAGCAGTCATTTAGAGATACTCATTTAGAGATCTATATGTGTCAATCACCACACCATTTTCCTTAATATCTAGCCCTGCAAGGAAACTCTACCCGGATAGCCATTAAGCTATTTTACAATAGCAATGAATCAAAGGAAATGTGACATCGAAGGCTCTTTATTTATTACGTATGAAACGTTTTCTTAGTAACATAAAAGCCATCAGTTGGAGTTGAAGTGGTAAAGATATCCTTTACTCGGATGGCATTTAACGGCACTAGGACACAGTGTTATGGCTAGGAATCCTCATGAACATGCGCATGACTCGTCATGATTTACTCCCACTGTGTGGAGAATAGAAAAAAATAATGTTTATGAAAAAAGATTTCCAGCACTTTGAGTGAAGTTGGGTGCGTTTATCGTCCTATGATTCAGGAAAACGTGCACATTGGGGTTAGGCAATTTCCACTTATGTGAAAGACACGTCTAATTAGAAAGTGAGAATAGAATGCGAGTCCGAGATAGGTACGTTTGTCAGTCATGATTTGCATTAGAACAAACAAGTACGTTTAGGTATTTATGTTGTTTCTTATGGAGGTGTAGCATTTCCAAACGTAGATGTGCACAAGTCTGTTTTAAATGGCTCTTTCCTGAGTGTCACTGATCTACCCTGAGCTGATTTCAGTCCAGGCTTAGTTCTGTATGAATCCTCAAAGGGGCCCACTATGGCTGTGTTTGATAACACTCGCCGCGATCCCTGTGAAGTGTGCTGCATCTATAGTTTGATAGCGACGTCAAACCTACTTACCATCTGGTATAGTGGTGGCATCATACCTTATTCCTCAGCCTGAGAAACAGCCTATTCCGGACGTAAACATATAGGTCTGTATACGTAAAATGTATGTATATATGTATGTATGTATGTATGTATGTATGTATGTATGTATGTATGTATGTATGTATGTATGTATGTATGTATGTATGTATGTATGTATGTATGTATGTATGTATGTATGTATGTATGTATGTATGTATGTATGTATGTATGTATGTATGTATGTTTGTATGTAGGTATGTTTGTTTGTTTGTGTGTATGTGTCTGTGTGTATGCATGCATGGATATATGTATGCATGCATGCCTGCAACCATGTGTATGCATGCATACCTGCATGCTTGTGTGTGTGTGTGTGTGTGTGTGTGTGTGTGTGTGTGTGTGTGTGTGTGACCTCGGCCTGAATACCGTATGGAAGGAGTCTTTATTTAACAAAATGTGGATTAACGAATTTGACTAGAGACGTTTAAATGTTATCAAGGATCCAGATGGTTTCTCCGCCGTTACATAGAGGGCGTCGATGTAGGAGACTTGTTTCATTGCTGGAAAACCTATGTATAAGATGTACGTGTGTAACAGACCTAGCAGTAAGAGATCAATAGTAGAATGATCAGAGTTTTTGATTTGCAAACTATTATGAATACTATGCAAATACACGCCGATCACTTGTAATCTAACAGGTTGTCACGATTTAGTATGATATCAAAAATTTCGTTATATGTTTAAGGTTCCGGTTCCCTACCTTGTGTTCGTAGAATCTTTGACTTACTTTTGCATGTTTTGCATTTATTGCAAGATCCAAAGAACATGCCAGCAACTGTTGATAAAAGATGGTAAAGTCAGAGGAAAGTGTGAACATTTTACTGAACACATGGACAAACGTATACAAGTCCCTATCAATATGTCCTTAAGATATAATTGTTTATGAGTGGGATTTAGGCACCATTTACTGGACTTCATAGCCAAACTAGTTTCTTTCATTGCAGCCATTATTCTTGGGCTTGGACCTAAGCAGTTGCATGAACTTGACGGTGTGTATATCTGAGGATAGATCCCTACTCATATACCATGTAGATTTCATTACGTAAATACTGTGGTAGCGGATTCCCTTTTCGCGCTAACTGAATTATGATTCTGTATAGATCACTTTTAGTTCTAGATATCAGGGCCTATACTCAAACATTAGAGCGCCCGTCAGTGACTCAGTCACCACTTATTGTATGTGAAGCTATAATTTCGTTTCGAGTTTCACGTACTGTTCTTTACTGTATTTGTCCCATTACTTACTTTAGAGGGTCTTTTGTTTGATTTCCCATGTAAATGTATTTTTGCAGAAATACATGGTCAATAGATATACTACTATTAGGTTGATAACTATTGTATCTCCTGGCGCCACCTGGCGTCTGGTGTCCGCTTTGCTTGGACGGCATAATTTGTGGTGCACTCCAATTCAAGTGGCGATGATAACGCACTTACTTATGTGGTGCTATAACTTTTACCCAGTCGAGATTTTCTCCTTTAGAAAAGGAATATTGTTTATGGGGGTTGTCGAGATGCAGGTAGATCTATTTCTAACTAGGTGTGCTCCGGATACTCCGGGCAGTAAGGCTTATCCGTACCAACACATTCCCAGATGGTTAGAACTAATTTCTTAATTACACGATTTACAAAGTAAAGCCTAAACTATATTTTCATGTTATAAGTTATGTGATATAAGTACTACGTACTTTACTACCTCTACTACTATCACCACCACCACTACTACTACTGCCACTACTACTACTGCTGCTGCTGCTTCTTCTTCTACTTCTACTACTACTTCTACTACTACTGCTACTACTACTACTACTACTACTACTACTACTACTACTACTGCTGCTGCTGCTGCTGCTTCTTCTTCTACTTCTACTACTACTTCTACTACTACTACTACTACTACTACTACTACTACTTCTTCTTCTTCTACTACTACTACTACTACTACTTCTACTACTACTACTGCTACTACTACTACTACTACTACTACTACTACTACGACGACGACGACGACGACGACGACGACGACGACTACGACTATTACTAGTCTACTACTACCATTTTAAAAATATCTATTCACTCTTTCTGATAAAAAATTAAAACTTTACTTTTAGCTAGCACTATTCTTAATACATTATTTTTATCCAATACTTTGGGAACCCGAAGTAAAAGGCTGGTTACCAGATAACAATAACATGACACAGGCACACCTTCAAAACTTAATTCTGACCAACTGCTATGTGCTACATCATATACAAGTAGTGCCCTTTAATTGTGAAGATTACGTCAATTGTATTTGCTAATAAACTGGCGCTTCTGTTGTCTTCGTTTGTTTTGTCGATTTCAGCACTCTGTGAATATCGCACACTGCTAATGGAATCGTCCATGTTTTTGTGTTAGGGTAAACGATCCTTTATCAGTGAACCGTTTCGCTTAATAAATCGCACTGTTACTTATACCTTGGATGAAGAAAAGAATGGATATGTAGCGAGAGACCAATTACTATATGCCCCATAGTTACATGCTGGACTCATGCAAGGAGTACCAGATAAGGCATCAGCGCGAGGTCACGTGGGAACAAGCACCAATCAGGGCTCTCGCATCGATTACATTACAGAGAAACCTCATCTCCACCACCAGCTGGGGTTGCCCAGAGCACCCATTTTGGCCCATTAGTGGCTATTAGTTGACACTGGTTGAGGCTAGCATGTTCAGGTTGACCGGCTGGTTTCGAATCCACTTGTGTTTGGTCATCTAAGCTTATATGGGGTGCCTCTATGGCTGAATGGTGTGCCGGTTCTGGAGTTCTCACCACTACACGTTGTCCTGGGCCTGAGACCAAATAAAGCAGGTAAGGAAATTGCCAGTTACGTTAGGTTCATCGAGGATTTTGGATAACCACTCCATCAGGCATACCTCGCAACAAGTCTCTCTATATAGTTACAATAGAACAGCGAAGACCGACCATATAAATATGTATCGAATCCAAAACGCATATTTTCGTTGTTACCTGCCAAGGTCTGCTTAACGAAGAGTCGTGGAGCGCAGCGGAAATACAAGGACCAATGCTCATCAAGTGGATGGAACATAGATTTAGGGAACACCACAGAAAATGATATAATAATAAATATAACAGTAATATTTTATTTGCATTTTAGCCAGTATAAATATCTACTAGCATAAACATTACATAGAACATACATGCCGCAACGAATTGAGAATTGTAAAATTACATCTAATGTACAGAGTAAAACGTGTAGTACAACAAATACGGGCAATGAACAATAAAATGAATTGATCATAACTAAAAATCATTTCCTCATAAAACATTCTATAAAAATAGTACTTTCAACGTACGAAACATCAGCTATATCAAATGAAATGGACTAATGGTTTAATAAAGTATACCTTGCTGAATAATATATATAAAAGTAAGCAGTTGCAAGGCCACCTTTGTATGAATCAGTGAACTACGTTAGTCTTTCAATACGATGTCTTCCATGGACTGATAAGAAATTCGAAAAGAAGGAAAAGAAAATGATTCATCTATTAAATGTTGAGTATAAGCTTTTGACTGAATCAACCTTAATGTAGTTGTTTTTCAAATAACATTTTATTATTGACAATGACTATGTCGCCACCTATAGGTAATTATCAGAAAAACTATAGAATTTTCAAACTGGTGGTGACATTTACATCGTCTTGTGAGGTTTTAACGACTTCAGGCTATAGAACTTGAAGCACATATGGAAGCAACATACATGAGGCGCCATCTATTGGCCATGAACATAACCTCGTGAGTTGGGACAAAACATTCGCAATCGTGAATTCTACCTGAACTATCATCAACAGAACTTCTTGTATTACGTATACACTATAAAGCGGGTTTACACCATAAAATGCTAAACATTCAACCATCAGGGCGGTCTGATCCACACCCATCTTACAGAAAGTATTCTTTTAACATTAGATGAATAGAAAGCCATGATCCATCATCGACATTCGTGTTCAACAGAAGTCATGAGTAACTCGCTTTAACCATTCCACAACTGAGGATGCGACACATGCATCTCACGAAATGCTCTATGCATCTCAAACCACGTGTATTTCATTCTAACCCTTCATAACTAAGGCGGCTAACGCATCTTACATAATGTTCTTCAACACTGCGATACCTGGCCATCCAGATAGGGCCCCGTTGAAAGAGGTACTGGGAGGACAGTACAATTACAGAGAAGGGGGGAGGCAAGTGTTGCGGCAAGGCGCTTAAGGCCGCAGGAGGAGTAGAAGTTGTCGATGTAATAAGGATCCGTGCGCCCAAAAAGTGAGTGGCGGGCGCACGGATCCAAGCCCAAAGTGCAGGTGGAAGGTACATGGGATTGGATAGGGCACTGATCAGCACGTAGAGATGTGTGAAAGGGCAGATAGAAGGTAAATGGGTGGGAGTTGCATAAAGTAATAGTCATGTGCAGCAAGTGTGCATGAAAGTGACAATACCAACGTCATAGGGAACTTAATGGAACATTTCCTTCATCAACAGATATAAATTAATACTTACACCCATTAAACTTCACAGAGCTCAATTTTTTTATGAAGGCTAGGTATTACTTACATTCATTAAACTATAGATTTTCTCGAAGAAATTCCTAACTTCACAACTGTGGAAATGTTTATTATAACCAGGGAATTTCATACACTAATCAAATCGGCCCTTATAGCGAACGCCAATTCAGGCAGACCTTCTCTCTGGGATCAGTGGATTTGACCAACAATTCATTTTTTGTAAAGTGAAATAAAAATAATAAAAATATAGACATCGTTATTTAGAGTAGGAAATGTTTCAAAGTGCCAGACGAAGGACTGGGCAGGAAAAGATGATGCTAGTTACGGTCAGATGGAATCGAACCCGCAACCTCTTGCCCTGCAGGCAGGCGCTCTAGCCACTAAGCTACGGCGCCATCTGTATGACAGGGAGGTTTGAAAAGAGAGCTATATTGATGAAGTCTCGTAACTCTATTTTGGATCGTTCCTTGCATTCCGAGTTTAGTCCTGTCATTTACGTGACTGAATACCGGAGTAAATCTTTGAAAAAGACCGCCAGGCCACTTTTATCAATGACCCCACATATTTACATACGGCCCGAAACTGATTATGACCTACCTACCTCATGCGAGCCAGTAAAATAGCCAAATCAAATCTGGCGCCTGTTATCTAACTACTCCAAACCGGCTCGGGATAGCCGGAATGACGTTAGAACCCAATAAGGAGCGCCAAAATAGCTGAAAAATTGTATTTGATCTTTTAATCTAATGCCTTTTCAAATAAATAAAAAATAATGATTATATCAATACGCCTTTACATGTCGTTAACTTTGTGGCATCGCCAGTTTCGCAATCCAATTTTTCTAGTGTTATGAACTTGCTATTCTGAGGTTCAATTAGTTACATCTGCTGCCGTTTCACTTTTGGGGGCGCTACGCGCTGCATGAACATTTGCGTCAAGCAACTAAGTAGGCGGCACAGACCTTATATAATGCCTTCTTGTTTTCTTCTACATGAGTGAAATGCAATTCTCTAACCATTTCACATCTATGTAGTCGACACGTACACATGTACATCTTACAAAATGATTTAACCCTTCCAATGCTGAGGCTACTTTCGTCCAAAGGATAAGGACGCAAAGATCTTTTGAAAAGCATCTAAACCCCGCCACGTTGGTATTTATTGGAAAGCACTGACTGAGTTCCCATGTGCCAGGGTTTCAGTGACTTTTCAGTGATTATTTTGCATAATTTTGTATTGGCCAAATTAGCCACCAGCAGCAAAAGGGCTAATGCTTGAAGTATTCTTCCTGCGACAGCAGTCGTATTTTCTGCCACCTCAACTATGAAATAAAGTGTAGCTTTAAGTGTAGCTGGACCTATTCTCGTCAACTATCATCTGACATGGTGCAAGGTTTTGTAATAATATTCACTTTCTTCAACTTTTATCTGTAATACTTAGAACCCCACCAATAAGCAGGCTTCCCATAGCATATACATCTGAGTTGTCGAGTTGTCAGCCAGCGTTTTTCACTCAACCATCAGAATAATCACCTAGCTTTAACCACTCAACCATCAGGGAAGTGCCTGTAGCACAGACATGAATTATCATCTTGCACTAACCACTCAGCCATTGGGACGGTGCTCCACACGAAGCATCACAGTGTTAACCACTCAACCATCAGGGAAGCACCGATAGCACATACATGAATTGCCATCTTGCGCTAACCATTTGACCATCAGGACAGTGCTCCATAACATATACACACAAATAATCACCATGCGTTAACCACTCAACCATCAGGGAAGTTCCTATAGCACATACATGAGTTACCATCTTGCACTAACCACTCGACCATCAGGACGGTGCTCCATAACATATACACACAAATAATCACCTAGCGTTAACCACTCAACCATCAGGGAAGCACCCATAGCACATGAAGGAGTTATCATCTTGCACTAACCACTCGACCATCAGGACGGTGCTGTATGTTATATACACAGGAACTATCACCTTAACGCAAAACCACTCAACCATCAGGGCGGGCCGCTCAGCCCAATATCTTGATTGGTCATCTGCCCACTGACTTACTGATTTTCATCAAGACCATCTGTGGGAACACCCCGTTTCCTTTCAGGGAGGTTGTTTTGTGTCAGCTTTCGCCAACCGAGGACTTTTATTTATCATCCTAGTGTATTTCTTCAGCCATTTGGAATAGGGGCATTTGTGGGCTTGACGCTTGATTTTTTCTTCAAGGACATGGTGTGCATCTTCTCCTCGATCTCCTGGAGCTGAAAATAGAAAATGAAAAATCAAGATGTGTGAAAAGAAATGAAGGATTGGGGATTTACATCACTTTCAACAGCTTAGGTCATGTCGCGACGACATAGAAACCTGGAACCGGGAAGAAATTCCCTTCTCTTTACGAATAGTTCCAAAGTCTCTTTCAGTTGCAGAAGGACGATAGACAGCCCTCCACAATGCCACACATTTATATATAGCGACTAGGCCAGCCCGCTTCCGGATCCAGCGGAGATTTGAACCTGCGAACTCACTGGGAGCCAGGCCATGGCAGATTTGAACTTATCCTTGATCAATGCAAAATACGAATTCTAATAAGGTATTCAAATTTCGAACCTCCTTAGGGTATCTTTATTGATACAAAGTAATACAAAACGAATTGCACAAAATTCATATAAAAATGATTAATTGTATTGTGAAGTGGAAATAGAAGCAAACTCAAACACAACAGTACAACAAATCTATACGAATAGTGGGAAAACAGGAAAGTACAGTGCTGATCACATTGTTTCATCAAAGCAGCTTTTAGAACGGAAAACAAAGAAAACGTGTTATGCAGATACAAATTGGAGATGTTTATTTTACTACATTTTTCATCAAGCTTTTATACAAATCGTTCAAAAACATTGACTTATATATATCAATGATATGTATACACATATGTACTTGAATTAAATTTCTGAAATAGATGAGGAGCAAAATTTGTAAATACCTTCGCACGCATTTGTCGATGACACGATTTTCTCTGTCTACGAATACTCCTGTTCGTGCTTCGGTCACGTGACAACTGGTAGGTGGCGCTGGCGATCTTTGACTGGACCTCATACTCAAGCTCCAGTCGCGCCATCTGCTGGCTAGCCTAGAAACAACATAAAAACTGATGACGCATCTAGATATGAGAGAGAGAGAGAGAGAGAGAGAGAGAGAGAGAGAGAGAGAGAGAGAGAGAGAGTCCTAATGTTCATAGTGTTCGGAGTATGTACTATCTATAACATCAAAATGTGACGCCCAGGCGACTTTTCTTAATCAGCTCCCTGTCATCAGAATTATAAAATGATTCAGTACTCAA
>OZ012691.1:23597789-23622757 GCA_963942565.1 Maea johnstoni
AGATATACCCACAGATAGATTTAAAACATCGACCAGTAATATTTAAGTTCCAATCATGTTTAAAGTAGCTATCTTTATCTGATTTTTATACTAGATGTCAGATGAGAAAATTTGCTAGTACTATGATATTAGGGCCAGGTAACGTTAGACAAAGACTATTCCGTGGTGACGAAAGACTTTTATCATATTCATATTCTCTATTAAATATGTGTGCATGTATGACCAACACATTGTTACTACAAAGTGGTACGTACCTCCAGTGCTAGTTAATAACCATAGTTCCCCGTCTGACCGTACGTGTATCAAGACGGCCGCTCCATCAACGTCCACCATAGAAAACTTCTTCCGTCGATGCAGAATATCCTTAACTTTATACTTTTTTCGATCCATTGTGGTGATCACAGCCTCATGTGTTGCCACAAAATACAGTTATTTCTTCCTCTCCGTTATGCCAGAAAACTGGGATCATAAATGTCGATAACTCTCTCATTATGCAAACTGCGGGACGATATCGATATACTGCTCATTATGATAAGTAGACATCTACTAAATTCTTCAAGATTGAGTATTAACGACTAGTTTTCTTTAAATAGGAAGCATATAGCACTTTTTCTTGAGTCACTGTGTCTAGGAGTACGTTGTCTCGGGCAAGGATATTTAGCTTAGGTGGCATTTACGTTTTAAAACAGGAAAAGGTTACACCGACTGGGGAGATACGTCATACTTTAAACAGCCATCTTATTTGGCGCATTGGGTTTTGATGGTAATGCGAAGAGCGTAGAAAGCGGTTGACATGAAAGTGGTATTTTGGAAAGGTTATGAATGAAACGTAGTTCCTTGGCTGCTGCAGAAATATATATATATATATATATATATATATATATATATATATATATATATATATATATATATATATATATATATATATATATATATATATATATATATATATATATATATATATATAAATATATATATACATGTATATATATATATATATATATATATATATATATATATATATATATATATATATATATATATATATATATATATATATATATATATATATATATATATATATATATATATATATATATATATATATGTATACATATGAGCAAGTCACATACTCAGTATCAAGTTGACAACACTGGGTTTCATGCTCGTGCAATCCTCATGCCATTATAGAGACCATTTTGGGTAAAAGGTCCTCACTATATATATATATATATATATATATATATATATATATATATATATATATATATATATATATATATATATATATATATATATATATATATATATATATATACATATATATATATATATATATATATATATATATATATATATATATATATATATATATATATACATATATATATATATATATAAATATATACATACATATATACATACATACATACATACATACATACATTCATACAAGTTGGCATCGGAAATAAGCAGTCATTTAGAGGTACTCATTTAGAGATCTATATGTGTCAATCACCACACCATTTTCCTTAATATCTAGCCCTGCAAGGAGACTCTACCCGGATAGCCATTAAGCTATTTTACAATAGCAATGAATCAAAGGAAATGTGACATCGAAGGCTCTTTATTTATTACGTATGAAACGTTTTCTTAGTAACATAAAAGCCATCAGTTGGAGTTGAAGTGGTAAAGGTATCCTTTACTCGGATGGCATTTAACGGCACTAGGACACAGTGTTATGGCTAGGAATCCCAATGAACATGCGCATGACTCGTCATGATTTACTCCCACTGTAAAGTGTGGAGAATAGAAAAAAATAATGTTTATGAAAAAAGATTGCCAGCACTTTGAGTGGAGTTGGGTGCGTTTATCGTCCTATGTTTCAGGAAAACGTGCACATTGGGGTTAGGCAATTTCCACTTGTGTGAAAGACACGTCTAATTAGAAAGTGAAAATAGAATGCGAGTCCGAGATAGGTACGTTTGTCAGTCATGATTTGCATTAGAACAAAAAAGTACGTTTAGGTATTTATGTTGTTTCTTATGGAGGTGTAGCATTTCCAAACGTAGATGTGCACAAGTCTGTGTTAAATGGCTCTTTCTTGAGTGTCACTGATCTACCCTGAGCTGATTTCAGTCCAGGCTTAGTTCTGTATGAATCCTCAAAGGGGCCCACTATGGCAATGTTTGATAACACTCGCCGCAATCCCTGTGAAGTGTGCTGCATCTATAGTTTGATAGCGACGTCAAACCTACTTACCATCTGGCATAGTGGTGGCATCATACCTTATTCCTCAGCCTGAGAACCAGCCTATTCCGGACGTAAACATATAGGTCTGTATACGTAAAATGTATGTATATATGTATGCATGTATGTATGTATGTATGTATGTATGTATGTATGTATGTATGTATGTATGTATGTATGTATGTATGTATGTATGTATGTATGTATGTATGTATGAATGTATGTATGTATGTATGTATGTATGTTTGTATGTAGGTATGTTTGTTTGTTTGTGTGTATGTGTCTGTGTGTATGCATGCATGGATATATGTATGCATGGATGCCTGCAACCATGTGTATGCATGCATACCTGCATGCTTGTGTGTGTGTGTGTGTGTGTGTGTGTGTGTGTGTGTGTGTGTGTGAATACCTGAATACCGTATGGAAGGAGTCTTTATTTAACAAAATGTGGATTAACAAATTTGACTAGAGACGTTTAAATTGTATCAAGGATCCAGATGGTTTCTCCGCCGTTACATAGAGGGCGTCGATGTAGGAGACTTGTTTCATTGCTGGAAACCCTTGTATAAGATGTACGTGTGTAACAGACCTAGCAGTAAGAGATCAATAGTAGAATGATCAGAGTTTTTGATTTGCAAACTATTATAAATACTATGCTTCTACACGCCGATCACTTGTAATCTAACAGGTTGTCACGATTTAGTATGATATCAACAATTTCGTTATATGTTTAAGGTTCCGGTTCCCTACCTTGTGTTCGTAGAATATTTGACTTACTTTTGCATGTTTTGCATTTATTGCAAGATCCAAAGAACATGCCAGCAACTGTTGATAAAAGATGGTAAAGTCAGAGGAAAGTGTGAACATTTTACTGAACACATGGACAAACGTATACAAGTCCCTATCAATATGTCCTTAAGATATAATTGTTTATGAGTGGGATTTAGGCACCATTTACTGGACTTCATAGCCAAACTAGTTGCTTTCATTGCAGCCATTATTCTTGGCCTTGGACTTAAGCAGTTGCATGGGCTTGACGGTGTGTATATCTGAGGATAGATCCCTACTCATATACCATGTAGATTACATTACGTAAATACTGTGGTAGCGGATTCCCTTTTCGCGCTAACTGAATTATGATTCTGTATAGATCACTTTTAGTTCTAGATATCAGGGCCTATACTCAAACATTAGAGCACCCGTCAGTGACTCAGTCACCACTTATTGTATGTGAAGCTATAATTTCTTTCGAGTTTCACGTACTGTTCTTTACTGTATTTGTCCCATTACTTACTTAAGAGGGTCTTTTGTTTGATTTCCCATGTAAATGTATTTTTGCAGAAATACATGGTCGATAGATATACTACTATTAGGTTGATAACTATTGTATCTCCTGGCGCCACCTGGCGTCTGGTGTCCGCTTTGCTTGGACGGCATAATTTGTGGTGCACTCCAATTCAAGTGGCGATGATAACGCACTTACTTATGTGGTGCTATAACTTTTACCCAGTCGAGATTTTCTCCTTTAGAAAAGGAATATTGTTTATGGGGGTTGTCGAGATGCAGGTAGATCTATTTCTAACTAGGTGTGCTCCGGATACTCCGGGCAGTAAGGCTTATCCGTACCAACACATTCCCAGATGGTTAAAACTAATTTCTTAATTACACGATTTACAAAGTAAAGCCTAAACTATATTTTCATGTTATAAGTTATGTGATATAAGTACTACGTACTTTACTACCTCTACTACTACCACCACCACCACTTCTACTACTGCCACTACTACTACTGCTGCTGCTGCTGCTTCTTCTCCTACTACTACTACTACTTCTACTACTACTACTACTACTACTTCTTATTATTCTTCTACTACTACTACTACTACTACTACTACTACTACTACTACTTCTTATTCTTCTACTACTGCTACTACTACTACTACTACTACTACTACTACTACTACTACTACTACTACTACTACTACTACTACTACTACTACTACTACTTCTACTTCTTCTTCTACTACTACTACTACTACTACTACTACTACTACTACTAGTCTACTACTACCATTTTAAAAATATCTATTCGCTCTTTCTGATAAAAAATTAAAACTTTACTTTTAGCTAGCACTATTCTTAATACATTATTTTTATCCAATACATTGGGAACCCGAAGTAAAAGGCTGGTTACCAGATAACAATAACATGACACAGGCACACCTTCAAAACTTAATTCTGACCAACTGCTATGTGCTACATCATATACAAGTAGTGCCCTTTAATTGTGAAGATTGCGTCAATTGTATTTGCTAATAAACCTCGCGCTTCTGTTGTCTTCGTTTGTTTTGTCGATTTCAGCACTCTGTGAATATCGCACACTGCTAATGGAATCGTCCAAGTTTTTGTGTTAGGATGAAGAAAAGAATGGATATGTAGCGAGAGACCAATTACTATATGCCCCATAGTTACATGCTGGACTCATGCAAGGAGTACCAGATAAGGCATCAGCGCGAGGTCACGTGGGAACAAGCACCAATCAGGGCTCTCGCATCGATTACATTACAGAGAAACCTCATCTCCACCACCAGCTGGGGTTGCCCAGAGCACCCATT
Source organism: Maea johnstoni (assembly GCA_963942565.1). NCBI lineage: Eukaryota > Metazoa > Annelida > Polychaeta > Spionida > Magelonidae > Maea > Maea johnstoni. Next base: position 23,602,655 of record OZ012691.1, read on the forward strand.
TTGGCCCATTAGTGGCTATTAGTTGACACTGGTTGAGGCTAGCATGTTTAGGTTGACCGGCTGGTTTCGAATCCACTTGTGTTTGGTCATCTAAGCTTATATGGGGTGCCTCTATGGCTGAATGGTGTGCCGGTTCTGGAGTTCTCACCACTACACGTTGTCCTGGGCCTGAGACCACATGAAGCAGGTAAGGAAATTGCCAGTTACGTTAGGTTCATCGAGGATTTTGGATAACCACTCCATCAGGCATACCTCGTAACAGGTCGCTCTATATAGTTACAATAGAACAGCGAAGACCGAACATGTAAATATGTATCGAATCCAAAACGCCCTTGCTATGAAAGAGAACAAAAGTAGAACGATCTGAAACCAGATTTAAGAGTAGTATGAATTTTTGCATGATTATTTGCATATTTTCATTGTTACCTGCCAAGGTCTGCTTAACGAAGAGTCGTGGAGCGCAGCGGAAATACAAGGACCAATGCTCATCAAGTGGATGGAACATAGATCTAGGGAAAACCACAGAAAATGATATAATAATAATTATAACAGTAATATTTTATTTGTATTTTAACTAGTAGAAATATCTACTAGCATAAACATTACATAGAACATACATGCCGCAACGAATTGAGAATTGTAAAATTACATCTAAGGTACAGAGTAAAACGTGTAGTACAACAAATACGGGCAATGAACAATAAAATGAATTGATCATAACTAAAAATCATTTCCTCATAAAACATTCTATAAAAATAGTACTTTCAACGTACGAAACATCAGCTATATCAAATGAAATGGACTAATGGTTTAATAAAGTATACCTTGCTGAATAATATATATAAAAGTAAGCAGTTGCGAGGCCACCTTTGTATGAATCAGTGAACTACGTTAGTCTTTCAATACGATGTCTTCCATGGACTGATAAGAAATTCGAAAAGAAGGAAAAGAAAATGATTCATCTATTAAAAGTTGAGTATAAGCTTTTGACTGAATCAACCTTAATGTAGTTGTTTTTCAAATAACATTTTATTATTGACAATGACTATGTCGCCACCTATAGGTAATTATCAGAAAAACTATAGAATTTTCAAATTGGTGGTGACATTTACATCGTCTTGTGAGGTTTTAACGACTTCAGGCTATAGAACTTGAAGCACCTATGGAAGCAACATACATGAGGCGCCATCTATTGGCCATGAACATAACCTCGTGAGTTAGGACAAAACATTCGCAATCGTGAATTCTACCTGAACTATCATCAACATAACTTCTTGTATTACGTATACACTATAAAGCGGGTTTACACCATAAAATGCTAAACATTCAACCATCAGGGCGGTCTGATCCACACCCATCTAACAGAAAGTATTCTTTTAACCTTAGATGAATAGAAAGCCATGATCCATCATCGACATTCGTGTTCAACAGAAGTCATGAGTAACTCGCTTTAACCATTCCACAACTGAGGATGCGACACATGCATCTCACGAAATGCTCTATGCATCTCAAACCACGTGTATTTCAATCTAACCCTTCACAACTAAGGCGGCTAACGCATCTTACATAATGTTCTTCAACACTGCGATACCTGGCCAGCAAGCAACTAAGTAGGCGGCACAGACCTTATATAATGCCTTCTTGTTTTCTTCTACATGAGTGAAATGCAATTCTCTTACCATTTCACATCTATGTAGTCGACACGTACACATGTACATCTTACAAAATGATTTAACCCTTCCAATGCTGAGGCTACTTTCGTCCAAAGGATAAGGACGCAAAGATCTTTTGAAAAGCATCTAAACCCCGCCACGTTGGTATTTATTGGAAAGCACTGACTGAGTTCCCATGTGCCAGGGTTTCAGTGACTTTTCAGTGATTATTTTGCATAATTTTGTATTGGCCAAATTAGCCACCAGCAGCAAAAGGGCTAATGCTTGAAGTATTCTTCCTGCGACAGCAGTCGTATTTTCTGCCACCTCAACTATGAAATAAAGTGTAGCTTTAAGTGTAGCTGGACCTATTCTCGTCAACTATAATCTGGCATGGTGCAAGGCTTTGTAATAATATTCACTTTCTCCAACTTTTATCTGTAATACTTAGAACCCCACCATTAAGCAGGCTTCCCATAGCATATACATCTGAGTTGTCGAGTTGTCAGCCAGCGTTTTTCACTCAACCATCAGAATAATCACCTAGCGTTAACCACTCAACCATCAGGGAAGTGCCTGTAGCACAGACATGAATTATCATCTTGCACTAACCACTCAACCATCAGGGAAGTGCCTGTAGCACATACATGAGTTACCATCTTGCACTAACCACTCAGCCATCAGGGAAGTGCCTGTAGCACAGACATGAGTTACCATCTTGCACTAACCACTCAGCCATCAGGGAAGTGCCTGTAGCACAGACATGAGTTACCATCTTGCACTAACCACTCAGCCATTGGGACGGTGCTCCCAATCATACACACACGAAGCATCACAGTGTTAACCACTCAACCATCAGGGAAGCACCTATAGCACATACATGAATTGCCATCTTGCGCTAACCACTCGACCATCAGGACAGTGCTTCATATCATATACTAAGTACACACAAATAATCACCATGCGTTAACCACTCAACCATCAGGGAAGTTCCTATAGCACATACATGAGTTGCCATCTTGCACTAACCACTCGACCATCAGGACGGTGCTCCATAACATATACACACAAATAATCACCTAGCGTTAACCACTCAACCATCAGGGAAGCACCCATAGCACATGAAGGAGTTATCATCTTGCACTAACCACTCGACCATCAGGACGGTGCTGTATGTTATATACACAGGAACTATCACCTGAACGCCAACCACTCAACCATCAGGGCCAATATCTTGATTGGTCATCTGCCCACTGACTTACTGATTTTCATCAAGACCATCTGTGGGAACACCCCGTTTCCTTTCAGGGAGGTTGTTTTGTGTCAGCTTTCGCCAACCGAGGACTTTTATTTATCATCCTAGTGTATTTCTTCAGCCATTTGGAATAGGGGCATTTGTGGGCTTGACGCTTGATTTTTTCTTCAAGGACATGGTGTGCATCTTCTCCTCGATCTCCTGGAGCTGAAAATAGAAAATGATAAATCAAGATGTGTGAAAAGAAATGAAGGATTGGGGATTTACATCACTTTCAACAGCTTAGGTCATGTCGCGACGACATAGAAACCTGGAACCGGGAAGAAATTCCCTTCTCTTTACGAATAGTTCCAAAGTCTCTTTCAGTTGTAGAAGGACGATAGACAGCCCTCCACAATGCCACACATTTATATATAGCGACTAGGCCAGCCCGCTTCCGGATCCAGCGGAGATTTGAACCTGCGAACTCACTGGGAGCCAGGCCATGGCAGATTTGAACTTATCCTTGATCAATGCAAAATACGAATTCTAATAAGGTATTTAAATTTCGAACCTCCTTAGGGTATCTTTATTGATACAAAGTAATACAAAACGAATGGCACAAAATTCATATAAAAATGATTAATTGTATTGTGAAGTGGAAATAGAAGCAAACTCAAACACAACAGTACAACAAATCTATACGAATAGTGGGAAAACAGGAAAGTACAGTGCTGATCACATTGTTTCATCAAAGCAGCTTTTAGAACGGAAAACAAAGAAAACGTGTTATGCAGATACAAATTGGAGAAGTTTATTTTACTACATTTTTCATCAAGCTTTTATACAAATCATTCAAAAACATTGACTTACATATATCAATGATATGTATACACATATGTACTTGAATTCAATTTCTGAAATAGATGAGGAGCAAAATTTGTAAATACCTTCGCACGCATTTGTCGATGACACGATTTTCTCTGTCTACGAATACTCCTGTTCGTGCTTCGGTCACGTGACAACTGGTAGGTGGCGCTGGCGATCTTTGACTGGACCTCATACTCAAGCTCCAGTCGCGCCATCTGCTGGCTAGCCTAGAAACAACATAAAAACTGATGACGCATCTAGATATGAGAGAGAGAGAGAGAGAGAGAGAGAGAGAGAGAGAGAGAGAGAGAGAGAGAGAGAGAGTCCTAATGTTCATAGTGTTCGGAGTATGTACTATCTATAACATCAAAATGTGACGACCAGGCGACTTTTCTTAATCAGCTCCCTGTCATCAGAATTATAAAATGATTCAGTACTCAAGCTAATTTTTCATTTTCCTAAGGATAAGTATCAAAATCTCATGAAAACGAATGTTTATCATTATCTGAAGTAATTTACAGTTCAGTCAGGAATATACCAGTTAACCTAAATGCACTTTAAATAATTACCCACGAAGAATATTCTTCACAAGTATTCTGTAGTATTCTTTTAAGAGTTGCAAATATCACGATGTCCAGATTAGAACTTACGTGGTCGAGCAGGGCGTGGTCGTGCGTGATTTTCTGTGTATCTATGGTGAAGCGGGTCTTGACGCGTCGAGGCGGGACTGGCAGCAGCTCGCCTGGGACCAGAGGGGTCTCATACGGCAGACAACCCGTCAACTCCTGAACAACAGAAAATCATAAAAATCCTTCATATGTATTGTATTGTATCGTATCGTATGGTATGGAAGTTTTATATTGTATTGTATTGTAATGTATTGAACTGTATTGTGTTGTACTGTATGGTATGGTATTGTATTGTATTGCAATGTATTGTATTGTGTTGTATTGTATGGTGTTGTATTGCATTGTACTGTATTGTTGTATTGTATTGTATTATATTAATTTATATTATACAGTGTTGTGTTGTATTGTATTGTATGGTATTCAAATGTATTATACTGTATTGTATTGTAGGTCTATTTGCTGTAATAGTCATTCCAAAGAACCTTACTGCGATACAAATTTACTAGCAAAATATAATTTACAGAGACACCAGAAACGCATCATGATAAAATAAATACAAAAATAATATAGTTCGATGGTTTAGTATACAGAAGTAGTTATTTCACAAAATAAGTTGTTTCAACCCCAGCTATTAAGTTATACAGGTATTCCTATCTTACGTGGCATGGCTAGCATTCCCTCGTTCCCTTTAAGGAGCTATTGGTAAGTCGCTTATAACACATAGTTGGCCAGATTAAGAAATGACATTCCTAATGGGTAATTACAACAGCTGTGAGCTAGAGTGGACATTTGAGAAACTCTACATACATATACACGCTCCTTACGAGGGGTTGATATATATATATATATATATATATATATATATATATATATATATATATATATATATATATATATATATATATATATATATATATATATATATATATATATATATATATATATATATATTGAATGAATTTCACTCACGGTTAACTATGAGTTAAAGTCTAAATATCCAGTATGTATATGCCCCTTTTTACTGAAGACATCGTTCACATTTTAAACTTTGTTCTGTGGTTGATTGAAAGCTTAGAAAATCCTTTGCTTCATCGATTGATAGATTGATAGATTGATAGGCCTGCAGTTGTTAGTCTCTCGAATCCACACGTTTCACCAAAGTTAATCCGCCCTTTTCATCCTTTAAGATGCACAATCCCTTTAAATCACCGAATGTGGCCCCAATTGCCCCTGATGCATTCTTAATCATTGCTAAGGATTAGATTAGAATAACGGATTAGCACAGAATGCCACGAGGAGGAAAAGACCCCTTTCATAGGTCACTCTGACGTTATTGTTATACTAGGAGTCGGTTTCAGTATACCCTCCCCGCTGGGAGCTGTCCTGAGTAGCGTAAATTACCTATTGTCTATGACACAATATCAGTATAAGAGATGATGGTTCTAACTTTTGTTACCTTCCAATTACTTGCAGCGATACAACAGAAGCCCTGAATTGCATTAGGCCAAGAAGCACGTAATGAGAATTGACTAGGCGTTGTTCACTACATTTGCCTTCTAGTACATCTAGGTATAATGATAACAATAAATGTGTCACTTATAAAACGCTATTTCCGTCATAATGTTCAAAAGCGCTGAGCAGTAATAGGATATATATTTTTTAGAATCCTACATTTAAGTACATATATGTTTACACTACACCAGCAGGTTGTCACTTATTTGTACATTTTCCAACGTGCAAATGCTGAGAGACAAATACTACTGCCACAACAACTACAACTACTGCTGCTGCTGCTGCTGCTGCTACTACTACTACTACTACTACTACTACTACTACTATTACTACTACTACTACTACTACTACTACTACTACTACTACTACTACTAATGATAATAATAATAATAATAATAATAATAATAATAATGCTAATAATAATAATACTTTTACTACTACTACTACTACTACTACTGCTGCTGCTGCTGCTGCTGCCATTTTAACGACATGGAGAAATAAAGTTGACTTACCGCTTCCTTTAAACATAGGATGCGAAGTTGCTCGGTTTTCTCCTTTAGCCTCGTCTCCAAGGCGAGCTTCTTGGCCCCGAGGTTAAGATGACCGACTTCCATCTGATTCTACGAAAGAGAAAGAAACAAACACTGATTACAGATCTGGGGCCAATCCCTGTGACACGCATTCTGCACCCGGTTCACCCACTACTAGCCCATTCATACTGGGTATTCCTAGAGAACACCGCCCCCCTTGCCGCTGCTGCTGCTCATTATGAGGGTCGCGACAGTGATGGTGATGATGAATTGACAATGGTGATGACAATAATAATAATAATAATAATAATAATAGATAATAATAATAATAATAATAATAATAATAATAATAATAATAATGATAATAATAATAATAATAACGATAATAATATATAATAATGAAAATAATAATAATAATAATAATAATAATAATAATAATAATAATAATAATAATGACAATATGAACAATAACATCTACTTCTACTACTATATGATTCAAGACCAAATAATTCAGCATGGTTACTGTTGCTATGTAGTAGTAGTAGTAGTAGTAGTAGTAATAGTAGAAGTAGTAGTAGTAGTAGTGATGACGACAATGATGGGGATGATGATGAAGAGGAGGATGCTGTACGGATGATAAACTGTATGACGTGAGAATGTAATAAGATCACAATATCCCACTCGTATCATTCCAGGATTTTCTGCGGGTCAGCAGTCTGTTTCATGGCGAAACTATGTAGGGCGGCTATCATAGGGCATGTAAGAGGCTCGCCATCTAGCATATTTGTTTATTACTCATGCAGTCCGACCGTGAACTTGCATATTCATTATGCAGCACATTTACTGTTATACCATGCTGAGGTCTTAGTATATACCACGAATATATATATATATATATATATATATATATATATATATATATATATATATATATATATATATATATATATATATATATATATATATATATATATATATATATATTATATATATATATATATATTGTTCTGGGAATGGGACTCTGGGATTGTGTTCACCCAAAGAGATATTCACACAACAGAGTTGATTGTAATATAAAGGGGTTTCACTGTATTGGGGTACAACCGCTATGATGTTTACTACCCACCAAATTATTAGTACATATCACACAGAGATGTTAATTTCATCAACACATTTTTTAAATTAGGGAATGGAACTGGGGAATCGTGTTAACTATATAGTTAACACGATTCCCCATATATAGAGATGTTCACATCACAAAGTTGTTTACATAATGGGGTTTCACTATATTCGGGTACACCACTAGGGTGTTTACTACCCACCATGGTACAATACGTCTTCCCCTTGCCACTAAGGGGTTGCTCCGCGAAGCAGCCATTATGGGAGCTGTCAGGTAGCCACCCCTCAAGGGTACACAGTCACGCCACCATTGTGTCTTGGTGACGACACCGCATTCCTTCTCGTAGTAGTAAAGGTAAACCTACCCTCCGCTTAGGGCTTCCCCGGTACACTCAGTAGTCAAACTAGCTCTAATAACAAACTACAAGTTCGGCAATATACATACTATTCGTTTATGTGTAAATCAATATTTCCTGGTAACTTTACTGTGGGGAGTGTTTATCTACATGTACAGCAATTAAGTGTGAATAGTAGATATAGATGTTCACTAAGAATACCCACACTAGTTGTATCTCTGGTCGAGTGAACACATTGAGTTGACTGGCATGCTCGGTCTACCATGCCCATCAGACACATCAGCCAATATTCTCACAACAAAGCAATAGTTTGACACTTATCTCGTTGAGGATTGTGCTTCTTAGCATATTTGATAAATTCCCCTGATTTTGTTCTTAACTTTGCATTAACTAGCGAGCTATGGCCAAAGTTATCAGGTCACCTACTGAATACTAGCAGAGACATTGAACACTAGTAGGTAAATAAGCGCATGTGTTGTGAAGCCTAACTCTGTTGCATACACATCTACACTACATCGCCAAACAGACGATCATTTAACCCCGCGATATCATTATTATAAGTACATACCTTAACCAGAGACCAATGTCCGAGGATCATTCAGTAGGTATCCAGATCGCTCATTCTGTAGATCGGTGTGAGAATATGGCGGGGGTTGCGCGATGATGGTACGATGCGGGACGGAGCGGGACGACGTGACCGAGACGGGTCCGTGGCGACCACGCTGTGTGCTGTGTGCTGTTAGCAGTGGCAAAGTGGCTGCGATCGCTTCAGTGCCTCGGGCGGCGGCCGGCGAGTCAGGGAAGTCGGCTCACAAGTCCTCACGCTACTACTATACTATACTATAGGGGTAGCACCGGCCCGTTCAGTGAGAGATGCTGGCGCATACCAGAGAGAGTGACGCACATTCCTGACCCTAATCCGCCTTTGTGATTGTTAAGTGACAAATAAATGCTGCTCTCACCGCTTCTCTGAAGCCAGGTCGGCGCACCTTCCTCTAACCACACAACACACAACACACACCCCATGCAAAGTAGGCTACTGATAAAACAACAACACCTACGAACAGACAGCTTCAGTTCTGGCCGTGTGTGTTAGAAGCGTCTTAGGACTAATGCTGTTTACTCATCCGCAATAGATGTGACTCGCTCAAGTCAAATTCTGATGTGTTTTATACAAAAAAAATTGTTGTAAATATCTGTAGACGCACACATGAACGAATAACCACACAAGCGAACTTGGAAGAAAGATTCAGTTATATTGGTAGTCTTAGAAACATACATAAACATACAAACACACACACACATACATACATACATACATACATGCATACATACACAGAGACACACACATATATATATATATACATCTATTTATCTTTTAATTGATTGATAGAATGGTTATCTGGTGGATTATAGATGCCATTCGCCTCAGTTTCATATTCCCCTTCTTTACTTCACATAAAAAAGTTGTATATATATATATATATATATATATATATATATATATATATATATATATATATATATATATATATATATATATATATATATATATATATATATATATATATATATATATATATATATATAAAGCCTGTAGGTCTTACGTTATCCCGTCCATTCAAGTATCCATTAACAAGTGTTTATATGTATTTATGTGCTGCTCACATGTGTATGGTTGACGTGGATGCTACGCGTTATCCATGTACCAATTTCATCAGTTTATTGCATGGCACTGATATTTTCAATTGGGAGTTAATTACCGGTATTCGAAGTGTGAAATACCGTATTTAATATTAACATTGCAGCTATGAATCCATTCATTTCATTCTTAGTATAATTGCTTCATAGTTATAGGCATATGCACTGCATATATATGAATAGTTCACCTGTCACACGCCGGGAAACCCATATACGACATCATTTATTTGAAAGTTACAGGGTAGAATTAAGCACTTCCCATAATCCAGATATAATTTATTAGACGGAGGGTAATTATCTTGATATATGTTCACACAAGTGTTCCACATCTTCCATGAGGACCGAAATTATTTGGAAATATTCGACCCAAAAGAGAGGTTGGCTACAGAGGGAATGTATTCGTATCCTGTTTTGGACTACACACATCCTGATGGTGCAACGCACTCGATGTGTACGTAACCCTTGACCTTTGACCGTAAGCGTAAGTAGGATGTATGTATGTGATGGGCTATCTCCCCAATCCTACGTAAGCCCACCTGAGGCGAGATGATGACTCATTTAGCAGGTGATAAGCAATCACAAGGTCAGCCGTGTAAATTTGAATTGTACGCATATCATATATATATATATATATATATATATATATATATATATATATATATATATATATATATATATATATATATATATATATATATATATATATATATATATATATTTATGTATATGTATATATATATATATATATATATATTTATATATATATATATATATATATATATATATATATATATATATATATATATATATATATATATATATATATATATATATATATATATATATAGTGGGAGAGAGAGAGAGAGAGAGAGAGAGAGAGAGAGAGATGTGTGTGTGTGTGTGTATATTGATAACTATATATTTTATTATATAGTTAATGGAAAACGTCGGGTGTAACAGTGCTTTTTTTATAAAAAGGCAATATATAGACATAACATACATTTTGTGCATGTGCCGTTTTGACATTTAGCCTAAGAAATATATTGTATTGCATTGTATTGTATTATTTATTTACCATACCAAATGTATGAAAGGTACAGCTGCAAACAGTTTCGTCCAGAAAACAAACATAAATATACAATATAACTAATCAAAAAGGTGTTATTAAATATCTTAAGATCTTTTGCTACTACCACTCCTACTGCTACTCCTACTACTACTACTGCTGCTGCTGCTCTTATAATAATAATGATTGTTGTAATAATGCAATACAATGACGACAACTCCTAATACGGTTGCTACTATATATGGTCTTCTTTGACTGTCACTCAAGACAGTTTGAGTTTGAAGATAGCAAATACGATAGTAGTAGGTTAATCTAATGGTTTGACTGTCACCTGGCTGTCACCTGGCGGAGAGGAAGTGAACTAAATAAGTAATTTTGGGTGCGAACCATGAATACGGTCAATACTGATTCTGTTAAGTACACGAGGCATCATACCAGAAAGAATGCCTTTGGAATATTGTTCCTTGACGTAACAAAGACATATATATGCTTTCTTGACTGTAGATAGTACTTCGAAAATATATATACAAAATATGTAGTGAAGTGTAAGTATTGAACTAAACCAAGCTATTGTGATTATACATAGGAAGATAACGCATATAGTAGGGTTGTCTACATATACCTAAAAGGTTGCGATTGGAAACCAGATGATATGAATATTCGATCTAACTCAATTCACTGACGTACATTTGGTGTGAGTAAGTAGCGTGGCATATCTGCTTTAACCCATTAATGCTTCAGTGTATCTCTAGAAATGGTCTGGACCTAAGATATCTTTGACAATCACTTGGAAATCAAGGATGATTTTTTTCAAAATACTCGGAGAGTTGGATGTTATGTTCTGAACAACCTTTGAAGTATATCCTCAAAATATTTGCCAACTAATAATAAACCCGAGAGACTTTACCATAAGTTGAGGGCAAATTAGAATAAAAGTTTTTTGGCACAATGAAATTAAATTCAGTCTTTGTGGCAAAATAAAATTAAGGTAATGATAAAAACCAGGCAATGGATGCTTTGCACACCAGACTCAACAGAAAGTCTATCCAACACTTAGAATATCAATACAAATCGTCACCCTTTATCACCACAACTGCCTCCTACTCCACTAATTTCATTATCAATGTTTTCCAATGTCATGGAAGACCTGCACGCCTTTCCACCTGTCCTCCACCTACCTCAATGCAGCTCCTGGCTCTTCTGACCATATCCTTGTGTATGAACAGGCCAGTACCTGTCGTGTGCAATTTCACTTCGGAGGGGGTGTCATGTTTTGTTTTTTTTTGGGGGGGGGGGGGGGGGGGTGCTTATAGTGCTGCACTCACCGCTCTTGAAGTCGAATGGCTCGAGTACTGAAGCCAGACGAGCCAAGCTCGAGCTGTAGTGGTCAACTCGTCGACTCGCCCATGTCGGGGACACAAACCTAACATTGAACATCTAGCACACATATTTTTATTACTGCTTATCACTGTCAAGTCTTGTTTACAATCTCCAATGTATACAGGCGTTGTTGGGTATTATACTGACCTTTGTACCTCGCCAGCACATTTTAAAATGGAATAAACATGTACATTTTAATAAATTTCATATGTAACCTATATATATATATATATATATATATATATATATATATATATATATATATATATATATATATATATATGTGTGTGTGTGTGTGTGTGTGTGTGTGTGTGTGTGTGTGTGTGTGTGTTTATCACACGCTTGGCCTATATTCTCATTGTTGTGGCCATGTGGTAAAACTCATATAGAGTAAAAAAACACGTATAGAGTGAAAAAATATATCGAGTGAAAACAAACATCACAAAGCGTACCACATGGCCATTGTTTCCTGTTTCCGTCTTGTTGAGGTGGATCTGATTATGATATAATTATGATCTAAATTACAAATAATTTTATTACTATGTAAACCCTAAAAGGTGGTGATTATTATATATCACATGTAAATATACCCCCCCCCCCCCACATTAAGATCCGCCGCTGAGCATTGGTGCAGATTTATAGCCGAGACGTATGTGTTTGTTGCAAAAGCTGAGGCCGCCAAGGCCAAAGCTTTGCAACAAACACCCACAGCGAGGTTATAAATCTGCACCAATGCTCAGTGGCGGATCGTAATGGCTATTATAGCGAGTTTGAATGATAAGAATTATAACAACTCTGTGAAAATGACACAAAAATCATGTTTTCTAAAGGTTGATTAGTCTGGATTTGGTCCCGGCTCAGGAGCCTCAGTTTGGATTAGGTCACGGCTCAGGAGCCTCAGTCTGGATTTGGTCCCGGCTCACTGCTGTGAACCGGGACCACTATAAAGCCACAGAAACAGCTTCTCACTGAACATAGTGTACTTTCCAAGCCTAGGTATTTTCAAGCGACGCGCTATGTCCTTTTATGACGCCAGCCCCTCTGTCGCATGGTCCATGACGTGATGACCTGTTTCAAGACTATATCTTCCATATCAAGCCCACCATTATCTCAACTCTCTTTTTCAAAAGAACAGATATGCAACTGCAATCATAATGTATACATAGTCTATAACGCAATAAAGACAGATGACACATACATTTAATGGGGTTTCCAAGTATCAATATTGTTTTGCACAATCATTAATCATATTTCCCATAGCTATGAATAGGTATGTGTGAGGGCAGACACATATCCACAGTGCTCAGTTCTCCCCAAGGCCAGCTGTGAGGAGTTATGCTTGGAGGTCGAATTAGGGAATTCATTTATCGTCACTTTCCTGCAGTATCAAAGATACATCTTGCAGTTTGAGGCTAGACAGTAAGGTATCTCTACTCAGTATCTCTGAGAGACTCATCCTCAGTGCACAGTTCTCTCTAAGGCCAACTGTTAGCAGTTATGCTATGATATCGAATTAGGGAATTTATTTATCGTCACTTTCCTGCAGTATCAAAGAGCATCTATAGGTGCCACATCCGCAACTACACATAACTCAGGATGAATAGCTGTGAACGTTCATGTTCACGTTCATTTTGGCATCTTCGCTCTAGGATGAAACCAACAACTATTCTCCTGCTAAACGTGCTTTGTCTGCTTGTTATTCTATGCTGCATCGTTCACCAGCAGAATAAGAGAATACCATCATGTGACAATGACTTTCAGCCTATGGTTAAGCGCGGGGATAAGGTGAGGATGCTAAAAACTCTACAGACATTGATTCAGGTCGTGGAACGTTCTGGATTGACCTACATGATGTACGGCGGCACCCTGCTGGGCTCGTGTCGTCATCATGGTCTTATACCCTGGGATGATGACGTCGACCTCCTCTTGAATACGTCACAGAAAGAACGTACACGTGGAGTGTTGCAACATCAATCCAAAGAATACGGGCTTTACACAGGAACCGACGTCGTTGATATCATTGACGGGAACACTCAATGGAAATTCTACTCTAAACAAGGATATTCCTTTCCCAACCATTCCTATAAATGGCCATATATCGACATATTCTTCTTCAACGAGAACACAACGCATATTTGGGATGAGAAACCAGTGTATCGTGACTATTTTACGTTTTCAAAATCTCAAGTTTTCCCATTGGTTAGACGGCCATATGAAGGGCTTTACTTATTTGGGCCTTGTGACTCGTATGAAATTCTATCAAAAACGTACAATGTTTATGAGTGTCAGAGCAGATCCTTTGATCATAGGAAAGAATTAGATATTGATCCCACTTATCAAAAAGGAGTTTTGTGCAGAGATCTCGAGGAAAAGTTTCCGTTTGTGAGAAGACATCGTGGAGAAGATGGGGTTAAGGAAACTTTAAGTTTTGGAAAATGGGAATTGGATAGTGTTATTTTGCCATTCTGCAACAGTGAATTTATCAAAAGTCACAATGAAAGATACAAAGAACACATTTTAAAATCTCATTTTTGACTGACGATGTTCATGTTCGCAAGCCTCTCTTGGGTTTTCCTTGTATTGGAAAATTCATACTTCATGTTCCCTTTCAAGTTAAGCATAGTCTCTCATTGTAATTTCTACAGGAGGAAACCAGCCTCCAGCCGCAACTAGCGTTGGCAAGTTCATAAGACCGAAAATAGGACACAGATCCTACAGTTTGCGATTTACAGAACATATTACCACAATTGCAATAAAAAAAAAATGCAGTAACGAGCATATGATCGTTTACACTGATACCACTAGTAGGAACACAGCAATGGCGCATGTCTACCATTGTGCGCACGCATGAAACATTATGAACATTTTGTTGCGTGATCCGATTGGTTCATTTTACCTGGAGTACGAACCAAAAACCGTTCTAATACTCATCGGAAATGGCCATAGCGAATTTCTTTCTTCAATTGGGTATTTAGGCATGGTGGGGGTAGAAAAATGTGATGACATTACAAGGCTCAACATTTTCAAAAATGTTTAATATGCAATGTTGAACTACAAGACACCAAGCTTTAGACGTCTCAACTGATCAAATGATTGTATTTCTAGTTCAGTGTATGTATGTATGTATGTATGTATGTATATATATATATATATATATATATATATATATATATATATATATATATATATATATATTTGTATATACATATTGTTGTAAAATGTGATTCCCATGTTGATGTTTAACTGAGAGCATTATCAGTGTATATCTATATACTAGTAAGCGTATGCTTCAGCTGTAAGTTTAATCAGTAACTTATCTGACCCTTAGTCCCAAGTAATAAATCTAATCAGAATACCTGTAGTGGATGTTAAGCACTTCCGTAAAGGATAGGAAATCTAGGAATATGTGATTAAGCATAAGAATCATATCCTCCTTAGAAATATTAGTAATCTTCCACCCACAGGTGTAGTAGTAGTATATAAAGAGGTATTAGCATCTATAGTATACTCCAGTGTGACACTATTCCAGTGTATTGCTCTTAGTGTTCTAGTGCGTTCCGTGCGTGCATATCTTATTATGTCTAGTAACATATAATGTGTTGACGGTAGACCAAATGTATCGTAGCTATTATATCAGTGTGCTAGTATGTGCATCTGATGTTATCTGTATTTACTCTAAATGCTTATAGTCTATTAAAGCACTATCACAGTACTCCACTCTCTGCGCGTATATCATTTATCTCTAACAACAGGTTATGGGCCCAGTCATGCCTGTGGTATATGCTACTGTACTGTGATAGGGATTGAGTAAATACTTTGCTAGATACGGTGCTATTAAGATAGCATAGGACTTTTGAAGTTAGCAGTTACGAAGATTCTCAGGAATTGTTCCAGTGTTGGCGAAACAGCATGATGGCAGAAGAAAGATGGTCAATCCAGAAGTTAGATGGATCTAACTGGATGACGTGGAAGTTTCAGATGCGGCACATGCTTCTAGACAGGGAACTGTGGGGATTCGTGGAAGGCAGTGAGGTGGTGGATGCAGATGCTTCTGAAGGAAGACAGGCGATGTTCAAAAGGAGCTCGCAGAAGGCCTTGACTGCAATAATCATGGCCATGGCTTCTACCCAGATATATATTGTGCAGTCCTGTGAGACACCTGATGATGCCTGGAGGAAACTGCAAGGGCACTTTGAAAAGGGGACACTGGCGTCAAAGCTCCACCTGAGGAAGAGGTACTTCCGGATGGAGATGACAGAGGGCACCATGGTGGAACAACACCTTCGGGAAATGAAGGAGTTGACGGACCGGCTTGCGGCTATTGGATCACCCATAGCAGAGGAAGATCAGGTAATGACACTGCTTGGAAGTCTTCCTTCAAGCTTCAGTCCATTGGTGACAACTCTGGGAGCCCAACTTGATAAAGTTACATGGGCTGATGTGGAACACGCCCTGCGGGATGAACAGTGTAGGAAGGAAAAATTCCAGACAGGAATGAACACTGCTCTAGTGGGAGTTCAAGGGAAACCACATAATATGAAGAAGTCACTTAAGTGCTTCTTGTGTGGCCGAAAAGGTCATTTTAAACGGGATTGTCCAAAACAGAAAGCTTATGGACAGGAACAAGGACATAATGCAAAAGTGGCAACAGACAATGCAGAACAGGATGAAGCATTCCATGCACCGGCAGGCCAGGTAGGCACAGGGAAGTACCATAAGTGGTTAATTGACTCTGGAGCCTCATGCCACATGACCTGGGATCAGTCTATTTTGTATGAATATAGCACCTTCAATGAACCAGAACCAGTTGGACTTGGTGATGGCTATCCTGTTGAGGCACTTGGCATGGGCAAAGTGCAGATAACGATGCAGCTTGGAAATGGCCAGGACATTTCCAGAGTGATCGAAAATGTATTGTATGTTCCTCAGCTGACAACAAGTCTGTTCTCAGTGAGAGCAGTAACTAGGAAAGGATACAGGGTATTCTTTGAAGATGAAGAGTGTAGCATTAAAACCAAGCAAGGAAAACTCCTTGGCAAGGGAATAGTGGACGGAAAACTCTTCAAGCTGGACTGTATTCCTAGTGGGAGTCAGGCTGCTGCCATAGCTGGTGATTCTGTTACTGATGTGGACCTGTGGCATCAGAGATTGGAACAAGTGAGTGAGCAGACTCTGAAGGAGAGAGCTCAAGAGGTAGACTTTGGGCATGACAACAAAGTTGTGCTTCGGAGCTTCAACCCTAAGGAGACAGTCATGTACAAGGGGACTTGTGAGGCAGAGAAGCAGCCTAGAGAGCCTGAGGAAACAAGGCCTGAGAGGCAAAGGAGACCGCCTGTTCAATTTGGCATTGGTGAGTTTGTAACTCATTATGCTTATGGAACTTTTGAGATAGCTAGGTCAAGGAGGACAAAGAGGGCATCGTCCAGTGACCAAATTACTAAATGGAAAGCTACTTCTAAAAGAAAACCAGTTGGATGTAAATGGATTTTCAAAGTCAAGCATGATGAATCCGGAGAAGTTGGGTAATTCAAGTGATGCTTGATTATGAAAGGATATTCCCAGAGCGATGGGATAGACTATGAAGAGACACTTTCTCCTATAGTCAGATTTACTTCCATTAGTACATTACTGGAATGGGATTGAAGGATCTAATTGATTGACATGGAAATCAAGTGGGAGTGTTGTAAAATGTGATTCCCATGTTGATGTTTAACTGAGAGCATTATCAGTGTATATCTATATACTAGTAAGCGTATGCTTCAGCTGTAAGTTTAATCAGTAACTTATCTGACCCTTAGTCCCAAGTAATAAATCTAATCAGAATACCTGTAGTGGATGTTAAGCACTTCCGTAAAGGATAGGAAATCTAGGAATATGTGATTAAGCATAAGAATCATATCCTCCTTAGAAATATTAGTAATCTTCCACCCACAGGTGTAGTAGTAGTATATAAAGAGGTATTAGCATCTATAGTATACTCCAGTGTGACACTATTCCAGTGTATTGCTCTTAGTGTTCTAGTGCGTTCCGTGCGTGCATATCTTATTATGTCTAGTAACATATAATGTGTTGACGGTAGACCAAATGTATCGTAGCTATTATATCAGTGTGCTAGTATGTGCATCTGATGTTATCTGTATTTACTCTAAATGCTTATAGTCTATTAAAGCACTATCACAGTACTCCACTCTCTGCGCGTATATCATTTATCTCTAACAACACATATACACAATATATATATATATATATATATATATATATATATATATATATATATACATACATACATACATATATATATATATATATATATATATATATATATATATATATATATATATATATATATATATATATATATATATATATATATATACCATTGACATATGGTACAAAATGCAAATGTGTACACAATGCACATCTGTAAGTTGCAGCCACCTAAGTACAAACTGCGAGTTCTTATAAATATCACCTAAATGCTTTTCCAATTGATGTATAGGTGGCAGCAGCAACATCTAAGAGACTATGCATTCCATAAATGCATATCGAAACTATTGATACTGGACAGGATACCTTGAAATGAGGTGTTTGTGATTTTAATCAATGTCCACTTACCCATGAACTTACCTTTCAAATGTTTAAACACTACATGTTTGTATGTTTAATTTAAAATAAGTTCATAAATGTTTTCTTTGACCTGTTTGTGGTTGCTTTTGGTTTGGAACTTTTCTATTGGGTTGCTTTTATTTTTAGGTCATTTCTATGACTAATCTTTACCATGAATTAAAGCTTTTATAAAACACGCAGGAGAGACAGAAGCAGCGATTCAACTTAATGAAAATGTGTACGAAAAAAAACCCATTTAAATAGTTTTAAATTGAAATCATAGCAAGTGCATATTTAACCCCTGTTGCCTGGAAAATAGCTTAAGGAATCATTATTTATTGTTCTCACAAAATTATCCAATTCGCACTTCTCAATCTAGACATGGGTTTCCCTAAATAATGATAGTTTATTGACCGTACGCTCAATATGAAATTACAAAAGTAAATACATACACAAAAACGCTTATCAGCAAACATGGAAACAGCTTTATATGGCAGCATATTCCTAAAACAATTCTCCGTTAAACTAGCATAGAGAGTTGGCAGGAATGGTTTGTCCTGGAGACTGGCTTGCATGTTGTCTAGACGGTTGTTAATCTCAGTCAAACATCAACCATTGCTATTACATGTCCATATCTGCACAGGAAGACATTTTTATCCTGATTCGTTCAGACTCCGATGTGTTATGATATTTACCAATTCCAAGACTTTTACATTTCCATTTCATCGCAGGAAGGCATTTTTTATCCTGGTTCATTCAGACTCCGATGTGTCATGATATTTACCAATTCCAAGTTACACTAGTACACGGATTTAAATGATTTCGTTTGTTATTGACTACACATTTGTTTTTGACGCCTCGAGATAAGTTAGTATTAGACAAGCGCAAGGTATATTCATCTCATGAAATGCATCTCTTATGAAATACACATGTAAGGATAGCCTACATCAGGAAATTTCTTAAATTCATTTCTAGAAAATTTCCTTTAAGGAGGCCCACACGTATTGGCTATAAAGAGTTGCACTCCAATCAAGAATAGGGTTTGACAAAAGGTGTTAGCATGCAAGCTTGATACTATGGAGAATACTGAAAAGTATTGAAGGTATACTCCATGGTATCAAACTTCAAAAAACCTCAAGACGTCAAAACTGTCTATTAATTGCATCCAGATGTTCCCTGTTAGGAGTTCTCTTTAGTTTCTGACTCAGGGGAAATCAATCAATCAATACTAAACAGCTCTCAAATGTGAGATATTGTCAAAATGAAGCAATGTCTAATACTTTCGCCTTTTCCTACTATCAGAATTATTCGGGCGGTGAGTATGTGTCACTATAGGAGCTTTTTTGAGAAAAGAATTCCACATTTACACAATTTTCCGATTCAGAAACTACCTCAAAAATAACATATCGGAGGATTTTAATCAGAAAAACTCCCATAACTTGAGTAGC
>OZ012691.1:23622957-23677957 GCA_963942565.1 Maea johnstoni
TATCCAGATTGCTCATTCTGTAGATCGGTGTGAGGATATGGCGGGAGTTGCGCGATGATGGTACGATGCGGGACGGAGAGGGACGGTTTGACCGAGACACGGTGTGACCGTGGCGACCACGCTGTGTGCTGTGTGCTGTTAGCAGTGGCTGCGATCGCTTCTAGTGCCTCGGGCGGCGACCGGCAAGTCGGGGAAGTCGGCTCACAAGTCCCCACGCTACTACTATACTATACTATAGGGGTAGCACCGCCCGTTCAGTGAGAGATGCTGGCGCATACCAGAGAGAGTGACGCACATTCCTGACCCTAATCCGCCTTTGTGATTGTTAAGTGACAAATAAATGCTGCTCTCACCGCTTCTCTGAAGCCAGGTCGGCGCACCTTCCTCTAACCACACAAACACACAACACACACCCCCTGCAAAGTAGGCTACTGATAAAACAACAACACCTACGAACAGACAGCTTCAGTTCTGGCCGTGTGTGTTAGAAGCGTCTTAGGACTAATGCTGTTTACTCATCCGCAATAGATGTGACTCGCTCAAGTCAAATTCTGATGTGTTTTATACAAAAAAAATTGTTGTAAATATCTGTAGACGCACACACGAACGAATAACCACACAAGCGAACTGGAAGAAAGATTCAGTTCTATTGGTAGTCCTTAGAAACATACATAAACATACAAACACACACACACACATACATACATACATACATGCATACATACACAGAGACACACACATATATATATATACATCTATTTATCTTTTAATTGATTGATAGAATGGTTATCTGGTATATATATATATATATATATATATATATATATATATAATATATAATATATATATATATATATATTATATATATATATTTATATATATATATATATATATATATATAATATATATATATAAATATATATTTATATATATATATATATATATATATATATATAAAGCCTGTAGGTCTTACGTTATCCCGTCCATTCAAGTATCCATAAACAATTGTTTATATGTATTTATGTGCTGCTCACATGTGTATGGTTGACGTGGATGCTACGCGTTATCCATGTACCAATTTCATCAGTTTATTGCATGGCACTGATATTTTCAATTGGGAGTTAATTATTCGAAGTGTGAAATACCGTATTTAATATTAACATTGCAGCTATGAATCCATTCATTTCATTCTTAGTATAATTGCCTTCATAGTTATAGGCATATGCACTGCATATATATGAATAGTTCACCTGTTCACACGCCGGGAAACCCATATACGACATCATTTATTTGAAAGTTACAGGGTAGAATTAAGCACTTCCCATAATCCAGATATAATTTATTAGACGGAGGGTAATCATCTTGATATATGTTCACACAAGTGTTCCACATCTTCCATGAGGACCGAAATTATTTGGAAATATTCGACCCAAAAGAGAGGTTGGCTACAGAGGGAATGTATTCGTATCCTGTTTTGGACTACACACATCCTGATGGTTGCAACGCACTCGATGTGTACGTAACCCTTGACCTTTGACCGTCAGCGTAAGTAGGATGTTATGTATGTGATGGGCTATCTCCCCAATCCTACGTAAGCACACCTGAGGCGAGATGATGACTCATTTAGCAGGTGATAAGCAATCACAAGGTCAGCCGTGTGAATTTGAATTGTACGCATATCATATATATATATATATATATATATTATATATATATATATATATATATATATATATATATATATATATATATATATATATATATATATATGTATATATATATGTAAATGTATATGTATATGTTACAGTAAGAGTGTCAAACCAGGGGATTTAGTCAATCCCTAAAATTTCAGGGAATCTGTCAAATTCTTGTTTCACTCACGGATTGGTCCCTAAATGTCTAGAGATTTGACTAAATCCTTGAACTAGGAGGGTCAGAATGATGAAATTGATAAACGTTGACTGAGATACTAATTATCATCATCATCAAGCAACATTTTTTTGGCTGAGCATTGATTATTCAGCATTACTTTGTACCTCATTACTTTGATAATCAGGAATCATAAGTAGCGCTCAACTAAGCATAAAACAAAGGTAATTGTCATTCAACAATCCCTCTGAAAGGTCTCCAGTAAATAAGTCAAAAATGACCCACCTATTTTTAGGGGTTTAGTCATATCCGCAGACATTTAGGGACCGAATCCTTTGAGTGAAACAGGAATTTGACAGATTCCCTGAAAGTTTTAGGGATTTGACTAAATCCCTGGTTTGACACTCTTACTGTAACATATATATATATATATATATATATATATATATATATATATATATATATATATATATATATATATATATATATATATATATATATAGAGAGAGAGAGAGAGAGAGAGAGAGAGAGAGAGAGAGAGAGAGAGAGAGAGAGAGAGAGAGAGAGAGAGAGATGTGTGTGTGTGTGTGTATATTGATAACTATATATTTTATTTTATAGTTAATGGAAAACGGCGGGTGTAACAGTGCTTTTTTTTTATAAAAAGGCAATATATAGACATAACATACATTTTGTGCATGTGCCGTTTTGACATTTAGCCTAAGAAATATATTGTATTGCATTGTATTGTATTATTTATTTACCATACCAAATGTATGAAAGGTACAGCTGCAAACAGTTTCGTGCAGAAAACAAACATAAATATACAATATAACTAATCAAAAAGGTGTTATTAAATATCTTAAGATCTTTTGCTACTACCACTCCTACTACTACTCCTACTACTACTACTGCTGCTGCTGCTCTTATGATAATAATACTGATTGTTGTAATAATGGCAATACAATGACGACAACTCCTAATACGGTTGCTACTATATATGGTCTTCTTGACTGCCACTCAAGACAGTTTGAGTTGAAGATAGCAAATACGATAGTAGTAGGTTAATCTAATGGTTTGACTGTCACCTGGCTGTCACCTGGCGGAGAGGAAGTGAACTAAATAAGTAATTTTGGGTGCGAACCATGAATACGGTCAATACTGATTCTGTTAAGTACACGATGCATCATACCAGAAAGAATGCCTTTGGGAATATTGTTCCTTGACGTAACAAAGACATATATATGCTTTCTTGACTGTAGATAGTACTTCGAAAATATCAAAATATGTAGTGAAGTGTAAGTATTGAACTAAACCAAGCTATTGTGATTATACATAGGAAGATAACGCATATAGTAGGGTTGTCTACATATACCTAAAAGGTTGCGATTGGAAACCAGATGCAATTGTGTTCGCCATGTTAAAGTTGTGACTTTTGCAAGAATATTCTAACTCAATTCACTGACGTACATTTGGTGTGAGTAAGTAGCGTGGCATATCTGCTTTAACCCATTAATGCTTCAGTGTATCTCTAGAAATGGTATGGACCTAAGATATCTTTGACAATCACTTGGAAATCAAGGATGATTTTTTTCAAAATACTCGGAGAGTTGGATGTTATATTCTGAACAACCTTTGAAGTATATCCTCAAAATATTTGCCAACTAATAATAAACCCGAGAGACTTTACCATAAGTTGAGGGCAAATTAGAATAAAAGTTTTTTGGCACAATGAAATTAAATTCAGTCTTTGTGGCAAAATAAAATTAAGGTAATGATAAAAACCAGGCAATGGATGCTTTGCACACCAGACTCAACAGAAAGTCTATCAAACCCTTAGAATATCAATACAAATCGTCACCCTTTATCACCACAACTGCCTCCTACTCCACTTATTTCATTATTAATGTTTTTCCAATGTCATGGAAGACCTGCACGCCTTTCCACCTGTCCTCCACCTACCTCAATGCAGCTTCTGGCTCTTCTGACCATATCCTTGTGTATAAACAGGCCAGTACCTGTCGTGTGCAATTTCACTTCGGAGGGGGTGTCATGTTTATTTTTTATTTTTTTTTGGGGGGGGGGGGGTTGCTTATAGTGCTGCACTCACCGCTCTTGAAGTCGAATGGCTCGAGTACTGAAGCCAGACGAGCCAAGCTCAAGCTGTAGTGGTCAACTCGTCGACTCGCCCATGTCGGGAACACAAACCTAACATTGAACATCTAGCACACATATTTTTATTACTGCTTATCACTGTCAAGTCTTGTTTACAATCTCCAATGTATACAGGCGTTGTTGAGTATTATACTGACCTTTGTACCTCGCCAGCACATTTTAAAATGGAATAAACATGTACATTTTAATAAATTTCATATGTAACCTATATATATATATATATATATATATATATATATATATATATATATGTGTGTGTGTGTGTGTGTGTGTGTGTGTGTGTGTGTTTATCACACGCTTGGCCTATATTCTCATTGTTGTGGCCATGTGGTAAAACTCATATAGAGTAAAAAAACAAACGTATAGAGTGAAAAAATATATCGAGTGAAAACAAACATCACAAAGCGTATCACATGGCCATTGTTTCCTGTTTCCGTCTTGTTGAGGTGGATCTGATTATGATATAATTATGATCTAAATTAAAAATAATTTTATTACTATGTAAACCCTAAAAGGTGGTGATTATTATATATCACATGTAAATATACCCCCCCCCCCCCCCCACATTAAGATCCGCCGCTGAGCATTGGTGCAGATTTATAGCCGAGACGTAGGTGTTTGTTGCAAAAGCTGAGGCCGCCAAGGCCAAAGCTTTGCAACAAACACCCACAGCGAGGTTATAAATCTGCACCATTGCTCAGTGGCGGATCGTAATGGCTATTATAGCGAGTTTGAATGATAAGAATTATAACAACTCTGTGAAAATGACACAAAAATCATGTTTTCTAAAGGTTGATTAGTCTGGATTTGGTCCCGGCTCAGGAGCCTCAGTTTGGATTAGGTCACGGCTCAGGAGCCTCAGTCTGGATTTGGTCCCGGCTCACTGCTGTGAACCGGGACCACTTTAAAGCCACAGAAACAGCTTCTCACTGAACATAGTGTACTTTCCAAGCCTAGGTATTTTAATAGCGACGCGCTATAATGTCCTTTTATGACGCCAGCCCCTCTGTCGCATGGTCCATGACGTCATGACCTGTTTCAAGACTATATCTTCCATATCAAGCCCACCATTATCTCAACTCTCTTTTTCAAAAGAACAGATATGCAACTGCAATCATAATGTATACATAGTCTATAACGCAATAAAGACAGATGACACATACATTTAATGGGGTTTCCAAGTATCAATGATGTTTTGCACAATCATTAATCATATTTCCCATAGCTATGAATAGGTATGTGTGAGGGCAGACACATATCCACAGTCCTCAGTTCTCCCCAAGGCCAGCTGTGAGGAGTTATGCTTGGAGGTCGAATTAGGGAATTCATTTATCGTCACTTTCCTGCAGTATCAAAGATACATCTTGCAGTTTGAGGCTAGACAGTAAGGTATCTCTTCTCAGTATCTCTGAGAGACTCAACCTCAGTGCACAGTTCTCTCTAAGGCCAACTGTTAGCAGTTATGCTATGATATCGAATTAGGGAATTTATTTATCGTCACTTTCCTGCAGTATCAAAGAGCATCTATAGGTGCCACATCCGCAACTACACATAACTCAGGATGAATAGCTGTGAACGTTCATGTTCACGTTCATTTTGGCATCTTCGCTCTAGGATGAAACCAACAACTATTCTCCTGCTAATCGTGCTTTGTCTGCTTGTTATTCTATGCTGCATCGTTCACCAACAGAATAAGAGAATACCATCATGTGACAATGACTTTCAGCCTATGGTTAAGCGCGGGGATAAGGTGAGGATGCTAAGGACTTTACAGACATTGATTCAGGTCCTGGAACGTTCTGGATTGACCTACATGATGTACGGCGGCACCCTGCTGGGCTCGTGTCGTCACCATGGTCTCATACCCTGGGATGATGACGTCGACCTCCTCTTGAATACGTCACAGAAAGAACGTACACGTAGAGTGTTGCAACATCAATCTAAAGAATACGGGCTTTACACAGGAACCGACGTCGTTGATATCATTGACGGGAACACTCAATGGAAATTCTACTCTAAACAAGGATATTCCTTTCCCAACCATTCCTATAAATGGCCATATATTGACATATTCTTCTTCAACGAGAACACAACGCATATTTGGGATGAGAAACCAGTGTATCGTGACTATTTTACGTTTTCAAAATCTCAAGTGTTCCCATTGGTTAGACGGCCATATGAAGGGCTTTACTTATTTGGGCCTTGTGACTCGTATGAAATTCTATCAAAAACGTATAATTTTTATGAGTGTCAGAGCAGATCCTTTGATCATAGGAAAGAATTAGATATTGATCCCACGTATCAAAAAGGAGTTTTGTGCAGAGATCTTGAGGAAAAGTTTCCGTTTGTGAGCAGGCATCGTGGAGAAGATGGGGTTAGAGAAACTTTAAGTCTTGGAAAATGGGAATTGGATACTGTTATTTTGCCATTCTGCAACAGTGAATTTATCAAAAGTCACAATGAAAAATACAAAGAACACATTTTAAATTCTCATTTTTGATTGACGATGTTCATGATCGCAAGCCTCTCTTGGGTTTTCCTTGTATTGGAAAATTCATACTTCATGTTCCCTTTCAAGTTGAGCATAGTATCTCATTGCAATTTCTACAGGAGGAAACCAGCCTCCAGCCGCAACTAACGTTGGCAAGTTCATAAGACCGAAAATAGGACACAGATCCTACAGTTTGCCATTTACAGAACATATTACCACAATTGCAATAAAAGAATGCAGTAACGAGCATATGATCGTTTACACTGATACCACTAGTAGGAACACAGCAATGGCGCATGTCTACCATTGTGCGCACGCATGACACATTAAGCTGCTCTCACACTGAGCACGAAGCCAACAAGACTGTACGCGAAATGGCTAAACTCCACTTCTTGTTCACTTCGCGGACAATATGTAAATTTAGAAGGTAATCAACCATACCATACGAAGTCAACACGTACACAACACGCATATGTACGAAGGAAGCCAGTAGATAACACAAAGTCTATGAGAAGTGTACATGATCTCTGCAGAAGCTTACAAGAAGGCAAAAACACCAACACGACTAAACACGAAGACAATGTGATGGTAATATGAACTTAATGTGTTGTCTTCGCGCTACTACGGGTTGTCTTCGCGGTCACTTCCTGGTCAATCGTGTTGGAAATTTGATGAAGAAGTCAACACGAAGTGAACCAGTAGAACGCGAAGTGAACCAGTAGAACGCGAAGTCAACCAGTAGAACGCGAAGTCAACCAGTAGTGTATACGTAGTGGACAAGAATGTATGTAGGTCAATCTTCGTGTTGAAATTTTTGGAATGTTCAAAAATTTCCGCGGCGGCCACGAAGTGACCACGTAGTATGGCGAAGTGGACACGCTTAAGTACGAAGACAACCAGAAGCTCCGCGAAGTTAACCAGTAGTGGAATTTGCATACTTCGCGTACAGTCTGGTTGGCTTCGTGCTCAGTGTGAGAGCAGCTTTATGAACATTTTGTTGCGTGATCCGATTGGTTCATTTTACCTGGATTACGAACCAAAAACCGTTCTAATACTCATCGGAAATGGCCATAGCGAATTTCTTTCTCCAATTGGGTATTTAGGCATGGTGGGGGTAGAAAAATGTGGTGACATTACAAGGCACAACATTTTCAAAAATGTTTAATATGCAATGTGGAACTACAAGACACCAAGCTTTAGACGTCTCAACTGATCAACTGATTGTATTTCTAGTTCAGTGTATGTATGTATGTATATATATATATATATATATATATATATATATATATATATATATATATATATATATATATATATATATATATATATATATATATATATATATATATTTATATATATATATATATACACAATATATATATATATATATATATATATATATATATATATATATATATATATATATATATATATATATATATATATATATATATATATATACATATATATATATATATATATATATATATATATATATATATATATACATACATACATACATACATACATACATACATACATACATACATACATATATATATATATATATATATATATATATATATATATATATATATATATATATATATATATATATATATATATATATACCATTGACATATGGTACAAAATGCAGGTGTACACAATGCACATCTGTAAGTTGCAGCCACCTAAGTACAGACTGCGAGTTCTTATAATTACCCTCTATATTAAAAACACATTTTCAGGAGAAGTCTGTGGTTCCTGCTGGCTCTTCTCCAGTCATTTTAGTTATGCTTGAAATGAGATGAAGAACCAGCTCTTAACATTTTCCAACAAAAGTATTACATTAGAACAGTTATCGACACTTTAATAGATAGATAAAAATAGTATACCACTAACTAACTTCAAATGTGTTTTTATAACGTGGCATACGCAAAGTAAATAATTTTCGAAAATGTAACCCAATCACGGTCGACGAATGACAAATGCGGAACTGTGTTCTATTAATAGCCATGAGCGGCGATAAAACAAGAACAAATACACCCACAGAGGTGTAAAGGGTACCTAATTCGGCAATGTGACAAAATTATGAATATTTCTTTCAATAGGAATATTCTAAACTACTAGTATTAACAATTTCCATAAAGTTAAAGTTGAACAGTTTTATTCAATCAAATAACTTGGAAAAGTTAAAATTTGGTCAACTACTCTAAGCACATTACTGTACTCCAATCTACCTATATAAGTAGGATCATTGGCTTAGGTAGGGTAAGCACAATCAATGATTGTTGCGCTTTCCCGTCACTCTTGATGTGTCATCAGATCGGGAGCGCGAGGGGAATGCAAATTTTTGGTGGATGGTGTGTTGGTGGTTCGCCCCGATACCCTCCACTGAACTTGACCGTGGCCTGCGGTGTGGGCTACTGCGTTGCCAATGACTGCTAGCTGTCTCTCGACTCTGTCTGAATTTGAGTCCCTGCTGGGGGCATGAAAGATTGATGCCTTAGACTTGAAACCAAGTGGCAGATTGGTTTCCATATCATCCACACCTTCTTACATGCGCCCCAGCCGGTTGATTTTAGATCCCAGTCAGATTTGAGCATTCCCGGCATGCTTGGCAAAAAAACTGACCAAAAATGAAAATTCCAAATTTAAGTTTAAGCGTGTTCCTGCGCGGCAGCGTAAGCAGGGTCAACCAACTGCAAGATCGCATTGTCATGCGATACCTTAACTGCCCTAACCCCGAGAATACTCATAGCGTTAAGAAATTACTAACTAATATGTAAATTTAACTGAATGACCAAAGTTCGTGGAGAATAACTAGGACGAAAGCAAATGACATGAGCTTCAGCCGGTTTAACATCTCATTTATCAATTTCATATCTGTTAGCCGAGCTTTTTGAACTTTTGGTACATAAGTTAGGTAGCCCTAAGTGTGTGGTCGTAGGGATATCTGTGTGCTCTAATATTTATTTCATTAAAAGAATTGCCAAATGAAAAAAGGGATTTCTCTAATTCCTCCACCTTTTACAACTGCCGAAATACCCCTAGCCGCAATTTGGCAGAAAACAACTGACAAAAAATGAAAATTCCACATTCTGGTCTCAACGTGTTCCTGAGCGGCAGCACAGGCAGGGTCTACCAACTGCAAGATCGCAGTTCGTGTAGAATGCGATACCTTCACTACCCTACCCTCGAGAATACTCGTAGTTTCATTAAAAGAATTGCCAAACGATAAAAAAAAGGATTTTTCTAATTCCTCCACCTGTTACAACTGCCCTAAATACGCCCTAGCCGCAATTTGGCAGAAAAAAACTGACTAAAAATGAAAATTCCAAATTCTGGTCTCAACGTGTTCCTGAGCGGCAGCACAGGCAGGGTCTACCAACTGCAAGATCGCAGTTTGTGTAGAATGCGATACCTTCACTACCCTACCCTCGAGAATACTCGTAGTTTCATTAAAAGAATTGCCAAACGAAAAAAAAAAAGATTTTTTATCTAATTCCTCCACCTGTTACAACTGCCCTGAATACGCCCTAGCCGCAATTTGGCAAAAACAAAAACTGACTAAAAATGAAAATTCCAAATTCTGGTCTCAACGTCAACGTGTTCCTGAGCGGCATCACAGGCAGGGTCGGTCTACCAACTGCAAGATCGCAGTTGGTGTAGAATGCGGTACCTTCACTACCCTACCCTCGAGAATACTCGTAGCGTTATGAAATTACGAACAAATATGTAAATTTTACTGAATGACCAGAGTTTGTGAAGAATAACAGGGCGGGTACTTTCCAGTTAAGTACAACTTTATAAATCAATAGTTGTTGTTTTGTTTTTATTTTTGCATTTCCACCATTTGAAATTAGCCCAAAGTATGCCTTTATCAGGCAGATATTACATGTACCTGGATGGTAGTTCTAAAGATAAATATGAAACCATACTAAATAAAAAATCACTTTAGTTAAGTTACAGATAGCCAGAGGTCGCCACCTGACATTCTCTGCCATCTGTTGTTATTACCCTCTATATTAAAAACACATTTTCAGGAGAAGTCTGTGGTTCCTGCTGGCTCTTCTCCAGTCATTTTAGTTATGCTTGAAATGAGATGAAGAACCAGCTCTTAACATTTCCCAACAAAAGTATTACATTAGAACAGTTATCGACACTTTAATAGATAGATAAAAATAGTATACCACTAACTAACTTCAAATGTGTTTTTATAACGTGGCATACGCAAAGTAAATAATTTTCGAAAATGTAACCCAATCACGGTCGACGAATGACAAATGCGGAACTGTGTTCTATTAATAGCCATGAGCGGCGATAAAACAAGAACAAATACACCCACAGAGGTGTAAAGGGTACCTAATTCGGCAATGTGACAAAATTATGAATATTTCTTTCAATAGGAATATTCTAAACTACTAGTATTAACAATTTCCATAAAGTTAAAGTTGAACAGTTTTATTCAATCAAATAACTTGGAAAAGTTAAAATTTGGTCAACTACTCTAAGCACATTACTGTACTCCAATCTACCTATATAAGTAGGATCATTGGCTTAGGTAGGGTAAGCACAATCAATGATTGTTGCGCTTTCCCGTCACTCTCGGTGTGTCATCAGATCGGGAGCGCGAGGGGAATGCAAATTTTTGGTGGATGGTGTGTCGGTGGTTCGCCCCGATACCCTCCACTGAACTTGACCGTGGCCTGCGGTGTGGGCTACTGCGTTGCCAATGACTGCTAGCTGTCTCTCGACTCTGTCTGAATTTGAGTCCCTGCTGGGGGCATGAAAGATTGATGCCTTAGACTTGAAACCAAGTGGCAGATTGGTTTCCATATCATCCACACCTTCTTACATGCGCCCCAGCCGGTTGATTTTAGATCCCAGTCAGATTTGAGCATTCCCGGCATGCTTGGCAAAAAAACTGACCAAAAATGAAAATTCCAAATTTAAGTTTAAGCGTGTTCCTGCGCGGCAGCGTAAGCAGGGTCTACCAACTGCAAGATCGCATTGTCATGCGATACCTTAACTGCCCTAACCCCGAGAATACTCATAGCGTTAAGAAATTACTAACTAATATGTAAATTTAACTGAATGACCAAAGTTCGTGGAGAATAACTAGGACGAATGCAAATGACATGAGCTTCAGCCGGTTTAACATCTCATTTATCAATTTCATATCTGTTAGCCGAGCTTTTTGAACTTTGGTACATAAGTTAGGTAGCCCTAAGTGTGTTGTCGTAGGGATATCTGTGTGCTCTAATATTTATTTCATTAAAAGAATTGCCAAATAAAAAAAGGGATTTCTCTAATTCCTCCACCTTTTACAACTGCCGAAATACCCCTAGCCGCAATTTGGCAGAAAACAACTGACAAAAAATGAAAATTCCAAATTCTGGTCTCAACGTGTTCCTGAGCGGCAGCACAGGCAGGGTCTACCAACTGCAAGATCGCAGTTCGTGTAGAATGCGATACCTTCACTACCCTACCCTCGAGAATACTCGTAGTTTCATTAAAAGAATTGCCAAACGAAAAAAAAAGGATTTTTCTAATTCCTCCACCTGTTACAACTGCCCTAAATACGCCCTAGCCGCAATTTGGCAGAAAAAAACTGATTAAAAATGAAAATTCCAAATTCTGGTCTCAACGTCAACGTGTTCCTGAGCGGCAGCACAGGCAGGGACGGTCTATCAACTGCAAGATCGCAGTTGGTGTAGAATGCGGT
Source organism: Maea johnstoni (assembly GCA_963942565.1). Classification (NCBI taxonomy): domain Eukaryota; kingdom Metazoa; phylum Annelida; class Polychaeta; order Spionida; family Magelonidae; genus Maea; species Maea johnstoni. Next base: position 23,635,221 of record OZ012691.1, read on the forward strand.
ACCTTCACTACCCTACCCTCGAGAATACTCGTAGCGTTATGAAATTACGAACAAATATGTAAATTTTACTGAATGACCAGAGTTTGTGAAGAATAACAGGGCGGGTACTATCCAGTTAAGTACAACTTTATAAATCAATAGTTGTTGTTTTGTTTTTATTTTTGCAATTCCACCATTTGAAATTAGCCGAAAGTATGCCTTTATTATGCAGATATTACATGCACCTGGATGATAGGGCCTTTTTGTGAATACTGTGAAAGCTTTGACATGTCCAGAGCATCATGTTTGATTGTTAACCCACATAAACCACCTGCATTAACCAATGATTAAAGATTATTGGTTTCGCATCGTTTTTCTAGGGTTGTCCTGCCACTGATGAATCAGTGATATTAATATTTCATATTTTCCTTTGAATATAACTCCATTCTCTGAGTGCAATATAACTGCCAGCAGACTCCCCGCAGGGCTTGTAGAGTTATGAATATCACCTAAATGCTTTTCCAATTGATGTATAGGTGGCAGCAGCAACATCTAAGAGACTATGCATTCCATAAATGCATATCGAAACTATTGATACTGGACAGGATACCTTGAAATGAGGTGTTTGTGATTTTAATCAATGTCCACTTACCCATGAACTTACCTTTCAAATGTTTAAACACTACATGTTTGTATGTTTAATTTAAAATAAGTTCATAAATGTTTTCTTTGACCTGTTTGTGGTTGCTTTTGGTTTGGAACTTTTCTATTGGGTTGCTTTTATTTTTAGGTCATTTCTATGACTAATCTTTACCATGAATTAAAGCTTTTATAAAACACGCAGGAAAGACAGAAGCAGCGATTCAACTTAATGAAAATGTGTACGAAAAAAAACACCATTTAAATAGTTTAAATTGAAATCATAATGCAAGTGCATATTTAACCCCTGTTGCCTTGAAAATAGCTTAAGGAATCATGATTTATTGTTCTCACAAAATTATCCAATTCGCACTTCTCAATCTAGACATGGGTTTGCCCTAAATAATGATAGTTTATTGACCGTACCCTCAATATGAAAATACAAAAGTAAATACATACACAAAAACGCTTATCAGCAAACATGGAAACAGCTTTATATGGCAGCATATTCTAAAACAATTCTTTACCTAAGTACCTCCGTTAAACTAGCATAGAGAGTTGGCAGGAATGGTTTGTCCTGGAGACTGTGGCTTGCATGTTGTCTAGACGGTTGTTAATCTCAGTCAAACATCAACCATTGCTATTACATGTCCATATCTGCACAGGAAGACATTTTTATCCTGATTCGTTCAGACTCCGATGTGTTATGATATTTACCAATTCCAAGACTTTTACATTTCCATTTCATCGCAGGAAGGCATTTTTGATCCTGGTTCATTCAGACTCCGATGTGTCATGATATTTACCAATTCCAAGTTACACTAGTACACGGATTTAAATGATTTCGTTTGTTATTGACTACACATTTGTTTTGACGCCTCGAGATAAGTTAGTATTAGACAAGCGCAAGGTATATTCATCTCATGAAATGCATCTCTTATGAATACACATGTAAGGATAGCCTACATCAGGAAATTTCTTAAATTCATTTCTAGGAAATTTCCTTTAAGGAGGCTCACACGTATTGGCTATAAAGAGTTGCACTCCAATCAAGAATAGGGTTTGACAAAAGGTGTTAGCATGCTCGCTTGATACTATGGAGAATACTGAAAGTATTGAAGGTATACTCCATGGTATCAAACTTCAAAGAACCTCAAGACGTCAAAACTGTCTATTAATTGCATGCAGATGTTCCCTGTTAGGAGTTCCCTTTAGTTTCTGACTCAGCGGAAATCAATCAGGCATTCACGTACAAGTACACATTCAACCATTGTTTTATACTAAACAGCTCTCAAATGTGAGATATTGTCAGAATGAAGCAATGTCTAATACTTTCGCCTTTTCCTACTATCAGAATTATTCGGGCGGTGAGTATGTGTCACTATAGGAGCTTTTTTGAGAAAAGAATTCCACATTTACACAATTTTCCGATTCAGAAACTACCTCAAAAATAACATATCGGAGGATTTTAATCAGAAAAACTCTCATAACTTGAGTAGCAATGTATGGATTTAAGCCTTTAAGGATTACATATCAAATGTACCCTTAAATGATCAAGACAATGTCATTTGAGATGAAACACTGTAAACTAGAAACTGTGATCATATCTAGGCCAGCTCAAGCAGCTAAGTTAAAGAATCCTTATAGTTGAAAAACCAAGACCACAGGGATTGGATAATAAATCTTGAAAAGTGGACAAGAGTGCTAAACTAGGAGATGCTTTATTTTGGGTGTGTCACCATCATCACAGCTTTAAGGAAAAGACATTGATGCGCAGCCATGACATTTGGAGAACATAGCAGGTGTAGAATCGGGCTTCCCTTTTTATGAGAGAGAGAGAGAGAGAGAGAGAGAGAGAGAGAGAGAGAGAGAGAGAGAGAGAGAGAGAGAGAGAGAGAGAGAGAGAGAGAGGGGTTAGTTAAGTGTGCACATGCGCATTTAGAGTTCTTTGGTGTAAAGAGTAGTTAGTGCGTTAGTGAGACATGCAGATACATGTCTAAGTTCACTTTGGGACTATGGGTTGTCCGGCCACATCTCATGACCTGACAACGTCTAGCCCTAAAGTTCATTCACAACATGTTCGGTTAGTCGCGAATAAAATTTAACAAGCGTTCGCCCTCTCTTGGTCTCGAACGAGATGACATTTTGATCATCCAGCGTAGTGATGATGTCCTTGCCCGTCTCCGCCATGAAGTTCTCGAGGCGCATGGTTTTGCCCTCTGCCTTATGAAGCAACGCGGCGGCTTTCCTCAGTTCAGGATCCTTGAGGGCCACCAGGAGCTTGGTTCGTTCCTTTTGCTTGAATCTCCTCGCGGTGACGTGGAAGGGTTTTTCCTGCTCCCAATCCAGCTTGCATCCCAAGAGCAAGTGGATTCGTCCTCCCACCAGGCGAACAACCCTTTGTGCATGCGCGTCGGGCATGATCACGTGGTGGTGAACACGTGATTCTGAAGTGCAGCACCCGGATGATTCCTGCAGGAACCTGACAGATTCTTCATCTGAGAGATCTTCTATGATAACTGGTGCTCCGGCCCGAGACCATGCGTTATCATTCACCTGAAGTTGGTTATGGCCATATCCATAGCTAGAGACGAGGATGATTTTTACTATATTGGTATCAGCCCAAAATTTGGCTTTTTCCTGCAATTTCACCAATGCTTTAGGTGAATGTTCAGCTAACCAATCGACTCCATCTATAACCAAGACTGCGGGCTTACCCTGCTCTTTAGTGTACCTGTAGGCGGCAGTCTCCAATGCACTCAATAATCTCTCCAGTTTCGTCCTATCGTCCTTTTTTGGCATGGTGTCGATATTCAGCACAAACTGAAAAAGATACTTAAGGCTTATGTGCTCATCAAAGCTAAAATCCAGTGCTTTTGCCAAGCTGTCCACGAAATTAACCCCCTGAGATGCTAATACATACACTGGCGCCCCCTGACGTTCAGATCCGGAACCATTCATCAGTTCCTTGACGACCTCCCTCACGATCCTGGACTTGCCCACTCCCACCTCCCCCGTGACCACGTGGTACTGGTTGGTGAAGTCAGATTTGAGGACCTCGCGCACCTCGGCTGCTGCCTCGTCTCGCTGGAAGCAGTGGCACAGGTGGGGGACGTCCCTCAGCGGGTCTATGATGTTCCCGCACGAGAACTTCTCCATCACTCGCGGTATCCGCTGCGAGTCTCGGTTCTGGACGTAGATGGTCGTCACACCCCCAGTGAGGATGACGGAGGCGGCTTTGGGGTAGGCCTCCAGTAGGCCAATCACGCGCCGGCTCCAGTTCCCGCTCATACTGAACGGATTCCTTGTGCAGTCTGAAATTGGACGAAGGCAAATATAATACACATACACATAATATTAGTAGTAGTAGTAGTAGTAGTAGTAGTAATAGTAGAAGTATATTTTACAAATTGTAGAAATGAACAAATCGCTCACATTTTTTTCTATCTAGCTTCGATTGGTTTCCAGTAGTTAACATGGTACTTATCACTAACATGGGACTTGAATTCAGGTCGTTGTTAACACCTAAGCTGTTACTGTTAAGGTTCCTAAGGAAGTATGTGGGATCCATGCTTTCTGAAACACTGGGTATTTTCAAAAGTTATTCAAATCCATAGGACACTTGCCAGAGAGACCTCTGAGCCTAAATGGGACACGCCAATTATTTATGGTTGCCATGAATTTTATTTTACTTAAGTTTACTTTTACATGAACTTTGCATTAAAGCATATTGAATACATACACAATTACAATAAGAAAGGGGCCGACGTGAAAGCTGAGCTGCTGTCACTTTATTCTGAATCCTTTCTTTGCAGCTCGTTTGAGGTTTGATAAATGTTTATTGACCTTACAACCTGTTACCTGTAAAGTGTTATCTTTAACTAGCATTTTCTTTTAAACTTCTCTCAAACTCGACGTATCCCATAAGCAAAACTTTACATTTGGGGTCACTGGCCGTAGTAGTGTGCATATAATAAATCTAATTCTGCCCAAAGATCTGTTGCAAATCTTCATTCGTCGCGGTCGACTGGATACCCTTTTAGCCTGTGTGTTCTGTGCTTCATGTTAGGTGCAACCTGATGGTTGATCTATTGTCAAAGCTGCAGTTGTGTGTGATGACCTGTTAACTTCCCTGTCACTAAGTCAAGCCTGAATACATATCCCTAATGCCGTCTGTGAATGACACCATCTTAGTGTTTCAAAAAGAAAGGAAAAAAAACTAACAAAACTGAAAGTTCAGCAGCATAATTTACCCCTACGAACATGAGGCCAAAGTGTTTTATAATTGTATTTACACGTTTATTATTAGAATAATATGATACTGTGTATTTTCATATAGTCAGCATTCGTTTTCATTTTAAATATTAAATGGAGTGTATCTGTCCTATCACTGTCTTCAAACACGTTCTATTAATTAAAGAACAGTTTTTGATTAGAATGGATTAACATATTGTAAGGGCTAATGATAAACATGGGGTGTGAGGGTCCATAGAGCTGTGCCATTGTCTTCTCAATGTTTATAAATTTCTTTTTTGATTTGACAGTAATAAAGTATCGGCTTACAACTTAATTGTGTTACTTGCATTCTTTGCCAAATTCTGTATTTTGAATAGAAATATATAAACATTTGGATCTTAAAGTTAATCAATCAAATGGGCGTCGTTTAGAGAAAAAATCGTTGGTACATGTAGGTGGTTCTCGGTGAAATTGAAAAGAAATCATGGCATGATGTTTACAGACTGACTGGTGCGTTCTGCCCCGTTTTTTCTGGAATAGTCCTAAGCAATAGACACATGTATGTATCAGTGGGACCTGGATAATTCTAAATCAATACTGCTAGTTACAGTTCAATTAGGTGGAGATATTGCGTGCCCACGGACCACTCTTATAACTGTTTCAGTTAAGAGGCATTGCCAGACTGATAGTTGTGAAAAGACGCGAAACCTTCGAAGGTGTGGCCCGTGAACAGCACCATTTATTTATTCCATGATTCTGGAAAATGTTCAAAATTCCCTCTTAAACGGAATCAAATATGCAGGGTCCATAAACAGGATGTTTCCCCACAACTTCCCTTTCAAATGATACAAAAAGATTATTCAATATGTGTATACATTATATGAGCTATTTGGAGGTTGATTTAGTACTTTGTTGTTTTTGTATTTTGCCAAAACAACATTCTTCTTCTCATCTTTTGATTTTGTTACGTGTACAAACTATCAAACCAGCATTTCCATGTTTCAGACTGTTTTGCGGTGTCCTAGTGAAATATAATCAATAGTCAATATCGTTAAATTGCATTAAAATGGACAACTGAACTTGGACGATGAGTTACTGCTATCTACTATTGTTAAAAATATCATTGACCCGGTTTAATTTCAGATAAGTTACTGACACTTTCAGATCCCACGTTCTGGATAATAAATCTAACATACTAGTTGACTCCTGGTGATAGCAGTCGACCCTGTTTGACTCCAGATCTTCATAACCTTACTGGAAGCTAGATGTCAGGTTATGACAGGACTGTACACTGACATCATGCAATACTGATAAGTGAACATTATTAGATTAGGTATGAAATAATTACACATACTAACTTGCATTTGTCTTGCTGCATGTGACGCAGCCTGCGATTGGTATTTATAGACCGTATATATTTATATTTAGAAGTATTTATTATTGTCTTGCCGCCGTCTGTGTATAAGAGGGACTGAAATAGCCTCTGCTTATGACATGTGTAGCTTATCCTGCCAGCGAGTAAGCAATGTGCAAAGCCGTTTTAACCCATTCGTGCTCAAACCCTTCGAAAGTATATGTATTTATCAGTCAGCCAATCTACCTACCTACCTACCTACCTATCGGAAATAGAACGATAGATGGGTATATAGGTATTAGGTGATCGGCCAAAGGCCAAAAAGTGCCTTATTTAAGGAGTTAAGTGTGCCAGCAAGGCAGAAGGACACACCAGGGCTCATCTTAAAGCTTGTTGCCTGTACTATCGGACATGCCATGATGTGGTAGTAATATGTGGTGCGAAATGTCATTTTTAGGTGATTTCATGTGTTTTTGGCCATAAAAGGGTGTTTTATGTAATTTGTCCCAGAATTCCATGTTATTGATCCTCAGCAAAATCGAAACTTAGCATAGGTGTTCTACACAAATAGCTTGTTTACATGGACATATTGAACTGCTGGTCATTTTTTCTTTACTACCTCATTTTTGGACGAAATCCCTAAAAAACTGATAAAAATGGTCAATTTGTGAAATACACATGTTAGATTTAGGCATATTAAAAGCCAAGCAAGTAATACAACACCCATTTTATGGTTTAGAAAACATCCTTAGAAGGTGCTTAACAGATAATAAATGCTCAAATACATTTTTGTGAAAAAGAAGTCATTTTAGGGTCATTTTCCAAAATGCATCCTAAAACAGGTGGATTTTGTGATTTTTGGGAAATTGATTAAGGAATGTGAAAAAACAAAAAAATAATCATCCATATTTCCTCAATAGCATATTGATGTACGGAAGTTTTGAGTGGACATACAAATTGGCTCAGCAAAGCTGTTTTTGGGTCATTTCATCCAAAATTGAAATAAAAATGAAGATTTTTGTGATGTCTGAAAATTAATTGTTTTAATTGATATATACATCGAAAAATATTTTTCAATGCCTCTGACAGTATGAACAGTTGATAAATCATTATTTCAGAGACATTAAGTTGTATCAAAATATTACCCAGGAGATTCTAATTACAAGGTAACCTTCAGACTGGATAGGATGGCTTTTCATAGAGCTTTCAGGAACAACATGGGGCAGTCTTTTCACATTGTCAGGGATGCTTTCTTATGACATTCATATGAACCGATTATATCACAATGACCTTGGATGTGTTCAAGGTCATTGGAAGCCTTTTTGGACTTTTATGTTAGGGTATATTATTATTTGCAAAATATTGTAGGATGTCACTTTTTAAGTGGATAATTACATATGACATTCCAAGTAATTCACTTTCGGTGACTTTTAAGGTATGATTCAAAATTACTGAAGACATTGATTGATTGAAAGTAATTGTTTTTAGCAGTCAATGGCTACAAATCTTATCCAAAATTAACTTAAGCCAGAATAATACCAAGTCAGATGTTCGTGTACACCACCTTATTTGTAGTAGCATGAAACTGAGGGACCAATAGCCTATTAAAACCTAAACTGTATATAATGAAGAAGAGGTTGACCATAAGCTCACACCAGCCAAAAGCAGCCTAACCATTTCAGTGAAATTGTACACACAAAAACATATTTTGGAAGACAATTTGAAGGAGAAATGATAATAAGAACACCAACAAACAACTCTCCTTGAAATACTTCTATACTTATATCAAAGATACATAGAAAAATTACATAAGTATACATCTGCTGCAATAATATTACAAATTAAGGTCCTACATTATAGGAATTTTGATCCAAAATATCCTAAAATGACCTTTAAAATGTAGCAAAGGTTACCAAAATCTAATTAGTTTCTGGAAGTGACAGGAAAGAATGCCTGAAATTTTAAGATTTCATTAAATATTTTTGAGATATCTCGCAGACAAGTCCAGAAAGTTCTAGAAAATGCAATGACATATGACCGTTGAAATTCTTCATATTTCATTGAATTATGTTGTTGAATATTACATTTTCACATTTCATCATAGAATTCATTGAACAGGTTTTAGAATGTATCTTACAAATACATCTGGATGTTAACGCTGAGTCGTTGTCATCAATGACGAAAAAGTGTTGCTCCTGATAAGGAGATATGATAATGATGATGATAATAATAATAATAATATTAATAATAATAATGAGTGGCCCCAGAGTGGGAAAGGCAAGGCCACACAATAGGATTTCATGACCACATATGGGATGATTTAGAAACTATATCTACTAGAAGGAGAGCAGTCCAACATTGGCAAAACTCTGACTTGACAAAAACAACTTGAGTGGAATCGCTTGATTCTTCCAGTACGGGCTACTTGTAATTATGATGGTGACATTACAAACATTACAACATTAACAACAGTAACAGACATTACAAAGTATTTCATTAAGGAGATTATTATATAAATAATGAGCTAATATGTTTTTGATTGAGAACAAGACAATCTGATATGTAACACGTATGTAACACCCCTATTGGGGTTGTTCAAATTGTTTAATCTACATTTTAATACAAAGTATTAAAGCAGTTTTTTGGTTTATTAAAAGAATCCTGGCTCCTGCAGACTCCTGCTGCTGCTGTGGGTGTATTCCCTGTAACCTGAAGATGGTCATGGATGGTTTCCTTTCTTTTTTGATTAAAAGTAGTTTCAGTCCTTTCAAAGAATGTAACCTGGTGGATTTAAGTGCTGCCATATTACTTAAAGCCCGCTACTTAATAGTCTTAGCCAGCAGGGTATCTGGTCATCATTTGGACACCCAAAGCTTCAGAAATCCCACTTCAGAACACCAAAATCTTTGGGGAAGTAATTTCTTAAAATGTCAATTTTAAACATATAATTGAATATTTTTAACTTCAATATGATTCCCATGACATTGTAAAAGGATACTTTGCCTTATTTTAATAAGTAAATAAGAAATTGTTTTTAAGTATATTGTGGTCTCAATTTCAAAACAAGACACCCATAAGTTTTACAACTGCCAATTTTGGGCACTCTGGGTCTAAATCCTGGCTAAGACCCTTTGAGTTGAGTGGCACTACTATATTAGCCCTTTTGCAATAGTTAGGACCAGGACCAATCTGTAGATAGTGTTACTAAATGGAGTTCTCTGGCTTTTAAATACAGTTTGTCTCAAAAATAACTCAGGTGAAATATCTGATATGCTGAAATGGTCATGTTTTGTGAAAATTTCACAGTAAAAAAGTGCTTTATTTTCTGGGGTTTGTCGCACGTTTTGAAGCCCCTGTCGCATGTTGGTGTGACAATGCAACAGTTGGACACCCCTGACTATAATAATCATGTTTTTATATGCTTACCCATCACATCTTAAACCCTGCTAGGAGGGGATCTTTGTGATGCTAAATCTATTCCTTATAAGGAGACTGATCAAGCAATATCTACTAGGTATAGGCTGAATAGTCAAATAAAAGCAGTGTAGACTAAGAATTGAGTCACAAACTGAAGCCCATAAGTTAAATAAAAGAAACCTATTGGGGATGCTTCCTAATAGATACCAAATATCAGAAATGTTTCTGGAGTTAAGTATATGTAGAATGTCATTCCTATATATGTCAACCTCTTCTTCATTCTATGTGTATACAGTTTAGGTTTAAGCAAACTGCTAGCCCTATTGCTACTGCAAATTGGATGGTGTACCAGAATAGGGGACTAGGTATTATTCTCGCCAAAGTAAATTTGGCATAACATTTGAAGCCATTGACTGCCTTTTTTATTTCAATCTGAAGTTGAAAATATCTTCAGTAATTATGAATCATACCTCCAAGGTCACTAAAGGTGAATTACTTGGAATGTCATATGTAACCATCCACTAAAAAGTGAAATTTTAATAGAAGATCCTACAATAACTTGCAAATGATAATATACCCTCACGTAAACTCTCTAAGTCCAAAAATGCTTCCATTGACCTTGAACACATCCAAGGTCATTGCGATCTAATCAGTTCATTTGATTGTCAAAAGAAAGCATCCCTGACAATGTGAAAAGACTGCCCCATGTTGTTCCTGAGATATGCAAAGCATCCTATCCAGTCTGAAGGTTGCCTTGTAATAAGAACTAAATACTGTTGTATTTTAACTCCTGAGTGACATTTTTATACTATTAAATGTCTCTGAAACTATAATTTATTAACTGTTCATACTTTCAGAGGCATTGAAAACATAAATTGTATGTATATATCAATTAAAACAATTAATTTTCAGACATCACAAAAATCTTCATTTTTATTTCAATTTTGGATGAAATGACCCAAAAACAGCTTTGCTGAGCCAATTTGTATGTCCACTCAAAACTTCTGTACATCAATATGCTATTGAGGAAATATGGATGATTATTTCATTGTTTTTTCACATTCCGTAATCAATTTCCAAAAAAACACAAAATCCACCTGTTTAAGGTGGCATTTTGGAAAAATGACCCTAAAATGACATCTTTTTCACAAAAATGTATTTGAGCATTTATTATCTGTTAAGCACCTTCTAAGGATGTTTTCTAAACCATAAAATGGGTGTTGTATTATTTGCTTGGCTTTTAATATGCTTAAATCTAACATGTGTTTTTCACAAATTGACCATTTTTATCAGTTTTTTAGGGTTTTCGTCCAAAAATGAGGTAGTAAAGAAAAAATGACCAGCAGTTCAATATGTCCATTTAAACAAGCTATTTGTGTAGAACACCTATGCTAAGTTTCGATTTTGCGGAGGATCAACAACATGGAGTTCTGGGACAAATTACAAAAAACACCCTTTTATGGCCAAAAACACATGAAATCACCAAAAAATGATATTTCGCACCACATATCACCACCACATCATGGCATGTCTGATAGTACAGGCAACAAACTTTAAGATGAGCCCTGTTGTGTCCTTCTGCCTTGCCGGCACACTTAATTTCTCAAAACTGGCCCTTGGCCGATCACCTATATATACTAGTAGATAGATACATAGATATATACATACGTACATATATACATACATTACATACATGCATGTATACATGTTCATGCATACGTAAATACATACATACAAACATATGATCATACTTACATATATGCTTACACACCTACATACATACATATGTTCATACATAAATACATACATGCATGTTTATACATACATACACACATACATACACGCACACATACATACATACATGGATACATACATACATGCATGGAATTGTTATACTGATCCTTCTCGACCTAAGTGCAGCATTTGATACCATCGACCATGATGTGCTGTTTTCTAGAATGGAAAGCACTCTGGGTATAACAGGGTCAGCTCTTGAATGGTTCCGTTCGTATCTTGGTGACCGTACTCTTCGAGTTCAGATAGATGATTCATTCTCCGCATCACAGGAAATCGTATGGTCTGTACCACAAGGATCAGTGTTGGGCCCTCTGCTCTTCCTGATTTACCTCCTACCCTTAGGAATACTGATACGAAAGCATGGTCTAGAACTCCATGCTTATGCGGATGATACGCAACTCTACATCTCTATCAAACCTATCAATCAGCGTGTAGTGGACGAAGGTGTAGCTAAGTTGGAAAACTGCCTCACTGACATCTACACATGGATGTCTCAAAATAAACTGAAATTGAATGCAGACAAGACAGAGGCGCTGGTCATGGGTACCCCACAGATGCGGGCGAAAATCTCCATTCCTAGTATTACCGTAAATGGTGTAATAGTACCAGTTCTTAATGAACCCGTCGGTAATCTGGGCGCTGTTTTTGATCCGAACATGAATATGTCTGCACACGTATCAAAAGGTATCAAGTCTGCAAATTACCACCTTAGGAACATTGGGAAAATAAGGAAATTTCTCAATACTGATACAACCAAGAGTGCCATCGTCTCACTGGTGACATCACGCCTTGACTATTGTAATGGACTTCTCTGTGGAATTACTGATGAGCTGCTATGCAGGCTCCAGAAAGTCCAAAACAATGCTGCTAGAGTGGTTAGTGGCTCCAAAAAGTATGATCACATTACACCAGTTCTAAAAGATCTTCACTGGCTGCCCATCAGGAAAAGGATTGAGTTCAAGATTCTGCTTTTGACTTTCAAATGCATGCAAGGATGTGCCCCTCTATACTTGAGGGAACTGTTAGTCAAACAAGCTAATACAAGGACTCTAAGATCAAACACTAAGAACTTATTACAGATACCACTCACTAATCTGAAAAGGTTTGGTGACAGAGCATTCTGTGCCTATGCACCACGCCTTTGGAATGAGCTCCCTGACAACATCAAGGCTGCTGATAGTGTGCAAAGCTTCAAGAAACAGCTGAAAACATTGCTATTTCGAAAGGAGTTTAATTGACTGTATGGACCATGACAACTGTCCAATGACTCTAAAGCGCTCTTGAACATTATAGGTGGAAAGGGCGCTATATCAAATATCAATTATTATTATTATTATGCATGCATGTTCGACCACTATGCCAAGTCAACGTCCTAGAACACTCAGCCATTAGGGTAGGCCCCTTGATCAGAGAAAAAGAGGCACTTGACTGTCTCGTCTGGAGCACTTAATAGGTTGTAGCGACTCAAATAGATATAATCCTGATATTTTCTGATATTTGATTGTATACCTAGCCAATTTGAATTTGTTGCTTTGCATTAACCAAGTGTCATAATTGGTTTGTCGACAGAGTAAGTCTATTTCAAAATACAGAGAATGCTATTTCTAGTTAAATATATTACGTACATCGGAAATCCTATACTGTGGACAAACACATCAAATTATAGTCACTATTAACTTCCCACTTGTCTCAAGGAGTCGGACCCGGCATTTGCAGTAAGACAAGCTTCAGATACACGTTCCTACAAATCATAATTAAAAACTAATACGACTTTTGCTTAACTCTTTCTGCCACAGGTCGAGTTCTACTTACCAAAGGAAAATGTCAACCGATGTGGGTAAAATAACAGCTGAATGTCATCGCTACTACGTATAGCTACCTACAGCGAGCACTGACTTCTGCCAGACACCTTGGCAGAGAGGCAGCAGCCAAACGGTTGAGCATCCGAGAGGAACTGCACTTGCTCAGACCTAGACTGGTTAGACAGTCCCTCATAAGGAATCACAAAACACATATGGTTAATGCTCACACATGCTTAAAAACAAATACACACACACGGTATATATATATATATATATATATATATATATATATATATATATATATATATATATATATATATATATATATATATATATTATTTATCTATCTTCATCATTAGGCAGACACCCACCTAAAAACCAGCATTAGGCAGACATATACTTATTTTAGAAAACTTCAATATTTTCAAATGAAACTTTTACTATGAACTTACAATACCAATGTACGCATAAATCTATAATCTCATAAAAATGAACCCAAAAATAAGAAATATACATCGGACGGTGTCTGCCTAAGTTTTCATATATGTAATATAGCTCTTAGGCAGACATTGCATATCTTCATCATTAGGCAGACAATATATATCTTATATATCTTCATCATTAGGCAGACATTATATATATACATATTTATCTTCAGCATTAGGCAGACCTCTTCCCTTAAACCAGCATTGGGCAGACATTATACTATTTAATTACACAAATAGACAGTGTATATACCCCAAGGTCAGGGTCACAGGGCATATGTTCGGAATTTCTTGTAAATACAATATCAAAAGAAGGGAGTTACCAAGGCTTCTGAAATTTACAACAATGATGTATACCACCAAGACTGGAAAAATTCAGCAACTTTGGCCCCAAGGTCAAGGTCACATGGAATATTTTAGGATTTTGTTGTGAAGGTCTCGGTGAACTAATTCCAAAGCTGACGGGTGAATTTCAGCTGTGGTATGACAAAAATGCTTAGCTAGCTCCAAAACTAGTCATCCTTTCACACCTAAGGTTGTTATTATTTTGATCAGAACATTCTCCTCTTTTAAATTAAGCCAAAAAAATTAGGGGTCATATCGTGATTTCTTTTTCTATGGGCCACGATAGGTCAGAGTGACAGATTGGCCCTCTGGTGGCCAAAGTCAGAAACGAGTCAGCATACAAACAAACTCGATCACTTCCAGCTTGGTATTCATACGCCCGAGCAACAAACTTCACTTAATGGGCAAAAAACAAAAGCCCAGTCCCTACCCATTCCAAAAATACCATATTTGTGGAATAAAGTTGTATATATCTCCATTTATAGGCCTCAATCGTCCCTACCCCCAGTTTTAATAGGGACTATGCAATGGTTTACTCGGATGGATACACCATTTAGTTCACCGAGACCATATAGAGGGATGGCCAAAAAATCTTTTTTGACTTAATAACACAAACTGTGGTTTTAATTCATCAATGAAGTCCAAAGATGATAATTTAGAGGTTTTTTCTGCATCAAAATGTATATTTTCTTGTCAAAATGGCCAAAATTTGGCCAAAAGTGGCCCCAGAGAACCGCCAACACTGGCCAAAATCCTGATTTTTTTCTTTTCCACACATATGCTCATTTTCTGAAAAATCTAGCGATATGACCTACCGTTTTTATTTCATTTCTGATATGTCCACATTATCACCATTCTTTTGACATACTGCAACCCCCAAGAAGGATGGACCGTTTCCATGGCAACTACCTCTGAATTCCACGATATTGTGAAACATTGGAGATTTCTGGGCATTATGGCATCATCTGTGGATTTTTAAAGCATTTTCCAGTGAGAATTTCGAGGCAATAAATAAATAAATGATAAAGATTAGAATGTTAGGTTGTTGTTCTTTTAAGCCAAAGTTAAAATAGTAATTTAAGGTCCAAAAATGTCCAATTCTACAGCAAAAACTAGCCAAAATGGCAAAATATACGTGTTTTACGCAATAAACTATCTATTTTGGGGCAATATATATTTGCTTTGGGGTACCATATCTACATAAAAGTTGGAAAAAAGTTCATAGATATGACACAGAATATAGATATTATACATCTATTAAGAATTAAACATTGGCAGATGCAAAATAAAATTGGTAAGAGACCCCCAGGGGCGTAACTGTTGTGGGAAGGGGTGTGCCCGCACTGTACTATATAGAGAGATGGCCAAAAAATCTTTTTTGACTTAATAACACAAACTGTGGTTTTAATTCATCAATGAAGTCCAAATATTATAATTTAGAGGTTTTTTCTGCATCAAAATGTATATTTTCTTGTCAAAATGGCCAAAATTTGGCCAAAAGTGGCCCCAGAGAACCGCCAACACTGGCCAAAATCCTGATTTTTTTCTTTTCCACACATATGCTCATTTTCTGAAAAATCTAGCGATATGACCTACCGTTTTTATTTCATTTCTGATATGTCCACATTATCACCATTCTTTTGACATACTGCAACCCCCGAGAAGGATGGACCGTTTCCATGGCAACTACCTCTGAATTCCACGATATTGTGAAACATTGGAGATTTCTGGGCATTTTGGCATCATCTGTGGATTTTTAAAGCATTTTCCAGTGAGAATTTCGAGGCAATAAATAAATAAATGATAAAGATTAGAATGTTAGGTTGTTGTTCTTTTAAGCCAAAGTTAAAATAGTAATTTAATGTCCAAAAATGTCCAATTCTACAGCAAAAACTAGCCAAAATGGCAAAATATACGTGTTTTACGCAATAAACTATCTATTTTGGGGCAATATATATTTGCTTTGGGGTACCATATCTACATAAAAGTTGGAAAAAAGTTCATAGATATGACACAGAATATAGATATTATACATCTATTAAGAATTAAACATTGGCAGATGCAAAATAAAATTGGTCAGAGACCCCCAGGGGCGTAACTGTTGTGGGAAGGGGTGTGCCCGCACTGTACTATATGGTCTCGGTGAACTAATTCCAAAGCTGACGGGTGAATTTCAGCTGTGGTATGACAAAAATGCTTAGCTAGCTCCAAAACTAGTCATCCTTTCACACCTAAGGTTGTTATTATTTTGATCAGAACATTCTCCTCTTTTAAATTAAGCCAAAAAAATTAGGGGTCATATCGTGATTTTTTTTTCTATGGGCCACGATAGGTCAGAGTGACAGATTGGCCCTCTGGTGGCCAAAGTCAGAAACGAGTCAGCATACAAACAAACTCGATCACTTCCAGCTTGGTATTCATACGCCCGAGCAACAAACTTCACTTAATGGGCAAAAAACAAAAGCCCAGTCCCTACCCATTCCAAAAATACCATATTTGTGGAATAAGGTTGTATATATCTCCATTTATAGGCCTCAATCGTCCCTACCCCCAGTTTTAATAGGGACTATGCAATGGTACTACTCGGATGGATACACCATTTAGTTCACCGAGACCTGAATGCAATATATCTCCAGAAAGGAGTCACCTGGGCTTCTGAAATTTACCCAAATGATGTATCCCCTCAAGACCTCGGACAAGTTTGAAACTCAGTGACCTTGATCCAAATGCCAAGGTCACAAGGCATATTTCCATGATTTTGTTGTGAACGTGATATCTCCAGAAGGGAGTCACCTAAGCTTTTGAAATTAACACCGATGATGTATAACATCAAGACCTCAGACAACTTTGACACTCAGCCACCTCGACCCCAAGGTCAAGGTCACAGGGCATCTTTTAATGATGTTCTTGAGAACACGGGATGTCTAGAAGGGAGTCACCTAGGCTTCTGAAATTTACACAAATTATGTATACCGGCAAGACCTCAGAGAATTTCGAAACTCAGTGACCTTGACCCCAAGGTCAAGCTTACAGGACATATGTTAGGGGACCTGCAGATGCTCTTCTTCTTGTTAACCCTTTAACATGCATGCTTTTTTGATGGCTTGTCAATTACCCGTCATTGAACTAAGTTACGCACACTTTACGTAGTGTGCATAAACTCACCGTGGTAAACTACAACAAGCCTGAAATGGCACTGGCTAGCGGTATGGTCACTAAAAGTTTTTGAAAATGTGCGTGTGGCCGTGACATTCATCACAGGGGCTGAATTGATATCCAGGCCTCTCTCCAAGCACCACCGATGACAGAAGTAAGACCGGAATTGTATATATGCTAGATATATATAACATTTTTACCCCACTAACTCGCCCTGTAGATTTTTTTCACAAGAGAAAGGTGGCATTTCTACCATAACATGATAAATTTAATACTTGAAAGGGAGGCTCAGTGAAGCAAATGGACCTCAACTGTATCTGCCACAAATTAAGGTTTTTTGCCACTGATGGTCTTAGTCATTTCTAAACCTGTCTCAGAAGAGTCGTGTGAACCAAGTATTTGATCTATACAGATAGTTGGAATGTGGAAGTTTGATTATTAGGGCCTTCTCTCAGGTTTAGTTTGCATCACATTCTCGTTTAGTTTGCATCTTCTCGTTTAGTTTGCATCTTCCCCTGTTTAGTTTGCATCTTCTCCCGTTTAGATTGCATCTTCTCCCGTTTAGTTTGCATCTTCCCCGTTTAGTTTGCATCTTCTTTCTTCTAACCCCAAAGTTTGTGTTTACCTTGCATCTTTGGTTCAGTTTGGTTCATTTTCAAATGTGATCTCTTGTATTTTTGCCATATTCTAGTATGCTTTCAAGGTCAATAAGTCAAGTAGATTTTGTAGCATGAAAAGCTAAAGTTATATGCATTTCAAGGCAGATGCAAACTAAACGAAAATATAAGGAAGATGGAAAGTAAACCCAGGATTGGGGATATGATTTTTAATGCTAAGCAGTTATGTTTTAATGTTCATTTTTTGTGATACAGTGCGTCACATCAAATATTACAATAAATGATTGGTTATATGTGTGTATATATATATATATATATATATATATATATATATATATATATATATATAATATATATATATTACATGTATGTACGTACGAACATACGTGTATGTAAATATTTATGTATCTATCTGTCTATCTATGCATGTATGTATATGTGTATGTATGTATGTATGCATGCATGCATGCATGTAAGTATGTATGTATCTATGTATGTATATATTTATGTATATATGTATTTATGTGTGTGTCTAAAAAGTATTCGGTGTAGCTGTAGATTTTATTCTTTAATAATGATTATCGCAGGAGTTAATATCAAAGGATCGAATGAATGAGTACCACAGAAGTAGGCAAATAATACCACTGCAATTTCAAAAAAGGTATGGATTTCTACCTGCAGTATAGTAATTTAAACTCAAGACAAGCCAAATACTTTTTCAGTGAGACCTCGTGTCAGGATTTGTGAATATACCAACATCATATAAGGCTGATATAGCATATTGTTCATTTCGTTTGGAAAATAAAAGATATGTTTAATCTTAGCTGACTGGATCAAAGGTTAGTTCACAACAATGGGCAGAGTCCAGACATTAAGTAGATAAATGATAGTGTTTGCTTCCGCTCAAGGGGCTAAGCAGATCAAGAACAATTGTTATACACAGATAGATAGATATGTATATATATATATATATATATATATATATATATATATATATATATATATATATATATATATATATATATATATTTATATATTAAATATATATATATATATATATATATGTGTGTGTGTGTATACATATACATATATATATATATATATATACATATATACATATATCTATCTATCTATATATATATATATATATATATATATATATATATATATATATATATATATATATATATATATGTATACATATATGTATACACACACACATATATATACATATATATATATATATATATATATATATATATATATATATGGTTGTGTGTGTATTATGTATGTATGTATATACGTATGTATGTATGTGTGTGTGTCTGTGTATGTAGATATACATACATACATACATACATTCATACATACATAGATACATACATACATACATACTTACAGATAATATTTGTATGTATGTTGTAATAATATACGTGGTCTAAGGAAGGCCTGGTTAACTAGTCTAAATCATGTACTAGGCTGCATGCCAAGCGAGATATATCAAAAGTTCACTGCTAACATTGCCAGAAGATATCTATCTGCTGATATTGGGCCATTTCAAGGTCAGCATGAAAACAAAATGGTAAATAATATTTTTTCGTTCGCAGGAGTATTCTCACCAGATTAATTCATGGATATTAGCATACAGCGAAATATCTATATCCTAGTTGTTCATGGAATTTCTGTATTTCGAGGTAGAAGACAATTATGAATTATGGATTCAGCCAGGTTAACTGTCATGCTTAATTAAGAAGTCAGGTTATAGGTTTTGCCAGAGACCTGAATACAAGTTTCCGTGTTGTGCCAGAGACGTTACAGTTTATGCTGGTTATAAACAGGTAAAAGCAAGGTTAGAATATGTCCACATTTTAAACCAATAGTAATCTGTATTCTTATATATTAGTCTCTGCAATATGTGCGTGTTTCCTGCTTTTGGATTAACTATTAATATATATGGTAATAACTAATAAATCACATTGTTGAGATATTATTCGTTACATGTAAAGTAAGAGTGTTCATTTCATTGAATTTAACTTTTTTAAATTTACAGTCTAGGCAATTGATTGGTGCCAGTCAAATTCTGTTCAAGACTATAATGGCAGATGGAGTGGTATAACTGAAATATCAAACGTTAAGTCAATACAAAACACTTGTTGGGTCACCTGTAACAATCTGTGATCACAACAATCCCACATACACCCTCACCTGTAGGTGTGCATTCATGGCGCACCCTTTACCCTCACAATGGGGTAGAGGACTCGGTCAACCATACAAACCCGTGTTTTGAAATGTGCGCTCAGCATTGTATTATATATGTGCACAAGAAAATATGCTTTTTGCTACATATTAGAGCCTGTGGCGTACAGTGGTTTCCTATTCATGACAGCAGAAAAGGTACACTAGTATCAACTCCAGTCAACCGCAATCGAAACTTCGTCAAACCTTGGCAGAAATCAGGTGTATGCATATATAAACCACGCCAGGGCCCCGTGTAGGGAACTTAGATATCATTATTGACAATACTATTATATCACGTTGTTAAGAATTTGGAGTTTCGATTATCTGCACTTTTTCTACCATAATTTCAAGCTGTCATGAGGAGTCAGTATATTAGTAGTAGCGCTAGCAGAAGAACTAGCAGCAGCAGCTGTAGCACTTTGGGTACCGTAAATTCTCGGAAATCTCGGCCACTATGATTAATTTACAAAATAATTACTGGGGAATCTCGCCCCCCCCCCCCCCCCCCCCCCCCCCATCCATCCAGAGAAAGTCCGATACAAGGTGATAGGAGTGGAAATGAAAGGAATGGAAAGTAGTATGAAGCTAGTGGCGCTGGGCGCAACACAGCGCAAAGGTTAGGCAGGTATGGTATAGGAATGGATCCGTGCGCCAAAATATGTAGGCCGGCGCACAGATCCATATCTCAAGGGGAATGGATAGAGATGTAATAGTAATGAAATATGAGGAATATGGGTAGTGAATAAAAGCAAATTAGTGATCGTGTAAATATTTAAAGCTAAGTTCACCTGGGAAAAAAGGTCTGATTTGGAAAATATTTGTTACTGAAATACCATAAAGGTGAGAATATGGGGAATTCAAAAACATTAACCAGAATTTGCCCCCCCCCCCCCCCCAATATGATACGGACCACCTCTGGGTCATGGACTATTATGATGTATTCAGTTCAAAAGCAATCTCTGTGTGTTTCTCATAACTGGGAATTTGTCATCATGCTGCAAGTGTGATCTGCTACATAAAATTAAAGTTATTTCATAATCATACTTGTATGGTTATCAATTTGCCAACACCTGTAAAATATAATAGCCCACTCCTAAACTAATAAACTAATCTGACCCCTGGTGGCCAGGATTGAAACCGCATAAAATCTCCTGATTTTGGATGGTTGAATGTTAACAGGTATGAATTATATAACTTGGTCAGAAATCTTCAGATTAGCTACTGATTTGCCAAATTTCAAAAATCATCCACCATTCCTCAAGAATAAATTTATTTTCTAGCCAAGAGCCAAGAATTTCATAATATGCTGAACATAGTAAGTATTTGATCTTGAAAGATCACAAAATGTCTGGAAAGATCACACAATGTAAATGTTGTTGATGAAGACATTTTCAGTTCCAAAGCTATCTGCGTGTTTTTGAAAACTGTGTGTATATTATCATGCAGCAATTGTGATCTGCTAAAATTAAAGTTATCCTATTAACATATGTTTCCATGATTACCAACTCTAAAGGCCCGCTCCTTAAGCAAAAGTACTAACCTGGCCCCTCCCAGAATTGGAACTAAACAAAATGAAACCAAAAGACGTCGCAGTATAGTAAACCGCCTGATAAGTGAAATATCCTGATTTTGGATTGTTGAATGTTGATGGGTATGCCAACGTACGTGCACAATATCAATTGATCAATTCATAACACACGTACCATGATTTAAGAACTTATGGCCAGTTTAGCAATATTCTCAGAATGAGGCATCTCCGTAGTATAATAGTATACCGTAGGTGTACGTCCTATACATATTTCGCTGTTTCGTTATACGCGGAATTACCGTAAAGTCATTCCCCTTTTTCGACATATTAGCTAAAAGTACACGGGCGCGAACATATGCCAAAATTTTTCCCATATATAAGCTTCAGACAATGTTTCAATCGCACGCATGACTTGATTTTTTGGCCGCTCAGTTTCATCAATAAACTCGCTAACATAAACCGTTATTACGAAGAATTTTGTTATCGCACTTTTCCCTATACACCTAGTATATTGCCAACTTGGCGAGTGGCAGAATGCTGAATCAATGAATGTCCTACGGGACGTGCTACCCTACAGCACGTCTGATGCCGAAGTGGGTCCAGACATTATTTAGTCCTTTGCTCCCCGACAAGTGGTCAAGGGATTACTGCTTGAAAACGTTGTCCTTAATTTCGTGTGTTGGAATTCCATAAAGTAAAAGGTTGGTTCTTGTAACCACTTGGCACCTAGAGCAATCATTTTTCCATTTTGGGGAGTCTGCTTTTAGCCGCATTTTTCCTTAAGGGGGAGACCAAACTTTTTTTTATAGCACAGTTCCCGTTAGCCTGCCTCCCAGGCCATATTTAAATGTCCTCCCTTGTGGATAGATGGCACTGCGGTATACTAGGAAGTCAGTTGGAAATACAGACTGCAGCTCAGGTCAGATCAGTGAAAGAGCCAGATATCACCGACTTGTAGCAAGTCTAACTTCCCGCTGGTGTCCTTTGAGCCTTGAATTGAAAGATTTTTCAAAAACTTTATGAGTTAGCTAGCTAAATTTAGACCGCAAAAGTCCGCCTATGCACTAGTTCAACAATGGTAATGGACGTGTTGTGTTGCGCATCATTTGTTTTCCTTTGAAACTGTCGCCAGATCATGACATACAAATCATCCTAAACAGTGAACTAAAGTGTAAAAAGATAACATCTCTTTACGGGTTATCCGCACATAGTGCAGAGTGTGAGAATGTTGCCCTCTCACGAGGCGCAATGCCTGTCCTGTTACCAAGGAAGATGGCGGTGACGTCAATTCCACTAGAAAATAAACATGGGACGTTTCCAATCTATACGATAATACCAACTTTTTTAAAAACTTTGGTGACGGATTCCAAAACTGCCGAATTAATGTTTTGCTGCTGCTTTATCCAAAAATCCTAAGAAATGTTTGATTTCAGTAAAAACACTCAACACTGGGTAAAGTCATTACAATTAGGTTCATCATCAACGAATCTGCAGGCAGGGCATTTTTTCAATGATATACCTCTAATAAGTGGCTGTATACAAGGAGACCTCTTTCCAAGGGTTTCATAATTTTCGAATTGCTGCATCTATAGTATATTATTACTTGTATTGAAAGATATTGGCTCATGGACTTGGTGGCGCCATCTACTTTCAGAAGTCCGCAACATTGCATAGCTTAGGAAGGTAGACTCTTTATCCGCGCAGTCCTCAGCAAGGAGATCAAGGAAACTTAAGAGCTTGGAATACCCTAAACCTAATCCTAAACCTAGGTTTAGGGTTAGGAATCAAGTCCAGGGTTAGGGTTAGGGCTAGTCTTAGGGTTGGTAACCTTAGCCCTAACCCTGGACCTGATTCCTAGCCCTAACTCTAACACTATCCCTAGTTAGGGTATTCCAAGCTCATACGTTTCCTTGACCTCCTTGCTGAGGACTGCGTGGATAAATAGTCTACCGCTTAGCAATGTGAATGTATGCTATGCACGGGGGCAGGCTAGTATTGTTTTAATCATATCTATTATCCAATGAGGGCTCAAAGTTTTCTTTTGAGGTATAATGATACTTATTGACAAAGGTTAACATTGACCAATAACCAAAGGTCTGGGGATATATTTTGAAAGGTTTTGAGGAGAAGCACAGCAAGAGCTCCATGCTTCATCACAATTTAAAACCACACTTAAAATGCACCATGAAGAATTGAAACATGCGAGGAGCGTACCGGGTGGAAATATTGAATCCCCGAGAATGAAACAGGGCGATTAACACTTGCGTAGACTAGGTTCCTAGTCCCTAAAAAGTTGACATTCCCTTCTGTGCTGACCAAGCAGTGTGGTGTAGTGCCAGGTATGGTAGATAGATGGCACCACCTGATCCTCAGATCTCTATAGGTTTTAGAATCAAACTGAATCCTGGTGAGATAAGTGTAAACTAAATGGACCACTATGGCCACCTCGTCTAAAATATTTGGTGCTAACAGAAAATACATATAACAGCCTAGAAATCTAGGCTAACCCTTGCGCTAACGGTGGCTAATTTGGCCAATACGACATGACGCAAAAAGACAACAACCTGCAAACTGACTGAAACCCTGGCACATGTGTACTCATCTGAGAGTACTCAGCGAGAACTATACAATTGTATTGTACGTATGCTTAATTTACTGAAATTATATTTTGTTACAGAATTCTATTCAATAGTACATTTTTTTCAATAAACCCAGAAATGTCTGTTAGTGCAGGAATTAAACAGGGCGGTTTAAATGATATGATGCTATATCCAGGTATTACCTTATCTACACTCTATCATAAAACAGAGTCACAATATCAAACACAAAATACTGCAAAAGCCCGAAAAGCATATATTTCACCACAGGTACAATTACCATCATCAGGAATTATATGGGGACCAATACATTACACCACAAGTACAATTATCATTACCATGAATTAACGCGGGACATTTATTGCTTCAAATTATTGAGGACTACTGACCCATAGGCGCAAATAATGTAAATTCGTAAAAGATTGCGTTAGTTTAATTTTTGCGGGTTTTAGCGTTTAGCCTCGGACGCAAAATTAGTATTAGCAATAATTAGTGCTGTCACTTTAAGTGTATAGCTGGCACTCCATGTCGCAGCTAATTTGCAAAGATAAAAACTGCAAAAAATGATTTTCTGTAAATTCGCAAAATTCACTCTTACACAATCTTTTGTGAATCTACAGTATCATTACCAGGAATTAATGAGCGCCAGTACATATAACCACAAATATAATTATCATCATCTGGACTGAAAGAGGGCCATTAATTGCACTGTAAATACACTTGCTATTACCAAGAGCTAACAAGGGCAGACATATTGCATCGCATATATAAGTATTATCACCAGCGAAAAATTGTACAGCAAATAAATTGCACAACACGTACAATAATCATCGTGATGAACCAAAGAGGGCCGATATATTTTGCCACACATATAATTGTCACCAACGGGAAATAATGAGAGCCAGTATATTGCAACATGTATGATACAATCACATCAGACACAATGACTGATTACCAAGAATTAAACGTTAACAGGGTCAATTTATTTGAAATATGAACACTTACACAGGCGTATGAAGATGAATACAACAGGGTCAATATATTACAACACAAACAATTACACGAGCATAACAACTCAAGGCCAACAATTCAATAGGGTCTCAATGTAAGTAAATACAGTGACGACATTTAATTCCTGCACTAAATGCGTGGGCAGCCCGAGCATAATACACGACCGCACGTCCGATTGTAACCCAGTTTCTTAGTCCTGGATGTGTGAATGACCTCACTACTGAACGTAGCTTTGATTCGCAAGCTACGCGTGTCATGGATGTGCTTGGCTTATTTTTTGACATGTTATCAATGGGTATTTGAACAACCAGACACTGGCAGACGTCCGGTGGACTGGTGCAGGAATTAAATGTCTGTGCCGTACACAATTACACAATCATAATAATCATTATTGGGAAGTAAATAGTGCAAACATACATATGTATGACCACACAAACAATTGCACAAACATACTAACTGATGACCAGGAGTGCAACAGGTCAAAATATACGAACACAATTCAAACAATTACACAATTACAAAAAAGCATTACTATAGGAATTTAACAGGACCAATGTATTACTACAAAAACAAGTACACAAGCATAACTAGAAGACTCACTATAACATTCTTTATGATTGATTAAAAAATATATTGTACATTGTATATGATGAAAGTCTATCTGATAATATTTATGATTGTATTAGGTCCATTATATTTTTAACACTTGTGCATTGCATGTAATAAATGTCGTTTTCTGGATTTGACAATAAACTATTCATCAACAGCAACAACAATTGATGACCAGAGATAAACTAAGTAATCAATCAGGTCAACTTATTAAAGCACGAACAATAACGTGAAAGCGATAATCATCACCTATAATAACGCAGGGTCAGTATACTACACCATGAACACTTACACACGTACAATTCAACTGAAGGAATTACTGTAAATCACTTGATTATAGCGGGAACAATGAGATAGCGATAATAGCGCTCTGCCCATATGCGCTATTATGAAATCCCCGTCTTTATTAAATTCTTTATTGAACTTGCTGCTGCTGTTCCCGTTTACCGCTATACTTATATCACGCTATCCAGGGCAATAACGTAATTGCGCTGTATAATGTTCACGCCATATTTAAGTGATTTACAGTAAATAGGGACGAAATATTGCAACACACAATTACACAAACACAATATATAATCCTCACAAGGGATTAAACAGGATCAATATATAACTACGAAAACGACTACACGTGCACAATCGATAAGTCACCACCAGGAATTATACAGGTTGAATTTTTTTATAATTTTTATTCCAATATATTTATGGCAAATACAGTTCAAGTTTAGGTTCAATAAAAAAGTATCTTTCCTATTACTTCATTAAGTTATAGTATATGGGAGAGCATTTGCACAGAAAGAGTGGTGTTCTATTATTACAGGTTGAATATATTGCAACACGAAATATTACAATAAACGGTAATGCTATTGTAATAAATAGTTTAATTATTGTCCAATCCAGATTATTGCAATTTTTAAATGTAAATACAGAGTTAAAACAGAGCCAGCCAAATAGGCTTATAAAATCATACCTACATACAATTATATAATTAAATACAAGTTAAACTGTTAATCATCATCATATACCATACACTACATTATCATCATAATTATCCCATGACCTGGAGAACACTGTAAACAGTGTGTACACTAAACAACTATCTTCACATATCGTTAAACAGGGCCGATGTGTTTTACACACGCATTACAAGAGAACAATCACCAGATACTAAGGAAGGTTTAACCCATTAGTGCTTAAAGGTTGATGCAGAAATTGTTGTCTGGACCTGTGGTACTCAAGGCAATAACTTTGACATTGAGAATAATTTCACATAATATCTGAAGAAGAGTTGTAGGGAATGTTTTAATGAACATTTCTCCATCAAATATTTTCCTAACTTTTGGCTGCAATATTTCATCAAATTTGTCAGGCTGCTTTTGGCTGCCGTGAGCATTAATGGGTTAAGCTGAGGTCTACGCATAGTCTTATACATATGAAAATAGCTTAGACAAAAAGTTATAAATATTGGACTAAATGCTGTTGTTTCTGGTGGATATAACAATTCCTCTGAAATTATTTTTCAAATATTCCTCTATTTAAAGAGTCATGTTTAAAGTTGTCACATACCTGTTAACTGTTATCAGTAGATATCCATAGCCTAATTCCTTTCTTATTGGAACTATCATGCAGCCATGTATTGTTCTATTGGACAAATAGGGAAAGTGCATTGTGGGCAAGCATTGTCAGATAGCATCTCAAGAAAAATCTACAAAGGCTGACAAGGAAAATTCACCACCTCGTACAGGTATATATGGAAATTTAATTTTTGAAAAGTTGCTCGAGAATATTCTGGAATTAGGAATTTATGAGCATGCAGCAACTGTGATCTGCTACAAAAAATAAGAGTTATTTCATTTACATTTGTGTATGATTATTAATTTGCCCACTCTTTGAAATATAATGGCCCACTCATAACCTTAACTACAAACCTGGCCCCTGGTGGCCAGAATTAGAATTAAATAAAATGCCACGAAAGATGCCCCAAAAGAGAACTGCGTGAAATCTCCCAATTTTGTATGGTTGAATGTAAATGATAGGTTTGTTGTCAACGCATTTGTACGCTACAGACGTGGAAAAACTGAATGACCTCAATGTCTGTACTTGTACTAAGACCTAGTTTGAAAGCAGCATATCTGGTAACAGCAGTGCATGAGAGACGTCAGTCATATCTAGACTGCTCAGCTCACACAGTAGATCCTCCTCTCTGCAGGCTAGTCTAGCTAAACCGAGGATGTCTTGGAAGGGACAGACAACTGTTGGAAGCGGTGAGTGATACGTGGTTCATATTGCTCTGTTTGTTATTTAATTTAGGAACCCCTGCTTCAGGAATGGGGCTCCGTTGTTACCTATTTGTTATGTTATTGTATTTTTTTGTTCTTAATTTGTATATGTATGATTTTGTAACCAAAAGTTACAGCGAATAAACACACTACTACTACTATTGCACGGGCTGTTCTAGACTGTACCATTCAGTATTCGTCGTCAAATATCGTGCATCAAACCTCCAGTCTCTCATAGTGAGTGAACTACACTGCATGTAACTAGGTCACTAATGTCACAGTCAGACCGTTCGGCATCGTCACCTCAAAACGATATTATCCTACTATGTACTATGTATTTTGTGTGTAGCTAATGTCTACTTATCTTACTGTAGAATAGGAAATTAATCCGAGTGGTTTATTCTGCCGAACCTTTCCGAGTGTGGTCAGTTTGGTATAAAGAAAATCGCATGAACAATTTCTGTCATTATTAAAAATGTTAACCTTCAATATTAACTTTTCGGGATAAAAAATCTCGGAAAATCCAAAATCACAAATTCAGTTAATTTGCACCTCGGATTAATTTCCAATTCTACCTGTAGTATGTTTTTATTCTTATCTATCGTTTTAACCTTTTTCCAATTCAATATTATACTTGAATGCATATAATGTCTGATTTTGTATCAACCAAATGCAGTCAATGTACATACAATTTACAATACAATACAATGATGTTCATATCGCATATACGTATGTGTGGATTGTCTCAATATCTAAACGGAAAATATCAACCCAAAGCGGGCATCTGGCAATGTTATATGTGTATGGCCAAATAGATGCCTGCCCCTATTAGTCAGGGCTGAAATCTGGGAAAGGGCCTTATTTAAGGAGTTTCAGGCATTTTGGGATAAAAGTGGTTTGCCAACGGTTTTAGAATAACTTGTTGGTGCTAAATCTGAATATGATGGATACCAAAGTCAATTTTCAGTTTTAAGCCCCAATTTTGCATTTGTCCGAAACACCCCAAAATATGCAAAAAGGCCCTCAAATGGTCAAAATGATAGGTATAAGGGTAGGAAAGACATACTAAAATATTCATAACTCAACTGAGACCAAACATAGGGATGAGTGTTTGGTATCAAAATGTTGGTCTGAACGAGAAGTACCTTTTGAAATACTTATCACATGACTCACTATGACTCATGATGTAATAAAGGTCATTCAAGGTCAAAATGGCTGCCAAATCAAGAATCTGGGATTTTCCCATAAACTATAGTTTCCATTTATAAACTTCTCAGTTTTTTTCAAAGGTATGTATTTCTTATCTGTTGCCATTTTTCTAAAGGAGTGCCTTTTAGTGGAGTTGTTAAACATTTTAGAAAGTTCATTGATTAGAATTATAAGTCCAATTTAGAGATTTAAGGTACAAAGTAGGGTACCAGGCCCACCTGGAGCCCCCTAAAATGGCCTAAAATGGTAAAAATTTGAAAATCAAAATGACTGTATCTTATGTTTTACCAGTCGTAATGGAGAAGATGATGCATCAAAATATCAGGTTTAATTTTCTCTTTAATCTGAAAGATGATGGTAAAAATATTCTAAAATTAAGTGGTCATTGAAGGTCAAATGAAGGTCAAAATGTCATTCTTTATCCTAAAGATTCAAATTTTGATAAAGGGGTTTTGATGAAGTAGTTGTGTTATATCATTATATAATTTCCAAACCAAGATACCATAATAACTGACAGATATATTACCTTAAATATAGTCCACTAAGACCTTCTGTACCATTTACCAGTGAAAATGAAGTTGTCTTAAGTAAATATGACAGCATGGAATGCGGCATTTTGTTATATGATGCTTATGATAAGTGTTAAAAGGCGGCTTGTGAGAAAGTGTTAGTATGGGACCACTATTTAGGTCATAAAAGTTGTGAGAACCAAATATCATAGGCATTCTTTGGTATCAAAATGCTTACAAGTTGTAAGACAATCTTTCCATTTCATGCAACCAACCTAGGGTAGGGTATATTGTTGTGGTATTAGAGGTCATTCAAGGTCAAACTAACCCCAAATAACATAATCTAAAGGTATTTCATCTTTGAATTGTTCAGATAGCAGCTTATTAAACTCTCCTGGAATAACTATTTCATCCAGGAAATATCTTTCGGTGAGAAATATCTTTTAAAAGGATTCTCTGACATTTCCTGAGTCATTTCAAGACAAAGTCTGGTCCAATCTTGAATATTAAGGGACCAGAATGCCTGATTACCGATGCACTCAGATATTTAAGTGAAGCAGCAGAAAGTTTACATAACAGAGTCATATTCAATGCATATATGGTATGTCAGCTTCCATTTTCAATGAGGAGAATACGCCTTAAAACTTGCCTATTGTGTTTTTCATGTACTTATAAAGGCAGCGTAAAATATAAAAGAAAATTTGTCTAGGAAAAAATGAAGGTCAAATGAAGATCAAAATGTCAATTTTCTATAAAAATTCAAGTTTTGAAGAAGAGATATAGGTGAAGAAGTTGTGTTTTGTCATTACATAATCTCCTTTGCAAGTTATCACAATAATTGACAGACAGAATACCTTTCTATGCTTTTCCCCAACATGTTTACCCTTTACCAGTGAAAATGAAATAGTTTTAAGTTAATATGCAGATGTCGAATATGCAAATGGGCAATTCATGCCTATAATTAGTGTTTAAGATAGAGTTGTGAGAAAGTGCCAGTATGGGACCACTATTTATATCATAAAAGTTGTGAACACCAAACATTATAGGCATTGTTTGGTATCAAAATGCTTGTTGTTCGACAATCTTTCCATTTCATGGAGCCAACCTAGGGTAGGATATTTTGTTGTGATATTAGGGGTCATTCAAGGTCAAACTAACCCCAATTACAAGATTTAAGGCTTTTCGTTTTGAGAATTGTTTGGTAGTAGCTCATCAATTTTTCCTAGAATACATACTTTGTCTTGCAAATATCTTAGGTGAGAAATATCTTTTAAAAAGGACATGCTTTGCCTCCTTTTAAGGTTATTTCAAGACAAAGCCTGTGCCTATCTTAAATAGTTAGGCACCAAAATCACAAAATGCCTGATTATAGGTGCACCCAAATATCAATGTATGAAGCTGCAGAAAGGTGACACCACAGACTCATTTATAATGGTATGTCAGTTTTCATTTTCAATAGAACATATTTACCTTTTAACTTGCCTATTTGTGTTTGTCATGTGAGGTTGAAGATACTGTGAAATAATATTGAGATTTAAGGAAAAACTGAGTGTCAAACCAATGTCATCAGGGTAAATTGAGCGCTTTGGCCTTTGAAACAAAGATATATATACTGCAGTTGCATTTTGGTCAAATGAGTATTGCCCATTTGCTTGAAAAGAATATTTGATAATCATGAAATCAATTGAATAGTTAGCTTACAATAATTCCAGATAAGAATAAGTCGCATTTACCTGTGGAGGTAAAAGACTGAGACTGTAACCGAGATTTTACCTAATTCTGATTCAAATTCAGTAGTAAATTAATCCAAGGTCAAACGTACAAATAATTAAAGTATTTATTAAAATGAAGTAGATTTGTAGTCTTCCTACTACAGTTAAGTTGTCAATGGAATATTAAAGGCAGTGTAAGATATTAATATTTCAAGGAAAAAAAGGTCAAATTAAGGTAAAAATGTCAAGTCAAAAAGTTCAAGGATAGCTTATTGATACTCTTGGTACAAACTTTAGTAACTTTCTGAATTTGGAGGCCAGCAAAGATTAATAAGCTCAGTTCAAAGCTAGAATTGTTTTCTTAGCTCATGCAGTAGAACCAACTTCAGTCATTATTATCCTAGGGTACTTTAATGCATAGAAACAGAACTTTAGGAGTAGAATTGCTAGCATGATGCTAGGTAATTCTCTTTACAATCTCTACAGTTTAAGTAAATTTCCTAGTGTGACAGTCCCTGTTCGATTTTAGAGGTCATTGAAGGTCAAGATGAGCTCTGGTGCATGTTTTTGAAATTCTCACCTCAGAAGATGTCAGCTTTTTTACTATTTCCTTTGATGTAAATATTTTGTCACTCATTACTGTCTTCAAAACTCACAGAGGTTAAAGGAATTTCTATTTGAACACTTATTTAACCGTGTTATTTAGCTGTTTATTGAAAGAAGCCAAAAGACCACCACTGCTTAGGAACGCACATAAAATAGTCACAGATAGCATGACTATCAGCGAAAAATGAACCGAATCCTAAATTGGGATTTTTCAATATGCTTGTTTTCCAAAATGGATTAAGGTATGTAAACATAATTCAATTATACACTCGGTCGTATGTGCTTGATTTGATTATTACAAAAAAGAATAAGTGAACTGTGGTGTTCTACCTCATGAACCTCCAGAGGTTATCATGACTTGTCTTGGTATAAAAGCCTGAATCTTGACATTAATACTAGTTTTTAACCCCCAGATACAAAGAAAGTTGTCTTTAAATGGAAATTCTGAACTGTCAAAACTGAACTGACAGGAATGATTAAAATATCCTAGAATTAAAGGATGATAATTTTATAAATCATATGAATAGATTTATAAAATGGTTGTCATTGAATTCTAGAAATTGCCACACGTTGAGCACATGCACAGTTAAAAACACTGGAGGGAAAACAACAAGAAAAAAATCCAAATATTCAATTTATAATGGAATTTAGTATCTACATATATTGGAATGATGATAAAGAAATCGTATTGATTAGTACTTTTTCATCATAATGATCATAACATCATCGTCTCCTATTGAATTCCTAAGAAAACATCAATAGGCTTGCTCCTAGGTAAGAAATGAAACTTTCTATTTCTTGACCTCGAAATACAATCAAAAGCAACTCATTTCATCTGGTTATAGTAATGTAGCCGTAAACTAACTCAGTTCCTGCATTTCATGACTAAAGTCATGAATACTCTATTTGACCTCTTGACCTCAATCTTTTACAACATCTATATTTTACACTGGCTTTGATCCTTAAATGAAAAGAAATGATATGTAGCAAACATTTTGATACTAATAAACCTTGTGCATGGAGCTTCTAGATAAATTCCTAGCAGTCTCATTATTTGACCTCCAAATAGATGCAAATCAACTTGTTCTTATCTGGAAATGTTACTAGAGTTGTTAACTAACTGCTTTTTATTTCATGAATGTCAAAAATACCTTGCAGGTATATACAATTACTCATTCGAACAAGACTCCATTGCAATATACAGTTATATGCCCCAAAGTCACGAATACTCTCTTTGACCTTTTGACCTTCATTTTTCCTTAAATCTGTCTTTGCTTGTACGTGAAGTACACAATAGGCAAGTTAAATAGCTTATTTCTCCTAGTGAAATGAAAGCTGACATTTCATAGTATATGACTGTTATGTCACCTTTCTGCTGATTCACTTAAATATTTGGGTGAACCCGTAATCAGGCAGTTCGCCATTTTGGTCCCTAAATATTCAAGATTGGTCCGATCTGTGTCTTGAAGTACCTCAAAAAAACTTTGTACCTGTTTCGTACGTGAAAATATTAGCAGGATAAAATATGTATTCCAGGAAAATTTAATAAGCCACTTAATGGACAATTCAAAGACGAAATGCCTTAATTCGTGAAAATGGGGGTTAAGTCCGAAATTGTATGACCTCTAATACCACAACAGAATACCCTAATAACCTACCCTCAAATGGTTGCATGAAATGGACAGATTGTCTTACAACAAGCAATTTGATACCAAACAATGCCTATAATGTTTGTTGCTCACAACTTTTATAACTTAAACAATGATCCAAGACTAGCACTTTCTCACAACCCTATCTTAAACACTTAATATAGGCATGGATTGCCCAACAGCATATTTCACATCTGCAGATTAACTTAAAACTACGTCAATTTCACAGGCAACAGGGAAACGAAATATTGTAAAACATATCAAAGATAATTTATATGTCAATTATTGTGGAAAACTTGGAGATAATGCAATGGCAAAACACAACTTCTTCACCAAAAATCTTTCTTCAAAAATTGAATCTTTTTAGAGAAAAATGACGTTTTGACCTTTATTTGACCTTCATTTGCTCTTTAAACCTCGGTAATATTTTACATTGCCTTTGATCTTACATAAAGAACACAATAGGCAAGTTTAAAGGCTTATTCTACCCATTAAAAATGGAAGCTGACATACCATATGCATCAGACATGACTCTGTTATGTCAACTTTCTGCTGCTTCACTTAGATATTTGAGTGCACTCGTTATCAGGCATTTTGTCATTTTTAGTCCCTAAATATTCAAGATTAGCCCAGACTTTGTCTTGAAATGACTCAAGAAATGTCTGAGAAACCTTTCTAAAGTTATTTCTCACCTAAAGATATTTCGAGGATGAAATAGTTATTCACTGAGAGTTTAATAAGCTTCTAACTGAACAATTCAAAGATGAAATGCCTTTAGATTATGTAATTTGGGGTTAGTTTGACCTTGAATGACCTCTAATATCCCAACAATATATCCTATCCTAGGTTGGTTGCATGAAAGGGAAAGATTATCTTACAATAAGCATTTGATACCAAACAATGCCTATGATGTTTGGTTTTTACAACTTCTATGACCTAAATAGTGGTCCCATTCTAGCACTTTCTCAAAAGTCGTCTTTTAACACTTATTTTAAGCATGATATAGCCAAATGCCACATTCCATGCCACCATATTTCCTTAAAACAACTTCATTTTCACCGGTAAATGGTAAAAAAGGTATTGATGGACCATATTTGAGATAATATATCTGTCAGTTATAGTGGTAACTTGGTTTGGAAATTATATAGTGACAAAACACAACTTACTGCATCAAAATCTCTTCATCAAAATTTGAATCTTTTAGAGAAAATATGACATTTTGACCTTTATTTGACCTTCAATGGACCCTTAATTTTAGAATTTTTTACCATCATCTTCCAGATTAAAGAGAAAATTAAACCTGATATTCTGATACATCATCTACTCCATTATGACTGGTAAAACTTAAGATACAGTCATTTTGATTTTCAAATTTTTACCATTTTAGGCCATTTTAGGAGGCTTCAGGTGGTCCTGGTACCCTACTTTGTACCTTAAATCTCTAAATTGGATTTATAATTCTAATCAATGAACTTTCTAAAATGTTTAACAACTCCACTAAAAAGCATCCCTTTAGAAAAAGTGGATACAGAAAAGAAATACATACCATAAAAATACTGAGAAAAGTATGAATGGAAACTATAATTTATGGAAAAAATCCCAGATTCTTGATTTGGCAGCCATTTTGACCTTGAATGACCTTTATTACATCATGAGTCATAGTGAGTCATGTGATAAGTATTTGAAAAAGGTACTTCCCTTTCAGACCAACATTTTGATACCAAACACTCATCCCTATGTTTGGTCTCAGCTGAGTTGTGAATATTTTAGGATGTCTTTCCCACCCCCATACCTATCATTTTGACCATTTTTTGGCTTTTCTTACATATTTTGGGGTGTTTAAGAAATTTGCAAATTATAGGCTTAAAACTGAAAATTGACTTTGGTATCCATCATATTCAGATTCAGCACCATCAAATTATATGAAAAACACTGGATACCGACTTTTACCCCAAAATGCCTGGTGAAGTTCCTTTTTCTGATTTCTGACCTGACTATATTAAGAAACAGCATCGGAGTCGAGCATTCAATAACTGTATATATTCACCCGCCCTGGCGAAAATCCTCGCCCGCGCAGAGGTGAGAGACGACGGACACTCAGTGGCAGCACCATAGAATTTGAATTTGAAATTTTGCTTTTCGTCACATTTATGCCAAATGTGGCTAATTCGTGACTAGCCAGTTGTATGTGGTGGAGGAAACCAGAGTTCCCGGCGAAAACCACCGCCTAACCCCAAGTCACTGGCAACTTTCTCACATGTCCAGGCCGGGGGCAGCACCATAGACCACTCGCCTTTGGTGGTAGGCCCTGTGTCCAAACACCGTTGGACCATTTGTGGTGTATCCTTTTGATAAAAGCAATATTCCAAAAATTATCCGACGATAAAAGACAGCAAACAATTCGTGATCATAAGCAATGTAACTTTGACAAGGATAATGGCGCCAAGAAGATATGCTGAACGGAACAATGGACATCGATTGTTACCCCATTTTATCTGGTACGGTGCTTGTATGGTATAGCAATTTGAATTTGAATTTTGATTTTCGTTACTTTCCGTGATGCGGCTAAGTCGTGACAAGCCAGTTGTACGAAGTGTAGGAAACCGGAGTACCCGGCCAAAACCACCACCTAACCCCAGTCACTGGATTCGAACCTGGGCAGTGGTGAGAGGCAGTTAACAGTCATTATTATACCTCACTTGAAGATACTGTATTCTGATTGGTTTAGAGAGATAGCCCAACTAT
This sequence comes from Maea johnstoni, assembly GCA_963942565.1. Classification (NCBI taxonomy): domain Eukaryota; kingdom Metazoa; phylum Annelida; class Polychaeta; order Spionida; family Magelonidae; genus Maea; species Maea johnstoni. The sequence goes on from OZ012691.1 coordinate 23,671,740, forward strand.
GTTGTGAAATTCAATTCCTCAAACGAGGGTGCTAACGTTATATCTTCTTAGTGAGATATAACGTTAGCACCCTTAAAAGTAGGTGAAAGTATGTCATTCCTCAAACGAGGGTCCTAACGTTGTATCTCCATAGGCAGTGACTGCAATGTTACCATGAACTTATAAATATTATAATTAGTTAACTACATAATATCACGCCCTCGGGTGACAGTGCTTACTCAGGGTAGACACTCATGTTGGTAACTCCACAGGGATGTCATATTTGTGTAATGGCAACGCCTTAAACCACAGGCCTTCAGGGCATTTGGACTTAGCTCTAGCAATATGATATTCGAAATTAGATTTAATGAGCTATATTTAAAACTTAACACGTATAACAGCCCTTGGTGAAATATTTCCAAAATTGCTAGATACTAGATTTTTAAAGTACTAGTATTTCCTATGTATCCGATTGTATGCGCGCTGAAGATTCAGTATCTCTACGTTTCCATCTACCCAATATATAGCATCATTTAAGCACATATTTAGATAGAAATGAAAATGTTGCTGACAATAGCTCTAAATCTGACGCGGATGAAAGTAAACATGATTATGACTGTGAGGAGGGTTCTAAGTTTGCGCAAACAGCAATATGATTACGAAATATCACATGTCATAAATACAAAATGTAGCAAACATGAAGATTATCATTTTTTTAATTTCGAAATTATTTTTATTTAAAAAAACTAACATAGAAACCACAATAACATGAGAATTTAACGAATATATATAATGCAGTTTTCATACATATATGCAATAAGGTATACCTGTTAAAACTAACCCTATTTGGTTCTCACAAATTAACGCCTAAAGTAATGCCTAATGTTCATATAGATTAATATGATAATTGAATCAAATCGTTACTAATCTATTTAAATTCATTTTGAAAATCTCTTTTACAACTGTCCATTATTCTATGATATTCCCAACTCTTTGTGTATTTGTAGATGCTATTTGATTTCTGTTAAACTAAGTTATTTGGTTTTCATAGTACTAGTATAAAATTGGTTTTAAATTATTTTAAAGATTTCTGTACCTATCATTCCTACAAGTATCGACAAGCCACAAATGAAACTTTATTAAGTGTATCTATTATTATTTTTGTATCGTCACTAATTCAATGCCTGCATTTTCCCTTATGGAATCAAACGGACGTTTTAGGCCTTTGGTATTAGGATGATATTATTGTTATTTCTGCCATGGTGATGTTAATTGTGGCTGGTCAGTTGTTAATGGTGGAGGGGACCGGACTACCCGTGGAAAAACACCGATTAACCCCAGATCACCCACGAACTTTGGCAGTTGTGGGGGATGGCGGGCAGCCAAAGCGCGTTGCTAGACCAGCCCGGATGTCGGGGTAGCCCCTATATACCCTTGAGAAACTCACATGATTTCTTGATGACAATGTCTCCTTTTTATGTAGTCTTTCGTCGAGTTTTATCAATTGAGGACAAAATGTGATAAATGTTGACCCTGTAAGGGAAAGCAATTAAACATGACGTGGAAGCTGTCCAATTAAACACCTGGAAACTTAGACAAAGAAAGTTGTCAGAGATATTCCAAGTCCTTAAGTCCCTCTGACCTCCTACCTCCCCTGACCTCTTTTATTTGTGGTTGCAATTTCAGATATCAAGTACAAGGAGGGGTTTGAGGTGACTGATGATGTGAAGAGTGCCTTTCATCAAAATGGCTACATTTTTCTACGGTACGAACTTCAACGTCACTTTGTCTCAGTCATAAACTAGACCTTAAACCATCGGTGGTGTATGTGATTTACCCACTGTGTTGCTGCGAGGCGAAGCCGATCAACTTCGAAGAATTAGCATACGCATTTTCCGCATGGTCTGTGTACATGTGTTTTGAAATACGGGGGAATTTCTTCCACGAAGCACAGGGCAAGATAAGTTTGGCTGAGAGCTCTCGCCCAATACCACACCATAGATGATTCTGCATACTACAGAGCAACAAAAGCTTGTCTTTGCCCTCTTGCGCTCTTATCAAAAACTCTTATCAACGCGGTTTCTTAAACTATATCGTTCTCGAGCCTCAGACCAGTATTAAGTTCTGTTTCTTTGGAAAAGGAAAGCAACAACATGTATCTACTCATTCGTGTAGATTGTTAGGTGCAATATATGATAGGGATAGCGATTACATGTAGTATAGTCTGTGCACTGTTGCTACTTTTTGTCAAGATTGAAATCATGCATGCATTACTATAGTATGTGGAGCAGTCTATAAGAGCGTGTATATGATATTGGAAGGTATTAGATTTCTTAGATATCTGTATTACGATAATACTAGTCCATGAAACATACCAGCATAGTTATTTGAGAATGTTTGCCGAGTAGCCGAAATGCCATTACTATTTATTCTATTACTAAGTTTAGAAATACGCCTGTACTTCCATCTAGCTATTTTTGCAATATATAACGTTTCATTGATTCAGTGGATTGCTCGACGGAGAAGAAATAAACAAATTAAAAACCGCTTTGGAGAATGACAAGTGTCTCAAGGAAAAAAGTTTTGACCGTTCGGACGGCATGGGGAAATTGGCTACCTACTACTGCTGGAACCATCCCGGAAATGACGTCACAGGGATGGTGGCGCGGAACGAGAAAGTGGCGGGAACGTTCGAAAAGGTTCAGTAGTAATTCGGACTATTTCATCACCTCAGCCATGCCTTTACTACGATGCTGCAGGTGTGAACTGCAGAAAAGAAATCCGCTGTTTTTCTGGAAAACAGCAGAATTTTTTCCACCGTTTTCCATAAACAGCAGAAAAATAGACGAAAAATTCAGCTGTTTTTGGAAAACGGTGGATTTTTCCTGCTGTTTTCCATAAAAACTGGATTTTTTTCTGCCGTTCACACCTGCAGCGTCGTACTTTACCGCTCCAAAAAGGTCGGACCTTCTTGGCGGTATCTTCCGAATTACAGAATATTTTAGAAAATATTTGAATGACAAAAGAGGCTCAAAAATAAACCTATGACTCTTTCTCAAGTGGTTGGCAAATGTATGTTGAATTTTCCAGCTTTTTTTCCAAAAGTAGCAGACGACATATATCTAGCGTAAATCTAAAGCGAGGATTGCCTAAGAGATATTGTGCACGAAATGCCATCGTCCTTGCCAATGAAGTTGTCATTTAATTTCCATCAGGAAAGTCATTTCATTTCGGGGGTTAATTGCATTTTCTTTTTTAAAAGGTTTTACTTTAAAAGTTTAAATGAAAAAAAATCCTGTAAAGGTAAAAACCGTTTTCGCAAGAATGGCATTCCATATTTGTAACATCTTACGATTTTCAAATGCAGCCAGGTAAACAATTTGCATTTGATCTGAAATTGGCACTATTTGATAAGCTTCTTTCAAAGTTAGATTGCTGCCTGTGCAATCTAAGCGAGTAGCTTAATTCCATATTTTAGGCGCTACAGATCATTAAATTCAAGCAAAAAACTAAAATGACTACAATTTACAAATTAATCATGTAGTCAGTCTTGTAAACGAATTTGTATTTGTCATTCGTTTTATCGTCACATTCTGAGCAATATCTTAGATGACCAAACACAAGTTGATTCGAAACCAGCCGGCCAACCTGAACATGCTAGCCTCAACCAGCGTCAACTAATAGCCCCCTTATATAGCCCTAAATTGGTGCACAGATGATGGTAGCGATCAGGTTTCTCTGTAATGTAATGGATACGAGAGTCCTGATGGGTTCTTGTTCCCACGTGACCTCGCGCTGCTGCCAGTCAGCGACTCCTGGCATGAGTCCAGCATCTCACTATGGTGCATATAGTAATTGATCTCTCGCTACATATCCATTCTTTTCTTTATCCAAAGCAATATTAAGGCTTACTCGTGACTAGCCATTTGTTAAGGGGAGAGGAGTGTAGTACTCAAGCAAAACCACCTCTCAACCCCAAGTCACTGGTAACTCTCTCCCATGCCCTCGGCAAACCAATGTAAAGAAAGAGACTTACAGATTTCCGGATATTTTGTTTCTAGCTACTCGGAGGGGAGGTCTACCATTACCACACTAAGCTCATACAGAAGGAGGCGTTCACAGGGGGCGCTCACAACTGGCACCAGGACTATGGGTATGTGGAATAATAACACCAATGATAATAATGATAATAATAATAATAATGATAATAATAATGATACTAGATCTAGTATTATTAATAATAATGATGATGATGATGCTGATAATTAATAATGATGATGATAATAATATCAATAGTAATGAAAATAATAAAAACAATAAGAAGAATAAGAATAAGAATGATAATTGATACTTGATATAGCGCCCTTTCCAGCTATGAGGTTCAGAATCGCTTTAATAAATAGTCAGTGGACAGATGTTTATGGTCCATTATAGTCAATTATACTCGTTTTGAAATGGCAATGTTTTCAGTTGAGTCCTGAAGTTTTGCACACTATCAACAGTTTTGGTGGTGTAGGGGAGCTCATTCCAAAGGCGTGGTGTATAGGCACAGTAAACTCTGTCACCAAACCTCTTCAGATTAGTGTGTGGTATCTTTAATATGTTCTTAGTGTTTAGATGTTTACTGTTTACAGGTACTGGTATCACAACGGCTGCCTGTTTCCAGACATGGGCTCAGTCTTCATAGCTATAGATAAAACCGACAAATCCAACGGTTGCCTACAAGTAAGTAGAATGTCACAAACATCTAATGCAGATAAAATCAGACCACATCTTCTATGCAGCTAATGTCAGACGCACATTTTACAAATGGCATTGATTATTTTTCTGGTAAATTTCCATAAAACTGGCTTGACTTGAACAGCTGTGTGACATTCCTAGAGGACATGACGGATAACCACAAAACTGTTAAAACCTGAGACAACTAGAACAGAATGAATAAGTGTTTAAAGGCACAGCGACACACAAAGGTCATTTAGTGCCATAAGATATAAGCAAAATATGGTCCTTTGTCATTGTTGAAGAACAGTGACAAAGCAATTATTCTAGGTGAAAGAAGAAAAAGAGGGAGATTGAGTAAGAGCAGAGCCTTCATATCCAAAGAGGACCAAGGGATCTTTTAGATGCAGGGTATCCATGGACAGATCCACACATCCCCATTCTTTTATAAGGCGAGCAGGGTGCCCTGGGAGGTGCCTATTGCACACCATAAGGTGAACAGGATTTTCAGGAAGATGGTGTGGTCAGGGACGACCAATATTGAACCCTAACTGTGCATCTGATGTTGATGCCGATGTTTATGTTTTGTATGTACAGTTCAGACATTTAATTTCTGGACCAGTAGAATATAGACAGCATGTCTGCTAGGCATGGTTGTACAAATACCCTTTGATAACATGTCAAAAGGATACGCCAAGCACATCGATGACAAATCAAATCAAAGCTACGTTTAGTGCACTGTGAGATGTGAAGTCTTCCTTGCCCAGGAAACCAGGTGGCAATCAAGTATGCGGTTTTGTAATATGCCCGGGCTGCCTACGCATTTAGTGCAGGAATTAAATGTCGGCACTGTATACCGTCCATATAATAACAGAAATGGGAAGATAGGAAGGATTTATATCTGAACAAGGGCCAGACGCTCTTGCTGAACTCTCACACCATAACCACTTACATGCACTTGTGCCTGCAGTGATTGCCCCAGGTTGCATCATTTTTGTTCTACTGCTCTAAGGTTTGACCCTTAAGCTGCCGGTGGCTAATTTGATGCAAAAAAGGTGAAAATGACTGAAACCCTGGCACATGGGGGTAGTCATCAGCGTGAGCTATCCACTGAATACCAACGTGGCTGGGTTTAGATAGTTTTTAAACAAAATATGTCATTGAGCTTTGGAAGAAAGTAGCCTTAGCATTGGAAGGTTTTAACTGATATATTTTCCCTTTATTTTGCTTTCAGATCGTGCCAAGGAGCCACCTTGCTGGTCGTATAGACCATGTGCCGGTGGGTGATGAGGTTGCCGCCGACCCCCAGCGCATGACACAGCTGCTAGGTGTGCTGCCATTGGTCCACTGCGAGATGGAGGCTGGTGATGCCGTCTTCTTCCATGGCAACGTCCTTCACCGCAGCGCCCAGAACAACAGCCCCAACAGACGCTGGGGGTACATCATTGCCTACAACAGGGCCGACAACAACCCAGTCAAAGACCACCACCACCCCAAATACACCCCTCTCATCAAGGTGC